>CM076579.1:1349303814-1349903814 GCA_034641835.2 Pinus albicaulis
CTCCAAGTAGAATTCCTAAATTATGCTCCGTATGTCTAAAAATAGACATAGTCTAAAAATAGACTTTGCGCCAGAATTTGCCTGCGGGCCCACTTAGTGAAGGCGACTTCATTTCACTAAGCTCCATCATCTTGCCGCATTCTCAACACTCCCTCTCAGCAAGATATGGATTATCTGCAATCCCTATCCTGCCTCTGTGGAATTCGAACTTGCTCCTGGTGAGCGCCTTCGTCAGGATGTCGGCATCCTGATCCTCCGTGGGAACATATAAAAGCATCATGATCCTCCGCTGAACACAATCTCTGATGTGATGGTACCTGATGTCGATATGTTTGGACCTATCATGAAAAACTGGATTAGCCGAGAGCTTGATGCAGCTCTGGTTATCACAGTAGATCACTGTAGGCTCCAAATGCAACCTGAACAAACCTGCGAGGATCTTCCTCATCCAAATAGCCTCACATGCAGCCAAGCTTACTGCCATGTACTCGGCCTCTGCTGAACTGAGTGCCACGGATCTCTGCTTCCTGCTGTACCAGGAAACTGCTGTCGACCCAATGCTGAAAACTCCTCCAGAAGTGCTCTTCCGGTCTGTTGGGCTCCCTGCCCAATCTGCATCAGTGAAACCAGAAAGTTTCACTCCATCCTCCTGTCTGTACCATATACCATATCCCGATGTGCCTCTGATATAGCGCAATACATGCTTGCCCGCCTTCCAAAAGAGCTTGGTAGGCTTAACCATAGCTTGCGAAAGCTGGTTAACTGCATAGCATATATCGGGTCGAGTATTGACCAGATACATCAACGACCCCACCAACTGTCGATAGACAGTGGCATCCACTACCTCCTCCAAAGTAGCATCTCCCTTCCTCCATCCACCAGGAAGAGGGGTATCAACAGGCTTGCAGCCTTGCATGTTGAACCTCTCCAGAATCTCCCGGGCATACTTGCCCTGAGAAACAAACAGTCCTCCACTGCGCTGCCAAATCTCCAATCCCAGGAAATAATGAAGGATGCCCAGGTCCTTCATCTCAAACTCCCGTGCAAGATCCTCCTTGTATGAAAGTATCAACTGCTCGTCGCCAGTCAAAATCAGATCATCTACATACAGTACGATGATCAACAGCTTCCCCTCCACCACAATCTGGTACAGGTTTGGATCCGCCTCACTCTTGGAGAATCAAAGCCCGGTGAAGTAGCTGTCTATCCGAGTGTACCAAGCACGAGGTGCTTGCTTCAGCCCATACAGTGCTCTCTTGAGTCGGCACACATGCGACTCACTGCTGAAGACCTCAAAACCTTCAGGCTGCTCTATGTACACCTCTTCCTCAATAACTCCATTGAGGAACGCAGTCTTCACATCCATCTGATGAATGTGCCACCCCATCTCAAGGAAGAGAGTGATCGTGTCCGTATTACTACACTATCAGAGCTGTGCAAAAGTCTCTCATAGTCAACTTCTCGATCAGAGGGCCATCATGACAAATCTCGCCTTGTACTTCTCCACACTCCCGTCAGCCGCCTGCTTCACTTTGTAGATCCATCGCGAACCTACAACCGATTTCCCAACCGGTCTTGGGACAATCTCCCATGCACTGTTCCTGATGATCGAATCATATTCTTCGATCATGGCATCAACCCATGCGGGTTCCTCCACGGCTTCCTCAAAAGAGGATGGCTCCTTCACAACACATTGACTCACAAGAGCCATGTATCCAGTGTACCGATCCGGTGACTGCCTCTGTCTGCGCTGTGCTGTAGGTGGTCCTACAACCTTCAGATAAGCCGCCGTCACCTCAGAGGCGATTTCTCGATGGTTGACGTCGTGGTTTCTTCCACCAACCTCCTCAGGGCTGATCCACAACTGAAGCCTCGCTAGGGAATCCACCTCCTCATCCGATGTGTGTAGCTCCTCTCGCAACACCGCATGGGCTTTCTCCTCTGGAATTTTTATATCTCACAGACAACAAGCCTTTATGACGTCTGCACATACACCTGAGAAGCCAGAGGTGTATCAGTGTACCTCACAAATATTCCAACCTCAGCAGTTGGATCCAGCTTCCTTCTCGCATCCTTCGTCACATGCATGTAGACAGGAGAACCAAAAATCCGCAAATGGGAAATATCAGGCCTCTTGCCATAATAAGCCTCCTCCGGTGTACTCATGCCAAGAACCTTGTGAGGACAACGGTTCTGCACATACACTGCTGTATTGCATGCCTCAGCCCACAAGTGAAGGGGTAGGCCCCGATCATGCAACATCGCCCGTGCAGCACCCACGATCGTTCTGTTCTTCCGCTCAGCCACCCCGTTCTGCTGTGGGTTATGGGGTGCGATGAGCTCTCTCCGAATCCCTTCTGTGCTGCAGAACTCCTTGAATTCAGCCGAGATGAATTCACCACCGTTATTACTCCTTAGAGCAATCACCTTCTTCCCCGACTCCTTCTCGACCAGTGCTTTAAACTCACAGAACTTCGCGAATGTATCGCTCTTCTTCTGCATGAAGAAGATCCAACACTTTCGAGAGAAATCATCAACAAAGATCACATAATACTTGTGCTTTGCTGTCGAAGCAACTGAGAAAGGACCACACACGTCTGTGTGAACTCTCTCAAGGATCGTCGTGGCGCGACTATCCTTCTCGTGAAAGGTAGCTTTCACATACTTCCCTAAAGTACACCCCTTGCACTGATCTGACTGCGCAAGGGTGCCCTTAGGAAGTCCAGTAGAAATCTGCTGCAGAATCTTCAAAGTTCCATGGTGAAGATGGCCCAATCTCCTGTGCCATAGTTCGCCCTCATCATCCCGGCTCACCACTTCTCCCGCCTTGCATGCCATAGCTGCGCAGTCATCTACCTGCAACCGATAAAGGTTCTGAGTTCGAACCTCATTCGGTCTTCTGTGAGTTCTACTTTAGAAGGCTTTCCTTGAAATACACTCACATCATACCTCATCCTCCAACATCGCTTACCGAAATCAAAGTTCTTCTTCAATCCGTATATGCATGACATCCTTTAAGACAAAGGGTTTACCAGACTTTCGAAAGGATACTAAGACTGACACTACTGTGACTGTGACCTACTGGTCATCGCCCATCTCTGATGTGCATACCTAAATCGAAACAATGTTGACTGTAGTCATCCCTTGATCTCCCGTCATGAAATGACGCACTCGTCTAAGAACCATTCCATCCCAGAGACTTGGAAAACTACATGCATCGTGAAACTTTGATGTACCACCCCCAACCTTCCTGCACTCTCATCTCTCGCATCGTAGTGAATCAGGAGGTATTCGGCGATGTTGTCGCCCTTCTCCATCTTGATGTTCCTGAGCTTATATTTGAGCACCAGCTTCCTTTGGTTGCTCTTCTTCTGGAATAGATCCGTCAAAGCTTTCCACATTAAATATGGAGTAGACTTACCATGAAGGCTGGATACAATATGATCCTTGACGCCCTCCAACAGGATCCTTCGACATTTCGCGATCTTCTTTTGCCATGCATCGACCAAAGCTGCATCAGTGGGCTTTGGGACATCCACATCCACGAACTCCTTCAGACCATTATCTTCTAACACTGCTTCCATTCGATCTTTCCATGCAATATAGTTCGAACTGCCTTCAAGAGCATATTCGAGTCGCAAACCATTGAAAGAAGACATCTTTCAACACCGGCACCAAGAAGAACAACCTTCTGCAAAATTTGAATTCCAACCTCAAAGCTCTATCGCTTCCGATCTATACTTGAAAACAAATTATTTCCAAATCAGAGATTGACTGCAAAGGGCATTCACCAGATCTTTCACCTTACAAAGAAGGATGAATATTCCGGAGGCTACCTGGCCCGCATGCAGACTCTGTCCGAGTAAATAAGTTTGCAATCACCGTAATAGACTTCGACAATTAACTTCGCTCTGATACCATGTAGAAATTAGCTGAATAAATCACTTATTCAATGAAGATTAACCCCATCATACATCAATTTCGAATTGCATGCATAACACATAACCTTCTTCCACAATTAATTGTCACATGCGGAAATAATATAGAAGCAATCGCACATCAAATCAATCACACATTAACTCAGTATGTATGGGGAAAGCCTATAGCTGAAAACCCCCCAGCTATTGTGTATATTATAATGGAGAAATCATGTAACAATCATAGTAAAAAAACTCTTCACAAGCTCTCATGCACTACCTCCCATGCTACACACTATCAAGCTAGATCTAGCAAATCACTTGCGCCAATCCTTAGCCACTTGATAGCCAACCTTGATTTCGTATTTCAAAGCTATGGGATGGCCTCCTTATATAGATAAACCACCAGCCTAAACTTTGCAATACTCATAGCTTACTCCACCTATCTATGTGTTGCAAATAGCAACAGTATAGTTACAACTGATAGCTAACTCTACCCTTTCATCTATCTCTTTCACCGGTCTTCACTGAACTGATCATGCACTGTAGTGAACTGAAGTGTTCTTGAGTTGACTAATGAGTTAATATTTAGTAAATTAAATATTATTTAATTTACTCCACTAATATCTAATTGATTAGCTAGTTAACTAATCTCAACTAGTTCAACTGAAATAAATAGAACACAACTCCACTATTTGTCCCGTTAACTCCTCCAAAACTTCCCCGCCACCGGTCTAACTGGCCAAATCATGCAAGATGACAAACCCTAGGGAACCACGACTCCTTGTGCCGCTGTATGAGCCACCTCCAAGGACTCAAACCTGGCGCCAAGAGAGTAAACTGCTGTTTATAGTCAAAATATTATTAAGGGTAAATAATATTTGACTTCCATATTTTTAGGAGATCAGTCTAAAAATAGCCTGGGTCCTAAAAATAGGGTCTCATCAAGCTCCTCTCAAGCTCTCAGTACAATCTCCAATTGCTACACACTAATCAGGTGCGATCTAGCAAATCCCATGCACCGATCTCTGCCACCTGCTAGCCTGCCTCTACTATGCAATCACTGCTGAAGAATGGATCTGAATGAACTCAAATTGGTCCAGCCTTGCTCACACAATCCTCATTGGCATCTCCAACCATTGTGTGTTGCAAATCATGCAACACTATAGTCACAACTGATAGTCACACTGCTCTTTCACCTACCTCTTCACTGGTCCCCACTGAAACTGTCCATGCACTGTAGCTAATTGATGTATTATTTAGTTGATTAATTAGTTAATAATTAGTGAATTAATTAATAATTAATTCACACCACTCTCACTAGTGTATCAATCAGTTAGACTAGATACAACTAGCTCAGCTATGTTTAACTAAGTTAAACTGAACACAACTCCACCAACTACCTCAATAACTCCACCAAACTCTGTCACATGAGTTCTAACTGAAGTCTCCATGCAATAACTAGCACCATCGGGAATAGCGTAATTCCTTCTATCAGCTCTAATACCCATCTTGCACTTAAGCCAAAGTGTGAGAATAAGATAATGTTTATAGTCCAAATATTGTTAAGAGCTAATAATATTAAACATATATATTTTTAATTGGCAATCTAAATCGTTCTTATCCTCATCTAAAATAGAAGTCATGCTCTTTTCATGACCATCCCATCACAAATAACATCCTGCAACTCATAGAATATGATCGACATGTCTAAAAATAGACATAGTCTAAAAATAGACTGTGCGCCAAAAATAGCCTACGGACCCACTTAGTGAAGGCGACTCTTTTCACTAAGCTCATCATCTTGTTGCAATCTCAACACTCCCTCTCAACAAGATAGGGATTATCTGCCACCCCAATCCTGCCCCTATGGTATTCGAATTTTCTCCTGGTGAGCGCCTTCGTCAAGATATCAGCATCCTGATCCTCCGTAGGAATGTAAGAAAGTAACATGATCTTCCGCTACACACAATCTGTGATATGATGATACCGAATGTCAATGTGTTTAGATCTATCATGAAATACTGAATTAACCAAGAGTTTGATGCAACTCTGACTATCACAATATATCACAGTAGGATATAAGTATGAACCGAACAACCCAACTAGGATCTTCCTCATCCATATAGCCTCGCATGCAGCAAAACTTGCTGACATGTACTCGGCCTCCGTTGAACTGAGTGCCACGGATCTCTGCTTCCTGCTGTACCAAGAAACCACTGTTGACCCGATACTGAAAATCCCTCCAGATGTGCTCTTTCTGTCTGTTGGGTTCCTTTCCCAATCTGCATCCGTGAAGCCACACAACTTCACCTCATTCGATTGTCTGTACCATAATCCATATCTCAATGTGCCTTTGAGATATCTCAATACATGCTTGCCTGCCTTCCAAAAGAGCTTGGTAGGCTTAACCATAGCTTGTGAAAGCTAGTTAATAGCATAGTATATGTCAGGTCGTGTATTGACTAGATACATAAGCGACCCCACCAACTGTCGGTAAATAGTGGCATCCACTACCTCTGCCGATGTAGCATCCTCTTTCCTCCATCAACCAGAAAGAGGAGTGTCGATAGGCTTGCAGCCATGCATGTTGAACTTCTCTAGTATCTCCCAGGCATACTTGCCTTGAGACACAAATAGTCCATCACTGCGCTGCCAAAGTTCCAATCCCAGGAAATAATGAAGGAGGCCCAAGTCCTTCATCTCAAAATCCTTTGCAAGATCAGCCTTGCATGAGTGTATCAAAAGTTCATCACCTGTCAGAATCAAATCATCTACATAAAGTACAATGATCAGCAACTTACCCTCCACCACAATCTGGTATAGGTTCGGATATGCCTCACTCTTGGTGAATCCAAGACCGGTGAAATAACTATCTATCTGTGTGTACCAAGCACGAGGTGCTTGTTTCAACCCATACAGTGCTCTTTTGAGCCTGCACACATGCGACTCGCTGCTGAAGATCTTGAAACCTTCGGGCTACTCTATGTACACCTCCTCCTCAATGACTCTATTGAGGAACACAGTCTTCACATCCATCTGATGAATGTGCCATCCCATCTGCGCTGAGAGAGCAAGAATCATCTGTATGGAAGAATACCTTGCGACAGGTGAAAAGGTTTCCTCATAATCGATCCCCTCAATCTATGAGAAGCCTCGGGCAACAAATATTTCCTTGTACTTCTCGACGCTCTCGTAAGCTGCTTGCTTCACTTTGTAGTTCCATCTCGAACCTACCACTGATTTCCCTTCCGGCCTTGGGACAATCTCCCATGCACTGTTTCTGATAATCAAATCATACTCTTCCACCATAGCGTCTACCCATGTAGGGTCCTCCACATCTTCCTCGAAAGAGGATGGTTCTATCACGATACACTTGCTCATCAGAGCCATCTATCCAGCATATCGATCAGGTGACTGTCTCTATCTACGCTGTGATGTAGGTGCTCCTACAATATTCTCTGCATCCTGATTCAGTCGCTCAGCTTCTACAGTGCGCTTCCGCCCTTTAATGGTTGGCGATGCATGAGTGGTTTCTTCCACTCCATGAACCTCCTCTTGTGGCTGATCCACATCCTGAGGCTCATCCTTAGGAACTAATAGCTCCTCATTTGCATGCAAGTGTGGCTCCCTCTCAAGCGAACACTTCATGGCTTTCTCCTCATGAAATTTGATATCTCGTCGCACAACAGTCTTCCGACTGTCTAGAAAATACACGCGATAGTTGTGGGGTGTATCAGTGTACCCAAAAAATATCCCAACCTCTGCGGTCGCCTCCAGCTTCTTCCTGGCATCCTTCATCACATGAATGTAAACAGGTGAGCCAAAAATATTCAAATGAGAAATATCAAGCTTCTTACCAGAAGATGCCTCTTCAGGTGTACTCATGCCAAGTACTCTTTGAGGACAATGGTTTTGTACATAAACCACAGTATTGCATGCCTTATCCCACAAGTGTATGGGAAGGCCCTGATCATGCAACATTTCCCATGCAGCACCCATGATCATTCTGTTCTTTCGCTCTGCGACCCAATTTTGCTGTAGGTTATGAGGCGCTATGAGCTCTCTTCGAATTCCTTCTGCGCTGCAAAAGTCCTTGAATTTTCTAGAGATGAATTCACCACTATTGTCGCTCCTAAGAGCCTTCACCTGCTTCCCTGACTCTTTTTCCACCAGTGCCTTAAACTCACAGAACTTAGAGAATGTCTCGCTCTTCTTCTGCATGAAGAAGATCCAACACTTCCGAGAAAAATCATCAACAAAGATCACATAATACCCGTGCTTTGCTGTCAAAGCTACTGAGAAAGGTCCACACATGTCTGTGTGAATTCTCTCAAGGATCGTCATGGCGCAACTATCCTTCTCGTGAAAGGTGGCTTTCACAAATTTTCCCAAAGTACATCCCTTGCACTAATCTGACTGCAGAAGTGTACCTTTGGGAAGCTCAGTAGAAATCTGTCACAAAATTTTCAAAGCACCATGGTGAAGATGGCCCAATCTCCTGTGCCATAGCTCGCCCTCATCCCGGCTCACCACTCATTCTACCTTGTCTTCCATTGCTGCGCAACCATCTACCTGCAATTGATAAAGGTTCTTAACTCGAACCCCTATCCTCTGGGTTTCACCAGTTTCCTTACTGCGCAGGAAAGCCTTTCCCTCACTAAAGACAACATCATATCCCTTGTCTTTCGAAATGGCCACCGAGATTAGATTCTTCTTCAATCCTGGAACATGCATGAAATCCTTCAATATGAAGGGTTTACCAGACTCCCTTTCAAAGGAAATGGTCCTGATACCGGTTGCACTGTATCTACCATCATCGCCCATCTCGATGTGCACTCCAAGATCTTTCTCATCCAGATCATTAAACAAATCTTTGTCTCCGGTCATGTGAAAAGACGCACCACTTTCAAGAAACCGCACTGAGCCCATAATAATTGAGACCAAACATGCGATCAGCGAAAAATCCAGCTCAAACTGTGAGGCTAAGGCCTCTCCAGCTGCATATCCAGCAACCTGCTTTTTTTTATTCTTCTGTGGACAATTAGTGGTGTAATGTCCGTGTTGGTGACAGTGAAAGCACTTCACCTTGGACATGTATTGTTTCTTTCCTTTCACACTGGATTGAGAAGCATTCTTCTTGATCTTCCCCTTCCTTGCTTTGGTAGCTAAAGTGCATTTTTCTTCATCTGCAGTCTTTGATGAAGATCCATCCCTGGTACTTTGCCTTATCTCCTCCTGCACAAGATCCGACTAAAGTCGCTCCCATCTTGGCAGTTTCTCCCAACCATTGACAGAGTCCTGATAGGAATGCCAACTCTTCAGAAGCCCAAAGAGAGCCAAGCTCACCAAGTCCTCGTCATCTACAGTAAGCCCCACACTTCCCAGCTCATCCCTGCACTGGGAAAACTTCGTGAGGTACTTGGGTATACTGTCGCCTTTCTCCATTTTTATATTCCTGAGCTTATCCTTGAGCGCCAACTTCCTCTGGTCGCTCTTGCTTTGGAACAAGTCTGTCAAAGCTTTCCACATCAAGAATGGAGAAGATTTACCATGAAGGCTGGACACTATGTGATCCTTCACACCTTCCAAGAGAATCCTTCGACATTTTTCTATCTTCTTTTGCCATGCGTCAAGTGCGGCAGCATCGCTAGAAGCAGGTTTTGGAATTTCTGCATCTATGAACTCCTTCAACCCATTATCCTCCAGCACCGCCTCCATCCTGTCCTTCCATGCAATATAATTCAAGTTGCCCTCAAGGGCATACTACAATCACACTCCGTTGAAAGACATCTCAACTTCGACACCAAGAAAACACTGTTGCAAATTCAAATTCCACCAGCACAAAACTCAACCGCTTCAATGCTTTGCAATTGCTCCAATGATAAATATAGCTCTGATACCATGTATAAATTATATAACTAATGTGCTATACATCTGAGATTGTCCTGATCACACACTATTTGACTTCATGCACAATACAAAATCTCTTCTACTATTGATCATTACTTGCGGAAATAAAATCAATTGCATGCACACATTAAAACCATAAAAATTCACACATATGAACACAATAATTTATGGGAAAGCTTAAAGCTAAAAACCCCCAACTATATTTATATTATATGTCATAGATATCATGTAACAATCATCTTACAAAGCTTCTCACAAGCTCTCAGTACAATCTCCAATTGCTACACACTAATCAGGTCCGATATAGCAAATCCCATGCACTGATCTCTGCCACCTGCTAGCCTGCCTCTACTGCACAATCATTGCTGAAGAATGGCTTTGAATGAACTCGAATTGGTCCATCCTTGCTCACACAATCCTCATTGGCATCTCCAATCACTGTGTGTTGCAAATCATGCAACACTATAGTCACAACTGATAGTCACATTGCTCTTTCACCTAACTCTTCACAGGTCTCCACTGAAACTATCCATGCGCTGTAGTTAAATGATGTATTCTTTAGTTGATTAATGAGTTAATAATTAGTGAATTAATTAATAATTAATTCACACCACTCTCACTAGTGTATCAATCAGTTAGACTAGATACAACTAGCTCAACTATGTTTAACTAAGTTAAACTGAACACAACTCCACCAACTACCTCAATAACTCCACCAAACTTTGTCACATGAGTTCTAACTGAAGTCTCCATGCAATAGCTTCACTTAACCCTTAGGAATAGCGTAATTCCTTCTGTCAGATCCTGTGCCACATCTGTGCACTTAACTGAAGTGCTCCAAGAGAATAAGATAATTTTTATAGTCCAAGTATTATTAAGAGCTAATAATATTCGACATATCTATTTTTAGACTGGCAATCTAAAAATAGATTCCGCCCAATATGTCTAAAAATGTCCATCTATTTTTCCAACTTGACCAACCATCCACAAATAACATCCTGCAACTCATAGAATATGATCGACATGTCTAAAAATAGACTATGCGCCAAAAATAGCCTGCGGGCCCACTTAGTGAAGGCTACTCTTTTCACTAAGCTCATCATCTTGTTGCAATCTGAACACATGGCTTAGGCCTCTATATTATGCTCGAATTTACAAAATTATGTGTTTACAATGCTTTTATTCGCCTGAAACCTACACCAATGAATTCAAAATTCCTAAAAATGGTCATCTAGTCTCTTTCTGCTCCCAATTTGATCTAAAACTCCAAAAGTTATGAACATCTCCAGTTTTTCCACAATTTCTGGCCTAAATTTAGCTAACTAGAGCTAAATCCGGTTAGCTAGCGCTAAAACTGGAGTTCCACCAAATTTGGTGGACCACCAAACTAATCCAGTTTAATGTAATTAAATGTAGTTAACAATAATTAAGCACAGTTTAATACTTAATCTTGTGCTTATTGTTAAATCCAATTTAACATTAATAAATAAAGATTAGTATTAATAAATGACGCTTATGGCTTTAATATCCACGCTTAGGAGTTAGCACTTGTTGGGCCTTGAAATTGTCATTTACTTCCATTACATTTTCACTTATACTTCCATATTGTCACCTTCACTCCACCTCCATTTCATTACATTTACCTTACCATTACCACTATTGGGTTAAATTATGTTTTTCCAAACGTTATTAATTCATTATATTTTTAAGTGAATTTATGGTTAAAAATTAGAAAATAATATGCACATAATTATACGTAACAAGTGGAATGAGTTTGTTGCCATGTGTAGGTCAAAAAGAAGCTTCCAGAAGACCCTTATGTGGCATCCTAAGGCAAAATTCGAATTTTGATGGAGAAGATCATGGGATCATAAGGATATGTGTCTCATTTCCTATTTGCATTATAACTCTAAGAAGACATGTGACTTATCACTTCCTATTTGGATTGTAACTCTAGAGATATAGGGAGAAATTCATGGACTCTCATTAATGAGATAACTTCTCATCTTTTTGTATAAATAGGGGAAGCTTTCTCCTATCAAATCATGTGTAAAATTGGAGTTATGCTCAAGCTTTGAGTACAAAATTAGATTGTCGAACCTTACTCATGAATGTCCCTTCATTTTGATTTGGTTTCACCTACATATGAAGCATCTCGATTTACCATCTCTCATCCTTTTATATCAGCTGCCTAAAATGTGTGAGATTTACTTGATTTTATCGATTAAATTTTATTTGCTTTCTTAGTATTAGTTTTAGAATAATTGTGTAATGATTGTTCTTTTAAAACATTTCGTGATGATAGATATTTATATTTTCAAATTGAACTAAGTTTGAAGCAATAAGAATTCACAGTTATATAGTTTCTTTTACTGTTTTGTCATTTTCTTTCCTAGATTAGAAATATCAATTAATTGTATCAATGGATGTTCTTAAAGGTCATTTCAATATGACGATTCTAAAATAAATGATTGAATGTCTAATTCATACAGTTATTGAGTCTTTCTTCTGCACATTTTACTTTCTTTCTAGAACTTAGAAACTAAGGTATAATTGATTTCTTACACAACATCTCAAGAGGTTAATACTTCATATTGAATTTTGGAGAAAATCAAAACATACATTAGTTAACTTTATATGATTTTTACATTTGTTTTAGATCTTCATTTAATTGCGTCACTAATGTTCCTAAAGGTCATTCCAAGAAGTTGATTTTATCATATTTCTAGACTGAATGATTGAATATTTAATTCATGCAATTATTGAGTTTTTCCCTTTGCATACTTTACTTGATTTTCTAGATCATTAGGTATTGTTAGTTACTTAACATCATCTCAAGAAGGTGACACTTCATATTGAATACTAGAGTAAATAAATATACATTAGTTTTTTTCCTTTACATGTTTTGAAATGATTTCCTAGATTTAAATTTCAATTCCTGCAAGTATGATTGTTAACACTATATTTTCTTTTGAATTTTCTTTCTTTCTTTTCATTACTTGATTTCATTGGTTAGTTGAATTTCATTTTCATTATCTTATTTCATAGATTAGATGAATTTGTTTTCGTTATTATGTAGTTAGATTGATCTAAACTGAAAAATAATTTTTAGCACATACAGTGCACGCATGCTTCACAAGAGTACGAAACCCCCCGGTTGAAAAATTAAATGACGGTCAATCATTTTGCCCCAACATTTTGGCATCGTTGCTGGGGAAATGTGCATAGGAACTAGCTTTCAGTCTAGAGTGTATTTTATTTGTTTTTGTTTTTACTAACCATTTATGGACAAAGGGTCTAGAATGCAGCCCAAAGACTACATTGAGGAATGGTATCAAAAAATTATTACGCCAAAACATTCATCAATTATTCAGGAGATCCTTGCGGCAAATCCAAAGGTAAAGTCGATTTTGCATATCCTTACAAACAATCAGGTACATTTTTCAAGTTTGGATATGAATATTTCAAATATTCTAATCCGTAAATGGCTTCATTGGAAGCATAAATATACTTAAAAATAAAAATATATATATAGTTTTTTTAGATAGATAGGAAAAATAAAAATAAAACCAAACTTAGCTATAATTTTAGAATTTTTTATTTTATTTTGTTGATTAATTCATTTTGAATAAATTTCAGTGACACAGTAAGAATCACTTTGTTTTTTTATCACCGTCAGAAATAAAATTTGTGTGTGACAATATGAATTTATTTGACGAAGATGACTAGTATGCTCTCTTCCCGCGCCTCATTGCGACCTGGAAGTTCAGAAAATCAGATCAGTCAATTTAAAAATTAAAATTCAAAAATTCGTTAAAATTTTTACTGGAAATTGATCTACAATTCTATTGAAAATTGTCGTTTGAGTCATGATCTTTTTTTTTTGTTCTTCAAATTTTAATGTTTTGCATCCTTTCAATCTTTTTCTAATTTATTGAATTGCATGCGCACAATTTTTCTTTAAAAAACACACAAAAAAACAAAAACAAAACATAATAAAAAAAATTTTTCCCATGGAAAGGAGACCTATGCATATGCGTGAGGCTAGCCTTTGGCTTGGACTTACACTTATGAGTAGACCTTTAGTCCACATAAAGACCCATGCACTGCAACAATAAAAAAAGAACCTTCTATTTTCCATATTCGATCTTCCTCAAGAAACAGTTATTAGAAATCGATTTTAAAAGTTGCAAAGATAGAGAATGAAGGTGTACCAGATGAAGAAAATTTTGATGAAGATAAGATTGCAAATTGCTGATGAAAATAAGATTGCAGATTCAATTGCAGAGATAGACAATGAAAGTGTATCACATGAAGAAACTGTTGATGAAGAGAAGATTGCAGATTACATTGCAGGTAATTCGAATGAGGGAGATCGATATGAACTTATCTGTAAGAAACAAGCCATTAAATATCAAAACCTGCAAATAAAAAAACCAAACCGTAGCAATTTTATTTTGTTGTAGAAGTAATTGCCATAAAACGAAATTGCTAGAAATGTGTAACTGTTAAAAAAGCCCGATTTTAAAACACATTTTCTGAGCAAACCAAGGCGAATTAAGAAAAAATAAAACATGGGTTTTTTCGGGAATGGGGTGAATTAGGTAAGTTGAGATCAATTTGCTGGATTTTGCAGACATTTGGGAGAAATTCAGGTTCTTCGGAGATCTGTTTTGTAGATTGTGTGAGAAAAAAATGATTTGTTTTTTACTGTTTAAACATGGCAAGTTGAAATCAGAAGAATCCAAGTTAATAACAAACTCTGCTCCACATGGCATGTGATTTAAGAGTCCAATTTGATTTAATAAATTTGATTTTAGACACATAAGTGTCTCATGATTAAAAACAGATAATAATAAAAAAACAAATCAGTTGAGAGAGTTGTGGCAAATTTCACATGCTCAATTCCACTTAGCATTTTTCCAAAATAACAGATCATCCATCAATTGCATCATTTTTTTTAAAGATTTAATTGGGATCCTTAAATCTCCAAAAACATTATCCTACCTTAAAAAACAAACAAACAAATAAATAAATAAATAAAAATATTGTTATTTTTTTTTTTGCAACACAGATGACGATTCAATTTCACAGATTTAATTATGACTTGCAGAACAATTGGAAGGTTATTTAGATGATTTCTCAGTATATAGCATTAAAAATATTATTGTTGTGTATTTTTCTATGAAGTTTTAACTTGCAAGACACAACGAATCTTTGTGATGCTAATCATATTACTAAGTATATTGCACGAAGTCATCCGACAACAAGGAGTTGATTTATTTTTCATGGTTATTTCTTAAAAATGGATTGTTATCAATATCATGAATTGGACTGAATATAAAAATTTTGATTTTCCTTAATCTGTTTTATTTTGGCATTCAAATTTTGTGTGAGAATAAAAAAGGAATTGACCATTTCTTTTTGAACACACTTATGTTCTTTATGCCAAGTTTTTTTTGCAGGTTTGGGATGATTGAATGATCATTGAAGGAAACCAATTGCATGCAAAATTGGTCTTCAAAGGACTGATTTCATGAGAAACATAAGAACAAGTCCATGTCCATATCCATCAAGACCATTATTTTTCCTCCCTTTTGAACTATAAATCCAACCAAGCAATTCAAAGCAAGCCACAATTATTTTCCCAACAAGAGTTAGCTGTTCATTTTCCTTTATTCACATACACTTTCCATTACTTTTTGTCTACTCCTAACCCAAAAATAAAAGCAAGAAGCTCACTTACGTGCTTATTTCCCATTGTCATTTTCCATTGTCATCTTCCATTTCCATTTTCCTTCTCTTATCATTTTCATTTCACAAATAAACCTTGCTTCAATGCAAATTATTGAGTCCATATTCCTTTGAGTCTAAAATCCTTACAAAAACATCTTGAGGCTTGCATGCTTTAATGGAAAGTCTTTTTGCTGACGAACAATGGGAATACATTAATGTCCCTTGCTCATCAAATCTTCTAGGCACTTGACAACAACAAAATTATTCGTACCTAGCAAGATGTGTTTGGGCATCTTGACTCTCATTGTCACCTATGGTGAGAGTTCTCGTGTTGACTAGTGGCATCCGTTAATGACCACTAAGTCAACAATTTCCTGCTATGTTCGACATCAGAACATATATTCACATAGCAGGATCTATGCCAACAAGTTTTGAAGACATGAAGACTATAATTTTCATCATTATGAAGCAAATTAAGATGATATGCAGCCACAACAGATCAACACCATTCTGCAATTGCAGAATCAGAGGATAGCTACAGAATCAACATCATTTTGCAGCAAATTCAACATTTTTAGTAGAAGCAATAAAAATTCATATTGATTCTTTTATCCATAACTTGTACAACCACATGAAGAAGATTATGATCAGAATTTTGCAGCCACCACACATGCAGCTCATCCATTTTCAAAGGGTAAATTAAAGTCTGTCATTTTCTAATTTTTTACCATAGAATTCCTTGAAAAGATAGAATGATAATTTTTGGAAAAAGCACTTATTTTCCTCACTTCATAAAATTTCCAATACCATCAATTGGTGGGGGGGATACATTTATATTCACATTTTTCCACATTCATACCACATTCAAAAGTCCACATACTTTCAAAATATATTACCTATTATATTATTATTATGAGCATAAAATGGCTTTTAAAAAATACTCAAAAAGATAATTGGATACAAACACAATCATGGTTGTCACACAAGAACCAACCATGATGAAATCCAATGAAAATATACTTTGCACCCATAATCAAATTATCGTTTGATTATACTTTTGCAAGAATAATCAAATTATCATTAGGCAAATTTCAAAGATCAAAATTGAATGCAAAAACATAATATGGTTGAAACACAAGAACCAACCATGTTGTGATTCAACTAAAAGAGTTTGCAGAAGTATGAAGTTTTCAAATGATATCATACAAAGTTAAGCCAAAGCTCACAGGATAAAGAATAATTAATGTAATAGATTGCATGAGGACATGCAATAGCTTCAGTTGGGGGTACGTTGGGACTTGAAATTGTCATTTACTTCCATTAATTTTTCACTTATATTTTCATATTATCACCTTCACTCCACCTCCATTTCATCACATTTACTTTACCATTACCACTATTGGGTTACATTATGTTTTTCCAAACTTTATTAATTCCTAGTATTTTTAAGTTAATTTATGGTTAAAAATTAGAAAATAATACGCACATACTTATACTTATCAAGTGGAATGAGTTTGTTGCCATGTGTAGGTCAAAAAGAGGCTTCAAGAAGACCCTTATGTGGCTTCCTAAGGCCAAATTCGAATTTTGATGGAGAAGATCATGGGATCATAAGGATATGTCTCATTTCCTATTTGTATTATAAATCTAAGAAGACATGTGCCTTATCACTTCCTATTTGGATTGTAACTCTAGAGATATAGGGAGAGATTCATAACTATAGGGAAAGATTCATGAACTCTTATTAATGAGATAACTTCTCATCTTTTTGTATAAATAGGGGAACCTATCAAATCATGTGTAAAATTGGAGTTATGCTCAAGCTTTGAATACAGAATTAGATTGTGTCACCTTACTCATGAATGTTCCTTCATTTTGATTTGGTTTCGCCTACATATGGAGCATCTCAATTTACCATCTCTCATCCTTTTAGATCAACTGCCTAAAATGTGTGAGATTTACTTGCTTTTATAGATTAAAGTTTATTTGATTTCTTAGTATTAGATTTAGAATAACTGTGAAATCATTGTTCTTCTGAAATATTTCGTGAGGATAGATTTTTCTATTTTCAAATTGAACTAAGTTTGAAGCAATAATAATTCATAGTTATATAGTTTCTTTTACTGTTTTGTCATTTGTTTTCCTAGATTAGAAATATCAATTAATTGTATCAATGGATGTTCTTAAAGGTAATTTCAAGATGATGATTCTAAACTAAATGATTGAATGTCTAATTCATACAATTATTGAGTCTTTCCTCTACACATTTTACTTGCTTTCTAGGAACTTAGAAACTAAGGTATAATTGATTTCTTACACAACATCTCAAGAGGTTAATACTTCATATTGAATGTTAGAGTAAATAAAAACATACATTAGTTAAATTTATATTCTTTTTACATTTTCTTTAGATTCTCATTTAATTGCATCACTAATTTTCCTAAAGGTCATTCCAAGAAGTTGATTTTATCATATTACTAGACTGAATGATTGAATATTTAATTCATGCAATTATTGAGTTTTTCCCTTTGCATACTTTACTTGATTTTATAGAACATTAGGTATAGTTGGTTACTTAACATCATCTCAAGAAGGTGACACTTCATATTGATTGCTGGAGTAACTAAATATACATTAGTTTTTTTCCTTTACATGTTTTAAAATGATTTCTTAGATTTAAATTTCAATTCCTGCAAGTATGATTGCGCGCACTATATTTTCTTTTGAATTTTATTTCTTTATTTTCGTTACTTGATTTCATAGGTTAGTTGAATTTCATTTTTATTATTTTATTTCATATATTAGATGAATTGGTGTTCGTTATTTAGTAGTTAGATTGATCTAAACTGAAAGATAATTTCTAGCACATACAGTGCATGCATGCTTCACATGCTTAAGAAACCCCCGGGTTGACAAATTAAATGACAAGTAATAATTTTTTCCCAACAACACCCTACTACTTCGCTGTGTTCACAAGCCTTGGTTACATGTGCAAGGGGATGAACCCCTCTCCTTTTGTCGGAAAACCTTAGAAAACTTAAATATATACGGAAAGCTTTATATGGTAAGAAATAATGTGTGGTGTAGTGATGGCGTGTGGCGCTGGTGGGGTGGAGGTCTTGTGTTTGACCCACGCCAGCCCTTCCGGTCTCAAACAATAATTTTTCTCCACCATTTGGGGGGCATGTGATAGCTCCAAGCTGCTCCACATGTCCTCTCCCCATTAGCCCGCGTTACAACCACTAAGAAGCTGCCAAATAACCACAAATTTGACCAATAAGATACTGCCACTTAGAAGTGCCTCATTTGATGGAGAAAAAATTACCAACATTGACCCTGCCCAGTCAACATGTGATGTCAGTAGTATAGACTGCTGACTGGGCTCCCTGTCATCATTTTTTTTCCTGTTTGTGCAAATAGATAGAACTCATTTCTGGGAGCATACGGAGTCCATTTTGCATGAAACAAATTATGCCGTATTCAGAACGATGAGCACTACGCGGTAATTCAAGTTTCACACCATTATGAGAACTTTGATTTTTGAGCATAAAATTGAGCACCTGATCATATATATTTGGAGATATGATCTAAGGAAGTTAGTGTTTTTGCAAGATCCAAAATTTCATCTCAAACATATGACCAAGGGAAATGTTGGAAATGGCAAATAATAAATGTGCTATGAAGGAGGCCTCCGAAACATCTTTCCTGATCCTAGTTGGAAAGTGATCACCTAAACTAGGTGGGGACCACACAGGATTTCTTTTGCTCTAAAAAATCTATTTTTAGACTATGTCTATTTTTAGACACATGAGCATGATTCGTGGATTCTAGTTGGAGATTCTTGAAGTATGCATATGTTGGTAAAAATAGATGAGATTCATATTTTTAGGTCACGTGCTATTTTTAGACCGCCTCCTAAAATATGGAAGTCAGTCATTATTTTACCCTTAATAATATTTAGACTATAAATGTTAGCTTCCTACTTCCTCTTGGAGCACTTCGCTTTGATGCCCTGAGGTGGGGCATGCAACACATAAGGAAATTTGAATTTCTATGAGTTAAGTTATTTATTGCATGTTAGACTTCAGTTAGACTCATGTGGCAGAGTTTTGGTGGAGTTGATTGAGGAGTTAATGGAGGTGGTGTTCTGGTTAACTAGTTGAACTAGTTATATTTAGTTTAACTGGCTAATACACTAGAGATGAGTTGTGTGAATTAAATATTATTTAATTCACTAATTATTAACTCATTATTCAACTAAAGAACACATCAGTTTAACTCAGTGCATGGACAGTTCAGTGGAGACCAGTGAAAGAGGTAGATGAAAGGGTGAGTAAAGCTATCAGTTGGAGGATCAGTTTTGCATGAGATTTGCATAACACTTGGAGGAAATTACCAATGACAATTGCGCAGTTGAAGCCAGTGAGATTCGAACCTAGATCTCTATTTAGACCAGCCTTGATTGCGCAATAGAGGCAGAGAAGTAGTGGGTGTGTTTTGAACCTGTGACTTGTTCAAAACCAAGCTAGTATTTGTGTAGCTTTGGGAGATAGTACTGAGTACTTGTGAGGAGTTTGTACTATGTATTTTCTGCATGTTATCTCCATTTATAATATACTATAGCTGGGGGTTTTCAGCTATAAGCTTTCCCCATACATACTGTGTTAATGTGTGTGATGATTTGATGTGCTATCGCTTCTATTCTTTCCGTATGTGACAATTAATTGTAGAAGAGATTATGTGTTATGCATGCAATTCGAAATTGATGTGTGATCAGGTTAATCTCCATTGAATAAGTGATTTATTCAGATAATTTCTACATGGTATCAGAGCAATATTAATTGTTGAGATCTATTATGGTGATTGCAAACTTATTTCCTCGGACAGAGCCTGCATACGGGCCAGATAGCCTCCGGATTCATCTTTCTTTGGAAAGTGAAAGGTCTGGTAAAAGCCCATGCAGTCAATCTCTGATTTGGAAATAATTAGCTCTCAAGTGTAGATCGGAAGCGATTGAGTTATCAGCTGGTGGTGAAATTTGAGTTTGCAGATTTGTGTTCTTGGTGCCGCGGTGAAAATGTCTTTCATCGGTTTGCGACTAGAATATGCCTTGGAAGGCAGTTCGAATTATGTTGCATGGAAGGACCGCATGGAGGCTGTATTAGATGATCATGGGCTGTTGGAATTCGTGGAGAAAGAGATTCCAAAGCCTACTTCTAATGATGTTGCTGTTGTGGAAGCATGGCAAAAGAAACAAGCAAAATGTCAAAGGATCCTGTTGGAGGGTGTAAAGGATCACATTGTATCCAGTTTACACGGGAAGGCCTCTCCATATTTGATGTGGAAAGCCTCGACGGATCTGTACCAAAGAAAGAGTGACCAAAGGAAGCTGGCGCTCAAAGATAGACTCAGGAACATCAAGTGTGAGAAGGGGGAAAGTATGCCGAAGTACCTCACGAGGTTCACCCAATGTCGGGATGAGCTGGGAAGTGTTGGTGTGCCGGTGGTGGATGAGGATCTGGTGAGTTTGGCACTTCTTGGTTTTCCGAAGAGTTGGCATGCATATCAAGATAGTGTCAATGGTCGGGAAAAGTTGCCGGGATGGGAAAGACTGTGGTCTGATCTCGTGCAAGAGGAGATCCGGCGAAATACCAGAGATGGATCTTCATCAAAGGTATCTGATGAAGAAGACTGCGCTTTGGCTGCCAAAGCAAGGAAGGGGAAGGGCAAGGAGAAGGCTTCTCAATCCGGTGCGGATGGAAAAGAGCGTGACATGTCCAAAGTGAAGTGTTTTCACTGTCACGATCATGGACATTACGCCACGAATTGCCCCAAGAAGAAGAAGAACAAGCAGGCTGCTGGATCTGCAGCTGGTGAGGCTCTTGCCTCGCAAATTGAGCTGGACTTCTCATTGATCGCATGCATGTTGTCTAGTGCATTGGGATCGGGGTGGTATATTGATAGTGGCGCTTCCTTTCACATGACGGGAGATGCAAATATTTTCAGTGACTTGGTGGAGAAAGGTCTCCAGATGCATGTTGAGTTGGGCGACGGTGGACGATACAATGCGACCGACATTGGTACCATAACCTTTCAGAGGGAGTCAGTAAACTCATTCTTTTACAAGATGTATTGCATGTACCAGGTCTAACAAAGAATTTGATCTCAGTTGCAATGTTAGAGGATAAAGGGTATGAAGTTGTCTTTAGAGAAGGAAAGGTGTTCCTTCGGCACAAGGCAACGGGACAAGTCAAGAAGGTTGGGATTCGAGCAAAGAATCTCTACAGACTTGAAGAAGATGGGATGTATACGGAGCTTCCTACTGTTGGGAAGCGGGAGGAAGACATGCAATTGAAGCTTGAGAGGGAGCGGGTTTTGCATGCAGGTGATAGTGAACCTCGGGATGTGGAGCAGCCACAAGAGGATCATGGAGTGGAAGAGACCACTCATG
Organism: Pinus albicaulis; assembly: GCA_034641835.2. Lineage (NCBI taxonomy): Eukaryota > Viridiplantae > Streptophyta > Pinopsida > Pinales > Pinaceae > Pinus > Pinus albicaulis. Next base: position 1,349,325,832 of record CM076579.1, read on the forward strand.
CAGAGAAATTTCGTGCCAGACGGGCAGAGGGAGTGCATGCAGCTATACCACCAGGTATGAGGTGGGGCGACATGCATGATTAATCCTAAGAGGAGATTTCTGGGCAGATTCATGAGATGTTGTGGATCTCATGAGTTGAACCTGGCTACGAGGTGCCCATAGCGCAGCAGTAGCAAGATCAGTTGGAGTGATGCAGGTAGATCAAAGTGACAGTGTCGGATACTGGAGCGCGGATCAGAGTTGACAGCAAGTGCAAGAGTGCATGGGTGCAAAGAGTCAACAGCGCAGTGGTTCCTGATGACATGTGCAGTTGGCCAAGCAGAAGTTGAAGACTTTGATGATAGATGCTAGATGCATCAGACTGATTGAGTTTTTTGGAGCCTATTCGATTTGAGGAAAGGAAGTTACGGAAACGGAATACATGGGCCCTAGTGCATGCATGAGTTTGCATGGCGCATACAAAGGGTATGGCGAATGCATGGGTACATGTCGCATGCATGGAGTTGCATGGCGCTTGTGAAGGTTGCGGGGCGAATGCATGGAGTTGCATGTCGCATGCAATGACAGTCCTTTCTTGTTGAGAGGGAGTGTTGAAAATGGCCACAAGAAACATTGAAGGAGGCCTCCTGAAACATCTTTCCTGATCCTAGTTGGAAAGTGATCACCTAAACTAGGTGGGGACCACACATGTGATTTTTGTCGAAAAAATCTATTTTTAGACTATGTCTATTTTTAGACATACGGAGCATGATTCGGGGATTCTAGTTGGAGATTCTTGAAGTATGCGAAATGTTGGTAAAAATAGATGAGATTCATATTTTTAGGTCACAGGCTATTTTTAGACTGCCTCTCCTAAAAATATGGAAGTCAAATATTATTTACCCTTAATAATATTTAGACTATAAACAGCAGTTTACTCTCTTGGAGCACTTCAGTTTGACCCCCAGAGGTTGGGCATGCAGCTGACATAAGGAAATTCGAATTTCCTATGAGTTAAGTGAGCTATTGCATGTTAGACTTCAGTTAGACTCATGTGGCAGAGTTTTGGTGGAGTTGATTGAGTAGTTAATGGAGGTGGTGTTCTGGTTAACTAGTTGAACTAGTTGTATTTAGTTTAACTGGCTAATACACTAGAGATGAGTTGTGTGAATTAAATATTATTTAATTCACTAATTATTAACTCATTATTCAACTAAAGAACACATCAGTTTAACTCAGTGCATGGACAGTTCAGTGGAGACCAGTGAAAGAGGTAGATGAAAGGGTGAGTATAGCTATCAGTTGGAGGATCAGTTTTGCATGAGATTTGCATAACACTTGGAGGAAATTACCAATGACAATTGCGCAGTGAAGCCAAGGAGATTCAAACCTTGGATCTCTATTTAGACCAGCCTTGATTGCGCAATAGAGGAAGAGAAGTAGTGGGTGTGTTTTGAACCTGTGACTTGTTCAAAACCAAGCTAGTTTTTGTGTAGCTTTGGGAGATAGTACTGAGTACTTGTGAGGAGTTTGTACTATGTATTTGTTGCATGTTCTCTCCATTTATAATATACTATAGCTGCGGGGTTTTCAGCTATAAGCTTTCCCCATACATACTGTGTTAATGTGTGTGATGATTTGATGTGCGATCGCTTCTATTCTTTCCGCATGTGACAATTAATTGTAGAAGAAGGTTATGTGTTATGTATGCAATTCGAAATTGATATATGATCGGGATAATCTTCAGTGAATAAGTGATTTATTCAGCTAATTTCTAGGAAAATCGTCATAAATTTCGTTTCAAGTATGATATTTGAATTATGTAAAAAGTGGCCGAAAGTGAACAGAATTTATTTTTCCTGTATTAATTTTAGATCTGAATGTTTAAACAATGACACATGGAGCCCCTTGCAACTTTTCTCTTCTGAACCAGTCCATAATCAAGTCATCGTGGGATATCTAGAATAAATTTATATTGAAGAATCTAATTTTTTTTACTTATGGAATTGGAAAGAAGACTCATAGGGCTACCATAGGACCGAAGTTCATATCTCGTAGATCCTAAATCACAGAGATACAATAGCTTCAATATAGAGCTCCTAAAAATCAAGAAAATGTGTGTATTTTTTTTTTAAATTACATAACTTTTGTTTAAAATCCAGTTTGAATGATTCCAAGGGAATATTAAAGAATGTATATCATTATTGGGTTCTAAAATTCCTCCCAAACAAAAGAATTCGACACCCACTAAGCCCAGAGAAATATCTACTATGACACATGAGAAGGAATAATTGTAGCATGATATATCAAAATTATGGGACCAAGTGCAACAAATTTCGCTCTCACAAAGAGCAACCAAAGATGAACTAAAAGGTGACATGGATGGTTTAAAAGGAGAAATGGGTGGTTTAAATGCAGACATGGAAGCTAATATGGATGGCATGGAATCTAAGATGGATGGTTTGAAAGCAGACGTGGAAGGTTTCAAAAAGTTGTTGCAAGAAATGCTTCCCAGTGGTGACAAGGTAATCCATGAAAATCATGATGAGGAAAAAATGAATATGTATTGTGACTTTAGAAACTCCAATGTTAGGTTTAAGAACCACCACATTCCAAAGATTGATATGAGGAAGTTTTATGGCAAGGATCCAATAACATGGATACTACAAATGGAGCAATATTTTGATCTCCATGATGTGAAACACTCACAAAAGGTAAGCATTGCAACTTTATATTTAGGACCCAATCAATTTGTACGGTATTGATGGTTTTGTTCGCATAAAAAATTTGTCACTTGGTCATTTTTTACAGAGAAAATGATAGCACATTATGAGTATACAAAGAGCAACACATTTTTTAGCTAATTGATAAATATCAAACAAAAGGGTTCAATGGAAAAGCAATTGAGGACTTCCAAAAATTGAATATCAAGGTAAAAAATATTCTAGAGGAGCTTACGATTGATGTCTTCATAGGGACTTTAAAGGATAGCATCCAACATGAGGTTCACCTTTGGGAACTTGATTCATTGGAGAAGGCATTAAGGGTGACAAGAAAAGTTGAAAGAAAAATTATGGCAACAAGGAAGTCTACCACTCACAACTATAAAGATGGAAGTGTTGTTTCTCTTGACCTTCCAAAACCTACAAATTTGACACCAAAAAAATTGGAGGAAAAAATAGAAAAAGGGATTTGTTATAGTTGTGATAAAAAATAAACTAAAGATCATAAGTGTGCTGAGTAGAAATTATTTTACATATATTGTGAAGAGGAGGAAGAAAATGAATAGGAAACATCAAAAGAGGAGGATACACACTAGGAAGCAACCCCAAAGAAATAAGAATTGAATCTGGGCATATCTTGTAATGAATTGGCAGGAATTACCACTCCTCAAAATCTTAAGATAGAAGGATATATCAAGAAGAAAAAGATAATACCGTTGATTTATTCGAGTAGTACCCATAATTTTATTCATTGTAAGATAGCCAATGAATTGAATTGTTTCCTATATCCAGCAGTAGAGTTTCAAGTGATGGTTGCAAATGGAGGAAATATAATTTATTTAGAAAGTGCCTTAATATCAAGCTAACCATGGTGGAATATGTATTGAATAGTCCAATACTTTCTATTCCAATGGGTGGTGTTGATGTTGTACTAGGAGTCTAATGGTTACAATATTTGGGGACTATATATTTTAATTTTCAATAACTTTAATTGATTTTGTTTTGGGAAGGAAAGGAAGTTGAATTACGAGGTATCACATGGAAACCAAGAAAGACACTTAGCTCTAATTTCATGACAAATATTATGAAGAAAAAACAATAAGGCTTCTCCAGATCTCCAAAAAGTCTTGGAAGATCATTCCAAGGTGTTTGAGACTCCCAAAGGCCTCCCACCTATTCATGATCATGATCATGCTATTCATTTGATTCTAGGAAGTGTTCCTCCAGACATATGGGCTTAAAAATATCCTTATTCCCAAAAGATTGAGATTGAACATATGGTTGCATAAATGCTAGAGGTCGGTATAATTCAACCTACTCAAAGTTCTTTCTCTTCTCTAATAGTATTGGTGCACAAGAAGGATGGATCATGGCGCATGTGTCTGGATTATAGAGAGCTCATCAAGCTCAATATTAAGGATAAATTTCCCATTATTGTCATTGATGGATTATTTGATTAATTACATGGAGAAATTACTTCAACAATTTGGATCTTTGTTCAAGATATCATCAAATAAGAATAAATATTTAAGACATTCTGAAAACAAAATTTAGAACTAATTGTGAAAATTTCTGAATCTAAGTTACAAAAATCCTACTGCAGAAATCTGATTTGAATTACATACTTGTTTATTTAATTTACAAGTTGTTTTATGAATACTTCAGTAAAACACTAATGAAAATACATTAAAACCTACACAAATATACAAATCAAGTACTGAAAAATAAATGAGACAATCAGACAAAGGACACACTTATTTTCGGACAAATGTCCCTAGAAAAACCCAATGCGAGAAAATTGGTGCAACAACTCTGAGGGTTTATATTATTAAGTAACAGTAATCTGAGTACATCTAGGGTGCCATAAACTGGCTCACCCAATGAAGGATATCCTTGGCAGACAGAAACACAATGATTTTTACGTCACTCTGCAACTCTTGGTTGATCCTGATAAAAAACTGGTGAAACCCGAGCTGCCTCTGCACAGTAGATGCATAGGCCTACGTGGGTCTAGCTGAAGACTACGTCACCCCTTCTCTACGCTGATCTTCCTCTCATAAAATCGAGTTTCAGCCCTGCCGACTTAGAAACGTCGATCTCCAACAATTTTTGGACTATCCCTTGGAGCCACTTCACAACCCCTGCATGAGCCCTGTATGGGCCCGCGTCACCCTCTCTGGAGTCTGTGTCACCTCTCCTGGTGGTTGTGATGGTCCCTTTGCTGTCTCTGCTATCTCTCTGCAATGTTCTCTTGGTCCTCCGACCAACAACTACTTATGCCCCTTGTTATTGCACTAAATCACTCAGATTTGATCTTCATCCAAGCATTGCTCCATCAGAAGAATTCGATCTCTAGATTCAGACTCTGTGCGTTCTCCAACTAACCCTCAAGCCTTCCTTTATACTTTTCCTATTGATGAATCAAAAACCTTGATCTAATCCTGAATCAATGGCTAAGATTAAATTAGACTTGATCCTAGTCACTTAGAAGCTTCTCACCCACATGTTTAAATTAATTCACTTTAATTATTTAAATTCCCTAAGTTTTAACATAGGCTCCATTTAAAATAATTAATTATTTGAATAACTTTCACTCCAGGTGGAATTTCTCCAAACTATTTCTGGGTCTTGGAGATCTCACGTGTTCTAGCTCCTCCACAAAATTTTAGAGCTACATCACATCTAATGCTACCCAAAAATGAACGCTCCCTGTTAGCGAGGATTTTTCTTTAGCAATACTTCTTCACTAGAAACATCACCCTAATCCACGACATCGGTCCTCTGTGCTATTGATGCTTGGACTATTTCCCTTCATCCACCTCTCTGCTGCTATATGTACAGCTGCCCATGAATCTGCCACTGTCACTACTACATCTATATTGCAGCTCCCTCTCAAAATGCTGCATCATGCTGTGCATAGCACTACCACTGCTAATTGTTGCACTGCAACTTAGTTGCTGAGAGTTATGAAAATTAAAAACCTCCCAAAAATGACATACTGGTCAGCATGAATATTCCTTGATGTTGGAACTACCTCTGGTGCTAATGTGCGTTGACCCTCTGTTTCCATTACGCTATTACTTCTCTGCACTGCACTGCACCACTGTGCACTATGCTGCTGATGCTACGTTGTTGTTTCCTCTGCTCTTCGTTGCTTTAGACTTCAGAACTCTAGCTCTTCCATTGTTGCTCCATCATCCCTTGCATCAACTGACACCCATCATTTTTCTACTGTCATTAAAGGCTTGTGTAGCCATATGTGATCCAAGAGTTTCGGCACCTCAAGGATCCGGCCGCTCTCTCTACAGTTCAAATAACTATAGATCAATGTCTCCCCACCTTTTTACCCGAGGCACATGAGCACTCATGACACAATCATCATCATCCCCATCATCCTTCGCTGCAGCAACCTTCTAGTCAGATTATTCTTTTCCCTTCTTCTTCAGAGGGAATTATGTGGCGAAATGTCCCAAGTATCCGAACCTAAAGCATATAACCTTCGAGAGGTCCTTCTTCTTCCTTACCTGCTACCCATGATTTCCCTTAGATGCGAGAGACACATCTTCCTCTTCCTTCTTCTTGATTTTGATCCCCGTGCTGCTACTTCTGGCCTTGGTCAACACTCTAATCTCTTCGCGTCGAAAAGCTTCCCACATCTCCTCCTAGTTTGAAAGAGTGGCCCTACCGAAAATACCTTGGACAAAGGTTTCCCATTCTTTAGTGGCTTTATTCAGGGGTGGTCCTGACCATAAGTCCATCATGTGGTTTAGTCCCTACAAAATCTAGTTGATCTTGCATCGCTTGCAATCTGATAAGGAAGGGTTCAATATTTTCTCCCTTCTGCATCTGAAACAGTCTCAGTTGATTCTCGAGCAACATCTTTCATTGGATTGAATTTCCATGGTACATAGTGGTAAAGGCCACCGACAATTCCCTTGTTGTGTTATTCTTAGCAATATGTGGGATCACATGGTCCTTAACTCTGTCTATGATCATGTGGTTTGCTTTAGTCTAAGCCTCTTCGTACTTCTCGAGAGGATCAACATAAACTAAAACAACAATTGTGTTCAAGGCATTATCCTTGACGCGATGTTCATCCAAAAATACTAGGATCCTGGCCTTCCATATGACAAAGTTTGATGCTGCATCAAACCTGATAGTCATCAGTAATTTTTACTATCTGAAGATAACTAAATATCAGTCCTGGATTTCTAAAAAAAAGGTTCCTGAATATTGTGAGATTTATAAATCTCACTGCCTTCATTATCCTTGTCACAAAATTTTCATTATTCTACTATTTATCAGTCCATGATTAACCTACCATTCCTAAAAATCCCCTCCTGGTCTTATGCCACTCATCTAGTTCCTTTTTTCCACCTATCACACCAGCATTCTGTTTTGCCTTTTCCCCACTACTTCACTTCCATATAGGGTTACTAATTAGCCTATCCTTTCCCATGTTCATCAGGTTCCTCAAACCTGGATGGTCTGAGAAAATACCTCTATGAGCTTGATGCAGGGGCATTAGGCTCAAGAAAATCCTTTGTATTTTAATAGACATAGGGGTCTTGTTTTTTTAAAATAATATTGATTTCTTCTATAATTATTAATGTTTTGAGTGATTTTAATGAGACATATTAAGTGTTGTGAGGAATTTGTAAATGTTCCCGAATGATTGGAGAACATGAGAGAATTAGGATAGTTTAGATTTCATAGGGAATGAGAGATTTGAAATTTAATTGTACATCTTAAGTTAGAATTAGTTTCATGATTTTGTGGCATTAAAGAGGATCCTTAGGGATAAAGGATAGATTTTAGGACCTGAGGATTTTGAGGGATTTGTTGAGGATCTAAACCTAAATTAGTTCAGATTATTTTGTATAAAAATAATAAGCCTCAAAGGCAAAAAGTAGAGAGTAAAGAAGGTAGAACAGAAATAGGGTTTGGATTGTAAGCTTTCGGGAAAATTAGAAGAAGAAGGCCACTGATTGAATATCAGTCCAGAGAGGAAGGATTCCTATGTAAATATTGTTTTAATATAGAAAACCCGATTTATGAGTTTGTGTTTTGAGTATATATTGTGTGCAAATGAATTGGTAGGAACAAGGGTAATTCTGTCATTTTATGTTCAATCTACATGTTAAGAGATTGTGTGGGTTGAGGGAGAATATTGAAATCTGTGTGATTGTGATTATTGAGAAAATTAGCATTGATCACAGAATGGATTGATGCTATTAAAAGAAAATGTTTGAACTTCTAAATTGAAGTGTAAATTGCCTGCATGTATTTTGAAATGGGATTGACATCGTATGAAGCATTTCAAGAAGAAATAATTACACATTTTGTTGTGTAAATTCAGTGAAGGAGATCTGGGGTTTTGGAGTCACATTTGAAGTTTTATTTCATTCATAAAAGATGAATTTGGACCATAGAAGATGACTATTTAGATGAATAAGCATTGCATTGGTTGATTTCCAGCAAGGGTTTGAAGTTGGTTGGAAGCTAGCCCTGTTCGAATGAATGCTGGAGAGGCTTTGAAGGTTGAATGAAAATGAAACCGTGAGATGAAAGCACAGTGGAATGAAGAATCGATGGATTGTTTAAGTGTTTCTATGAGTATGCGAAGATGCCTCATTGATGGCTTGGAAGTGGAACTGTGAACAAACAACATGGTGGAACTATGAAGAGTGAACAGTGAAGGAAATTTCTTGAAACCACAAATGGGTTTCGCATGATTATAAAGTGGTAAGTGGTAAGTCTCTATTTGAATGCAATAGTTCTAAACAGATGACACGTAGCATGGGAAGAATTAAAAACCGACCATTTCGCGTGAGGTTGAAGCATCAAAGATTGTGAGCCATCGTTGTGCGATGATCGTCGGATTGGAGATCATAACGCGATATCCGTTGGATCCATTCGGAGGCTAATGAGGTATGAATCAATGGTGGAGACATTGAGTTAGAGCATCATGAATTATCAATCGTCAGATTGATGAATGGTCAGTTGGGTAAGCTGTGGGACCCGAAACCAATATTCATGTTGATATGTGGGTTTTCAACGTTAAATGAAATCGTAGGAGTTGAACGTTAAATGGGTTTGCACTTTGGTATGAAATGTTGTGGGGCTGATATAATAATATGTTTTGGTTGTTGGCGGTTTAACCAAAGTCGACGGTTTGAAATCAAATGAAATATTCGAGTGGTTCAAGTATATGGTAGATTGGTAAAGTATTGGCACATATATTAATGTGTGTTTCCCGAAGATATATTTTGTGTTGTTAACAAAAGTTGTGAATATTGATCCAATTGCATGAAACAGGTTTTATTATATGGTTTTTAACCACCGGTCTGCAAAAAGGAGAAGCTTCTGCATTAGAACCGCATTAGAGGTTGCCCAAGTTTGGGAACAATTTTGGTTTATAAATGAACCATGCATTTTTATATGCATCCATAGGTGAGAATGTGGGTAAATAGCAGCTTTGGGCTGCTATCAAGTGGTATCAGAGAAGGAAAAAAAATTGAAGAGAACAGAGATTTGCAGAAGTGAATGAAGACAGTACAAGTCAATGAAGAGAACAAGGTCATGCAAATATCTTGCAGGTGAGACAATTTAATCTGGTTTACAATTGTGATTGTATAATTTTGGTTGCAAATAAGATAAAGAAAAAGCTTTTGATGAAGATGGCAGTGAACTTGATATTCCAGCTAAAGGTTTGATAAGGAGAACAAATGAAATGTTCTCAAGAGAAGGCGAGTTGAAGATATAAGCCTAGAAAGAGCAGAAGAGAGTGCTCAAAAGGTTTCAGAGATAGTGAACTAGTACTTTCCAAAAGACCAAGTCCAGAGAAGGGATTGGTGAGGTAAGTGGTAGCAAGGAGAGCTTGTTGTTGCAAAGGCTTAGTGCAACTCATAGTGAGTGAGAAACTCATAAAGAAAATGATCATGGACGATCATAGAAGAGGTTCTAAAGAATGCCACAAAGATAATATGAAGGATAGAGAAAGAGAGATTGCAGTGATGAAAGTACAACTGGAGATACTAAAGGAATGGCTACAAGAAGAGGAAAACTAGAGTGGAGGATGGATATTTCCACTTAAGGGAAAGAAGGTAATTTGGAAACCATTAAAAATGAACAGGAGGCAGAAGGAGATTGCCTTATGGAAGAAAGAACTCATATTTTTAGAGTCAAAGATGGAATTTGAAGATTCCACATGTAAATATGTTCAAGGAGAAATGCTTGAAAACCAAAAGAGATTGAAAAGTCTTGTGTTTTTAAAACTAATGAGTTGTGTATGTCTGCAGGTACAACATAGGATGATGAACATACTTTAGAGTTTGTTAAGGAAGAAAAATTGATTCTGAATTCTGTTCAGATTAGTGTTGAGATAGCAAGATCTCAGAAACAAAAGGAGACATAAGATTCTCATGAGAATAAACAACAGAGTATTGAAACAGAGAAAGAAGAAGGGCCATCTAATGATTGGTCAAGAACAAATGAAGGTATGGAAAGTCATGTGAAATTTCCAAATTATACTCCAAATGAAATTGTTGAATTATATAGGAAGTTGGATCTTCAGAGAAGAGAATTGGAAAACCAGAGGATCTATACAGAGGATAAATTGCTGAAGAAACAAGGTAGGAAAATTTTCAGGAGTGACAATCAAGAAGCAGATGATGATAAGAAGAGACTAGCTGACAGTCTGATGGAGAATTTAAATCAGTATACTGATGTGCTGACAAAGGATTTAGAAGAAAACTCAGAACAACATACTGATATGTTGTCAGAGGAGGAAGAGGTATTGAAATATTGTATTTTTAATACTGATAATTCATGTGCAGGCAAAGAAGGACAACAATTGAAAAATGTTGGAGAAATTAATAAAAAGAAAACTATGTTAGCTGAAAACATAGTGGAGGACCACCATTCTATCATGGTGATTGGAACAAATGAGATAATCTTGGAAGTTGAGAAAGAAAGTGAATATTTTCTGAGTCCTGAAAGAGACTTGTAATTACAAACAGAAGATTTTGGTGACTGGATCATCAAATGAGACCATTGGGTCTTGTAATTTTGAAATTGACAATTTGATTATGTTTACAGGTGTTGTAGAAGACAATCCATATTTTGGAATTGTCTTGAATGAAAATGAACTATTGCAGGAGAAGGAACTCATAGATTCCAAGGAAGGTGAGACAGTCATGTCTCATATGAAGGAACTTGTTACTGCTGATGACAAGGAGGAATTAGCTTGTCTGATTAGCTAAGAAAAGACTGTAGGAAAAACTTTTAGAACTACCACAGTTGATGAGAATCAAAATTATATTCTGATAAAGGATGAAGATACAGTGTTTGAGGAATTTGATTTGATTGCTAGAATCAATCAAGGAGGTGATGGACAATTATTGAAGATTTTCAAAGAAGAAGAAGAAGGTTATGCTGAAACTAAATTGAAACATATTGATGATGTGGTTGAGATAAAACAAGTTCAAAGAAAATGGCTGAAATGTTTGTTGGAAACATTTGAACAAGAGAAAGGAATTGCAGACACTGAAGTGAAGATGCCTAAAGTTGTGAAAGAAATAGGAGTAGATACTAGTTTGTCAAAATCAATTATGCTTACTAGCATACAAAGAAGTCTAAATGAGTATGTTACTGCAGTTAAAAAATCAAATGATAATTTATTTTTTTTAAATGAATTTGGAGGTAGCAAGCAGAATAAGAATGTTGTAGAGGGAGATATCTTAAGAGATATTCAATAAGTTTTGGAGGAGGCAACATTTACAACAATGTTTAAGGCAACATCTGCAGGAACAAAAGCAACAATGTTGGCAACAAAATTTGCAGCAATAAAAGCAACAGAAATTGAAAGCAGCAACAAAAGGAAAAGTAATTTCCAGACAGAAGATAAAATGGACATATAGATTGAAAGCATAAGGAGATTGATGATGAAGGTGTCTCAAAGGAGAACAACAGCAAGAAGGCAAAGCAACAATAGCAAGTGAAAAACAAGAATAGAATGTGAAAGCATAGCTAGTGGCAAGATACAGAACAAGATATGGAAGCCTGGAGAAGTACAAAAGAAGAATAATGCAACTTATGGACAGCAAAAAAACAGAATATGGGATCTAAGAGGCAAAGATTTAAAAGCATATGATCAGGAGATCATGATTAATTTTGACCTTGGGAGTCTGATGCAGGGGCATTAGGCTCAAGAAAATCCTTTGTATTTTAATAGACATAGGGGTCTTGTGTTTTTAAAAGAATATTGATTTCTTATATAATTATTAATGTTTTGAGTGATTTTAATGAGAGATATTAAGTGTTGTGAGGAATTTGTAAATGTTCCCGAATGATTGGAGAACATGAGAGAATTAGGATAGTTTAGATTTCATAGGGAATAAGAGATTTGAAATTTAATTGTAAATCTTAAGTTAGAATTAGTTTCATGATTTTATGGGATTAAAGAGGATCCTTAGGGATAAAGGATAGATTTTAGGACTTGAGGATTTTGAGGGATTTGTTGAGGATCTGAACTTAAATAAGTTCAGATTATTTTATATAAAAATAATAAGCCTCAAAGGCAAAAAGTAGAGAGTAGAGAACGTAGAATAGAAATAGGGTTTGGATTGTAAGCCTTTGGGAAAATTAGAGGAAGAAGGCCACTGATTGAATATTAGGCCAGAGAGGAAGGATTCCTATGTAAATACTGTTTTAACACAGAAAAATCGATTTCTGAGTTTGTCTTGAGTATATATTGTGTGCAAATGAATTGGCAGGAACAAGGGGAATTTTGTCATTTTATGTTCAATCTACATGTTAAGAGATTGTGTGGGTTGAGGGAGAATCTTGAATTTTGTGTGATTGTGATTATTGAGAAAATTAGAATCGATCATAGAATGGATCGATGCTATTAAAAGGAATTATTTGAACTTTTAAATTGAAGTATAAATTGCCTGGATGTATTTTGAAATGGGATTGACATCATATGAAGAATTTCAAGAAGAAAATATTACACATTTTTTTGTGTAAATTCAGTGAAGGAGATTCATGGTTTTGGAGTCACATTTGGAGTTTTATTGCATTCATAAAAGATGAATTTGGACCACAGAATATGAGTATTTAGATGAATAAGCATTGCATTGGTTGATTTCCAGTGAGGGTTTGAAGTTGGTTGGAACCTGGCCCTGTTCGAATGAATACTGGAGAGAGTTTGAAGGTTGAATGCGAATGAAACGATGAGATGAAAGCACAGTGGAATGAAGAATCGATGGATTGTTTTAATGTTTCTATGAGTATGCGGAGATGCCTCATTGATGGCTTTGAAGTGGAACTGTGAACAAACAACGTGGCAGAACTATGAAGAGTGAACAGTGAAAGTGGTTTCTTGAAACCACAAATGGGTTTAGCATGATTATAAAGTGGTAAGTGGTAAGTCTCTTTTTGAACGCGATAGTGCTAAACAGATGACAAGTAGCATGGGCGGAAATAAAAACCGGCCATTTCGCATGAGGTTGAAGCATTAAAGATTGTGAACCATCGTTGTGCGATGATCGTCGGATTGGAGATCGTAACACGATATCCGTCGGATCCATTCGGAGGCTAATGAGGTATGAATCAATGGTGGAGACATTTAGTTATAGTGCGATGAATTATCAATCGTTAGATTGACGAATGGTCAGTTGGGTAAGCTGTGGGACCCAAAACCAATATTCATGTTGATATCTGGGTTTTCAACGTTAAATGAAATCGTGGGAGTTGAACGTTAAATGGGTTTGCACTTTGGTATGAAATGCCGTGGGGCTAATATAATAATATGTTTTGGTTTTTGGTGCTTTAACCAAAGTCGACGGTTTGAAATCAAATGAAATATTCGCGTGGTTCGAATATATGGTAGATTGGTAAAGTATTGGCATATATATTAATGTGTGTTGCCTAAAGATATATTTTGGGTTGTTAATAAAAGTTTTGAATATTGATATGATTGCATGAAACGAGTTTTATTATATGGTTTTAAACCACCGGTCTGGAAAAAGGAGAAGCTTCCACATTAGAGCCGCATTATAGGTTGCCCAAGTTTGGGAAAAATTTTTCTTTATAAATGAACCATGCATTTTTATATGCATCCATACGTGAGAATGTGGGTAATAATAGCTTTGGGCTGCTATCAGAGCTCTTTGGATCAATCAAGTACATCCATTTCTATATATTCAAATACACCAATTGGTAAAAAAACTATGTTTTTACACTATTAAGATCCCAAGCCTAATCTCAGTCAAAGAACCAAGTTAAAAACCTACCACTAGATCATTAGGTTCTCCCTAGGTTTTAGGATCTTCATTGGTATTTTAAGCTCTGTTCTTCTTATATTAGGACCTGGTTCAAATTAAAAATAAGAGCAACAAATTATTTCTCAAGAAAGAGCAGGAGATTTAAAGCTACTTTGTCAATTTCAAAGTTTTGCAAAAAGTAACTATGTTTGACATTTTTGCAAGAATGTCATGAAGTAAATCAGCAAAGGAAATTGATAGGGTAACTAATGAGTTTCTAAAATAAAGCAGGGAGCATTGTGTCTAAAGGGGAGATCAAAGTTTCTAAGCCTGATTCAGCCAACAGTGTGCCAAAAAGAAGCCCAATGTAGCCAGACGCATAAAGGAGGGGCAAGCTCTCATCTTAGCCATTTACATTCAGTGATTAAAGGATAGAAGAACATGGTATAAGCTCCAAGGTAAATATAAAAGGTTTTGAGGATGCCACCACAGTGTAAATATCTAAGGTTATCAAAGAGAAGATCAACATTTTCAAGGATGAGAGGGGAAAGTCACTTCAGGGTTTCATAACACCTGCTGAAGTAAAAATGTTCAAGGAAATAGACCACTCAAAGGAAATAAGCCTTGTCAATCCAATAAAATCTGCAGAAGAAGAAAGTAAAGAGTATCAGTAAGATGTGGGTCAAGTTCTCTTTTCAAGCCACTTACTTTTAGTGATCATGAAAGGAATAAAAACATAGGGTTAAGCTCCAAGATGGAAGACCAAACTGATTATAAGGTTGCTACTGTGTGACTAAATATGTCAAAAAACCAAGAACATTAGAAAAGGCTAAATCAATATGTTATGGCACCTGTAAATCAGAAGTGGCCAAAAGAGGAGATAGCATACATGATTGTGAAAGTTGTGGTACTTGTCAAAAACGGATTTATCATGCCTAGAGATCAAAGAGAAGGACGAAAACAAGTTTCTCAGTCACCCCTCAAGAAAAAGGAAATTTTATCTCCAAGGTAAAATAGAGAATTTTTAAGGATGCTGCCACCATGCAAGTACCTAAAGTTGTGAAAAAAATTGGAAGACATGAGCATGGCCAAAACACAGTAAAACATGTGACTCAAACAAAACATATGAAAAACAGAGTGATAAAGGCACCAATAGGTCAAAGGAGGTCAAAGTTCACCATGTCAGCAGCCTGAAGAGCAACAAATAAAAATGGTTAGAAAGGAAAAAGATCACTTGAATGTTTTTTAAGTCACTTACCGAAAAATCTCAAAATGAAAAATTAGTAAAAGTGACCAAGGGACTCAAAACATTAGAAAGTGGGTTTACAAGGGATAAATTTGTTTTCCTAAGACTATAAAGAGTCATTTTGTTTATCACTCAACTCATTATGCACATACAAAGGAGTAAAAAAATCCTTCAAAGAGAAAGTTTATGAGTTTTAGTGAAAATCTAGGTAAGGTTACCTGGCACTACGCGTTTGTGCAAGCTTTGCGCTTACAACACCCAGTGCTACATGTTTGGGTGGTTTCTCTGTGCAAAACTACACTAGGCTGCACGTTCGGGTGAACGCGCTGTGCATTTAGGCGGGTGCTACCCATTCGCCCTGAAATAGCCCGACAGGCATAGGAAACGTTCAGCACTGTGCCTAGGGAGAGCCCGACAGGCCTAGAATGTGCTCGGAGCTGCGCTCAGGAAGCCCGGCAAGCCTGCACATGTGCAGGCGCTACGCCCAGGAGGCTCGACACCCGATAGTGTGTGCAAGCGTTGCGCCTAAGCGAGAAACCCTCATCAACCTCCAAAGTGCCCAAAAATGATGAAAGGATACCTCCAAGCTACATCCAAGGACCTGCAAAAACATTAAAATTTGGTAGGTGGATGTTTTCCTTGCCCTCCAATAAATTTTTTGATTTAATGGTTAAAGGAAATTAATCAAACCTTAATGACTAGAAACCCGAAGTCCTCATGACAAACACTCTCTCTTGACCTCCAAGCAAGAAATTATCAGTCAAGAAAGGTGTCAATTAGGGTAATTACAGTGAGTTCAAGTTAACCCTTCATCAAATCTCAAAGGGGAATCAGTCATACACATGCACCTCCCTCTCAATCACTTACAAAAACTTCCTTGCACCATCATTTCATTTCTCTCCTCTTGCCAAAGTTTCACAAGCAGGCCTAAGGTTGTTTAAAGACAACATTAATCACCATGTCAGGAGAAGAACAAAGTGTTAGCAGTGAAGGAGGCAAAGTGCCTATGAGGCAAAAGAACAAAGATGGGAAGGTTAATAGGTTTGAATCCCAAGATGATGTGGAGCTTACTACCTCTCCCATGATTCTCACATGGTTTCAAAATGTAGGGTGTTTCCAGTTTTGTGAAAGGGTCCAACAAGTACAAAATCGGCCAGAGCTCGCAAGGTTATTCATTCTTAACCTACATAAAAAACAATCAAGCTTGGTAGGGGTGACCTTTGAACTCTCATCAGATGCCATTTCTAGTGCTACAGGTATATCTGATGTTGGTGAAAAATGGTTCAAGAGGGAAAAGTTGGAAATGAGTTGCTATGAGCCATTTCTCAAGCCTAGGTACAAAGAAGGCTGCAAAACTATTTTCTGTTTCTTACACTTGCTGGATAGGTATGCAGCCTTGATGAGGGTCATCATGAAATATTTTACCTGTGAGGGGAGATACTCTAGGCTCTACTCCTACCATATCAGATTACTCATGCATTTTACTAGGGTTAAAATGCTTCATTTACCCTACTACTTGTATAGGAGTATCAACAAGATGTCTTCTGTTGTCTGAAGGAGGAGTTATTCCAAGAAAATGAAGAGTTTGTTCCACCACTCCTTGATCAAGATGGTGGTGCTAAATCAGTTGGAGCAAAAAGGCATACCTTGGGAGGTGTTCATTGCTCATGAAATATTCACAAGCCCACAGCCCCATCATTAGCTAAATTTTCCCTCATCATCTCATCCTCCTCCCTCTTCTCCTCCATCACCTCCTAATGATCATGGCTCATCATCTACACAAGTATCCTCTCCTCAAGAAAACCTCCCTTCTTCATATTCTCCTAATGCATGAGATCAAGAAAGAAGTGGTAGTGAACAAGAAAGTGACCATGAGGGTGAGGGTGACAATGAATTAGACCAAAACGAAGATGAGGGTGATGATGAGTCAAGCCAACAAGAAGCAAAAGAAATGGAAACAAAGGGAGATGATAATAGTGAAAGAAATGAAGAAGCTAACAGTGGAAATGAATTAAGAGATAATGAAGAAGAGGTCAGCAATGAAGCATAAGACATGGAGGTGGATAATAATGAAGATAAGGCAAGTGAAAAAGAAATAGAGGATGATCCTAAGGACATCAGTGATATTAAGAGCCCTAATGACAGTAAAAACAGTGAGGCTCATAGTTATGACAGAGATGAGGGAAAAGATGAAGAGAGTAGCCAAAATAAAGATGATAACAATTAAGAAAATGAAGAGGCTGAAGAGAGCATGGACACCACTGAAGCAAGCATCAGTGAGGAACACGACAACAAGGAAAATGACAACAGTCATGATAGTCATGAAAAAAATGAAGAAAATGAAGTGGCTAAAGGTGAGACTAATGTTGAAGGTAAAGAGGTATGCATCAGTCAAGGTAATTAAAAGGGAGACATGGAGACAAATGATGGCAATAATGATGAAGAAATCAAAATGATCACAATCAAACCTCTTCCATTGACATATAAAAGAGCAGAAAGGCATGTGTTTGCTGCCTCTAAAAGGAAAGGGGCCATGCCTTCCACTTCTACCAAGAAGCTAGATAAAGGGAAACAAAATTTGAAGAAAGGTAAGAAAGGTAAGCATGAGCTTGACATCATGGACCTTGACAGTGAAACTGAAGATAAGGAGAAGGCCACTAGCATACTGCTCCAAAGAAAAGATGCAGAAATTAGGGATCTAGAGAGATGCCTTGGCATGGCCATGTATAACATTTACTACTATTAAAATGAAAACAAGCAGCTGAAGAAGGCAAAGAGGGACCTTAACCTCCAAAAGAAGATGACCAAGCACTATGCATTGCAAAATCAAATTGCAAAGGCTAAACTAAAAAAGGCCCATGCCAAAATACAAGCACTCAAAGAGGCAAAAGACCAAGAAAACCTTGGAATCCTGGCTGAAGCTTCCCTACAGGCCTCTCAAACCCCATAAGGAAGACATCCACCAATTTTGGGAAATTTTTGACAAATTTTGGAATTTTGCAAATTTTGAGGTCGCTAAGCGCAGAACCCTTGGCTCTACGCTTTCAACTTAGGTATCCTAAAGAGGAATAATTTTCATTTTTGGAATCCTCACCTCAATTTTAGCATTATCACCAAATTTCAGAGCATTTGGAGCATTTTTGGTCCCTCAAAAGCCTAAAAACCACCTCATTTTTCACCTTTTTGCCTCATTTTCAGGCCTGGCGTTGCACCTAGAGCAGCCTTGGGAGTTTTTCTCTTTGAATAAGTTACATGGGTCCAATCAGAAAACCAAGGATAGTTATGCAAATTAGACTCGAAAATCTTTTCAATGAGGCATCATGGAGCCCATTCCGACATCGGGAAGACCTTCAAAACTTGGTTGCAAGGTGACTGGCTTCTGCAGCTATGTGTTGCGCCTTAGCTGTGAAATACAATCTTTTTAAATTTTAGTGTTGTACTTCCATTACCAAATAGTAAAAAAGTACACTTGGAAATTTTTTGGAGGCTTGGGAGAGCCCAAATGTCAATTTTTTTGCCAAAAATGCTTGAAAAGATATTTTTCATTAAATATTTTGTGCCTTGGGCCTTGCAAGATCTCAAAGGAAAAAAGTGACATTTATGATTAACTAATAGGTTTCTAAAGACTTATTTAGGGTTTAGTCCTCCAATGCATGATAAATAGAGCATGGAGGTTTCATTGTATATGTTTGATATTTGCTGAGCATGCTATGAAATAGACTTGGAGTTTATTATTGAAACATGTTTTTGGTGCCTTATGATGGTGTTAGATTGTGCTTCCGTGGATCAAGCTCGCTCTTAGGATTCATTAAGCTTGTTTAAATGGTGATGTATTCCATATTTATGTTTGTTTTCTTTAGTTATTAATTATTTTTATGGTTCATTTAGTTATAGTACATAAATAAAGAATATGATTTACCTTCTTGGTGCCCTACTTCTGCCTACTCTCTTAACTTCCATGTTTTCTTCCTCAAAGTTTTGCTAAAGAAATCCTTAAATGCTATTTAGTATTATTGATATTTTATGTTAGAATGCTATAATTTTTCACCATCCTAACAAAATGATTATTCAATTGGAGAACACTCATTAAAACCTTAGGGCTACATAAAGGAACTCAAAAAACCCCAAAACATCCCTATATTGGTTTTGGTAAATTTTTGGTGGTGGACCACAAATACTTATCTTCAAAACAGTAAAAAAAATCCACCTGGCGACTCCACTAGCCTCCAATAGGCCTACTAACTTTACTAGTTCTCATGGACTTCCCTGGGATTGTGTCAAATCAACCCTGAGCAGTTTAAAAGCATAGTCACACACTTTGTGTGTTTAGCAAACACTTATAGATGTCAGCCTTCCAAAAGTAGTCATAAACTTTCAGGCTCTGTACACTTTTGGTTTTAAATATGGCTTCACAAAGGATCAGTACCAGATCTTACCTGGACCCAAACCCTCCTACCATAGTTGATGACCCAGAAAGAATTTTGTGGAAAACTCCTAGAACTAAAGTTTCAACTACTGTTAGGACCATTCATAGAGAAATTTTTGTCCCTGAACATCTTACAACCTTGCAAGGTCCCCAGTTTGACTTACAGCATACAAGAAAACTTTTTCGAACTAAGTCACAAAGTGGGATTGACCAAACTGACCTTGAGCCCATAGATTTGTAGTGGAGTCCTAGCAGAGAAGCCTCTCCTTCCACTCCTCCTGATTTTCAACTTCTCCATCACTTTGGATTTTTTCATCCGAAGTCTTCTCAAAATCAGTTTGCTGGTCCAAGTACTTCCACCACACCCATTCATACCATCATTGTGCAAAACACACCACTTCATCCTACACCCCCTATCACAAACACTCCCCTTGGAAACCCTCCTTGGATTCCATTAGCTCCCATCATGGCAGCATGGTACGGCCCTCTAGTACTACCACAACCTTTGATACCTTTGCCAAATGACTACCAATCCAAAATCCCTCACTTCACCGAAGTTGACTCTACAACTGCCCAATAGCATGTTGATAGAATAAATGATGCTTTTGATTATATGGAATTAGAAGAAGAGACCATAAAAATGAGGATTTTTGCCCAAATCTTAGGAGGAGAAGCCAAGAAATGGTTCAAAAGGTTGACTCCTAATAGCATACATGATCTCCCTTCCCTTTACCAGACATTCATAAACAAGTGGGAAATCAAGAAAAACCCTCTCCAAATCCTTTTAGAGTATACCAACCTTAAGAGAAATGTCAGGGAAAGTTTCCAAGAATATTGCACCAAGTTTAATAGTGTTTACAATGCCCTCCCACCAAACATGAAACCCCCACAAGGCTTAGCTTTAGCAAAATTTCCAGAAGGTTTTGATCTAGACATGGCCTATCAATTAAGAGAGAGAGATCCCCTAAATTTAGAAGAAATGCAAAGGGGAGCTGTGAGTGTAGAGGCCAACCTGATAGAAAAAAGGGCTAGGATGAGGTCAGAAAAGAGAGTCACATACAAAGATGAAACTATGGCCTCAACCTCTTCATCTGATGCCAAAATTGACAGACTAGTTAGAAAAATGGAGAGAATGATGGAGAGGATAAACTTGAATGAAGAAACACCTCCTAGGGAAAATCAACCAAATCCCCAAAATAGAAATAGGAATCAGAACTTTAGAAGAGACCCACCCCAAATCAGACAAAGGGAAAATGATCAAAAAATTAGGCCTCCTTTCTAGGAAAATTATGTGGATGAGGAGGAAAGAGAAACATAACAACCGAAAGAAAACCATGTAAACTTGATAGGCTCTGATAATGAGGGTGATGTTTTTCTCACTAAAGAAGAACAATGTTTCTTTTCCTCAGACCAAACTGAAACAAATCATGAGGATTCTGAAGACTACCAATTAGGATTTGAAAATTCCATAATGGAGGTCCATAGGCAATATGACCTTAGGAGAAAAAAAATCAATAAGCCCCCAAGAAAAACAAAACAGACATTGCTGTTAGGAAGATCCCTGAAAACATTCCTAAGAATATAGCAGATAGTACCAACACCATGGCTAGGAAAACTGATTGAAACAAAGACAAAACTAGCCAAAAAAATGGTGGCCCAAGCTTCCCTAGCGCATCTACTAGTGGCCTTGAGAAAACTCTTTTGTCCAAAATCCCAAATCAGAATCAACAAACTAAACTTGTAGAAAAAATTATGGCTGATAAAACTGATGTAAATATGCCCAAAACACAAGTACCTTTCAATTTTGAGGGAGATATCGGTAAGATCAAGATAACCATACCTCTCACTGAACAGATAACCCAGGATATGTACAAGTCCCAGGTTTTGAAAGTTTTGAACATGGGGAATGATACTGATACTCTAAACTTGATTGATGACAAACCTGAGCTGTTGTTTGGACTTGAAGTAGAGGGAAAATATCAAGAAGGAGCTATTCCCCCTTTCTATGTTAGCTTAAACATACATGAAAAGATCTTACATAATTCCATGTTGGACTCTGGCACTTCTCACTGTAGAAAATTGAATAACTGAGATATTATTCACCGAGATTCTCCTGATCACACACTATTTTAGCTTCATGCATAATACAGAATCTCTTCTACCATTGATCATCACATGCAGAAATAAAATCAATTGCATGCATACATTAAAACCACAAACAATCACACATATGAACACAGTATTTAATGGGAAAGCTTAAAGCTGAAAACCCCAACTATTTGTATATTATATGTCATGGAGATCATGTAACAATCATAGTAAAAAAGCTCCTCACAAGCTCTCATGCACACCCTCAATTGCTACACACTATCAAGCTAGATCTAGCAAAACACATGCTCCAATCTTTTGCCACTTGATAGCCAGCCTCTATTGTGTAATTAATGCTATGGGATGGCTTCATTAAATAGATAAACCACCTGGCTTGAACTGCGCAATCCTCATGGGCTTCTCCACCTATCTGTGTGTTGCAAATAGAAACTATATAGTCACAACTGATAGTTAACCTGCTCTCTCACCTATTCTTGCACTAGTCTCCACTGAAACTGTCCATGCACTGAAGTTAACTGATGCATTCTTTAGTTGATTTATGAGTTTATAATTAGTGAATTAATTAATAATTAATTCACACCACTCTCACTAATTTTATCAATTAGTTAAACTGAATACAAATAGCTCAACTATGTTTAGATTAGTTAAACTAAATACAACTCCACTAACTTCCTCAATCAACTCCACCAAACTCTGTCACATGAGTTCTAACTGAAGTATCCATGCAATAGCTCCACTTGACCCTCAGGAATAGCGTAATTCCTTCTGTTAGCTCCTGTGCCACATCTGTGCACTTAACTGAAGTGCTCCAAGAGAATAAGATAATGTTTAGAGTCCAAATATTATTCAGAGCTAATAATATTCGACATATCTATTTTTAGACTGGCAATCTAAAAATAGATTCCGCCCAATATGTCTAAAAATAGAAGTCCATCTATTTTTCCAACTTGACCAACCATCCACAAATAGCATCCTGCAACTCATAGAACATGATTCATATGTCTAAAAATAGACATAGTCTAAAAATAGACTTTGCGCCAAAAATAGCCTGCGGGCCCACTTAGTGAAGGTGACTCCTTTCCACTAAGCTCATCATCTTGTTGCAATCTAAACACTCCCCCTCAACAAGATATGGATTATCTGCAACCCCTATCATGCCTCTGTGGTATTCGAATTTGCTCCTGGTGAGCGCCTTCGTCAAGATATCAGCATCCTGATCCTCTGTAGGAATGTATGAAGGTAACATGATCTTCCACTGCACAAAATATCTGATATGATGATACCGGATGTCAATGTGTGAACCGAACAACCTGACCAGTATCTTCCTCATCCATATAGCCTCGCATGCAGCCAAACTCACTGCCATATACTCGGCCTCTGCTGAACTGAGTGCCACGGATCTTTGCTTCCTGCTGTACCAAGAAACTGCTGTCGGCCGATACTGAAAATCCCTCCAGATGTGCTCTTTCTGTCCGTTGGGCTCCCTGCCCAATCTGCATCCGTGAAGCCACATAGCTTCACCTCATCCGACTGTCTGTACCACAATCCATATCCCGATGTGCCTCTGAGATATCTCAATACATGCTTCCCCGCCTTCCAAAAGAGCTTGCTAGGCTTAACCATAGCTTGTGAAAGCTGGTTAACAACATAGCATATGTCGGGTCATGCATTGACCAGATACATAAGAGACCCCACCAACTGTCGATAAACAGTGGCATCCACTACCTCCGCCGAAGTAGCATCCTCCTTCCTTGAACCACTAGGAAGAGGAGTATCAACAGGCTTGCAGCCATGCATGTTGAACTTCTCCAGTATCTCCTGGGCATACTTACCCTGAGAAACAAACAATCCACCACTGCATTTCCAAATTTCCAATCCCAGGAAATAATGAAGGAGGCCCAACTCCTTCATCTCAAACTCTTTTGCAAGATCCTCCTTGCATGAGAGTATCAACAGCTCATCACCTGTCAAAATCAAATCATCTACATAAAGTACAATGATCAACAACTTACCCTCCACCAAAATCTGGCATAGGTTCGGATCCGCCTCACTCTTGGAGAATCCAAGTCCGGTGAAATAACTGTCTATCCGTGTGTACCAAGCACGAGGTGCTTGTTTCAACCCATACAACGCTCTCTTGAGCCTGCACACATGCGACTTGCTGCTGAAGATCTAAAAACCTTCGGGCTGCTCTATGTACACCTCCTCAATGACCCCGTTGAGGAACGTAGTCTTCACATCCATCTGATGAATGTGCCACCCCATCTGTGCAAAGGTCTCCTCATAATCGATCCCCTCTATCTGTGAAAAGCCTCGCGCAACAAATATTGCCTTGTACTTCTCCACACTCCCGTCAGCTTCCTGCTTCACTTTGTAGATCCATCTCGAACCCACCACTGATTTCCCTTCCGGCCTTGGGACAATCTCCCATGCACTGTTTTTGACAATCGAATCATACTCTTCCACCATGGCATCTACCCATGCGGGATCCTCCACAACTTCCTCGAAAGAGGATGGATCCGTCATGATACACTTGCTCACAAGAGCCATGTATCCAGTGTACCGGTCAGGTGACTGTCTCTGTCTGCGCTGTGATGTAGGTGCTCCTACAACCTTCTCTGCATCTTGAGCCAGTTGCTCAGCTTTTGTAGTGCGCTTCCGCCCTCTGATGGTTGGCGCTGCCTGAGTGGTCTCTTCCACTCCATGATCCTCGTCTTGTGGCTGATCCACATCCTGAGACTCATCCTTAGGAACTAATAGCTTTTCATCTGCATGCAAGTGTGGCTCCCTCTCAAGCGAACACTTCATGGCTTTCTCCTCTTGAAATTTGATATCCCGTCGCACAATAGTCTTACGACTGTCTAGAAAATACACACGATAGTTGTGGGGTGTATCAGTGTACCCCAAAAATATCCAAACCTCCGCAGTCGGCTCCAGCTTCTTCCTGGCATCCTTTGTCACATGAATGTAAACAGGTGAACCAAAAATCCTCAAATGGGAAATATCAAGACTCTTACCATAAAACACCTCCTCAGGTGTACTCATTCCAAGTATCCTGTGAGGATAATG
Organism: Pinus albicaulis; assembly: GCA_034641835.2. Lineage (NCBI taxonomy): Eukaryota > Viridiplantae > Streptophyta > Pinopsida > Pinales > Pinaceae > Pinus > Pinus albicaulis. Next base: position 1,349,350,651 of record CM076579.1, read on the forward strand.
GTTTTGCACATATACTGAAATATTGCATGCCTCAGCCCACAAGTGTATGGGTAGGCCCTGATCATGCAACATCGCCCGTGCAACACCCACGATCGTTTTATTCTTCCGCTCAGAAGCCCCGTTCTGCTGTGGGTTATGAGGTGCTATGAGCTCTCTTCGAATTCCTTCTGCGCTAAAAAATTCCTTGAATTCGCCAGAGATGAATTCACCACCATTGTCGCTCCTTAGAGCCTTCACCTGCTTCCCTGATTCTTTCTCAACCAGTGCCTTGAACTCACAAAACTTTGAGTATGTCTCGCTCTTCTTTTGCATGAAGAAGATCCAACACTTACGAGAAAAATCATCAACAAATATCACATAATACCCGTGCTTTGGCCGGTTGAAGCCATCGAGAAAGGTCCACACACGTTCTGCAGAATTATCTCAAGGATCGTCGTGCGCGACTATCCTTCGTGAAAGGTGGCTTTCACAAAATTTCCCAAGGTACACCCCTCAGACCGGACCGAATGCGCAAGAGTGCTCTTAGGGCTTCCGTAGAAATCGCAGATATTCAAAGCTCCATGGTGAAGGTGGCCCAATCTCCGTGCCACAACTCGCCATCATCCCGCTCACCACCCTTATGCCTTGCCCGGCTATCGCCGGCACACCCATCTACCTGCAATTGATAAAGGTTCTTAACTCGAACCCCTATTCTGTGTCTCACTCGCTTGCCTTACCGTAGTGCTTTCTTAAAGACAACATCATATCCCTTGTCTTCTAACATCGCCACAGAGATAAGATTCTTCTTCAATCCTGGAACATGCATCACTTCCTTCAATCTGAAGGGTTTACTAGACTCCCTCTCAAAGGAAATGGTACCGATACTGGTCGCACTATATCTACCATCATCACCCATCTCGATGTGCACTCCAAGATCTTTCTCATCCATATCAGTAAACAAATCTTGATCTCTTGTCATGTGAAAAGATGCACCACTGTCCAAAAACCACACTAAACCCATCACACTTGAGACCAAGCATGCAATCAGCGAAAAATCTAGCTCAAACTATGAGGCTAAGGCCTCTCCAGCTGCAGTTCTAGCAGCCTGCTTATTTTTCTTCTTCTGCAAACAATTTGTGGCATAATGTCCGTGTTGGTGACAGTGAAAGCACTTCACCTTGGACATGTCCTGCTTCTTGCCTTTCACACCGGATTGAGAATATTTCTTGCTCTTCCCCTTCCTTGCTTTGGTAGCCAAAGTGCAATTCTCTTAATCAAAGTTCTTTGATGAAGATTCGTCCTTGGTACTTCACCTTATCTCCTCTTGCACAAGATCTGACCAAAGTCGCTCCCATCCTGGCAATTTCTCCCGACCATTGACAGAGTCCTGATAGGAGTGCCAACTCTTCAGAAGCCCTAGGAGAACCAATCTCACCAAGTCCTCATCATCAACAGTCACCCCCACACTTCCCAGCTCATCCCTGCATTGGATAAACTTCGTGAGATACTTGGGCATACTGTCGCCTTTCTCCATTTTTATGTTTCTGAGTTTATCCTTGAGCGCCAAATTCCTGTGATCGCTGTTGCTTTGGAACAAATATGTCAAGGCTTTCCACATCAAGAATGAAGAAGCCTTACCATGAAGGCTAGACACTATGTGATCCTTCACACCCTCCAACAGAATCCTTTGACACTTTGCTATCTTCTTTTGTCATGTGTCAAGTACGACATCATCACTAGAAGTAGGCTTTGGAATTTATGCATCTATGAACTCCTTTAACCTATTTTCATCCAGCACCACCACCATCCTATCCTTCCATGCAATATAATTCGATCTGCCCTCAAGGGCATACTCCGTTGAAAGACATCTCAACTTTGACACCAAGAAAACACTGCTGCAAATTTGAATTCCACCAGCACAAAACTCAACTGCTTCAATGTTTTGCAATTGCTCCAATGATCAATATTGCTCTGATACCATGTAGAAAATTGAATAACTGAGATATTATTCACCGAGATTCTCCTGATCGCACACTATTTTAGCTTCATGCATAATTCATAATCTCTTCTACCATTGATCATCACATGCGGAAATAAAATCAATTGCATGCATACATTAAAACCACAAACAATCACACATATGAACACAGTATTTAATGGGAAAGCTTAAATCTGAAAACCCCAACTATCTGTATATTATATGTCATGGAGATCATGTAACAATCATATTACAAAAGCTCCTCACAAGCTCTCATGCACACCCTCAATTGCTACACACTATCAAGCTAGATCTAGCAAAACACATGCTCCAATATTTTGCCACTTGATAGCCAGCCTCTATTGCGTAATTAATGCTATGGGATGGCTTCATTAAATAGATAAACCACCTGGCTTGAAATTCGCAATCCTCATGGGCTTCTCCACCTATCTATGTGTTGCAAATAACAACAGTATAGTCACAACTGATAGTTAACCTGCTCTTTCACCTATTCTTGCACTGGTCTCCACTGAAACTATCCATGCACTGAAGTTAACTGATGCATTCTTTAGTTGATTTATGAGTTTATAATTAGTGAATTAATTAATAATTAATTCACACCACTCTCACTAATTTTATCAATTATTTAAACTGAACACAAATAGCTCAACTATGTTTAGATTAGTTAAACTGAATACAACTCCACTAACTTCCTCAATCAACTCCACCAAACTCTGTCACATGAGTTCTAACTGAAGTACCCATGCAATAGCTCCACTTAACCCTCAGGAATAGCGTAATTCCTTCTGTCAGCTCCTATGCCACATCTGTGCACTTAACTGAAGTGCTCCAACAAAATAAGATAATGTTTAGAGTCTAAATATTATTAAGAGCTAATAATATTCGACATATCTATTTTTAGACTGGAAATCTAAAAATAGATTCCACCCAATATGTCTAAAAATAGAAGTCCATATATTTTTCCCAACTTGACCAACCATCCAAAAATAGCATCCTGTAACTCATTGAACATGATCCATATGTCTAAAAATAGACTTTGTGCCAAAAATAGCCTGCGGGCCCACTTAGTGAAGGCAGCTCCTTTCCACTAAGCTCATCATCTTGTTGCAATCTCAACACTCACAACCTCGTCCCAAAGGTGGTGATGGAGATATTAGGCCTAGAAATAACTAAAACTTACAAAGACCTGTATTTTTTCAATTCAAGCAGAGTTAAGTGTTTGGGTCTAATCAAGGATCTATGTGTCAAACTAGCACAAATCCCTACTAAAGGCCTGGTCATGGAAATAGTAGTAGCTGACATTCCCCCCAAGTATGGCATGCTTTTATCTAGATCTTGGGAAGCCAAAATTTAGGGGAACCTCCAACTAGACATGCCATATGCTAGAATCACTATTTTTAACCAAACAAGGAGATTGTATCGGGAATCACACATGAAGTATATGGTTAGCAGCCAAGAAAGGCCAAACAACACACCTCTATATTCCATCCATTTAGATCTTGACTCATTCATTTTATGTAATGAAGAAGACATTGATGAGTAGGTAAATAAAATTGAGACAGATCTAACCATACCACAACAGTCAAATGAGGCACTGCATGAAGAAATCAATAGCCAAAACTCTAGTAGCCCGAAACAACAACATAAGGGCAAATATGAACTTAAATTCCTACAATTTGAAAATGAAATTGCAATACCAAAAACAAGCTTAGATTCTGAACAAGGTTGCCCAAAAGAAGAACAAACACCAGATACAAAAGATTTTCATTTTGCTAATGCAGAAATACTGGAACACTTTCATATAGCCGATCTTCTAGGGACATAGATCAAAGAGAGCTTAAGGTATTGAAAAATAGAGATAACTCATCGCCAAAAGGTTTTGTCACTTAGGAAGAGTTGGCAGATTCCAATAATATTGTTAAGAAGCTTAAAGTGGTATCTGCTAAGGCTGATATAGAAAAGTACAACATAGGCAGCCTAGAAAATCCCAAAACAATCAAGTTATCCAAAACTTTTCCACTTCACATAAAACATAAATACATAGAGCTGTTCAAAGAGTTTAAATATATTTTTGCACATTGTAATGAGAGCTTAAAGCCTTATGACACAAACATTATTCAAAGTACGATTCCTCTCAAAGGTGACCACAAACCTTTTGAGCAGATTGTGTTAGTAAGAAAGAAAGTGAAGGGGTATAGGCTATGTATAGACTTTAGGTACCTAGACAAAACCCATCTGAAGGACAAATAACATTTTCATAAGACAAATCATGCATTGCTAAGGGTAGAAGGTTCTAACAAAATGTCATTTCTTGATATTGTTTCAGATTACAATCAGGTAATAATACTCCCGACTGATCAGCACAAAGCCACTTTCAAAGCTCCTTGGGGCACCTACATAAATGACCAAATGCTTTCTGGGTTAAGCAGTGAAGAATCTACTTTCCAAAAATCCATGGCTCCTAATTTAAGCTACTTTACTATGATATACATTGATGACATCATTGTCTGTTTTAAAACTGATAAGGACTACCTAATTCACGTAAGAAGGGTCTTTGACATAAAAAAAAGCACATGAGCGAGACTCAAGGAGAAAATACAAAGGAGAGCATGGCCAGTTTGAAAATTTGTGGAAAAATCCTCACATCATGCATTCAAATGGAGGTAACCATGTTTTCTGTTTACAAGAGTTGGATGGAGAATATTTGTTCAGAGGTCTTATTAATGGCAGGACGCTCAAACACTATTTTTGTCAAAATTCCTAGTTTGAAGCTTTCATTCATTGTACATAACATTGACTAATAAAAAATCAGAAAAAAAAAACACAAAAAAAGTGAAAGGAAGTAAAAGAGGGTAGGAAAAGAATAGGTACAGCCCCATACCCAAAAAAGAGTACTGCTAAAAGTGTGCAAGCCTAAATGCCACTACTGGTTAAGAGAAAAGAGTCTTGTTCAGTCATCTAGCCTAATCATGGCTGAACATGTTTTGAATTTCTGTTGATAGGTTAGTGAAAGAAGGCTTGTCAAACCATTTAAGCTTGATTTTTTAGTAGGAATAGATTAGGAGGAAAGATGCTGGTTCTCAATGCTCAAATCTGAACCAAAGAGAAAGATAGGGATGAATAACAAATGATGAAACAAAACCCTCATACTTTCTAGTTTTGTTTATAAAAAAATAATGTCTGTGTGCAGCTTTTCCAAATGTCGCATCCCATGGCAAATCAAATTGCTCAATCCTGGTTTAGTCATGTTTTTCAATTTCATGTCAATAGATTAGAGAATAAAAGTTTGTCAAACAACTTAATATTGACAAATAAGTAGACTAGGTAGAGAATAAGAGAGTTCATAAGAGTACAAGTTGGTAGTTTTTGTTTTATGCTTTCAAAGAAAAAGGAATGTCAAGGGTTTTCTAGCACCCAAAGGAAGAAAAAAATGTTAGGCAAGGTATGTTGGGTAGGTAGAGATGAGGTTGAAGCAAGCATGTCTTTAATATTCTTGAGATGATAGCTTCAATAAACATCAACAAATGAAAGAAGAGAAATATGCCCAATGGATGAGGCACTGGTCTTCAAAACTCAGAGATTTGTGCTCCGAGGTCTTGGACAGCTCCTGAAAAGGAGCTACCCTCCCCAAGTGGAGCCACTGTTAGTCATCAATAATTTTTACTATCTGAAGATGACTAAATATCAATCCTAGATTTCTAAAAACAAGATTCCTGAATATTGTGAGTTTTAGAAATATCGCTGCCTTCATTATCCTTGTCACAAATTTTTCATTATTCTACTATTTATCAGTCCATGATTAACATGCCATTCCTAAAAATCCCCTCCTGGGCTTACGCCACTCATCTAGTTCTGTTTTTCCACCTATCACACCAGCACTCTGTTTTGCCTTTGCCCCACTACTTCACTTCCATCTAGGGTTACCATTAGCCTATCCTTTCCCATGTTCATCAGGTTCGTCAAACCTGGATGGTCTGAGAAAATACCTCTATGAGCTCTTTGGATCAATCAAGTACATCCATTTATATATATTCAAATACACAAATTGGTCAAAAAACTTTGTTTTTACACTATTAAGGTCCCAAGCCTAATTTTAGTCAAAGAACCAAGTTAAAACCCTACCACTAGATCATTAGGCTCTCCCTAGGTTGTAGGATATTCATTTGTATTTTAAGCTCTATTATTCTTATATTAGGACCTAGTTCAAATGAAAAAGAAGAGAAACACATGATTGCCCAAGAAAAAGCAGGAGATTTCCAAAGAAAGCTACTTTGTCAATTTCAAAGTTTTGCAAAAAGTAATTGTGTTTGACATTTTTGCAGGAATGTATTGAAGTAAATCAGCAAAGGAAATTGATAGGGTAACTGATGAGTTTCTAAAGGAAAATAGGAAGCACTGTGTCTAAAGGGGAGATCAAAGTTTCTGAGCCTGATTCAATCAACAGTGTGCCAAACAGAAGCCCAATGCAGCCAGACTCATAAAGGAGGGGAAAGCTCTCATCTCAACCATTTACATTTAGTAGTTAAAGGATAGAAGAACATGGTATAAGCTCCAAGGTAAATAAAGGTTTTGAGGATTCCACCACTGTGTAAATATCTAAGGTTATCAAAGAGAAGATCAACATTTTCAAGGATCAGAGGGGAAAGTCACTTCAGGGTTTCATAACACCTGCTGAAGTAAAATTGTTCAAGGACATAGACCACTCAAAGGAAATAAGCCTTGTCAGTCCAACAACATCTGTAGAAGAAGAAAGTAAAGAGTATCAGTAAGATGTGGGTCAAGTTCTCTTTTCAAGCCACTTACTTTCAATGACCATCAAAGGAATAAAAACATAGGGTTAAGCTCCAAGATGGAAGACCAAATTGATTATAAGGTTGCTACTGTGTGACTAAATATGTCAAAAAACCAAGAAAATCAGAAAAGGCTAAATTAGTATGTCATGACACCTGCAAATCAGAAGTGGCCAAAAGAGGAGATGGCATACATGATTGTGAAAGTTGTGGTACTTGTCAAAAATGGATTTATCATGCCTAGAGATCAATGAGAAGGATGAAAACAAGTTTCTCAGTCACCCCTCAAGAAAAGGGCAATTTGATCTCCAAGGTAAAACATAGAAGTTTTAAGGATGCGGCCACCATGCAAGTACCTAAAGTTGTGAAAATGATTGGAAGAGATGAGCATGGAAAAAACACAGTAAAACATTTGACTCAAAAAAAACATCTACAAAACAGAGTGGTAAAGGCACCAATAGGTAAAAGGAGTTCAAAGTTCACCATGTTAGCAGCCTGAAGAGCGACAACGAAAAATGGTTAGAAACGAAAAAGATCACTTGAATGTTTTTTAAGTGACTTACTGAAAAAGATCAAAATGAAAAATCAGTAAAAGTGACCAAGGGATGGAAAACATTAGAAAGTGGGTTTACAAGGGATAAATTTGTTTTCCTAAGACTATAAAGAGTCATTTTGTTTACCTCTCGGCTCATTATGCACATGCAAGGGAGTAAAAAATCCTTCAAAGAGAAAATTTCTGAGTTTCAGTGAAAATATGGGTAAGGTTACCTCGCACTATGCGTTCGTGCAAGCGTTGCACTTACATCACCCGACGCTATCGATTCGGGAGGTTTATCTATGTAAAAATACATTGCGCTGCGCATTCGAGTGAACATGCTGCACGTTTAGGTGTGAACTACCCTTTCGCAGAGAAACAACCCGACAATCACATGAAATGTTCAACACTGTGCCTAGGGAGAGCTCGATAGGCCCAAAACATGGCCAGCGCTACATTAAGGAAGCTCGGCAGGCCTGCACACGTGCAGGCGCTATGCCCAGGAGGCCTGACACCTGACAGTGCATGCAGGCACTGCGCCTAAGCCAAAAACCCTCATCCACCTGCAAAGTTCCCAAAAATGCTAAAAGGACACCTCCAAGCTACATCCAAGGACCTACAAAAACATTGAAATTTGGTAGGTGGATGTTTTACTTGCCCTCCAATAATTTTTTTGATTAAACGGTTAAAGTAAACTAATCAAACCCTAATGACTAGAAACCCCAAGTCCTCATGACAAACACTCTCTCTTGACCTCCAAGAAATAAATTATGAGTCAAGAAAGGTGTCAATTAGGTCAATTACAGCGAGTTCAATTTAACCTTCATCAAAGCTCAAAGGGGAATCAGTCATACACCTGTACCTCCCTCTCAATCACTTACAAAAACTGCCTTGCACCATCATTTCATTTTACTCCTCTTACCAAAGTTTCACAAGCAGGCCTAAGGTTGTTTAAAGACAACACTAATGACCATGTCAGGAGAAGAAGGGACTGTTAGCAGTGAAGGAGGAAAAGTGCCTATGAGGAAAAAGCACAAGGGTGGGAGGGTTAATAGGTTTGAACCCCAAGACACTTTGGAGCTTACTACCTCTCCCATGATTCTCACATGCTTTCAAAATGTAGGGTGTTTCCATTTTTGTGAAAGGGTCCAACAAGCACAAGATCAACTAGATCTCGTAAGGTTATTCATTCTTAACCTACATAACAAACAATCAAGCTTGGCAGGGGTGACCTTTGAACTCTCATCAGATTCCATTTCTAGTGCTAAAGGTATACCTGATGTTGGTGAGAAATTGTTTAAGAGGGAAAAGTTGGACATGAGCTGCTATGAGCCATTTCTCAAGCCTAGGTACAAAGAAGGATGCACAACCATTTTCCCTTTCTTACACTTGCTGGAGAGGTATGCACCCTTGATGAGAGTCATCATGAAATATTTTACCTATGAGGAGAGATACTCTAGGCTCTACTCCTACCATATTATATTACTCATGCATTTTACTAGGGTTAAGATGCTTCATTTACCCTACTACTTGTATAGGAGTAGCGACAAGATGTCTTCTGTTGTCTGAAGGAGGAGTTATTCCCAACAAATGGGAAGTTTGTTCCACCACTCCTTGATCAAGATGGTGGTGCTCCATCAGTTGGAGCAAAAAGGCATACCTTGGGAGGTGTTCATTGCTCATGAAATATTCACAAGCCCACAACCCCATCATCAGCCAAATTTTCCCTCATCATCTCATCCTCCTCCCTCTTCTCCTCCATCACCTCCTACTGATCATGCCTCATCATCTACACAAGTATCCTCTCCTTAAGAAAACCTCCCTTCCTCATCTTCTCCTAATGCATTATATCAAGAAGGAAGTGGCAGTGAACAAGAAAGTGACCATGAGGGTAATGGTGATAATGAATCAAACCAAAATGAAGATGGGGTGATGATGAGTCAAGCCAACAAGAAGAAAAAGACATGGAAACAGAGGGATATGATGAAAGTGAAATAAATGAAGAAGCTGACAATGGAAATGAATTAAGCAGTAATGAAGAAGAGGTCAGTAATGAATCAGAAGACATGGAGGTGGATAATAATGAAGATGAGGCAAGTGAAAAAGAAACAGAGGATGATCCTAAGGACAACAGTGAGACTAAGAGCCCTAATGACAGTTAAAATAGTGAGGCTCATAGTCATGATAGAGATGAGGGAAAAGCTGAAGAGAGTAGCCAAAATGAAGATGAAAATAATTCAGAAAATGAAGAGGCTGAAGATAGCATGGACACTAATGAAGAAAGAATTAGTGAGGAACATGACAACAAGGAAAATGGAAATAGTCATAGCAGTCATGAAAACAATGAAGAAAATGAAGAGGCTAAAGGTGAGACTGATGTTGAAGGTAAAGAGGTAAGCAACAATCAAGGTAATGAAGAAGAAGACATGGAGACAAATGCTAGTAGTCATGATGAAGAAATCAAAATGATCACAATCAAACCTCTTCCATTAACATATCAAAGAGGAGAAAGGAATGTGTTTTCTGCCTCTAAAAGGAAAGGGGCCATGCCTTCCACTTCTACCAAGAAGCTAGATAAAGGAAAACAAAAGGTGAAGAAAGGTAAGAAAGTTAAGGATTAGATTGACATCATGGACCTTGACAATGAAACTGAAGATAAGGATAGGGCCACTAGCATATTGCTCCAAAGAAAAGATGTAGAAATTAGGGATCTAAAGAGATGCCTTGGCATGGCCATGTATAACATTGACTACTATAAGAATTAAAACAAGCAGCTCAAGAAGGCAAAGAGGGACCTTGACCTCCAAAAGAAAATGACCAAGCACTATGCATTGCAAAATCAAATTGCAAAGGCTAAAATAAAAAAGGCCCATGCCAAAATACGAGCACTCAAAGAGGGAAAAGACCAAAAAACCCTGAGAATCTTGGTCGAAGCTTCCCTACATGCCTCTCAAACCCCATAAGGAAAACATCCACCAATTTTGGGAAATTTTTGACAAATTTTGGTTTTTTGCAAATTTTGAGGCTTCTAAGTGCAACACTCTTGGCGCTATGCTTTCACCTCAGGCATCCTTAGGAGGAATACTTTGCATTTTTTGAATCCTCACCTCAATGAAAATATTCTCACCAAATTTCAAAGCATTTGGAGCATTTTTTGTACCTCAAAATCCTAAAAAACACCTCATTTTTCACCTTTCTGCCTCATTTTCAGGCCTAGCGCTACGCCTAGAGAAGCCTTGGGATTTTTTATTTTTTAATAGGTTAAAGGGGTCAAATCAGAAAACCAAAGGAAGTTCTGGAAAGTATACTCGACAGGCTTTCCAACGAGCCATCACGAAGCCCATTCCGACATTGGGAAGACCTTCAAAACTTGGCTGCAAGGTGACCCAACTTTCTTGTGCATGTGTTGCATCTTGGCCATGAAATACATCCTTAAATCTGAGTGCCGCACCCTGACAGTAAAAAAGTCAACAAAGTACACTTGGAAAGTTTTTGGAGGCTTGGGAGAGCCCAAATGTCAATTTTTTTGCCAAAAATGCCCGAAAAGATATTTTTCATCAGAGATTTTGTGCCTTGGGCCTTGCAAGGTCTCAAAGGAAAAAAGTGACATTTATGATTAACTAATAGGCTTCTAGAGACTTAATTAGGGTTTAGTCCTCCAATGCATGATAAATAGAACATGGAGGTTTCATTGTATATGTTGGATATTTGCTGAGCATGCTATGAAATAGACTTGGAGTTTATTGGTGAAACTGGTTTTTGGTGCCTTATGATGGTGTTGGATTGTGCTTCCATGGATCAAGCTCACTCTTAGGATTCATTAAGCTTGTTTAAATGGTGATGTATTCCATATTTATGTTTGTTTTATTTCGTTATTCATTATGTTTATGGTTCATTTAGTTATAGAACAGAAATAGAGAATAGGATTTACCTTCTTGGTGCCCTACTTCTGCCTGCTCTCTTAACTTCCATGTTTTCTTCCTCAAAGTTTTACTAAAGAAATCCTTAAATGCTTTTTAGTATTATTGATATGTTATGTTAGAATGCTATATGTTTGCAAGTAAAGTTTTAGAGAATCCTTCATTGCTCTCTTAGCTTACTTAACTGTTGTTTTTAAGAGTTGCTTAGCCTAGTTGATATTGAGGAATCCTTCATTTCTCTTCAAATTTTCATTATGCTATCATCTTAGAAGCTTTTTGTTGTTTATTGGTTTGTTGAAGGATCCTTGATTTCCCATTTAACTCACTATATTCACAACTCCATGTTACTTCACTCTCCCTTGACCTAACTAGATCCATTTGATCATGCCAACTTGACCTTTGAACTATCCTTGACGCATTTTTACACATTTCAAGACTTTTGCAGAATCCATATCCCAATGGATTGATATTCCCCACTCTATTTAATCTACATAAAAACTTTCCCAACCAACCAACCAAACAAACAAACACTAAACCTAACAACTAGCCTAAAATCAAAACCTAAAAAGCAAACAAGTTCATATCCTTTGCACAAAATATATAGATCCCTCTTTGAGGCCATGAAGGCTAGGTCCTAGGACTCAAAAAACTAGTTTGATGTTACCCCTGTTCATTTGTTCTCACCATTCTAGCAAATTACGAGGACCTAACAAAACTTGTCCTAATCCCTCAGTCCATGTGCGACCATCTCTTCTCAACATGAAAATTTCTAACTAGTTCTTTCTAGCTCTTTTGTTGCTGCCCCAACAAAACTCAGATCTGGGTTTCTTTGGAACTAGAAACCCTTCAAGGAACAATATCCCTCGAAATCTTGATTTCCTTCACAAAAATCCTTCTGCCAACTGATGTTGAAACACTCCTCTCCGATCTCTCTTTGTTGTTGATCAAAACTAGATCTAGACTTCTTGGCAAGAAATATTCTGAGGAACTGCTTCCCTCTACTTTTCCATTGCCCCACTCGACATTTTTCTACACCAACTTAAAAAATTCCCCACTAGCAAATCTAGAATAAAATTGAATTGCTCCTCCAACCATGGCAATTGGAAAAAATGAGGCTGAAATCCTCTAAGTTGGCCCAACAAGCACTGTGTTGCCTCCTATAGCTACAACGCCACCCTAGTTGGCCAACGCAGGCTCTATGTGAGCCCCTCTGGTGACCGTGTCACCCTTCCTCTACCTCTATCTAGTTCAGTGTTGTCACTTGGGACAAATTCCTTCCCGAATTTTTTTTTCTTCATCCTTTCACTGATGGATTTAGCTCTACTTGATTTGCAATTGCTCTGATACCATGTGAAAATTTCTGAATCTCAGTTACATAAATCCCATTGTAGAAATATAATTTTCATTATCTACTTGTTTATTTAATTTACAAGTTATTTTATGAATACTCAGTAAAACACTAATTAAAATACATTGCAGCCTACACAAATATACAGATCAAGTCAATGGAGAGAAAAAGGTCATGCAAAGATCTTGCAGGTGAGACAATTTAATCTGGTTTACAATTGTGATTGTAGAATTTTGGTTGCAAATAAGATAAAGACAAAGCTTTTGATGAAGATGGCAGTGAACCTGATATTCCAGCTAAAGGTTGGATAAGGAGAAGAACTGAAATGTTCTCAAGAGAAGGTGAGTTGAAGATATAAGCCTAGAAAGAGTAGAAGAGAGTGCTAAAAAGGTTACAGAGGTAGTGAACCAATACTTGCCAAAATACCAAGTCCAGAGAAGGGATTGGTGAGGTAAGTGGCAACAGGGAGAGATTTCTGTTGTAGAGGCTTAGTGAAACTCATAGTGAGTGAGAAACTCATAAAGAAAATGATCATGAAGTAATAGAGAAGAGGTTCTGAAGAATGCCACAGAGATAAGATGAAGGATAGAGAAAGAGAGATTGTAGTGATGAAAGTACAACTGGAGGTACTAAAGGAATGGCTACAAGAATAGGAAAACCAGAGTGGAGGATGGATCTTTCCACTTAAGGGAAAGAAGGTAATTTGGAAACCATTACAAATGAACAGGAGGCAGAAGGAGATTTCCTTATGGAATAAAGAACTCAAATTTTTAGAGTCAAAGATGGAATTTGAGGATTCCACATGAAAATCTGTTCAAGAAGAAATTCTTGAAAAAGAAAAAGAGACTGAAAAGTCTTGTGTTTTAAAAAATAATGAGTTGTGTATGACTGCAGGTACAACACAGGATGATGAACATACTTTAGAGTTTGTTAAGGAAGAATAATTGAATCTGAATTCTGTTCAGATTAGTGCTGAGATAGCAAGATCTCAGAAACAAAAGGAGACAGAAGAGTCTCATGAGAATAAACATTAGAGTATTGAAACAGAGAAAGAAGAAGGGCCATCTAATGATTGGTTAAGAACAAATGAAGGTATGGAAAGTCATGTGAAATTTCCAAATTATACTCCAAATGAAATTGTTGAATTATATAGGAAGTTGGATCTTCAGAGAAGAGAATTGGAAAAGCAGAGGAACTATACACAGGATAAATTGCTGAAGAAACAAGGCAGGAAAATTTTAATGAATGACAGTCAAGAAGCAAATGATGAGAAGAAGAGACTAGATAATAGTCTGATGGAGAATTTAAATCAGCATATTGAAGTGCTGACAAAGGATTTAGAAGAGAACTCAGAAAAACATACTAATATGTTGTTAGAGGAGGAAGATGTATTGAAATCTTGTATTTTTAATACTGATAATTCATGTGCAGGCAAAGAAGGACAACAATTGAAAAATGTTGGAGAATTTAATAAAAAGAAAACTATGTTAGCTGAAAACATAGTGGCGGATCATCATTCTATCATGGTGATTGGAACAAATGAGATAATCTTGGAAGCTGAGAAGAAAGATACTGAAGATTTTCTGAGTCCTGAAAGAGACTTGGAATTACAAAAATAAGATTTGGTGACTGGATCATCAAATGAGACCATTGGGTCTTGTAATTTTGAAATTGACAATTTGATTGTGTTTACAGGTGTTGTAGAAGACAATCCATCTTTTGGAATTGTCTTGAAATAAAATGAACTATTGCAGGAGAATGAACTAATAGATTCCAAGGAAAGTGAGACAGTGATGTCTCATATGAAGGAACTTGTTACTGCTGATGACAAGGAGGAATTGGCTTCTCTGATTAGCCAAGAAAAGACTATAGGACAGACTTTTAGAACTGCCACAGTGATGGAGAATCATAATTCTATTCTGATAAAGGATGAAGATACAGTGTTTGAGGAATTTGATTTGATTGCCAGAATCAATCAAGGAGGTGATGGACAATTATTGAAGATTGTCAAAGAAGAAGAAGAAGGTTATGCTGAAACTAAATTGCAGCATATTGATGATGTGGTTGAGATAAAACAAGTTCAAAGGAAATGGTTGAAATGTTTGCTGGAAACATTTGAACAAGAGAAAGGAATTGCAGACACTGAAGTGAAGATGCCTAAAGTTGTGAAAGAAATAGGAGCAGATACTATTTTGTCAAAATTGATTATGCTTACTAGTATACAAAGAAGTCTAAATGAGTATGTTACTGCAGTTAAAAAATCAAATGATAATTTATTTATTTTAAAGTGAATTTGCAGGTAGTAAGCAGAATAAGAATGTTGCAGAGGGAGATATCTTAAGAGATATTCAAGAAGTTTGGGAGGAGGCAACATTTACAGCAATGTTTAAGGAAACTTCTGCAGGAACAAAAGCAACAATGTTGGCAACAACATTTGCAGCAATAAAAGCAACAGAAATTGAAAGCAGCAACAAAAGGAAAAGTAATTTCCAGACAGAAGATAAACTGGACATACCGATTTAAAGCATAATGAGATTGATGATGAAGGTGTCTAAGAGGAGAACAACAACAAGAAGGCAAAGCAACAACAGCAAGGGAAAAACAAGAATAGAAAGTGAAAGCATAGCTAGTTGCAAGATGCAAAACAAGATATGGAAGCCTAGAGAAGTACAACAGAAGAATAATGTCGCTTATGGACAACAACAAAACAAAGTATGGGATCCAGGAGGCAAAGATTTAAAAGCATATGATCAGGAGATCATGCTTAATTTTTACCTTGGGAGTCTGATGCAGGGGCATTAGGCTCAAGAAAATCCTTTGTATTTTAATATACATAGGGGTCTTGTGTTTTTAAAAGAATATTGATTTCTTATGTAATTATTAATGTTTTGAGTGATTTTAATGAGAGATATTAAGTGTTTTGAGGAATTTGTAAATGTTCCCAAATGATTGGAGAACATGAGAGAATTAGGATAGTTTAGATTTCATAGGGAATGAGAGATTTGAAATTTAATTGTAAATCTTAAGTTAGAATTAGTTTCATGATTTTATGGGATTAAAGAGGATCCTAGAATGTGCCCGGAGCTACGCTCAGGAAGCCTGGCAAGCCTGCACACGTGCAGGCACTGCACCCAGGAGGCCCGACACCCGATAGGGCGTGCAAGCGCTGTGCCTAAGCCAGAAGCCCTCATCCACCTGCACACGTGCAGTCACTGTGCCCAGGAGGCCCGACACCCGATAGTGCGTGCAAGCGCTGCGCCTAAGCCAGAAACCCTCATCCACCTGCAAAGTGCCCAAAAATGATGAAAGGACACCTCCAAGATGCATCCAAGGACCTGCAAAAACATCAAAATTTGGTAGGTGGATGTTTTCTTTGCCCTCCAATAAATTTGTTGATTTAATGGTTAAAGGAAATTAATCAAACCCTAATGACCAGCAACCCTAAGTCCTCATGACAAACACTCTCTCTTGACCTCCAAGCAAGAAATTATCAGTCAAGAAAGGTGTCAATTAGGGTAATTACAGTGAGGTCAAGTTAAACCTTCATCAAAGCTCAAAGGGGAATCAGTCATACACTTGCACCTCCCTCTCAATCACTTACAAAAAATTCCTTGCACCATCATTTCATTTATCTCCTCTTACCAAAGTTTCACAAGCAGGCCTAAGGTTGTTTAAAGACAACATTAATCACCATGTAAGGAGAAGAAGGGATGCGTTAGCAATGAAGGAGGAAAAGTGCCTATGAGGCAAAAGAACAAGGATGGGAAGGTTAATAGGTTTGAATCCCAATATGTTGTGGAGCTTACTACCTCTCCCATAATTCTCACATGCTTTCAAAATGTAGGGTGTTTCCAGTTTTGTGAAAGGGTCCAACAAGTACAAAATTGGCCAGATCTCGCAAGGTTATTCATTCTTAACCTACATAAAAAAAAATCAAGCTTGGAAGGGGTGACCTTTGAACTCTCATCAGATGCCATTTCTAGTGCTATAGGTATATCTGATGTTGGTGAAAAATGGTTCAAGAGGGCAAAGTTGGAAATGAGTTGCTATGAGCCATTTCTCAAGCCTAGGTACAAAGAAGGCTGCAAAACTATTTTCCATTTCTCACACTTGTTGGATAGGTATGCAGCCTTGATGAGGGTCATCATGAAATATTTTACCTGTGAGGGGAGATACTCTAGGCTCTACTCCTACCATATCAGATTACTCATGCATTTTACTAGGGTTAAAATGCTTGATTTACTCTACTACTTGTATAGGAGTATCAACAAGATGTCTTTTGTTGTTCGAAGGAGGATTTATTCCCAGCAAATGAAGAGTTTGTTCCACCACTCCTTGATCAAGATGGTGGTGCTACATCAATTGGAGCAAAAAGGCATACCTTGGGAGGTGTTCATTGCTCATGAAATATTCACAAGCCCAAATCCCCATCATTAGCTAAATTTTCCCTCATCATCTCATCCTCCTCCCTCTTCTCCTCCATCACCTCCTAATGATCATGCCTCATCATCTATAGAAGTATCCTCTCCTCAAGAAAACCTCCCTTCTTCATATTCTCCTAATGCATGAGATCAAGAAAGAAGTGGCAGTGAACAAGAAAGGGACCATGAGGGTGAGGGTGACAATGAATTAGACCAAAATGAAGATGAGGGTGATGATTAGTCAAGCCAACAAGAAGCAGAAGAAATGGAAACAAAGGGAGATGATAATAGTGAAATAAATGAAGAAGCTAAAAGTGGAAATGAATTAATAAATAATGAAGAAGAGGTCAGCAATTAAGAAGAAGACATGGAGGTGGATAATAATGAAGATGAGGCAAGTGACAAAGAAACAGAGGATGATCCTAAGGAAAACAGTGATATTAAGAGCCCTAATGATAGTCAAAAAAGTGAGGCTCATATTCATGACAAAGATGAGGGAAAATATGAAGAGAGTAGCCAAAATAAAGATGATAACAATTAAGAAAATGAAGAGGCTGAAGATAACATGGACACTAATGACGCAAGCATCAGTGAGGAACACGACAACAATGAAAATGAAAATAGTCATGATAGTCATGAAAACAATGAAGAAAATTAAGTGGCTAAAGGTGAAACTAATTTTGAAGGTAAAGAGGTAAGAAACAGTCAAGGTAATGAAGAGGAAGACATGGAGACAAATGATGGCAGTCATGATGAAGAAATCAAAATGATCACAATCAAACCTCTTCCATTAACATATCAAAGAGGAGAAAGGCATGTGTTTTCTGCCTCTAAAAGGCAAGGGGCCATGCCTTCCACTTCTACCAAGAAGCTAGATAAAGGGAAACAAAATTTGAAGAAAGGTAAGAAAGGTAAGCATGAGCTTGACATCATGGACCTTGACAGTGAAACTGAAGATAAGGAGAAAGCCACTAGCACATTGCTCCAAAGAAAAGATGAATAAATTAGGGATCTAGAGAGATTCCTTGGCATGGCCATGTATAACATTGAATACTATAAGAATGAAAACAAGCAGCTAAAGAAGGCAAAGAGGGACCTTGACCTCCAAAAGAAGATGACCAAGCACTATGCATTGCAAAATCAAATTGCAAAGGCTAAACTAAAAAAGGCCCATGCCAAAATACAAGCACTCAAAGAGGCAAAAGACCAAGAAAACCTTGGAATCTTGGCTGAAGCTTCTCTACAAGCCTCTCAAACCCCTTAAGGAAGACATCCACCAATTTTGGGAAATTTTTGACAAATTTTGGATTTTTGCAAATTTTGAGGCCGCTAAGCGCAACACCCTTGGCTCTACGCTTTCACCTTAGGCATCCTCAGGAGGAATAATTTTCATTTTTGGAATCCTCACCTCAATTGTAGCATTATCACCAAATTTCATAGCATTTGGAGCATTTTTGGTCCCTCAAAAGCCTAAAAAACACCTCATTTTTCACCTTTTTGCCTCATTTTTAGGCCTGGCGCTGTGCCTAAAGTAGCCTTGGGAGTTTTTATTTTTGAATAGGTTACATGGGGCCAATCAGAAAACCAAGGATAGTTATGCAAACTAGACTCGAAAATATTTTCAACGAGGCATCATGGAGCCCATTCCGACATCGGGAAGACCTTCAAAACTTGGTTGCAAGGTGACCTAGTTTTCCTATGCATGTGTTGTGCCTTGGCCAGGAAATAAACCCTTAAATCTTAGTGTTGCGCCCTGACAGTCAAATAGTAAAAAAGTACACTTGGAAATTTTTTGGAGGCTTGGGAGAGCCCAAATGTCAATTTTTTTGCCAAAAATGCTTGAAAAGATATTTTTCATTAAATATTTTGTGCCTTGGGCCTTGCAAGATCTCAAAGGAAAAAAGTGACATTTATGATTAACTAATAGGTTTCTAAAGACTTATTTAGGGTTTAGTCCTCCAATGCATGATAAATAGAGCATGGAGGTTTCATTGTATATGTTTGATATTTGCTGAGCATGCTATGAAATAGACTTGGAGTTTATTATTGAAACATGTTTTTGGTGCCTTATGATGGTGTTAGATTGTGCTTCCGTGGATCAAGCTCGCTCTTAGGATTCATTAAGCTTGTTTAAATGGTGATGTATTCCATATTTATGTTTGTTTTCTTTAGTTATTAATTATTTTTATGGTTCATTTAGTTATAGTACATAAATAAAGAATATGATTTACCTTCTTGGTGCCCTACTTCTGCCTACTCTCTTAACTTCCATGTTTTCTTCCTCAAAGTTTTGCTAAAGAAATCCTTAAATGCTATTTAGTATTATTGATATTTTATGTTAGAATGCTATAATTTTTCACCATCCTAACAAAATGATTATTCAATTGGAGAACACTCATTAAAACCTTAGGGCTACATAAAGGAACTCAAAAAATCCCAAAACATCCCTATATTTGTTTTGGTAAATTTTTGGTGGTGGACCACAAATACTTATCTTCAAAACAGTAAAAAAAATCCACCTGGCGACTCCACTAGCCTCCAATAGGCCTACTAACTTTACTAGTTCTCGTGGACTTACCTGGGATTGTGTCAAATCAGCCCTGAGCAGTTTAAAAGCATATTCACACACTTTGTGTGTTTAGCAAACACTTATAGAGGTCAGCCTTCTGAAAGCGGTCATAAACTTTCAGCCTCAGTACACTTTTGGTTTTAAATATGGCTTCACAAAGGATCAGTACCAGATCTCACCTGGACCCAAACCCTCCTACCATAGTTGATGACCCAGAAAGAATTTTGTGGAAAACTCCTAGAACTAAAGTTTCAACTACTGTTAGGACCATTCATAGAGAAATTTTTGTCCCTGAACATCTTACAACCTTGCAAGGTCCCCAGTTTGACTTACAGCATACAAGAAAACTTTTTCGAACTAAGTCACAAAGTGGGATTGACCAAACTGACCTTGAGCCCATAGATTTGTAGTGGAGTCCTAGCAGAGAAGCCTCTCCTTCCACTCCTCCTGATTTTCAACTTCTCCATCACTTTGGATTTTTTCATCCGAAGTCTTCTCAAAATCAGTTTGCTGGTCCAAGTACTTCCACCACACCCATTCATACCATCATTGTGCAAAACACACCACTTCATCCTACACCCCCTATCACAAACACTCCCCTTGGAAACCCTCCTTGGATTCCATTAGCTCCCATCATGGCAGCATGGTACGGCCCTCTAGTACTACCACAACCTTTGATACCTTTGCCAAATGACTACCAATCCAAAATCCCTCACTTCACCGAAGTTGACTCTACAACTGCCCAATAGCATGTTGATAGAATAAATGATGCTTTTGATTATATGGAATTAGAAGAAGAGACCATAAAAATGAGGATTTTTGCCCAAATCTTAGGAGGAGAAGCCAAGAAATGGTTCAAAAGGTTGACTCCTAATAGCATACATGATCTCCCTTCCCTTTACCAGACATTCATAAACAAGTGGGAAATCAAGAAAAACCCTCTCCAAATCCTTTTAGAGTATACCAACCTTAAGAGAAATGTCAGGGAAAGTTTCCAAGAATATTGCACCAAGTTTAATAGTGTTTACAATGCCCTCCCACCAAACATGAAACCCCCACAAGGCTTAGCTTTAGCAAAATTTCCAGAAGGTTTTGATCTAGACATGGCCTATCAATTAAGAGAGAGAGATCCCCTAAATTTAGAAGAAATGCAAAGGGGAGCTGTGAGTGTAGAGGCCAACCTGATAGAAAAAAGGGCTAGGATGAGGTCAGAAAAGAGAGTCACATACAAAGATGAAACTATGGCCTCAACCTCTTCATCTGATGCCAAAATTGACAGACTAGTTAGAAAAATGGAGAGAATGATGGAGAGGATAAACTTGAATGAAGAAACACCTCCTAGGGAAAATCAACCAAATCCCCAAAATAGAAATAGGAATCAGAACTTTAGAAGAGACCCACCCCAAATCAGACAAAGGGAAAATGATCAAAAAATTAGGCCTCCTTTCTAGGAAAATTATGTGGATGAGGAGGAAAGAGAAACATAACAACCGAAAGAAAACCATGTAAACTTGATAGGCTCTGATAATGAGGGTGATGTTTTTCTCACTAAAGAAGAACAATGTTTCTTTTCCTCAGACCAAACTGAAACAAATCATGAGGATTCTGAAGACTACCAATTAGGATTTGAAAATTCCATAATGGAGGTCCATAGGCAATATGACCTTAGGAGAAAAAAAATCAATAAGCCCCCAAGAAAAACAAAACAGACATTGCTGTTAGGAAGATCCCTGAAAACATTCCTAAGAATATAGCAGATAGTACCAACACCATGGCTAGGAAAACTGATTGAAACAAAGACAAAACTAGCCAAAAAAATGGTGGCCCAAGCTTCCCTAGCGCATCTACTAGTGGCCTTGAGAAAACTCTTTTGTCCAAAATCCCAAATCAGAATCAACAAACTAAACTTGTAGAAAAAATTATGGCTGATAAAACTGATGTAAATATGCCCAAAACACAAGTACCTTTCAATTTTGAGGGAGATATCGGTAAGATCAAGATAACCATACCTCTCACTGAACAGATAACCCATGATATGTACAAGTCCCAGGTTTTGAAAGTTTTGAACATGGGGAATGATACTGATACTCTAAACTTGATTGATGACAAACCTGAGTTGTTGTTTGGAATTGAAGTAGAGGGAAAATATCAAGAAGGAGTTATTCCCCCTTTCTATGTTAGCTTAAACATACATGAAAAGATCTTACATAATGCCATGCTGGACTCTGGCACTTCTCACAACCTCATGCCAAAGGTGGTGATGGAGAGATTAGGCCTAGAAATAACTAAACATTACAAAGACCTGTATTTTTTTGATTCAAGCAGAGTCAAGTGTTTGGGTCTAATCAAGGATCTATGTGTCAATCTGGCGCAAATCCCTGCTAAAGGCCTGGTCATGGACATAGTAGTAGCTGGCATTCCCCCCAAGTATGGCATGATTTTATCTAGATCCTAGGGAGCCAAACTTCAGGGGAACCTCCAACTAGACATGCCATATGCTACCATCCCTATTTTTAACAAAACAAGGAGATTGTATCGGGAATCACACATGAAGTATATGTTTAGCAGCCAAGAAAGGCCAAATAACACACCTCTATATTCCATCCATTTAGATCTTGACTCATTCATTTTATGTAATGAATAAGACATTGATGAGCAGGTAAATAAAATTGAGACAGATCTAACCATACCGCAACAGTCAAATGAGGCACTTCATGAAGAAATCAATAGCCAAAACTCTAGCAGCCCGAAACAACAACATAATGGCAAAGATGAACTTAAATTCCTACAATCTGAAAATGAAATTGCAATACCAAAACCAAGCTTAGAGTCTGAACAAGGTTGCCCAAAAGAAGAACAAACACCAGATACAGAACCTTTTCCTTTTGCTGATGCAAAAATACTGAAACACTTTCATATAGCCGATCTTCTAGGGACATGGATCAAAGAGACCTTAAGGTATTGAAAAACAGAGATAACTCATCGCCAAAAGGTTTTGTCACTTAGGAAGAGTTGGTGGATTCCAATAATGTTGTTAAGAAGCTTAAAGTGGTATCTGGTAAGGCTAATATAGAAAATTACAACATAGGCAGCCTAGAAAATCCCCAAACAATCAAGTTATCCAAAACTTTGCCACCTCACATAAAAACATAAATACATAGAGTTGTGCAAAGAGTTTAAATATGTTTTTGCACATTGTGATGAGAGCTTAAAGCCTTTTGACACAAACATTATTCAAAGTACGATTCCTCTCAAAGGTGACCGCAAACCTTTTGAGCAGATTGTGTTAGTAGGAAAGAAAACGAAGGGGTATAGGCTATGTATAGACTTTAGGTACCTAGACAAAATCCATCTGAAGGACAAATAACATTTTCATAAGATAAATCATACATTGCTAAGGGTAGAAGGTTCTAACAAAATGTCATTGCTTGATATTGTTTCATATTACAATCAGGTGATAATACTCCCAACTGATCATCACAAAGCCACTTTCAAAGCTCCTTTGAGCACCTACATAAATGACCAAAATGCTTTCTGGGTTAAGCAGTGAAGAATATACTTTTCGAAAAGCCATGGCTCCTAATTTAAGCTACTTTACTATGATATACATTGATGAAATCATTGTCTGCTTTAAAACTGATAAGGACTACCTACTTCACCTAAGAAGGGTCTTTGACATAGACAAAGCATGAGCGAGACTCAAGAAGGAAATACAAAGGAGAGCATGGCCAGTTTGAAAATTTGTGGAAAAATCCTCACATCATGCATTCAAATGGAGGTAACAATGTTTTCTGTTTACAAGAGTTGGATGGAGAAGATTTGTTCGGAGTTCCTATTAATGGCAGGATGCTCAAACACTATTTTTGTCAAAATTCTTAGCTTGAAGCTTTCATTCATTGTACATAACATTGACTAATAAAAAATAAAAAATAAAACACAAAAATAGAGAAAGGAAGTAAAAGAGGGCAGGAAAAGAATAGGTACAACCCCATACCCAAAAAAGAGTACTGCTGAAAGTGCTCAAGCCTAAATGCCACTACTGGTTAAGAGAAAAGAGTCTTGTTTAGTCATCTAGCCTAATCATGGTTGAACATGTTTTGAATTTCTATTGATAGGTTAGTGAAAGAAGGCTTGTCAAACCATTTAAGCTTGATTTGTTAGTAGGAATAGATTAGGAGGAAAGATGTTGGTTCTCAATGCTCAAATCCGAACCAAAGAGAAAGATAGGGATGAATAACAAATGATGAAACATAACCCTCATACTTTCTAGTTTTGTTTATACAAAAATAATGTCTGTGTGCAGCTTTTCTGAATGTCGCATCCCATGGAAAATCAGATTTCTCAATCCTGGTTTAGTCATGTTTTTCAATTTCATGTCAATAGATTAGAGAGGAAAAGTTTGTCAAACAACTTAATCTTAACAAATAAGTAGACTAGGTAGAGAATAAGAGAGTTCATAAGAGTACAAGTTGGTAGTTTTTGTTTTATGCTTTCAAAGAAAAAGGAATGTCAAGGGTTTTCCAGTCCAAGTGCACCCAAAGGAAGAAAAAAAATGTTAGGCAAGGTATGATGGGTAGGTAGAGATGAGGTTGAATTAAGCATGTCTTTAATATTCTTGAGATGATAGCTTCAATAAAACATCAACAAATGAAAGAAGAGAAATCTGCCCAATGGATGAGGCACTGATCTTCAAAACTCAGAGATTTTCACTCCGAGGTCCGGGACACCTCCTGAAAAGGAGTTGCCCTCCCCAAGTGGAGCCACTGTTAGTCATCAATAATTTTTACTATATGAAGATGACTAAATATCAATCCTGGATTTCTAAAAACAAGATTCCTGAATATTGTGAGTTTTAGAAATCTCACTGCCTTCATTATCCTTGTCACAATTTTTTCATTATTCTACTATTTATCAGTCCATGATTAACCTACCATTCCTAAAAAGCCCCTCCCAGGCTTATGCCACTCATCTAGTTCTGTTTTTCCACCTATCACACCAGCACTCTGTTTTTCCTTTGTCCCACTACTTCACTTCCATCTAGGGTTACCAATTAGCCTATCCTTTCCCATGTTCATCAGGTTCGTCAAACCTATATGGTCTGAGAAAATACCTCTATGAGCTCTTTGGATCAATCAAGTACATCCATTTCTATATATACAAATACACCAATTGGTCAAAAAACTTTGTTTTTACACTATTAAGGTCCCAAGCCTAATTTTAGTCAAAGAACCAAGTTAAAACCCTACCACTAGATCATTAGGTTCTCCCTAGGTTGTAGGATATTCATTGGTATTTTAAGCTCTGTTATTATTATATTAGGACACGGTTCAAATGAAAAACAAGAGAAACACATGATTGCCCAAGAAAAAGCAAGAGATTTCCAAAGAAAGCTACTTTGTCAATTTCAAAGTTTTGCAAAAAGTAATTGTGTTTGACATTTTTGTAGGAATGTATTGAAGTAAATCAACAAAGGAAATTGATAGGGTAACTGATGAGTTTCTAAAGGAAAACAGGAAGCACTGTGTCTAAAGGGGAGATCAAAATTTCTGAGCCCGATTCAATCAACATTGTTCCAAACAGAAGCCCAATGCAGCCAGACTCATAAAGGAGGGGCAAGCTCTCATCTCAACCATTTACATTTAGTAGTTAAAGGATAGAAGAACATGGTATAACCTCCAAGTTAAATAAAGGTTTTGAGGAGTCCACCACTGTGTAAATATCTAAGATTATCAAAGAGAAGATCAACATTTTCAAGGATCAGAGGGGAAAGTCACTTAAGGGTTTCATAACAACTGCTGAAGTAAAAGTGTTCAAGGACATAGACCACTCAAAGGAAATAAGCCTTGTCAGTCCAACAACATCTGCATAAGAATAAAGTAAAGAGTATCAGTAAGATGTGGGTCAAGTTCTCTTTTCAAGCCACTTACTTTCAATGACCATCAAAGGAATAAAAACATAGGGTTAAGCTCCAAGATGGAAGACCAAATTGATTATAAGGTTGCTACTGTGTGACTAAATATGTCAAAAAACCAAGAAAATCAGAAAAGGCTAAATTAGTATGTCATGACACCTGCAAATCAGAAGTGGCCAAAAGAGGAGATGGAATACATGATTGTGAAAGTTGTGGTACTTGTCAAAAATGGATTTATCATGCCTAGAGATCAATGAGAAGGATGAAAACAAGTTTCTCAGTCACCCCTCAAGAAAAGGGAAATTTGATCTCCAAGGTAAAACATAGAAGTTTTAAGGACGCTGCCACCATGCAAGTACCTAAAGTTGTGAAAATGATTGGAAAAAATGAGCATGGAAAAAACACAGTAAAACATTTGACTCAAACAAAACATCTACAAAACAAAGTGATAAAGGCACCAATAGGTAAAAGGAGGTCAAAGTTCACCATGTCAGCAGCCTGAAGAGACACAAAGAAAAATGGTTAGAAATGAAAAAGATCACTTGAATGTTTTTTAAGTGACTTACTGAAAAAGATCAAAATGAAAAATCAGTAAAAGTGACCAAGGGATGGAAAACATTATAAAGTGGGTTTACAAGGGATAAATTTGTTTTCCTAAGACTATAAAGAGTCATTTTTTTTATCACTCGACTAATTATGCACATGCAAAGGAGTAAAAAATCCTTCAAAGAGAAAATTTCCAAGTTTCAGTGAAAATATGGGTAAGGTTACCCCGCGCTATGCGTTTGTGCAAGCGTTGCACTTACATCACCCAACACTATCGGTTCAGGAGGTTTCTCTGTGTAAAAATGCACTGTGCTGCGGATTCGGGTGAACGTGCTACACGTTTAGGTGGGAACTACCCATTCGCACAGAAACAACCCGAAAAGCACAGTAAAAGTTCAACACTGTGCCCAGGGAGAGCTCGATAGGCCCAAAACGTGCCCAGCGCTGCACTCAGGAAGCCCGGCAGGCCTGAACGCGTGCAGGCGCTATGCCCAGGAGGCATGACACCTGACAGTGCGTGCAGGCACTGTGCCTAAGCCAAAAACCCTCATCTACTTGCAAAGTGCCCAAAAATGATGAAAGGACACCTCCAAGCTACATCCAAGGACCTACAAAAACATTAAAATTTGGTAGGTGGATGTTTTACTTGCCCTCTAATAATTTTTTTGATTAAACGGTTAAAATAAATTAATCAAACCCTAATGAATAGAAACCCTAAGTTCTCATGAAAAACACTCTCTCTTAACCTCCAAGCAATAAACTATCAGTTAAGAAAGGTGTCAATTAGGTTAATTACAGTGAGTTCAATTTAACCTTCATCAAAGCTCAAAGGGGAATCAGTCATACACCTGCACCTCCCTCTCAATCACTTACAAAAACTGCCTTGCACCATCATTTCATTTTACTCCTCTTACCAAAGTTTCAAAAGTAGGCCTAAGGTTGTTTAAAGACAACACTAATCACCATGTCAGGAGAAGAAGGGGCTATTAGCAATGAAGGAGGCAAAGTGCCTATGAGGAAAAAGCACAAGGGTGGGAAGGTTAATAGGTTTGAAACCCAAGACACTGTGGAGCTTACTACCTCTCCCATGATTCTCACATGCTTTCAAAATGTAGGGTGTTTCCATTTTTGTGAAAGGGTCCAACAAATACAATATCACCCAGAGCTCGCAAGGTTATTCATTCTTAACCTACATAACAAACAATCAAGCTTGGCAGGGGTGACCTTTGAACTCTCATTAGATTCCATTTCTAGTGCTACAGGTATACCTGATGTTGGTGAGAAATGGTTCAAGAGGGAAAAGTTGGACATGAGCTGCTATGAGCCATTTCTCAAGCCTAGGTACAAAGAAGGCTGCAAAACTATTTTCCCTTTCTCACACTTGCTGGAGAGGTATGCACCCTTGATGAGGGTCATCATGAAATATTTTACCTGTGAGGAGAGATACTCTAGGCTCTACTCCTACCATATTATATTACTCATGCATTATAATATGGTTAAAATGCTTCATTTACCCTACTACTTGTATATGAGTAGCGACAAGATGTCTTCTATTGTTTGAAGGAGGAGTTATTCCCAACAAATACAAATTTTTTTCCACCACTCCTTGATCAAGATGGTGTTGCTACATCAGTTGGAGCAAAAAGGCATACCTTGGGAGGTGTTCATTTCTCATGAAATATTCACAAGCCCACAGCCCCATCATCAACCAAATTTTCCCTCATCATCTCATTCTCCTCCCTCTTCTCCTCCATCACCTCCTACTGATCATGCCTCATCATCTACACGAGTATTCTCTCCTCAAGAAAACCTCCCTTCCTCATCTTTTCCTAATGCATTATATCAAGAAAGAAGTGGCAGTGAACAAGAAAGTGACCATGAGGGTGATGGTGACAATGAATCAAACCAAAATGAAGATGAGGGTGATTATGAGTCAAGCCAACAAGAGGCAAAAGACATGGAAATAGAGGGATATGATAAAAGTGAAAAAAATGAAGAAGCTGACAATGGAAATGAATTAAGAAGTAATGAAGAAGAGGTTAGTAATGAAGCAAAAGACATGGAGGTGGATAATAATGAAGATGAGGCAAGTGACAAAGAAACAGAGGATGATCCTAAGGACAACAGTGAGACTAAGAGCCCTAATGACAGTAAAAACAATGAGGCTCATAGTCATGACAGAGATGAGGGAAAAGCTGAAGAGAGTAGCCAAAATGAATATGAAAACAATTCAGAAAATGAAGAGGCTGAATATAGCATGGACACCAATGAAGAAAGAATTAGTGAGGAACATGACAGCAAGGAAAATGAAAACATTCATGGCAGTCATGAAAACAATGAATAAAATGAAGAGGCTAAAGGTGAGACTGATGTTGAAGGTAAAGAGGTAAGCAACAGTCAAGGTAATGAAGAGGAAGACATGGAGACAAATGCTGGCAGTCATGATGAAGAAATCAAAATGATCACAATCAAACCTCTTCCATTAACATATCAAAAAGGAGAAAGGCATGTGTTTTTAGCCTCTAAAAGGCAAGGGGCCATGCCTTCCACTTCTACCAAGAAGCTAGATAAAGGAAAAAAAAAGGTGAAGAAAGGTAAGAAAGGTAAGGATGAGCTTGACATCATGGACCTTGACAGTGAAATTGAAGATAAGGATAGGGCCACTAGCATACTGCTCCAAAGCAAAGATGTAGAAATTAGGGATCTAAAGAGATGCCTTGGCATGGCCATGTATAACATTGAATACTATAAGAACTAAAACAAGCAGCTCAAGAAGGAAAAGAGGGACCTTGACCTCCAAAAGAAAATGACCAAGCACTATGCATTGCAAAATCAAATTGCAAAGGCTAAAATAAAAAAGGCCTATGCCAAAATACGAGCACTCAAAGAGGGAGAAGACCAAGAAAACCTTAGAATCTTGGTTGAAGCTTCCCTACATGCCTCTCAAACCCCATAAGGGAAAATCCACCAATTTTGGGAAATTTTTGACAAATTTTGGTTTTTTGCAAATTTTGAGGCCTCTAAATGCAACACTCTTGGTGCTACGCTTTCACCTCAGGCATCCTCAGGAGGAATACTTTGGATATTTGGAATCCTCACCTCAATGACAATATTCTCACCAAATTTCAGAGCATTTGGGGCATTTTTGGTCCCTCAAAAGCCTAAAAAACACCTCATTTTTCACCTTTCTGCCTCATTTTCAGGCCTAGCGCTGCGCCTAGAGCAGCCTTGGGATTTTTAATTTTTTAATAGGTTAA
Source organism: Pinus albicaulis (assembly GCA_034641835.2). NCBI lineage: Eukaryota > Viridiplantae > Streptophyta > Pinopsida > Pinales > Pinaceae > Pinus > Pinus albicaulis. Next base: position 1,349,379,926 of record CM076579.1, read on the forward strand.
CGGGGTCCAATAAGAAAAAAAAAGGCAATTTATAGAAAGTAGACTCGACAGGCTTTCCAACGAGCCATCACGAAGCCCATTCCAACATCGGGAAGACCTTCAAAACTTGGCTGCAAGGTGACCCAACTTTCTTGTGCATGTGTTGCGCCTTGGCCATGAAATACATCCTTAAATCTCAGTGCTGCACCCTAACAGTGAAAAAGTCAAAAAATTAGACTTGGAAAGTTTTTGGAGGCTTGGGAGAGCCCAAATGTAAATTTTTTTGCCAAAAATGCCCGAAAATATATTTTTCATTAGATATTTTGTGCCTTGGGCCTTGCAAGGTCTCGAAGGACAAAAGTGACATTTATGATTAACTAATAGGCTTCTAGAGACCTAATTAGGGTTTATTCCTCCAATGCATGATACATAGAACATGGAGGTTTCATTGTATATGTTGGATATTTGTTGAGCATGCTATGAAATAGACTTGGAGTTTATTGGTGAAACTGGTTTTGGGTGCCTTATGATGGTGTTGGATTGTGCTTCCATGGATCAAGCTCACTCTTAGGATTCATTAAGCTTGTTTAAATGGTGATGTATTCCATATTTATGTTTGTTTTCTTTAGTTATTCATTATGTTTATGGTTCATTTAGTTATAGAACAAAAATAGAGAATAGGATTTACCTTCTTGGTGCCCTACTTCTGCCTACTCTCTTAACTTCCATGTTTTCTTCCTCAAAGTTTTACTAAAGAAATCCTTAAATGCTCTTTAGTATTATTGATATGTTATGTTAGAATGCTATCTATTTTCAAGTAAATTTTTAGAGAATCCTTCATTGCTCTCTTAGCTTACTTAACAGTTGTTTTTAAGACTTCCTTAGCCTAGTTGATATTGAGGAATCCTTCATTTCTCTTCAAATTTTCATTATTCTATCATCTTAGAAGCCTTTTTTTGTTTATTGGTTTGTTGAAGGATCCTTGATTGCCCATGTAACTCACTATATTCACAACTCCATGTTACTTCACTCTCCCTTGACCTAACTAGATCCATTTGATCGTGCCAACTTGACCTTTGAACTATCCTTGACTCATTTTTACACATTTCAAGACTTGTGCAGACTCCATATCCCAATGGATTGATATTCCCCACTCTATTTAATCTACATAACAACTTTCCCAACCAACCAACCAAACAAACAAACACTAAACTTAACAACTAGCCTAAAATCAAAACCTAAAAAGCAAACAAGTTCATATCCTTTGCACAAAATATAGAGAGCCCTCTTTGAGTCCAGGAAGGCTAGGTCCTAGGAATCCAAATATTGGTTTGATGTTACCCCTGTTCATTTGTTCCCACCAATCTATAAAATTACGGGGACCTAACAAAACTTGTCCTAATCCCTTAGTCCATGTGCGACCATCTCTTCTCAACAAGAAAATTTCAAACTAGTTCTTTCTCACTCTTTTGCTGCTGCCCCAAAAAAACTCGGATCTGGGGTTATTTGGAACTAGAAACCCTCTAAGGAACAATATCCCTCTAAATCTTGATTTTCTTCATAGAAATACTTCTGCCAACTGATGTGGAAACACTCCTCTTCGATCTCTCTTTGTTGTTGATCAACACTGGATCTAGACTTCTTGGCAAGAGATCTTTTGAGGAACTGCTTCCCTCTACTTTGCCACTGCCCTACTAGACATTTTTCTACACCAAATTAAAAAATTTCCCACTAGAAAATCTAGAATAAAATTGAATTGCTCCTCCAGCCACGGCAACTGGAAAAAATGAGGCTGAAATCCACTAAGTTGGCCCAACAAGCACCGTGTTGCCTCCTACAGCTACAATGCCACCCTAGTTGGCCAACGTAGGCTCTACGTGAGCCCCTCTGGTGACTGTGTCACCCTTCCTCTACCTCTATCTAGTTCAGTGTTGTCACTTGGGACAAATTCCTTCTCGAATTTTTTTTCTTCATCCTTTCACTGATGGATTTAGCTCTACTTGATTTGCAACCACTCTGATACCATGTGAAAATTTCTGAATCTAAGTTACATAAATCCTATTGTAGAAATCTAATTTTAATTATCTACTTGTTTATTTAATTTACAAGTTATTTTATGAATACTCAATAAAACACTAATTAAAATACATTGCAGCCTACACAAATATACAGATCAAGTATGGAAAAATAAATGATACAATCAGACAAAGGACACACTTATTTTCAGACGAATGTCCCCAGAAAAAATCAATGCGGGAAAATTGATGAAACTATTCTGAGGGTTTATATTATTAAGGAACATTAATCTGAGTACATCCAGGGTGCCATAAACCAGCTCATCCAACAGAAAATATCCTTGGCAGACAAAAAAATTGTGAGTTTTACCTCACTCTGCTAGTGCTGCCTGATCCTGATCAAAGACTAGTAAAACCCCAGTTGTCTCTACATAATAGATGTGTAGGCATGCATGGGTCTAGCTGAATATTGCGTCTCCCCTTCTCTGCATTGATCTGCCTCTCAGAAAATTGAATTTCAGCCCTGCCAACTTAGAAACCCCAATCTCCAACATTTTCTAGACTATCCCTTAGAGCCACTGTGTAGCCCATGCATGAGCCCTGCGTGGGTCCGCATTACCCTCTTTAGGGTTTGTGCCACCTCTCTTGGTGGATGTGATGGTCCCTCTATTGTCTTTGTTGCCTCTTTGCAATGTACTCTTGGTCCTCCGATCAACAACTGCTTCTGCCCCTCACTGCTGCACTAAATCACTCAGATATGATATTCATCAGAGCACACCTCTGTTAGAAGAATTTGATCTCTAGATTCAGAATTTGTGTGCATTCTCCAACTGACCCTCATGCCTTCCTTTATAATTTTCATGTTGATGATTCAATGGCCATGATCAAATCCTTAATCAACGACTAAGATTAAATTAGAATTTATCCTCGTCACTTAGAAGCTTCTCACCCACATGTTTAAATTAATTCACTTTAATTATTTAAATTCCCTAAGTTTTAACTTAGGCTCCATTTAAAATAATTAATTATTTGAATAACTTTATCTCTAGGTGGAATTTATCCAAACAATTTTTGGGTCTTGGAGATCTCATGTGTTCTATCCCCTCCACAAAAATTTGGAGCTAGATCACATCCGATGCTACCCAAAAATCAACAATAATGATGGTCATTATGAATTTTGGTCATGCCTTTTGCCCTTACCAATGCACCTTCTACATTTCAAGGTTTGATGAATTCTATTTCAAACCCTTCCTTCAAAAATTTGTGTTAGTATTTTTTGATTATATACTAATCTACAACAAGTATTGGAAGGATCATGTTTAACATGACAGGGTGTTTAAACTATTGGAGGAGAAACAAATATATGCTAAAATCTCCAAATGTTTCTCTGGATTACATGAGGTGGAATATCTGGGTCATGTTTTTTCTCACGAGGGTGTTAAGTTAGACCCTAACAAAATTAAATCCATTAAGGAATGGAAAATCCGCACAACTCTAAATCATATGTGAGGATTTCTCGGGTTGAGAAGTTATTATTGCAAGTTTGTTAAAAATGATGGGAGAATAGTAGAACCTCTGACAACATTTTTGAATAAAGATGCATTTTCTTGGACTCTAGAAGAAACTAAGGCCTTTGAACCCGCCTAAAAAATAGGTAATTTATATTTTTTCATATACGTGGGTTGGGTATAACTACACCTGCGTGTGCATGCACTTTTGAGAGGGCAGAGTCACATATGGAATTCAAAATAATGTTTTTTTAGGTATATAGAGATGCCATAACACATAGAATTAAGTATATAGAGATGGAAAATGATGTTATAACAAACATGGCCACTATATCATGAAATTAATTACCTAATTATGCAAATAGAATTTTGAACTAATTCAGGTTCAGATCCACTATTTTCTCACCTAAACTAGATCCTCTAAATACATGGTTTCCTAAAAAAATCTAACTAATTCTAAAATCTCTCTAACCCTCTCAATATTCTCGAAATTTCTCCAAAAGAATAGATTCGATTACAATTGTATTTCCAAATACATATTTTTCTAAAAATCTCTAAAAAACTAGGAAATGCGATAATTAAATGACTACATTCAATTAGGGAACCAACTCCCTTGGTAATGAATATACCCCTATCCCAGTCAAAATCCACTTTGACTTGGAGGTAAGATGCTCTTGCATCAAAATATTAATTTTAATATTATAAAAGGAGAGGGTAACGGGCATGGTGGCTTCACTCAATGAACCTCTAACATATCACGTGTGTTTATGGCATACTAAACAATACCCCTAATTTGACTACATATTGGAAAATTCCTCTAAAAATAACATTATTCAACCCCCTACCAATACGAACCAATTACACCTTCCCAATTTAAAAAACCCCTAGTTTCACTAGATATTTTAGGTATCCATTTTTTCATTAACATTTTTTACACCTTCTCAATTTATAAAACCTCTACTTTCACTAGATATTGTAGCATTTGGGACTCTTGTTTTGTTTATTCTTGTGACGATGTTCAAATGATTGGGGTCTTGCTTCTATTGGGTTACTAGATATGTAGCTATAGTTCTCATTAATCCAAGGTACAAGAGCTTATCTTACTCTTCAATCAAAGAATCACAAAATACTTCAAACAAAGACATTCTAAGTAACCCCTTGACAAACAATTTGTTATGCAACCAACTCAGAAAATAGAAGAAAATATAGATCAATGAATTAAAAATTATCCTCTTCGAGGGGGAAACCTCCTTTACATTACATAAATGAACAATTCTTTGATGATTCAAATGGAAAAACCTCCTTTCTATATATAGAATTCTAAGGGGTCACAATATAGTCAAAGCCGACATAAAAATAATAATGTAAGGGAACAATAATAACAATAGTGAGCTTCCATGTGGCATAATAATAAAAATATGGGGACTACATGGGTACAACAATAACAATGAGGGGGCTACACTAATAATACAAATAAGGGGATACACTGGTATTATAGGGACCTAACATGCCCCTCTCCTTTAAAAAAGTGTTTTCCTCAATGCTTGAGTAGTTCTGGATGCTTCTATATAAAATTATCATCCTCTCATGTGGAATATTTAGCGGGTAAGTGCTTCCACTTGATGAGATACTCTCAAATTTATTGATTTCATAGCAGTCGAGTTCTTGTTTCTGTGACTTTTGCAGGTTCCAGTATGATTTTCCTTTCCTCTTCAAGTTCTAGAAATATTGTTTGACTGGGAGCTTGTCACCTATAACCTTCTTTAAGCATGAAACATGTAAAACTGGGTGCACTCGGGAAGATGCGGGAAGCTCCAATTTGTATGCCATAGTACCAATGTTTTGCAACACCTTGTAAATACAAGAATACTTTGTTGATAATTTATTATCCTTCTTAGCTTTCTTGAGGGGCATTTGTTTGTATGGTTGTAGCCATAAAAATACCTAGTCACCTATATCAAAATTTCATTCACTGGGATGTTGATCTTCTCATTGTTTCATTTGATTCTATGCCAAAGTGAGGTTATCCTTTAATAGTTGTAGAACTTGTTGTCACTATGCTGAATGTGATCTTCCACTTCTTGAACCTTAGAATTTTCTCTTAAAGATGATGTGATGGATGGTGGATGATATCCATAAAGTGCCATAAATGGGGTCATTTTTGCTACAGTATGGAAGGAAGTGTTATACCACCATTTAGCGAGAGGTAACCACTTGACCCATTGTGTCTATTTATCATGTACAAAGAAACAAACATATCCTTCCAAAAATTTGTTCACTATCTTAGTTTTCCCATCAGATTGAGGATGATAAGGTGAGCTATGAGATAATTGAGTACCCAGACAAGAAAATCATTCTATCCAAAAAATTCCAACGAAAATGGGATATTTTTCACTTACAATAATATCTGGGTTCCATGTATACTATGAATTGTTTCCATAAATGCAGTAGCGATTGTACTGCCTTTAAATGGATGTGAAAATTCACAAAAGTGTGCATACTTGGTAGTTCTATCGACTACCACCATGATGACACTCTTTTCTTCGAACTTGGGTAAACCTGTGATAAAATCCATTGAACCTCATCCCAATGTTGAATTGGAATGGATAAAGGTTGTAACAGACTTGGGGTTTTAATTGTCTCAATTTTTTTTTTGGAAAACCAAACATTCTGCCACAAACTTTTGTATATCAGATTTAAGGCCATCCAAAGAAAAAAAAATCCTTCTTAACCTTGTGGTAAGTTTTTAAAAATCCTGAGTGCCCTCCTAAGGGAAAGTTGTGCAATTCCAAAATAATCTTTTATTTGAGTTGGGAATTATTACAAAGATATAAGTGATATTTGTACCATAATGAATTAGTTTTCCAGTTAAATATATCAGATGTATTGGGATCTTGCTAAATTTTGAATGAGTTCCCACACTTCTTCGTCATTCTTCCATTCATCCATTACTCCAATTATCCAATTTGGTTGGATAATAGAAATGAAACAAATAAATGCTTCCACATCCTCATCCTTTCTTGAGAGTGCATCTGCAACAAAATTTTTCTTCTATTTTTTAGAGATGATTTCAAAGTCATAACCCAACATCTTTGTGACCCATTTTTGTCTCTCTTTTGAAGATAATTTTTTTTCTAAAAAGTATTTAAGAATATCATGATCTGTTTTTACCTTGAAGTGTCTTCCCATTAGGTAAGGTCGTCATTGCCTAAGTGCATGTAGTATTTCAAACATTTCCTTCTCATAAATAGGTTTTTGTAAATACTTTTCTTTGATTAGACGACTTTCAAAATAAGCGGGTCTTCCTTCTTGCATTGAAACAACACCAATTCCATTTCCTGAGGCATCACATTCCACAATAAAGGTTTTTGTGAAGCCTCACGTAGCTAAGACCATTTCTTGGCACATTTCCCCTTTAAGATGTTCAAAGGCCTTAGTTTCTTCTAGAGTCCAAGAAAACAAATCTTTATTCAGTAATGTTGTTAGAGGTTATACTATTCTCCCATCATTTTTAACAGACTTGAAATAATAACCTGTCAACCCGATAAATCCTCACATATGCTTTATGGTTGTTTGGATTTTCCATTCCTTAATGGCTTTAATTTTGTTAGGGTCTAACTTAACACCCTCATGAGATAAAACATGACACATATATTCCACCTCATGTACTCCAAAGAGAAATTTGGAGGTTTTTAGCATATATTTGTTTCTCCTCCAATAGTTTAAACAAAGGATTGATTTCTTCACAAGGACTTTAAAGGATAACGTCCAACATGAAGTTCGAATTTGGGAACCTGATTCATTTGAAACGACATTCAGGTTGCCAAGAAAAATTGAATGTAAAATTATGGCAACAAGGAAGCCTACCACTCACATATATAAATATGGAAGTGTTGCTACTCCTAGACTTCCACAACCTACAAGGTTGGCACCAAAAACATTGGAAGAAAAAAGAGAAGAAGGGCTTTGCTACAGTTGTGATAGCAAGTACACTAAAGGTCATAAGTGTGCTGAGAATAAATTATTTTACATAGATTGCAAAGAGGAAGAAGAAAATGAACGAGAATCTTCAAAAGAAGAGGATATACACCAGGAAACAACCCTATAAGAGGAAGAAATGAGTCCAACCATATCGTGTAATGCATTGGCAGGAATTACCACTCCTCAAACTCTCAAGATAGAAGGACATATCAAGAAGAAAAAGGTAATAGTATTGATTGATTCGGGTAGTACCCATAATTTTATTCATTGTAAGGTAGCCAAGGAATTGAATTGTTTCCTATACCCAACACCAGAATGTCAAGTGATGGTTGCAAATGGAGGAACTATAAATTGCTCTAGAAAATGCCATAATATCAAGCTAACCATGGGGGAATATGTATTGACTAGTCCAATGCTTTCCATTCCTATGGGAGGTGCCGATGTTGTACTAGGAGTACAATGGTTACAATCTTTGGGGACAGTAGCTTTTAATTTTCAAGAACTTTTCTTGAAATTTTTTTCAGAAGGAAAGGAAGTCGAATTACGGGGTATTGCGGGGAAGCCAGGAAGGATAATAAGCTCTAATGTCATGACAAAGCTTCTAAAGAAAGAACAGCGAGGCGTAATTGCACAAGTATGCTCACTAGAAGTTCCAACATCAAAATCATCTATTTCTGCAGATCTCCAACAAGTCTTGGACAATCATTCCAAGGTGTTTGAAACTCCCAAAGGACTCCCACCTATTCGTGATCATTATCATGCTATTCATTTGATTCCAGGAAGTGTTCCTCCAAACATCAAGCCTTATAGATATCCTTACTTCGAAAAGAGCGAAATTGAACGTATGATTGCAGAAATGTTAGAGGCGGGTATAATTCAACCTAGTCAAAGTTCTTTCTCTGCTCCTGTAGTATTGGTACACAAGAAGGATGGATCATGGCGCATGTGTCCCAATTATAGGGAGCTCAATAAGCTCACAATTAAAGATAAATTTCCCATTCCTGTGATTGATGAATTATTGGATGAATTACATGGAGCAATTTATTTTACCAAGTTGGATCTTCGTTCAGGATATCATCAAATTAGAATGAAGACTGAAGATATTCCGAAAATAACATTTCGAACTCATGAGGGTCATTATGAATTTTTGGTCATGCCTTTTGGCCTTACCAATGCACCTTCTACATTTCAAGGGTTGATGAATTCCATTTTCAAACCCTTCCTTAGAAATTTTTTGCTAGTATTTTTTGATGATATACTAATCTACAGCAGGTCTTGGAAGGATCATGTTGAACATGTTGACAGGGTGCTCAAACTATTGCAGGAGAAACAATTATATGCAAAAAAGTCCAAATGTTTCTTTTGAGTACAAGAGGTGGAATATCTGGGTCATATTGTATCTCACGAGGGGGTTAAAGTGGACCCTAACAAAATTAAAGCCATTAAGGAATGGAAAGTTCCCACAACCATAAAGCAGTTGCGAGGATTTCTCGGGTTAACAGGGTATTATCGCAAGTTTGTTAAGATTTATGGGAGAATAGCAGCACCTCTAACAACATTATTGAAGAAAGATGCATTTTCATGGACTCCTGAAGCAACTAAGGCCTTTGAACGTCTTAAAGAGGCAATGTGCCTAGCACCGGTCTTAGCTACACCAGACTTCACAAAACCTTTATTGTGGAATGTGATGCCTCAGGAAATGGAATTGGTGCAGTTTTAATGCAGGAAGGAAGACCCATTGCTTTTGAAAGTCGTCCAATCAAAGGAAAGTATTTACAGAAACCTATTTATGAGAAGGAAATGTTAGCAATACTGCATGCACTAAAGAAATGGCGAACTTACCTAATGGGAAGACACTTCAAGGTAAAAAACTGATCATGATAGTCTTAAACACTTTTTGGAACAAAGACTATCTTCAGAAGAGCAGCAAAAATGGGTCACAAAGATGTTGGGTTATGACTTTGAAATAATATACAAAAAGGGAAGCTAAATGTTGTTGCAGATGCACTCTCAAGAAAGAATGAAGAGGTGGAAGCATTGCTTTGTGCCATTTCTATTATCCAACCAGATTGGATAACTAAAGCAAGGGATGAATGGAAGAAGGACGAAGAAGTGTGGACACTCATTCAAAAGTTGCAGCAAGATCCTAGTACATCTGATACATTTAGTTGGAAAAATGATTCCTTATGGTACAAAGATCGCTTATATCTTTGTAAGAATTCCCAACTAAAACAAAAAATTCTTTTGGAATTGCACACTTCTCCTTTAGGAGGACACTCAGGATTTTTAAAAACTTACCATAGGGTGAAGAAAGAATTTTTTTGGGATGGCCTTAAAACTGATATTCAAAAGTTTGTGGCGGAATGTTTGGTTTGCCAGCAGAATAAAGTTGAGACAATTAAGACCCCGGGACTTCTACAACCTTTATCCATTCCAAGTCAACGTTGGGAGAAGATTTCAATGGATTTTATCACAGGTTTACCTAAGTCTGAAGGAAAGAGTGTCATCATGGTGGTAGTTGATAGACTTACCAAGTATGCACACTTTTGTGCATTATCTCATCCATTTAAAGCAAGTACAGTTGCTATTACATTTATGGACACAATTCAAAAGCTACATGGAAACCCAAGGGTTATTGTGAGCGACAGAGATCCCATTTTTACTGGAAATTTTTGGACAGAGTTATTTTCTTGTTTGGGTACTCAATTAGCTCATAAATCATCTTATCATCCTCAATCTGATGGTCAAACTAAGATAGTGAATAAATGTTTGGAAGGATATCTTCGTTGTTTTGTATCTGATAAACAAACACAATGGGTTAGGTGGTTACCTCTCGCTGAATGGTGGTGTAACACTTCCTTCCATACTGCAGCAAAAATGACCCCATTTATGGCACTTTATGGATATCATCCACCATCCATCACATCATCTTTCAGAGAAAATTATAAGGTTCAAGTGGTGGAAGATCACATCGAGCATCAACAAGAAGTTCTCCAACTCTTAAAGGATAACCTGAATTTGGCACAAAATCGAATGAAACAATAGGTAGATCAACATCGCAGCGAGAGATGTTTTGATGTAGGAGACTGGGTATTTTTACGGATGCAACCATTAAAATAAATGTCCCTCAACCAAGCTAATAAGGATAATAAATTATCACCAAAGTACTATGCTCCTTACAAGGTGTTGCAAAATCTTGGTACTATGGCATACAAATTGGATCTTCCTTCTTCTTCGCGAGTGCATCCAGATTTCCATGTTTCATGCTTAAAGAAGGTTATAGGTGAAAATCTTCCAGTTCAAAAAATATTTCCAGAACTTGATGAGGAAGGAAAAATCATATTGGAACTGCAGAAGCGGTCGTAGAGCGAGAACTCGGCGACCTAAATAGGTAAATTTGAAGTGTACATCAGTGGAAGAGCTTACCCACTGAAGATTCTACATGGGAGGATGAGAATTTTATATAGAAGCACCTAGAGCTACTCAAGCATTGAGGACAACACTTTTTTGAAGGAGAGGGGCATGTTAGGTCCCTATATTACTAGTTGAGTCCCTTATTGTTATTAGTGTAGCCCCCTTATTGTTATTGTTGTACCCCTATAACCCCAATATTGTTATTATTGTGTCCTTACATTGTTATTTTTAGGTCGGCTAGGATTATATTGTGGGCCCATGGACTCCTATATATAGAAGGAGGTTTTGGTCATTTATATCATCCAAGAATTGTTAATTTATGTAATGTATTGGAGGTTTCCCCCTCGAAGTGGCTGATTTCAAAGGCGTTGATCTCTCTTTTATTCTATTTTTGGAGCTGTTTTCATAACATTTGGTATCAGAGCTTTAGATTCTAGGGTTTCACTACTCCAAACAGGTCATCATGGCATTTTATCTATAACGTCTTTTCTACGAAGGTTCAAAAAATGAAATTTTTAGAGTGCAAAGCCGAAATCCTAAGGAACATCGTCGCAAAATTGACCATGTAACAACTTTCCACTTATGGTGCTCATATAACACCCTTATTGATGATTCAATTAGGTTGAGATTGTTTCAATTCACCTTGACTGGAAATGCTGCTAAATGACACATAGAGCTTTCTGGGAACACCTTTTCTTTGTTTGGAAAATTGGCTACTATGTTCTTGAATCATTTTCAGTTTCCCGTTCGGTATGATGCTGGAACTTAGCTTTTGGCCATATTCCAACAAGGTAAGGAAACTCACATTTATGACCATATTCAAGAATGGGGAAGAAGGAAGAGGCTCATTAAAGCCTATATTCCCAATGAATTCATTTTGGAATGGTTCTTAAAATATTTACAGCCAAAATCCTCAAAGGATGCATCTCTTTCTGGGGTATTTACTAAAGAGCAAGCTATATTTAGTGCTAAGCAATTAGAACTTATATATTCTTAGTCTGGGATTGTTAATAAGATTTTTACAGATTCTCCTCAATCCAAGATAGATTTAGCCAAGCTGAAGTCAGGTCCTCATGTCAATGGGCTAGTTGGTTCGACCAATAGTAATATGGCTAACCTCTTAATCAATTACAACATTTTTCTTTACAAATTGCTTCTTCTATTCAGGTTATGTCATCATTGTATATGCCTTCTCAACCTTTAACGATTAATGCTATCCAATTCTATAACCCTAAAGGAAATAAAAAATACGATGGGAAGAAGAAATAACGTAATAAGAAAAAGTATAAGGATGGGAAGGATAATGCAAACAAACACAGCAATAATTCTGGGGAGGGTAAGAGAGAGTCAAAAAATAAAGTTAATTTTCCTTGCAAATTGTGCACTAGAGACCATCTCACTCATCTTTATCCTAAGATCCATGATGCTCATCACTTGTTAACTGAGTAAGGTTCTTCTAGTTCCCAGGTTGTCATGACTAACCCTTTTCCCCAAGGGCAGGAAATGCTTGTTGGCACGAATGCATATACTAGAGCTTCCACAGGGGGCAACCAGGGAGGGGAAAATTCATCAAATGTATACATGATGAGTGCAATGAGATCACATGATGATGGTGAATTTGAATCTTCTAAGGCTAAGGCCGCTCCTGATATTTCTGAGCCACTCCATATAGAGAGGCCTGCAATTGAGCTTATACCTCGCATGCTGAAAGGCTCTGCTAAACATTTGACGTTTAAACCTAATGCCAAGGTAGCTCAGAACTACTTGATTGTAGAAGATATGGCTCAAAGTTGTTGTGTTATGTCTGCGTTGGAGGTACTCCAATCTTGCCCAACACAAAGGAATGTGTTGCTCACTGCAATCAAGGTGGTAGATCCAAAAAACTCTCTTATAATTACATTCAACATGTCCAAACTTAAGAAGAGACTTCCTCATAATATGGATTTTCAAATTAAATCTACGTATCGAAAGGTAAATATTTTTTGAACTATAGTTGATGAAGGAGCTTCCACATGTGTCATGTCTATTTCATGTTAGAAAGCTGTTGGATCTCCTAAAGTCGTTCCTTCACCTACTCTCTTGATTGCATGTGATGGTCATTCTCACAGGCCACATGGAATTTTTCCTACCTTTCCCATATGTGTTGGGGGCAAGGTAGTCAATATTGAAGTAGAAATAGTCAATGCTAATTTGGACTATAACCTTCTATTGGGACGAAATTGGATTTATGATATGGATGCCATTGTATCATCATTATTCTGCATCCTATGTTTTCCCAATGAAGGGAGAATCGTTACTGTTGATCAGATGGATATTCTCCAATAGATTCCAATGAATCCTCTAATTCTACTGTTCCCTTGGTGAAGAATGCAAAACAACCTATTGATAATCTAGGAGTCAGTATGTATGCCTCGTTGATGGGTACCTTTGATATTTTGCCTCCTGCTATTCATATAACTGTTATTTCATCTTCCAAGGTTCCTTCCTGAAGTGAGTTCTTCCAAATTCATTATTTTTCGGATCCTTGGCCCTTACCCTATTCTAGAACCACATTAGAATAAGGGAAAGTGGGTGAAATGGCATATCCTATGTCTGTATCCGAAATTGCTTATCAATCTATTGTTAACACTACATATTTTGATCTGGTTCCTCTTTCACCAAAGGATTTGGATGGAGAAGTGGCTCCGGCTTGGACCCTTAACTCGACTTCTTATTTGAAATTTCTTTATACTGTTTTACCATTAGAGAATGGACATTTCCACAGTCATAAACATAAGAATGTTGAGAGATTATGAAGAACTGTGTGCATTTCTCGTTGGACTCAACGTTTCGAGTGAACTCTTCACCCATCTTCAGGGGTAGGAAGCCAAAACATGAGATGAGAAGAGTGCTGGACCAGGATTTTATAGGGAGAAAGAAATTAGCCGTTAGATTAGGAGGGATTAAGAGCATTAAATGGGTCAAAGTCTTGAAACTAATTTGGAAATTGAAATTATATTTTTATATTGAATTCATTAATATTTGATAATTAACCGTTAGGGAGATTTAAATAATGAATTATTTAATTTGAAATTAGAATTAAAATTAAAAGAGTTAAAGCGTTGAAACTAATTTGGATATAGAAATTATAAATTTAATATCGGATCCATTAATAATTAACTAATAGGGAGATTAAATTAATGAATTTATATATTGAATTATTTAATTTGAAATTAGAATGAGATTAAGATAAATTAGGATATTTGGATGATAATATTAGAGGAATGTAGATAAGGGGGGGGGGATTGGAAAGAGAAGGAGGATATCGAAATAAAGAAATCTTGTAAATTTATGTGAAACAAAGGTGAAAGGAACCTTTATTTCACACAATAAATAAAAATAAAAATAAAAATAAAAATATAAATATAAAATATAAAATAAAATAAATAAATAAAGAAATAAATAATGTTATTAGATTAATAAGATTTTTGGTTAAGATTAATAATATTTTAAATTTTAAATTAAGGAGGGGAGAGGCTTAGAACGAAATTATCAAACTAAGGGCCTAAGAGTGAAATGAAATCGGGTGACAAAAATCAAAGAAGAGTCAAGAAGGGAGGATGAGAGGAGAGCAGACATAGAAAGGGGGAGAGTAATTTAAGATAGATTAGAATGTCTAGAGGACATAAAATGGATGGTGTGCTTCCATGATTGGCTTAAATGATACCCTTCATCACGATTAAAGTTATTGGGATGCTTCTCAATTTCGAGGGCTTTCCTAATGATTCGATTGGAATGAAAAGGTACAAGAGTAAGGATTGGATTTATCAAAGCAAATAAGATGGCTAGTGGAGTGAGAATGCTCAACAATGGCTGATTTAGAGACACGGTTATGGTAGGTGTCCACTATGCGTTCTTTCAATCAGGTTTTGAAGGGTCTCCCAGTTTGCCCTATGTAGGATTTACCGCAAGAGCAGGGGATCTCATATACACCAAGGGATGACAGTGGGTATTTTTTGTCTTTAGAAGTCCTAAAGAGATAGTTAAGGGTTCGATGGGGTTTAAAGAAGGTTTTGATGTTCATATTAGAGAGAATTTTGGAAAGGTGATCAGTAACACCTTGGATATAAGGAAGTGTTACCTTGGCTAAGGGAGGGGTATAGGTTTGGGTTCTGGGTCGGGGATGAAGGCAAGAATGGAAGGCCTTATTGATCTGGGAAGAAGTGTAACCATTAGCTTTAAGTGCAGAGGAAATTCTGATAGCGCAAGAAACAAGGGTTTTGAGAACGAAATATTTTTGAGCAGGATGGTGGTGGGAACTGGCATGAAGGTATCTATCAGTATGGGTCTTCTTCTTAAAGACTTGATGGGTTAGGGAACCATCAGGGTGGTGGGAGATGAGGAAATCAAGAAAATGGAGGGAACCTTTGTGATATGGTCCCATGGTATCCCTACTCTCCGCAAATTTCTTTCTCATCTTAATAGCATCTCTCCTTATATCCATTCACTATGGAATTGGAAGAATCTCGTTCCCTCCCCTTTCTTGATGTCCTCGTATCCTGCCTCCCTGATGGTTCCCTAACCCATCAAGTCTTTAGGAATAAGACTCATACCGATAGATACCTTCATGCTAGTTCCCACCGCCATACTGCTAAAAAATATGCCGTTATCAAAACTCTTGTTTCTCGCGCTATTAGAATTTCCTCCGCCGAATCCTTCCCCAAGGAAAAAGCTCACCTATAAAGGCGCTTAAAGCTAATGGTTACACTTCTTCCCTAATAAATAAGGCCTTCTGTTCTTGCCTTCATCCCCGACCCAGAACCCAGACCTGTACCCCTCCCTTAGCCAAGGTAACACTTCCTTATATCCAAGGTGTTACTGATCACTTGTCCAAAATTCTCTCTAAAATGAACATCAAAACCTTCTTTAAACCCCATCGAACCCTTTACCAGCTCTTTAGGTATGCTAAAGACAAAAATGACCCCTTGTCAACCCCTAGTGTATATGAGATCCCCTAATCTTGCGGTAAATCCTAGATAGGGAAAACTGGGAGACCCTTCAAAACTTGATTAAAAGAACACATAGTGGACACCTACCATAACCGTGTCGCTAAATCAGCCATTGCTGAGCATTCTCACTTTACCAACCATCTTATTTGCTTTGATAAATCCAAAATCCTTGCTCTTGTCCCTTTTCATTCCAATCGAATCATTAGGGAAGCCCTCGAAATTGAGAAGCATCCCAATAACTTTAATCATGATGATGGGTATCATTTAATTCAATCATGGAAGCCCACCATCCATTTTATGTCCTCTAGACATTCTAATCTATCTTAAATTACTCTCCCCCTTTCTATGTCTGCTCTCCTCTCATCCTCCTTTCTTGACTCTTCTTTGATTTTTGTCACCCGATTTCATTTCACTCTTAGGCCCATAGTTTGATAATTTCGTTCTAAGCCTCTCCCCTCCTTAATTTAAAATTTAAAATATTATTAATTTTAACCAAAAATCTTATTAATCTAATAACATTATTTATTTCTTTATTTATTTATTTTATTTTATATTTTATATTTATATTTATATTTATATTTATATTTTTATTTATTGTGTGAAATAAAGGTTCCTTTCACCTTTGTTTCACATAAATTTACAAGATTTCTTTATTTCGATATCCTCCTTCTCTTTCCAATCCCCCCCCCTTATCTACATTCCTCTAATATTATCATCCAAATATCCTAATTTATCTTAATCTCATTCTAATTTCAAATTAAATAATTCAATATAGAAATTCATTAATTTAATCTCCCTATTAGTTAATTATTAATGGATCCGATATTAAATTTATAATTTCTATATCCAAATTAGTTTCAACGCTTTAACTCTTTTAATTTTAATTCTAATTTCAAATTAAATAATTCATTATTTAAATCTCCCTAACGGTTAATTATCAAATATTAATGAATTCAATATAAAAATATAATTTCAATTTCCAAATTAGTTTCAAGACTTTGACCCATTTAATGCTCTTAATCCCTCCTAATCTAACGGCTAATTTCTTTCTCCCTATAAAATCCTGGTCCATCACTCTTCTCATCTCATGTTTTGGCTTCCTGCCCCTGAAGATGGGTGAAGTGTTCACTCGAAACGTCGGGCTCAACGAGCAATGCACATAGTTCTCCAGAATCTCTCAACATTCTACTATTTTACCATCTGAGGAGGAAATCCTAGAAGCAATGATGAGTGTGGAAAGACCATGGGATGATTTGCATCATCGATCATATTTTCTACAAGATTTGCGTGAAGTTGAGTCAAGTTTGTCTAGCCCTCCATCAACTGATAATGTTCATCCAATTCTAAACCCTTTGGCTCCAACACAATTTTTTTTCTGAAGGTAATATGTCTATCATTTCAGAAACAATTATGGTGAACATTTCCAGGGATCCCAGTGTAATAGAGAATGTTTTCGTTGGAGCTGAATGTTCCCCTGAAGAGATTCAAATATATATTGATCTTTTAAAATAATTTCGTGATGTGTTATTTTGGTCTTATGAGGAAATTCCTGGAATTGATCCATCGATTTTCCAACATGAGATCAAGACTTATGAGAATTCTAAGCCTATACGAAAAAAGCTTTGGCCGGTAAATCCTAGGAAAGCTACAGCTATCATGGATGAGGTAGAGAAGTTGCTTAAGGTGATTTTTATATACCCTGTTCCTTTGACTGAGTGGGTTTCAAATCCAGTCCTGGTTGACAAGAAACAAGGAATGATCCCTATGTGCATAGAATTCAGATATTTGAATAAGGCTTGTCCTAAATATAATTACCCCACACCCTTTATTGATCAGATTATTGATGAATGTGCAGGGAATGAGCTTTTATCCTTCATGGATGGTTTCTTGGGTTATAATCAAATTAATATCCATCTTGAAGATCAACATAAGATAGCTTTTATTTTCCCTTGGGGTACCTTTGCATATAAAAATATGCCTTTTTGTCTTAAAAATGCTGGAGAAACTTTCCAGCGGGCCATGTCTTACGCTTTCTATGATATCAAGCATATCATCAAAGCTTATTTGGATGACTTAGTTGCTCATTATCAGAAGATAATTGATCATCCTCATCATCTTCAATTTATTTTCGAAAGATGTCATTACTATTAAATCCGGTTGAATCTGAATAAGTGCATTTTTGCAGTCACATCTGGTCGATTATTGGGGTTCATAGTGTCTACTGAAGGGATTCGTGTATATCCTTTCAAGGTTGAGGCAAAAATTCAGTTGCATCCC
This sequence comes from Pinus albicaulis, assembly GCA_034641835.2. Taxonomy (NCBI): domain Eukaryota; kingdom Viridiplantae; phylum Streptophyta; class Pinopsida; order Pinales; family Pinaceae; genus Pinus; species Pinus albicaulis. Next base: position 1,349,398,088 of record CM076579.1, read on the forward strand.
TCGTCTACCATTCGTCAAATTTCGAGTCTCAAAGGAAAAGCCAATTTCTTAAGGATATTTATCGTCAATTATGATGAGATTACAAAAGGATTTATGAGATTGTTGAAAAAAGGTGTTCCATTCCCATGGGATGACTTTGGTAAATGCTCATTTGATTCTGTGAAAAAGGCATTAACCTCTGCTCCTTTACTGAGTCCACCTGATTATAACATGGATTTCCACCTGTATCTCGCCATGGAAGAATCAACCATATGTATGATTATGGTTCAGCAAGACGATTCTCTCTGTGAGCATGTGATTTATTATCTAAGATGAGGCTTGATAGGTCTTGAATTAAGATATTCTCCCATCGAGAAGTTAGATTTGGAAACAGTTCATGTTGTTTATTGACTTAGACATTATATTCTGCTTTGCAAAACTTTTGTTTAGCAGTCATCAATCCATTTCAACTCATTATCAGTAGACGAGTGATTGGGGGAAAATATATTAGATGGATTGTTATTCTACAAGAATTCAATCTCAAGTTCTTGTCTTCTAAAACCAAGAAATCATTAATATTTGTAGAATTAATCTCTAAATTTCCTTGTGGAGAAGAAATAGTTTATGAGGAATCATTCCCTGATGAACATCTTTTCCTTATTTCTTCACAAGATCCTTGGTATGGGGATATTATTATATATCTTCAGAATTTGAAATTTCCCCTCACTTTTTCAAAGGATGAGCATAGAAAATTGCGTCACTTGGAAAAAAGCTATGTTATCATTGGTGACACTATATATAGTCACGAGGTTGATTCAATCCTTAGACATTTATTAACCCTAGAAGAAGCCAAGGTAGTGTTGAATGATTACCACAATGGAGCTTGTGGTGTTCATTTATCAGGGCTTGCTATAGCCCAAAAAATTCTGTGTCTTGGATATTTTTGGCCTTTGATTTTCAAATATTGTTTTGAAGCGTTCAAGAAATGTCATCGTTGTCAAGTCTATACTTGGAAAATGAGTGCTCATCTAGCTTTTCTCTTTCCTGTTATAACTATCGGTCCATTCAAAAAGTGGGGAATATAATTTACAACTTGTAACCCGCCTTTGGAAAAGGGTCATAATTATATCATTGTAGCAGTGGAATACTTCACCAAGTGGGCCGAGGCTATGCTTACTTTTTCGAACGGTGGAGAAGAAAAATCCCCTATTTATTTTCATCCAAGTCATTTCTCGTTTTGGTATTCCTAAAGAGATTGTCATTGACCATGGAAATCATTTTTAGAACTCCATGATGGTTTAATTTCCTCTCAAGTTAGGTTTCTGGCATGAGAATTCATCTCCTTATTATCCTCGGTCCAATGCACAAGTGGAACCTGTGAATAAATCCTTGAAGGTTATCATGAAAAGGACGATCAATAAATATCGATCCAATTGGAACATTATGTTGTATCTCACGCTTTGGGCATACCAGTTGTCAGTTAAGACTGCAACCGATTTCACTCCTTGTCAAGTGGTTTACAGGTTGGAATCAATCTTCCTTGTGGAATTTGAAATTTATTCTCTTAAGCTAGCTGTTGAAATTATTCCAGACACTACCGATCTTGAAGAACACCTGATTTATTTGGAACGTGTTGATGAGCAGCATCAAGATGCAACCACGATTAATAAAGCTCATAAGAAAAGGGTGAAGGTTCAGTATGATAAGAATATGCAACCTATGGATTTCTTTAAAGGCGACCTTGTCCTGGTCTATGATCAAGACAAGGATGCCTTGGGGGTAGGCAAGTTTAAATCCATGTGGTACGGTCCTTACATCGTTAAAAGAGTTTTGAAAAAGGGAGCTTTTGAATTGGTTGATCTTAATGGAAATGAGATGGTGGAGCCGAGAAATGGGTTCTATCTTAAGAAGTATTATGCCTAGGCTTGTGCCTAGCATTTGCTTTGGTTTTGTACATATTTTATTTTTTGTGCATATGTGTCTATAGGTTTTGTTGCGACGTTGATATTTTTGATCAACCTTCGCAGGTATCTATGGATGATATGATCTATTTAGAATTTTTCGATAGTGCTAGTTGACATACTCGTAATTTAGATTATGCGGCTTGGGTAATTTACTATCCATCTGGTCATTTTTTTGTCTCAAGGGGAATATGTATTGGTTCTACTTCAAATAATGTTGCAGAATATACTGTTGTGGCCAATCTATTGTTTGAAGCAATAGCTCTTGGTGTTGGTTCATTAGTAGTATAATTGGATTCACAACTGGCGGTGTCTCAATTGAATAACATCTATTGTGTCAGGGATCCTTATTTATATTGCCAATTTCTGAGAGTGTATTTATTACATATATCTTTTAATTTCATTACATATATCCATATCCCACGATCAGAAAACACATTTGCTGATTCATTAGCTAATCAAGCATTAGATTATCATATAATTCACTCATCACATTAAAAATATAAAAAATCATCAATCATTATTTGTATATATGAATGAGTCGCATACTGCTTGTATATAGATAAGATTCATATGTTCAAAATATTATAAAAAATTGGGACAAAAATGTCCTACAAAATTAGGGCTTATGCCCGATCATTTCTATAACAAAAAAAATCAAGTCATCCTAAAATATATGTCTGAGGGCCCTGCCCTAGATGTCCCAGAAGAAGACTTTGGAAATTTCCACACGCCGGAAGAGTCGCACCCAATCCCATGATACACCAACGACACGTCTATGTATAACCTCTGGCAGATCCTCCACTACAGCCATAGGAACTTGGCGGGTTAAGCCCTCTAGGTTCCTCTGTATGGCATGAAGGACTCTCTCAGGATCACCTAAAACATTTTCCACATCTCTTTCGTGGCGCCTATGCCTCAGCAGACCCTCACGTCTTACTCATCCCACATCTATTTCATGATCAATAATTTTGTAAGTATTTTGTCCTATCAAAACGATTTTCATTTCATATTTTTGAAAATCCAAAAAAAATAAAATAACATCAAAAATTGTAAAAGAAATCTTACCAATTGCTCCCTATGAACCACCGGGTGGAAGTGGAAGATTTGGATCTTCTCTGAAGTCCATACCTATGTAGGGGTAGTACCTAATGGCAATGAATTGTTGTCCCCACCAAAGGAAGAAATAATCATTAAAGGTAGTTCTAGGGACCTCACCACCCCCTAGTCTCTTCATCAAGTCAACCCACCTTGCTATGTGTGGATATCTTGGGCTACTAATCATTGAAATAACCTTGGGTTGAAGCCCAGGTAATCTCTCAAAAAAGAAAGTGCAAAGGATAGTGCCATATCCAAAATTCTTGGTCTTATTCTTCCAAATTGAAGTCAACTACTTTTTCAAGTTTGTCAATAAAGCTATGCACCAGTCATATAATGTAGTTAAGAAATCTGTTGCCAAACTCATTGTAGATTGTGAGGCTTGATGCAATGATGTTGATATAGCTACTCTGAAAATTGTGAAAAGAAGGATTCTCATGTGTAATCCCTCTACATCTTTGATTGGTATCTGAGTCCCAACCTTCTGAGGATTTGCTGAACAGTAGAGTCAAATGTAGTAATCTACATTGAGTCCTCCTGGGGCATTCACCTGCAAGTTTACTGGCTTTCCCCTCCGTGAAAGTCCAGCGATGAAGTATATATCCTCTACCTCAATCCACAAAGGCATCTGATCAATCATAAATGCATCCTCTTCTAGATCTCAGTAATTCACAAGAATTTCCAGAAATCTTGTGTTTGTCTTCATGTTTGGCATTTTGAAGAATTTTATTAAACCGTACCCTCTAAGGGAATCCAATGCCAAAGGATCTTTTATCACTTCATTATGTAATATTCCAAATTTTCTATTAGCTAATTGGAATATTAGAGTTCTTACTTTTCATATTTAGTTAAGTAAATAAAAGGGCGGGGGGAACCATAAACCCAGTAGATGAATAAAATCCACTTCTATAGTGTGAATGTGGGTTAATTGAGTAGTGGAGCAACATAATAATGAATAAAGAGTGGAGGTCATAGATAATTAATGAGGAAGATGATGGAGATAGTGGAGGAATAAATGAAATATGATGGAGACAGTGGAGAAGCAATTGCAGAGCTGATGGAGGAAGTGGTGCATTAAATGCACGCATGATGGAGGAAGTGGAGAGTAATTACAGTATTGATGGAGATAATGGAGGAAAAAAAAATATTTATGGAGGCTAGTGGCCACATGTTCAACGTAGCTATGAGGTGGGCCAAGGTTAGGGAAGGCTCGCAACCATAAAAGGAAGATGAGGGAAGCAAAGGATGGAAGTCTGGATTTTTATTGTTGAGTGTCGTAAGACATTTCTTTGCACACTTCAGCTGTTTAGCTAACTCTACTGTGTTGTTTAGCACCGGGTTTTCCTGAGCGGGAATACCACCCTTACCCATGGGGGATTTTGAGTGCCTACTCTGGGAAGGTTTTCTTGGAAATCATTCATCATCCGGTAATCAGTGCCACATTCATCCACTCTCATCTGCACTTCCAGCTACATGAATTACACATTCTTGAACTTGGGTTTGACAGTTGGAAGGTTTTTCTCAGTACATCAGCTAAGAAACCTATGGAGGGATCAACCCTTCACACTGTGGATCCATTGCAGTCTTCCAGAAGTTTCATTGTCATATCTGGAATCAAGCCATCCATCTATTCTCCTATGCAGCAACATTTCCTGCCGGAATTGCGTAATTTTGCAGTGAGGGTTTGAGGAGAAGAGGAAGTTCCAAGCAACTCAGATTGGAATCCTGTGGGGGATTAATCCTTAACTTCGGGGATCACTTTAGTAGCCTAGTATAAGAATTGTATTATCTATTAGCAGGCTACATCATCGGCCCTCCTAGACATCGTAGTATTTTTTCTAGCAGTTGTGCATGCAACAACTGCATATTCAGTGGAGGAGCTAGATCTTAAGTTTTGAGCTTGGGAATCGGGAGAAGGGACCATCCATTCAGTTAGTGAGATAAGTGGGTGCTATAGCCACTGATAGATCATTACTTTAGCCCCAGATCAATAGTTTTCTCCAAGGAGTGCATAACTCAACCAACAGGGGTGCAGTGTGCAACCCGTAAAGGGCAGAAATTCCAAACTCAAAATATGGCCAACATTTCTGGGTTTTTCGGGGTTTTTCGAGTGGAGTTTGTGGTTAAAATCTAGGATATTTTTGAGCACTCCAATAGCCTCTCACACATAGATATTCTTCCCAGCAACAACAATTTATAATTTCCAGTGCTAAGTTTCATTAGTGTATTTCATCCATCTTGTGGCTTGAGTGCATTCCTTTTGGAGCACTGTGTACTTATATTTATGTTGATACATAATGATATGGCTCAGTTGTTTCTTCTATTGTTTTAATGTCTTGATGTTATATTCCAAGATTTCTAGCATTTTACAATTTTGTGCTTACATTCTGGTTATTTCCTTGATTAAAATGTTATAAATGTTTGATATTCTTGTTTCTCCCATTTTGGGATATTACAGTGGTATCAGAGCATGATATTTGGCTCATTTTTTGGGAATTTCATGACATCAAAGGAATAAGAAGAAGAAGCAGAAAAATGAGAAGTCTACAATGGCAGAAGGATTGAGTTTTTCCACACTTATCTTCAGATCTATGTAGGATCTCACCATGGAGATCAAAGAAATGAGAATGGAAAGGAAAAAGGAAACCTCAAAAGGGTTTCAGAATGGAGAAGGTTCGAGCACTTCCAATTAGCAATATAAGCAACCGGTGGTGAATAAATTTCCACAACACCCTACTATGCCCACTTTCCTTGCAGAAGGAAATGAATGGCATGGAAACAGAGGATATTTGGAGCATGAGACTCTGAGTGATTATCTTGCAGAGTACAAATCTCAATCTAGAGCATTCAAAGAGAATCTAATTTTTCAGTAGTTTTTCCAGATTAAAGAGAACCAGAGACCCCGCAGTAGCAATAGAAGAAGAGGGAATATGCAGAATAGATTCTTTCTGCCTACATTCTATGGGTCATCCAAAAGCACGACAAAGGCTTGGATGGAGAAGTTATATGATTTATTCCAGCTACACCGAGTAGCAGAAAAATAAGCCATTGAGATTGTAGCGCTGCACCTTGAGGGTGAAGAAAATGATTGGTGGTTCAGAAGATTGAAACTTGCAAGAGTGACTGTGTATGAAGAGTTCACTCAAAGGTTAGTAAAGAGGCTTGACAAAAGAAAAACTGAGGAACTTTCCATTGAGACTTTTTCTGAGATTGGTGAGGAATTATATGAGGAGCAAAAGGAAGATGTCAACACTGATACTCTGGGTGAAGAAAAACTCCCACTACCACCAGCTATAGTAGAGGTACTTGCATCAGTGGGAGGAGAAATTGCATTTTGGAAATATTTTCCCAAGACTTCGACATTGAGAGTCCAAGGCATGATTCAGGAATTGCAGAGGAAGATGAAGTAGATAACAACACTGGTGCAACAATAGAGGAGCATCCATCACCGTCACCAGTAGTTGGAGAAGCAATTACACCAGTTGGAGGAAGTCTTGTAGAGTTTCAAGATGTTCCCAAGCATTATCTGATCCAAGGTATGAAAAATCTTCCACGCCAGATTTTTTCAACACATCAGAATGAGGTTTGTGGGGTCATGCCATCAGGGAAATTTCATGACCAAGGGTTAGAGCACATTACTGATTTGGAGCAGCAGAATATCATTGCACAGAGGACCCTTGACTGGTTCAAGTAGAAGATGTATAGCTATCCCAGTTTGAAATTATTGAGCTGCACACAACACTTTGTGTTGGAGTGTGGAGTTTCTAAGGATGGGATTAGCACAATCCTAATGCAGGGAAGCTATATAATGGCTTTCGAGAACTGGAAGTTACTTTCACATGAGATGTCGTATTCTATTTACGAAAAAGAGATATTGTACATTATGCATGCATTGGTCAAATTCCAACAGTTTTTGATTGGCAGTAGATTTCTGGTGGATACCAACCACCATAGTCTCCGACATCCTTTTGAGGAGGAGCAACAACTGCAGAAGAGGAAGCAACGGTGGATCAATACAATGCAGGACTACGAGTTCATCATTGTGTATGGAGATGTCCGTGTGATAGAAGATGCACTATCATGGAGATCAACATTGCTGTCACTGAGGACCAATGATGATTTGAGGGCCCAGTTATTATTTGAGCATTATGATGACCGCTTCACTAATGAAGCATTGGATGGGTGGTAGACATCATGTGATGGATAACATCTTCCAATATCAAGACAAAGCCTTCTTGATGAGTACCTCACAGCTCAAAGAGAAGTTTCTGCATGCAACATATTAAGAACCTCATAGGTTCTATTAGGCCATCAGAGAGAGGTTGTCATGGAGAGACCTCAAGGAGGATGCACTTCGACATATCATGGATTTCAAATATTGTCATCAATTTGTGGAGGATGGTATTGTCAACATTGATCCGCTGTCGAGGTATGCATGTTGCTTCGACATTTTCACACAGCACATCTGTTCACCCATGATCAGATTATCTTTCCGGGATGTCTTCACGCTTCGTGGTCTTCTCAAGGACATAGATAGTGATGGGGACAATTATTGTATGAGAAAATTTTTGCAGGAGCTTCTCCATTGGGTGGATACTGAGCTAGTGCATGATATGAGTCATCAAACAAAGTTGGATGGATGGATGGAGATGATGAGCAAGTGGCTGAAAATATAGTCTTACAGATCTACGACATGGGCAATAGGAAGCATGGTTGCGCTGGCTGCTCTTGGGTGAGTATGGTTACCACCCAAAATTTCAGATTGGTATGTTCCATGCCTTGCACAATACTGAGGTGATGCATCAGCAGGAGGCATGGTTGCACTGGCTACTCTTGGAAGAGTATGGCCAAGACATTGCATTTAATATGTCCATTGGTATATCATTGTTTCCTACCTTGCATAGTAGTGATGAGATGCAACAGATGGAGGCATGGTTGCGCTAGTTACTCTTGGGAGAGTATGGCCACCATATGACATTCCACATGTCAATTGGGATGTCATTGTTTTATACTTTGCATGATGATGTATTGTTGTAGCAGTAGGCCTTGCTGCATTGGCTTCTCTTGAGGGAGTATGGCTACCATAATTGGTATGATGTTGTTGTGATGTGGAAGCAAGAGGCATTGATGCAATGGCTTCTCTTGAGAGAGTATGGATACCATACTTGGTATGATGATGATGTGGTATGACAGCAAGAGGCATTGCTGCGGTGGCTGCTATTAGGAGAGTATGGTTTGACATTTCACATGTCAATCCATATGTCTCTATTTCCTAATTTGCACAGTGTTGAGATGATGCTTAGAGCAAGCAAGGCCACCAGGGCCAAGGATTGGATCATGGAGAGACACACCCTACTCCATGTAGCATGGGTTGGAAAGATAGTTTATGAGTTGAGGCTTTCCATTTGGGGAAGGAACCACTACACTTCACATATATCATGTAGAGAAGAGGCTCTTGGAAAATAGATGGTTGCCACTTGGGGACTCATTGATGAGGAGAGGCATATAGCTACACAGCTGGAGGCCATTCTAGACATTCTAGAGAGGAAGCTACGGAGCTGGGCATTCATAACACATTGGAGTAGATGGGGAAACCTTCCATATGAGGATGCCACTTGGGAGGGAGATGGATTTCTGCAGCATCCACTTTTTAGTTGCTTGAGGACAAGAAAAATTTTGGCGGGGATGACTATAATATTCCAAATTTTTCATTAGCTAATTGGAATATTAGAGTTCTTACTTTTCTTATTTAGTTAAGTAAATAAAAGGGTGGAGGGACTCATAAACCTAGTATATGAATAAAATCCACTTCTATAGTGTGAATGTGGGTTATTGAGTAGTGGAGTAGCATTATGGAGTAGTGGAGCAACATAATAATGAAGAAAGAGTGGAGTTCATAGAGAATTAATGAGGAAGATGATGGAGATAGTGGAGGAATAAATGAAAGATGATGAAGATAGTGTAGAAGCAATTGCAAAGATGATGGAGAAATTGGTGCATTAAATGCACACATGATGGTGGAAGTGGAGAGTAATTGCAGCAGTGATGGAGATAATGGAGGAAAATGCAGTCTTTATGGAGGCTAATGGCCACATGTGCAGTGCAGGTATGAGGTGGGCCAAGACTAGGGAAGACTCACAACCATAAAAGGAAGATGAGAGCACCAATGTAAGGGAGTCTAGATTTTTATTGTAGAGTGTTGTAAGACATTTCTTTGCACACTTAAGCTATTTAGCTAAGTCTGCTGTGTTGTTTAGCATCGAGTGTTCTCGAGCAGGAATCCCACCCTTACCCACGAGGGACTTCAAGTGCCTACTCTGGGAATGTTTTCTTGGGAAGCATTCACCATCCGACAATCAGTGCCACATTTAGCCACTCTCATTTTCACTTCCAGCTACAAAAATTATGCATTCCTAAACTCGGGTTTGATAGTTGGAAGGTTGTTCTCATTAATTCAGTTGAGAAACCTGTGGAGGTATCGACCCTTCACACTGTGTATCCATTGCAGTCTTCTAGGAGTTTCATTGTCATATTTGGCATCAGGCCATCCATCTATTCTCCTATGTAGCAACAATTTTCGTAGGAATTGCGTAATTCTGCAGTGAGGGTTTAAGGAGAAGAGGAAGTTCCAAGAAACTCAGCTTGGAATCCTGTGGGGGATTAATCCTTTACACTGGGATCACTTTAGAAGCCTAAAATCAGAATTTTTTTATCTATTAGTAGGATACATCATCAACCCTCCTAGACATCACAATATTTCCCAGCAGTTGTGCATGAAACAATTGCATATTTAATGGAGGAGCTAGATCTCATGTTTTGAGCTTGGGAATCGGGATAAGTGACCAACCCTTAAGTTAGTGAGCTAAGTGGGTGATACTGAATCTGATTGATCATTATTTCAGTCCCAGAGCAGCAGTTTTCTCCAGGGAGTGCGTAACTCAGCTAGCAGGGGTGCAGTGTGCAACCCAAAAATGACCAAAATTCCAAACTCAAAATTTGGCCAAACCATTTCAGGGTTTTTCTGGGTTGTTCGAGTAGAGTCCATGGTTAAAGTCTTGATATTTCTAAGCACTTCAGTAGCCTCTTGCACATAGATCTTCTTCCCAGCAGTAGCGGTTTCCAACAGCAACACTTTATACTTTTCAGTGCTAAGTTTCATTAGTGTATTTCAGCCATCTTGTGGCTTGAGTGCATTCCTTTTGGAGAAATGTGTACTTATATTGCTGTTGATACATAATGATATGGCTCATATATTTCTACTAATTTTTTAATGTCTTGATGTTATATTCTAACATTTCCAACATTTTACAATTTTGTGCTTACATTCTAGTTATTGCCTTGATTAAAATGTTATAAATGTTCGTTATTCCTGTTTCTCCCATTTTGGGATATTACACATTATCAATGGCACTGTGTTCCTTCTCTCTCCAACTAATAGACATCCTGCATCATTCAAGTTTTTCATTCATTAAATCCTTGATTAAAAAAATTTCGCTGCGCATATGCGGGTTACTTTCATACACAGTGACATCTACACGCGACTTCAATATGGTCAACCCGCATATACACAGAGGGTAAATATAAAATTATAATTTCTATGGTCAAATCATTTAAAATTAAATTGAAATGATTAGAAAATTCACTAAGTGATTGAGGGAATTACCTGGAAGATTCATGATGATCCAGCAGAGAAATTGGGAAGATTGAAGTTTTTGGTTTTTTTCTCTAGAGATTTTTGCTCCAAATGCCCAATGCACAAATGACAAATGTAATTCAAAAAGGTGTATTTATAAAAAAAATTCAAAAAATTTTAAAACCCACTTTTACAAAGTTTGTGTCTATTTTTTGAAATTCATTAAACTTTATGACCCTTTTGGATTTCAATTGCTGGGATAGGTTGTTTTCAGGACCAATTAAATATTTTGAGACATTTTTTACCGCTTATATTCCATGACCGTTGACCCGTCATGGCAGGTATCATTTTCAGCGCTAGCATATATGTTAGGGAAATACATTTTCCATTGCATTTTTCATTCTAGCCTCCATACTGTGGTATTTGGCCATAGGGTCGAACCCATCTTGTTATGATTATTGAAACCATTTTCACTCGCCGATTTATAAAATCATGATATGATGGTAGAGCCATCCTTTGCATGGGCTTCCTAGTTAGATCCTCGCTAGCATATGTTGCCCATACTGCAAAAATTGTGTCAGATCAGGAGTCCTCTTTAGTCCCCCATGACCTTTGTGATGAAGCTTCACTCTTCTTATTCTTCGCTATCTTTCTGGATTTATACCCTAGAGGCTACCTCTTGTTAAGTTGTTTTGTTGCATTGCATGTTGACTATTTGTATCTTTTGGCCTTAAGCCAACTTCACTTGGACTTGTGTATAAGCCACTTTTTGACCATGTCTTTGTGCAAAATCATCCTTGCAATCACTTAGCATTTTCAACTTGACACCCTTTTCCCGTGGAGAGAACATTCCTTTGAGTGTCATTGACTAGCTTCGCCATCTTGCATTGAGCATAAGATTTCTCCAACCCTAGGAACTAGTGCATCTATTTCCCGACACTCATTCTTTTCATTGTACTATAGGAATTATTTTATTTTTTTCTAGGCTTTTAATATGAAAAAGAAAAAAATTAAATATTTCAAAAATGAGCAGGAATGGGGAATTACTTCCATGATTGCTGACAACTAGAGTCAGTTGTGTCACCCTTCAGCAAATCACAAAAATAAAAGTATTTTCTCCATTGGGATGGGCTTTAGTTTGACTTAGGAGAGCCATAAACTTGTTATTAAGTCATTAATCCCCCAGTTGGTTATATCTTCCAATCATATGGATGGTTTTTTCATGCCTCCTGCATGACAAGCTTATACAAAGTTATTATATGCTGCCATATAGTCACATTTGAATCATGATTTTGTTCAAGGGAAGTAAACCTAATTCGACCTTTCTACGGTTTCTCTTGACTCATTTTTTAGGCAGACATACTCAGTCTGCCAGATTTATTTTCTATCACATCAGTTATTTGGTCCTTTGCTCATGCTAGTTAAGAAGGTATCCATTGAATTCTTTCTGACGAGTTTGCTCTTATCGACTTCAAAAAATAGATTCGAGAATAAACCTAGAGCCATACCCTAGCCATATTTCCATCATTGATAGGTGACCTTGTGCTCAACATCGATCAACATCATGGGTCTTTGACTGAGTGTTTCCCCTTGTCTTCAACATCATCTTTCAAGATCACACATTGGGATTCATGCAATACCTTGGTTTCCATTTGACCCTATTGTTTTATTCCTCGCCTCTGTGTCAGCTTTCATTATTGGTTGGTTCAGAGGGTTTATGTCGTACGCTAGTTACATTTTATGTATGCCAGAAATGTGCTTTGGGTTGGTTACTTCATATTTGTTCATCTGATTCATTCCAAATTATTTTCCTTCGAGTTACACTTGTGCTGGATTGATGTGGGATGCCTTCATGCCTTCCTTCCAGCATATATTTTCCCATCGAATCCGATTCAATGTTCTGGGAACAAGGTCTAGAGTGCTTTTTCAGTACCTTAGGGTTTGCAGTCATCAATGGTGTTGGAGCGGGGTCCCCTAACCACAATTTTGATACAATTTTGTAATATTTCGTAATATTTTAGTCTAGTGCAGGGGATTTGGGGTGGGTCAAAGCTCCTAAAGAACTGTAATGGGTCAAAGGGTAGACCAAGGGTCCAAAAACCATGGACCATAGAATAACACAGGTTAATATAGTATAAATAGATGTGTAAATCGAGTCTAGAAGTAGGTTTAGTTTGGATTAAGTCGGGATATGAATGTTGGATCTGTGATATCTGTTGTGTGGATTTTTTTGGTAAGGGCTCCTGCTGGCTTTGTGCACAAAGACTCTAAGTCCTGTTGTGTGTGGACCCCGCTGGTTATGTGTGCAGGCTAGTAAAGAGTCTATAAGTGGAATCTGAATATTACTGAATGAGAAGACCATTTTACTGCTATCTAAGTATATTTGTGTTATTTTATTGGCTGCGCTATATGTGAGTTCTGAGATTATGTCTATGTACTGAATTCTGATAATTAATTGATGTGCACGTGGATGTGATTCTTTAGAAAGGAATGAATGCATAGGTCAGGTTATGTTTTGTCAACTTGCTTCTGTTAACTTGTTATCTGATGGTTTATGAGCTTCACTTGAGTTATTCCGACAAATATATTGTTAAGAGTTTCTGGGTTAGGGCTTCTCTAGTGCAGGCTTGTCAGATCTGAAGGTACCCACTTTAACTAACTTTCTCTCTCTCAGGGTGCAGAAACCTGGTTCCAACACCCTTCCATACTACTTCGGGTGAGACGTTGACCTGCACAAGTAGGCCATTCGAAAGGGCCAATAGTACAGGGGTTTTTTGGTAAACCTTAAATATGAACCTGGGTCACGACCCCTCAAACCAACAAGTGGCAGACTCCTTCACTATAGACAGTGAGAATACATCAATGTATCCTGATTGGTAGATTCTCTCAAGTGTTCAACTTCAACTCATTCATTCACACTTGTTAGATTGTACTGGGGTACCTTGACTCTCGTCATCATTATCGGTGAGTTATCTCATGTTTGTTAACGGTATACATTAATGACCGGTAATCAAACGATTTCTCACATGGTTGACTTCAACTCATTTATTCCCATAGTGTAGAAATGTACCATGGTGAATCGATGAAGACCTCGGGTTTACATCAACATGCTTTGGTTCATTTGGAAACTCCTTTAGTTTTCTACCAGTGACACCATCCACCTTATATGTTGTAGGTCATCATAATATCATCTTATATGTTGGCACATGAGTTGCGTGTAGTCCCATTATTCCACTCTTTATGATTCAGTACTTGGAGATTCATTTATGTGACTTTAGTGATCAGATATCTTGCTCAGCATCACTGATCAGTTCTTTTATATGTGATACTATGAAATGACCTTGATATGTACATTTGAGGTTGTGATCAGAGGATCCACTATGTAGTTTACAATTTCCTTTATACTTGTATACATGTTATATCCGCTCCATACTTGATATGAAAACATGATTTACTTTCACTGAGCACGGGTATGCCTACCTCAGACATGAGCTTAATTTCTGATCTCTTCCATTGGTTTTTGGCAGGCTGAAATATGGTGAAATCCTCCCAAGTCCTTGCATGATTATTCTTATATTCTTAATACATTTCATCCATCATGTACCCCTTCTGACCTCATATATTAGGGGGTGTCTATTATATCATTATTTTCCATGTCTATATACTTGATGCTCTATGTTATGGCCTTAGGAAACCCTTTCCCTTCAGACTTGGTCCTTTACCTAAAAAACATTATTTTGAATTCAATATGTGACTCTACCCTCTCAAAAGTGCATGCCCACATGGGTCCAATTATATCCAACCCGAGTATGCAATTTGAAATATGAAAAAATATAAAATTCCCTATTTTTGGGCGGGGTTTATGGGTTACACCTGAAGCCTACCTATAGGAGCTTATGGCCTAAGTGTATCTCAACTAAAACAACTATTTTGGGGTGGTATAAATACACCTCATAGGAAGTCCTAAAGGGGAGAGAGAGATAGGTATTGCTATTATAGCCCTTTAGTCTCTAGTCAATTCTAATTTATCCCTGTGCCTCCTGCACTTGCCAGATTTTGGAAACCCTTGTTTCGATCATGGAGATGTTGATTCCTCTTATATGACATCCATGTGTATGCATATTGAAGGATATTGTTGAGGCTTGGGCTGGACGGATCCAGAGGAAGGTTTCGCTTGGAGCCGTGGCTGAATCAGGTGGTATTCCTCTACACATATTTACATACACCAATAAAGAATATTTTTCCCATTCTTGATGTTCGTGATATTAATGCTTTATACATGTTATGATCTTGTTATGAATGATTTCATGTTATTTTTTTTATAATATTATATGATCTAACACTAACATATTGAACATGATTTACATTATTACTAGTATATGTGCTTTTCTTGAGTGAGTTGTAGGTTTTAGAGCACTAAGAGAAGCAAAGGGTTTGAACCCTGTGGGATCGCCTTCAAACATAGGACCTACTAGTACAACCTCTTCTTCCCATTTTACTCGTTTAAGCATTAGGACTGTAAATTTGCTTGCTTCTTTTTGTTATATGCTTCATGCTATGTCAGGGTTATGAACCCAAACCTTAGGGTAATTCATCTCGTAACAATGTGCATAGACAGATTTGAGAGGTTTTTGGACCAAGTAGGGCCAAAAGGCCTAGAGAGGGTTGAATAATGTATTTCATGCCAAGGGGCATTTGTAATTTATTGTATATAATATTTGAGGATACACTAGTTTGAGTGCGTGGATCCAAAATGAGAGCCCTTGTTATCAATTGACAACCTGTTATGTAGATATGCTTAATTATTATGTTAAATCTTAGGAGGGATTCACATGTTGACATACATTTTTTGCAAGACCAGAGTAGTGCAGAGGAAAAATAGTGCTTTGAACAAGCGATAAGGAAAGATTTTGAGGTAGATATCGTTGATCAACAGGGTGATCAATGATCCCAATATAGAGTAAGATTAGAGTGGGAAGTGGAAGAACTAGGCCATATATATATGATCTAAACAATCATATTTGCACAATAGGAGCATGGGAAAAAGGATGCAACAATTAGTTTATTAACTTTCATAGAGTGCATAAATTAATAGAGATAGGGGTGTATCTTTAGTTTTAATATCCATAGGAAGAAAGAGAATTTCAGGAGTGACAAAGGAAGTCAAGGAAAAGCGAGAGAACATGTGAGAAAACACTCAGTATTTTTGAAGGAAAGAGGAAATCGTTAAGTAACAATGTTGGGATATGGGAGTAGATAGAGTCGGGATATATAAATGATGGGAGTTAGGCAAGAGGTATTAATCGATTAAAGTAGAATGAAGATAATACAAGGAAGTATTGAGTTGACTAATTATTGGGTGAACATGGCATAGTGGACCCTGCCTGAAGATTTCATAACCAGAGGTTCCAACCCAACAACATTTGTAATGCCTTTTCCTCATTCCGTCATGATAACAGAGTGGGTCGAAACCTAGAGGTACTTTCCATAAGGATTTGTAAACCTTTTATCATTGTAAGTGAGTTGTAAGGATTAAAAAAAGGAGAGAGTGGGTCCTTCCCAGAGGATTATACCCCAGTGGGGTTATTATACTTACCCTTTTTATTGTGAAAATGTATAAAGGAGCAGGCTTGCTTGGAAAGTGGGCCACCTAAAAGGGGTTTAGATAGGAGGTTCGAAGAACAAGCACTTAAAAGGAAAGGATGGATTTTGAGGTCTGGTTTTATACATTGGATATAAAGTGAAGTTCCATGGGCATAATATATAGGAGTCAATTTATGTGTTGGCAAAAGAAAGGAAATCAAGAGGAGCTAAATATGCATGGAGAAATGGATCAGGCATTAATATATATAATAAATTTTGGGAGAGGAGTTTGAATACTATAGAATAATAAAATGGATGCGCTTAGGTAAAAGCCACTATTGTGACATAAAAAGAGGCTGAAATATATATAAAGGGACCTACGTTCATTATAAAGGAAAGGGTTTGTACGTGTAACCCTTTCACCCCCTCCCATTTAAATTCAAATACTTCCACTATTAGATATAAAGGGATTTATATCCTGAGGCTTGAAGGGAGCACCTTTTTAGACAGGACTGGAACTATGGGTAGTAGGCTTAAAATTGGGCTCGTAATTAGTGGTATTAGAGCATTCAAAGCTTTGGAAAAGAAGATTAAAAGAAAGAAACGAAAGCTCCTGAAGCAGGACAAAGAACAAATAATGATCAATTGGACTGAGCAGAGATCTAGAAAAATATAATTTATTTATAATTTGAAGATTTTTGAATACAGGGATGAAATCAAAGGAAGACAAAGAGTGTTGAGGATTATGAGTGCTAAATACTGCCACAACAAGGAAAAACTATTAACAGACTGAAGCTTTTGGAAGAGAGGATAAACAAGTTTAGAGGTTGTTTTATTTTGTGTGATTTATAATTGAATAGGAAATTAATTTCCCTATAAGAATTAGAGTTTGAAGAAAGTTGAAATGATTTTAGTTTGAAAGGTATATATGGAAGATCATAGGTAGAAGATAGTAGTGAAGTACACAAAATTGTCAAGAACAAGAATATTTGATAGATTGAAGCAAACATCAATATAAGGAAATTAACACCAATTAAATAAAAAACAATGCTGTGAAAGAGGAAAGGAATCAAGAAGGAAGGATTGTGACAAAACCCACCAATAGAGTTAAATTTTTTCAGAAGAAGAGGTGAGGAGAACATAGTTCTCAAAGAGAAAGTGAGCAAGTGAAAGTGTAGTAGCCTAGAAAATTTAGAAGCTGAAGAGCAGACATGATCTAGAGGAATAAGAAAAGGTTCTAGTGCAAAGAACCAAGAGGAGACAACTTCGAACAAGCAAAAGTTGGGTAGAAGTTGTTGCGAGAAGTTCCATAGTGATTGTGGGAAGAATTTCCTAGAGAGAAAGACAAAGACAAAGGGAAAGAGGAGGCTTGTTCCAACTCATTGGTGAAAAAGGAGGGTTCTCAAAGAGAATAAGGAAGAGGTAAAGTATATACGAAAAATCATATTATGGGTTCAGAGATAGGTCACAGTTCAAGAAGACAAGATGTTGAGGCAACTAGAAAAAGGGGAATGAATGCAGAATTTAGGAGAGTAGAGAGTGCTCAGGTGAAGATTCTAAAGGAAGGAGTTAGTAGAAATACCAAGAGAAAACTAGGCATGGAAGAGTTTAGAAACATTTTTATGGAGTCATCTTATTGAAATGGCTTGAATGAAACTCACAATGAGCAAGGAGAATATTAGAAGGGTAAGAATATTGTGATTTTTACGGGCCATTTTATCACATCTGGCTAGTTAGCCTACAAACTGATAAATCAACATCCTTTTACCCCATGACATCAACATAACACAAATCCCTATGCATGACACTCCCATATCTTTTAGAGTTTATTCCTAAAAACACATTGTTTCAGTAATTTTAAGGACAAATTCTCCCTGGCCTCCTATTGGACAACATTCACCTACATGTTGCTCCACTATTGCCTATGTTGATCACCTACAAGTTGCTCTACTTTGCACTTGCGTTGGTTCTATAAATTCTGGAAAAAGAGAGAAATTTAGGAAGCCTCTTTTTCCATAAGCTTCCAGAATTTGTTGCAACCATTTTCCTTAGATAAAACATTCAGATCCTATCCTATCCTACCTTGTATTTTCCATCCCTTATCCTTTGATCCCATCCTCCCATCAAGAGTGGATCTATATCCCTTGATTGGTAATTGGATAATAACTCCCAACTTACTCCCCTCACCTATATATTTTTGGCCATCCACAAGCTAGGGGTTGGATTTTGGAGATATAATTATACCCTCATGATGTTGTTGTAAAGGGTTAACATTCCATGAATTAAGGTGATTATAGGTGCACTTTGTGACAAAGAAGGAACATGTCAGCTTGGAGGAGATATTCTACAAGATCGACATCTATTTATGGTTGTAACGCCTTCCATTTATATTAATAGAAAGAGTTATTTGTTTCCGTATACATGATGTTATGATTTCATATATTTTGATGTGATGTTGATCCATTAAATGAATTATTTAGATGATGCTACATAGATTATGTAGATCATTGGCTTGTAGTGTCTGATTGTACAGGTTCTAATTTTGGCGATGAGAGCTAGAATTTGAGCATTCAAGCCAAGAGAGTAGTGAAGCATATGATGGATTATAGGTAGGCTTCGACCCATCATCCATTTACTTTAAGGAGAACATTAGATACTTTGTCTTTCTGTTGTTCTAGACTAAGCCACCCAGTCTAGGGAAGACACTTCTATCCACAATCGTAGATTCTTTATAAAAAATTGGCGGCTCCACTATCCTTTGGTGGTTTCTTTGCATTTAGTGTCTATTTCACCTCTTCCTCGAACCTTCACTTTCATATTCAGTCAAGAACAGACCTAGGAAGACCTTTCATTGAGACTCAATTGAAAAAATTGTTTCATAGCTCCCTTATTCTTCACCAACGCTCCCTCTGGTCTAGGGAAAAAGCATTGCACCTCTACAAACCCCTCTATGTGACTACGTTGCAAGGCACTTATGCCTCTTATGCTCCTTCACTGACCCCCATTATTTCATAAATTTTCCTTTTGTCTTGAGTTTCTCTTTGACCATTTCTTAGGGGTAAAATGCATAGGTGGTAGCTGGAGTAGGTCCCTCTCAGGCCTTCGAGGGACCCAAGGCAGACAGTTAGATTAGCTGCAACATTCATAAAGAAACTAAATACATGTTCATACTAATGCTTAATTGAAAAAGTGATATATTGAAGGATTACCTCAATGTATATGGAAGATCTGTTGGAGAGTGCTAGGAAGTGTGGCAGAAGTCCTCCTCACTAGCTCCAAATTCGAATCCTACAAACATACAAAGAACAAGTGTAATCTTCACATTTTTATCACTAAAAACCAAACATTTAACTATTTTGATCTAATACACTTATATCGTGTTTCATAAACAAATAAACCATAGATGGATCAATAAAACACCTAGTGGACAAAATAGAGGAAATTCTATTATTAATAGAAGGAAGGTTACAACCATCAGTTTGGTTAAGCTTCCCTCAGTCCTCCAAATCCTCGCTCTCTCTCCTCAATATCCGAGTGTGATAAGACTTATGCCAAGAGTTCTCAATGAACCTTGCCAATCATGAAGCTTTAAACTTAACAAAAAAAGTATGCTCTTCACATAATCAACCTTTCAACCTTTGAAAATGCACCCTAGGCTCCAATTATAAGAATTTGGGAGGACCAATCTTGCCATTCTTCTCCATTAGTTCAAATAGGGAAAAATCCATGATTTTTCCATGCTTTTCCTAGATTTTTCCCTCTTTGGATGCTTAGTTGGGTTTAGTAATTTCCAATCGGAGGCCTGCACCATAGGTTGCTACTTTTTGGACTAACTCCTTGAGAAAAAGCAGGAAATGCCAGTCAGTTATTGTGAAATTTGTCCGTTTTACCTCATGAAACATGGGTAACGCTACCACTTATGCAATAAAGTGCATTAACCTAGGCACTAACGCTCCCTTAAAGAGGTAGGGGTGTATTACAACTCGACCTAGCCATCTCTAGGGTGCATTACCTTGGAAAAATAGGTCTCTGTCTAGGTCATTTTCTTCCTTCCATGTATCCTTCTCCTCTAAGCTTATGAGGAGTTCATTTGTACTGTAACAACAGATGGGGAAGTACCCTATTGTCTAGATATCCCTTAACCCTAGGATCCCTCTATCTCAATTCCTCACCTCAAGAGCTCAAGTAGGGTAGGAAGAGTTTGCTCAGTGTCCTTGGTCAGTGCCACCCCTTATCTGGAGGGGCTACATCCATTAGTCCAAGTTTTTCTCTGAAGACAAAGAACTTCCCTTTTGATTGTGCCTTGGTGACAATATGTGTTATATTATCATCAGTCGATAGGTGGTGGAGTATAATAACTCCTCTCTGCACCATGTCACGAATAAAGTGATATCGAATCTCCATGTGCTTGGAATTGTCATGAAACACAAGATTCTCTGCTAAATGGATCCCACTCTTCTTGTCACAGTATATCACTATGGTATCTAAGAATTTACCAAATATCTCACCAAAGAGCTTCCTTAACCACACAGCTTCACAACTAGTCATGCTAGCAACAATGTATTATGCTTCTGTGGTGCTTAATGCTATCAACTTTTTCTTCCTGCTCATCTAGGATATCATGGTAGAAATAAGACTAAAAAAACATCTAGATGTACTCTTTCTATCAATAACATTTCAGTCAGCATCAATGCATCCATGGAGTTGAATAAATCCAACAGAATATATCAGACCAAGTGTGATCAATCCATGTAAGTATCTCAATACATTTTTGGCAACAATCCAATGCACATGAAGGGGCTCAGTCATGAGTTGGCTCAATGTGTTAACTGAAGAACATATATCTGGACGGGTGTTCACATGGAAAATCAGAGCCCCAATTAGTTTTCTATACTCGTATGGATTTTCCAAATCATATCCAGTTGCTTTTCCACACATCGTCTTGAAATTCATCTCCATCAGAGTAGTCATCGATTTTCACTCAGTCATACCAAACATTTCCAACAGCTTCACAACATAATTTCCCTGTAAGAGAAAGATATTTCCAGGACTTTACCACACCTAAAAGACCAAAAAGTGGTGCATGAGCCCAAGGTCTTTCATCTTGAATTTAGAGGCTAAATTCCTCTTACATTCGATCATTAGAAGTTTACTTCCTGTTAAGAATATATCGTCAACATATAGAACCAGAATCAATGGCATACCTTGAAAAACGCTAAAATAGAGGTTGGGATCAACATTGCTTCTTGTGAAACCCAGTTTCATTATATATTTGTCAATGTGTGCATACCAAGCTCGAGGAGCTTTCTTCAAACCATACTATGATTTATTCAACTTGAAAACATGTGTTTTGCAATCTTCCATTTCAAATCCCTGTGGTTGTTCAACATATACTTATTATTGTAACATGCCATGAAAAAAAGAGATATTTACATCAACCTTATGAAGGGTCCATCCTTGACTAGCAGTAAGGGTAGCTATCGAACGAATCATTGTGTATCAAGCCACAGAATAAAATATGTCATCATAATATGATCCCTCTTTCTTAGAGAAAACTCGAGCTATGAACCTCACTTTGAATTTCCCAATGTTGCCATCGATTCCATGTTTGATCTTGAATAGCCACTTCGAAGTCACAACATAATTACCATGCGGTTTCGACACAACGTCCTATACATCATTTTTCACAATATATTCATATTCCTCGGCCATAACATCCTTCCAAACTTTTTCTTTGACTAATTATTCGAATGAGAATGGTAGAACTTCAATCATAGTTCACATAGAAGCTACATATCTATGTTATTTGCATGGTTCCTTCATTACTCTTAAGGATATACGATTGGGAATGCTTCTTTCATTATCCTGTAGAGTTTCGCGAAGCCAAAGTGGTATTTTCTTTGAAGGAGGATCACTGGGAGGTGGATCTAAGGGATCCATAGGCTCCATGGGAACATCAATACCATATTACTCGAGCATAGAAGGACTATCTAGAATATCCATGTCATCATCATCTTCCTTGGGAGGCAGAGGAAGATCTCTTGCTTTACAAAGTGTTGCATTTTCATCAAAGGTTATGTCCCTACAAATTTTGACATTCCTTTGACTAAGAATATATATTATGTATGCCTTAGAGTTTTCACAGTAACCCATAAACATACATTTTCTTCCTATAGCTTCCATATCGGTTCTTTTTTCTTTCAACACATGAAAGAATATAGGGAATCCAAATATACGAAGATGGCTAATGTCGAGCTTGTTACCTATGAATATTTCTTCGGGGGTCTTGTTTTTCAATGCTTGATGAGGTACTCAATTTTGAACATATACAGTAGCATGTATGGCTTCAGCGCATAGAAACTTTGGTACCTTTTGATCATGAAGCATGGTACATGCAACTTCCAATATAGATCGGTTCTTCCTTTCAACTAAGCCATTATGTTCAAGTTTATAAGGCACAGTAGTTTCCTTCTTGATCCCTTCTTTCTCGTAGAATTATATGAATTATTTTGACATGTATTCTCCTCCATTTTCAGACCTGGAAACTTTGATTATTTTTCTTGATTTATTTTCGATCAAAGCTTTGAATTCCTAGAACTTTTCAAAGGCTTCATCCTTTTTCTTGAGGCAGAATATCCACGTCTTCCTTGAGAAGTTTTCAATGATGGTGATTTAGTAGATATGACCACCAATAGAATCCACAGGCATTAGTCCACATATATCTGAATGAATGAGATGGAGGACATTAGTTGTCTTATTCTTACTAGAGGGGAATGGTAGTCTTGTTTTCTTTCCACTTTTACAAGTTGGAAAAGCTCCAACATGACGAGATTTAACATAGGGAATACCTGAGACCATTTTCTTTAGTTTCAGAAGAGCATCATAGTGTATATGAGCCAGCCTGTGGTGCCACAATTTTCTTAGATGACTAGTGTTATGCACCAATGCTAGAAGTGGCCTTCCTGTGACTTTATAGAGTCCTTTAAATCTTAGGTCTAATGTGAATGCATATTTCATATGTGAATCAATGGATCAAGTCAATATCTTTCCATTATGAAGGCAACCCTCATCCCTTTATCTTCTAATTTAGATCTAGAAATCAATTTCTTCACTAGACCTGGCACATACATAACATCATGCAACAATACTAATTCCCCAAAATTCAACTGAAATTTAACAGATCTAAATCCTTTTACGAGATGAGTGGAGTTATCTCCAGGAATGATCTTCACTTTAGTCTCCCTCTCTACCAGATTAGAGAGGAATTCCTTGTATCTAGAGAAGTGATGAGTGGCCCCACTTTCAACCAACCAACTATCCCACGAGTCTGGTGGAGAAGAAATAGTAAGTGAAAAAATGAGAATATATTCATATTTATTCACAGCATTAATTTTATAGTTGGGAGCCCTTGACTTCTTTTCAGGAGGATGTTATTATTCATGGTCGCTTGAAGAACCTATTCTCCTTTCATATCTTCTGTCACAGTTGTTCCTTTAATTGTCTCTTCTTCTTTTATCATTATTGTTTCTTATGGTGTTGTATCGTGGCCTCTTTCTCTTCTCAGGATAATCACATGCATAATGACCTTTCTTATGTAAGTTATAGCATTCGATATGGGATAGTGATATGTCATTCTTTCCTTTTGAGATTTTAGGAGGAGGTTTTATAGAAGGACCTCCTTTTGACCTCTTCCTTTTGTTATGGGAAATATATGCAGCAGGCTCTCCCTATTCATGCTTCTGAATTCTTCCTCTTGTTATCATTCTTGGTTTTTCTAGAGTAAGCTTTCCTAAAATTTCATCAAATGAAGGGAGAATGTTGTTGTTTCTCATTTTAGTAATGAAGGTTTCCCAAATAAGAGGGAGACCTCTAAGAGTCATAGCAACCAACTCTTTGTCAGGAACATTCTCTCCAACCCTCTGTAGTTGATCTCTAATACAAGAGATCCTCATAATATATGACTAAAAAATTTCAAATTTGTTCATATTTATTTCCTTGAGTTGATCTTTCAAGGTGATAATCTCATTCAAATTTTTCATTTCATACATGTTGTCTATATTGCCATACATGTCTTTAGAATTTCTTAAATTCACAACATATGCAAGTAAATGATCTTTTAAACCATCAAATATAATTTTCTTTTCTTTGTACTCACCTTTCTTGTACCTATTCTTGATAGAAGTGGAGGCATTTTTTGGAGGCCCAAGCATCCTTCCTTGAATGTATTCCATCACATCATTGTTGTCAGCTATTATCTCCAACCTGACTTTCCATGCATCAAAGTTTGATGCATCACCCTATTTCTCATGCTCCTTGATGGTAGAGGAAGACATATTGAATTTGGAAAGTAGATATGCTTACTGATAATGAGGGATTCCCTGCTTGTCTTCTTTCGAGCTTTTCCTTCGCCTTACCTTCGATACCATGTTAAATTTCAGATTTTTCTATATTGTATCAATTACTTTAGCCAAAATTACTTCTTCATAAATAATGTATCCAATTATTAGTTATGTAATTATTCATAAAATATATCTGAAGATAGAAAAATACATGCAGTGATAAAGAAGACTACATCATAACCATAAGAGACAAAAAATTGGTTCAAGACTAGGGAAAAACATCACAAGGGGGAAACCCTTTCAAATATTCTTCTTCAATAGACCGTCATAAAAAGTTTTCAGAAGAGAGTACAATGAGGCCAATACATATGCATCGGAAATAAATATATCATATATACATATCTACAGATATACAACATCAAGAAACCCAGATCCAATAGATCATTGAAGCAAAGTGATATCAATTGCAAAATCCTAGATTTAAATCCAATATTCTCTCAAAGACAAATCACAAACATCTGTGACTGAGCAACTGAAGTGTAGAAGCACTGTGCAAGCAACTGAATATGACCTAACCTATATCTACTCTAAAAAAACCTTAGTCACGACCTCAACACATTGTGCTCACAAATAAATCTCTCTTGGCTACTGGCAGGACACAATGTGCTTGTGGCTCTGCTCCAGATCATCTCGATCTAGTCTCTGAACCCTAGCCGCGACCTTGTCACACTATCCTCGCGGCTATGGAAGTTTTTCTGCCACCTTGCCATGTTGTGCTCATGGACCTAGCCTAATTTCACTATTTCTATGCTAGTGGCTATGGCCTAGAAGCCCTAGATCAGAGTGAGCCTCTCGCTTGTGATTTTTAACCCTGTGCGAGCTTCTTCCTTCAAACCTATGCAAACCAAATAAAAAAAGTCGATCCAAGACAAAGAGTGAAAGAAGAAAATATCATGAGAAAATGTGTGAGAATGAGGTTTAGGTCACTTCTATTTATAGATTTTTTGAGGGATCGCTTGGGGCTTTGACTAAATCCACATGTGTTGAGGCCGACCCATTCAATTTCATTAATAAATAAAATAATTCATAATTTAATTTCTGCTTAACTGATTGGGGCGATCTATAGGTCAATTTTGGTCCTCTCGAAAACAGGAATCTAATGCAATTATAATCTCGACCATATGAGCAGTATAAAGTGAAATTTTACTCTATATGTAAAAATTAGCATTATCTCTATTTGTATCACTGCTTCCTAGACAAGCCTAGGCCAATACTTAAAGAATTCTTTGCCTACTTGGATCCCTATTTCCTTTTGTTGTTTCCTTATGTAATTAGCCCCTACTAATTAGGTAAATTCCCATTATTGATTGTGCAATACATCTAGGGAAATCCTTTGACTGCATGCGCCACCTGTACAATTTGGATGATTATATAACTAATAGTGCACTACCATTGAACTCCAATCTCAAATGGGTCTTTCTTTGATATGACATGCATGAGTTATTTAGGTCTTATTTATCAGTTATCTAATTGATCACTACATGTGGTACAATTTCAAGTTCCACACTTTGACCTCTCACTAGTTCTTGCATCAGTTGGAACTAGTTAAACTGACTTTAACTCATATAAAATAATTTAATTAATTACAACTCAAAATAAACTCAACCAGGGCTCTTATTTTGTAGGATCCGCTCTACATGACTCAAGTTAGACGCTCAACTCAAATTAACTAAAAAAAATAAGTCAAACTAACTTATTTAATTCATACAAGTTGTAATGTGATGTGAAATTAAAATTTTATTCTAATTTAATTCAAGGGAAAATTAAATTAGAATCTCTCTTGGTACCAGTTTCAACAACCCATTTATCATAGTCATATTTTTATGTCTTCTCCAGTAAGCCTGCTACTATGATGATTCTCTACAAAATACTGCAAAAAATATGGGATGTAGAAAATATACAACAAGAATGTATATGATGGATTCAATCCGCTCTAACAATGTACTAAAGTTAAATATTGAATCGCTTGTACAAATAAATTACGGAATTAAAAACTGAATCACCAATCACATGAAGCAAAAAAAGAATCAATCAAGCCACAACACAAATAATTTCCCGGGGAAATATTGCTGCTCAAAACCCCACTATATTCTATTGTATATTCAACATGGTATCATGAAACAATTACATACAACTCTTCTCACAAGAGCTCTCCTGTACTCAGCTAATTGTCTCACACTGTCATACATAAAACTGACCAATACTTAGCCAATTTACTACCTCCAGATAGCCTGCCTTGCTCGTGCAACCCAATAATCTTACAACTGATAGTCAACTTCCCTTTCACCTAGATCTCATTTGGATCTCCATTGGATCTGACATGCATGAATATAATAATAAATCTTCAGTTGGATGTGAGATCACTGATTGTGAATTAATTAATATTTAATTCACTTGATCTCTCACTAGTGTATCAAGTAGTTAGAACTAGCACAACTGATTTTAAATCACTTAACTGAGTTAAACTAATTACAACCTGTATTAAATAATGCACCACTACACTTCAAATTCTGTTACAGCTAGAATTACTCTGCATGCCTCACCAACTACCTCTATCTCGAAATTCATGAGTTAACTGAGTTGTTTCGGGAAATTTTACCCTAAAGGTCTTAGGTTGATGAACCTTCATAGATGAGGGGCATGTCATTCAAGAAGGACTAACTTAACCAAATTTTAAGCTAATAACTAGAATCTACAGCTTGCAGACCTTACCTGGATATCCCTCGGTTGAAGTATATCCCATGGGGTGCAAACCCCTTGCAACGCTTTATGCTTCGTAATCTATAAATCAGCAAAAAACGAACATAAAATTCTAGTTGTACAACATATATATGTTCTAGATGTTAGTGAAAAGCATGCATAATCTCATAGAAACAATATTAAATGAACAATTAACGATCATTACACATGTATAAAATATTATTAACATGTAAACATCAGGAAAAAGATGGTACTTCTGTTATTAATGACATGTACAGTAAACAAATGTGGAGCGATCACCTAAAATCTGCCATGACCTTCGAGCATACCATCCTCTAGATTCATTCAGCCCTAGCCTCTCAAGATTTCTTCTAAGAATAGTGCACAATGGATGTCACATAGGGTGGTGAGCATCTCAAGGAAACAAGGGTTTCCTGCAAATATCTAGGAAGTGCAGGAGGCACGGGAATATATCAGAATTGGATAGGGATCTAACATCATATAATATCTATATTTCTCTCTCTCTCTCCTCCTTTTAGGCTATTCCCTTAAGGGGCTTTTATACTCCCTCAAATTATTTTTTGTAGTTGGGAACAGTTAGGCCATGGGATGGGGTGGTTAAGTTACTGGAAGAACCGTAAACCCTGCCTCTAAAATAGGGAATATATATATATATATATATAATGTTTAAAATGGCATACATGATTCTCTATGTATGGACTCACGTATATACGCAGAAAATTCTGGGCAGAGTCGCGTATGGGTTTTAAGATACTTTTTTTTGAGAAATATGTCCAAGTCTAAAAGGAAGGGTTGCCCAAGGCCAATGCATAAGTCATCAAGTATAATCTGGTGATAAATGATGCTATAACATGAGTTTATCACTCTCAGTTAACTATTACAAGTTATTTTGAGACTAGATTACATTTTATTGTCCATATTAATTAAGGATAACTAAAATAGACATGCACCAAATCTAGCACCTGTGGGTCCCACCCTAGCGTAGGCACTTAATTCACTAGGCATGGGCGCTGATATTTTCTTGTTGAATATCAACACTCCCTCTCAACAAGAAAGGGACTATCCTTCACCCCGGTCCTGTCTCTATGGTATTCAAATTTTATCCTAGTGAGAACCTTCGTCAGAAGATCTGCATCCTAATCTTCTGTGGGATGTACTGGAGCAACATTATTCTCCTCTGCACAAAATATTTGAGATGATGGCACCAAATATATATGTTCTTGGAACTATCATGAAACACAGGATTAATCAAGAGTTTAATGCAACTTTTATTATCACAATGTATCACTTTCGGCTCCATCTCAGAACCAAACAAACCAACCAAGATCTTTCTCATCTAGATAGCCTCACATGCAGCTTGAATTGTTGCTATGTACGCTGCTTCTGCTGAACTCAGTGCCACAAATAATTTCTTCCTTCTGTACTAGGAAAATTTTGTTGATCCTATGCTAAAGATCCCTCCTGATGTGCTCTTTCTATCTGATGGACTACCCACCCAATCTGCATCTATGTAATATCCCAAAATGGGAACAACTACACTATTGGGAATAATTTGAGTAATTACCAATGTGGAGCTTCATCAAATCATGAGCATGGAAATTTATATCAGCTCATTAGATGTAAAATAACATCATACCAGTAGATGAAATAACCTCAACAACAAGATGGCCTATATTCTCCTTCCCGGGTGGGGAAATGCAGCAATATAGGGCATAAAAGAACTGTATTCATAAAATTGTGCAATAACAGTGGAAATTGGGACTTGGATCCCTTAGTTTAGACAATATAAAACCCACTTGCATAATTGGACGTGAAACAAATGAAACTAGCTACATTAAACAGATCTCCCCAACTCAATATTGCTTAAAAACACCCCGATCCCATGACTCCTCTACAACAGAATTTCTGAAGACTGTGAGAGCGTAATTCCCATGAGGGTTTCTACAGAAACTTATGTAAGAAGACTAATATGGAGATTTTATTTATCAAATAAGAGATAAATGGAGGTTTACCCTCTTTTACACAAAGAAAAAGACACCCAGCAAGGGTTTCTGGCAATATACATGTACAAAAGGTAGGACTACAGAAAATAAGGCAGTCTACTGAAAATATGAATTAAGCATGGCTAAATATGGCATATAAAAGTTGAATAATACAGAAAATTGCCAAGTCCCTTCTTATTAGATCTCTCGGAGGGAAATAAACAACTCCTCCTTAAAGACTAGTACAAAATAGCAGGGTCTAACCCTGCAACTACTGCAACTGTAGAGAGGATGTAGTTTCTTAAGGGAATTGCACTGTGGATGAATATGGCTGAATGGCCCTAAGACAAATGATTAATTGAAGCTTATATCCTTCCATCTTGATCCCTTTACCAAGCTGATCCAACGAAAGGATGGAATTCCTGCATGATAATTCTTTGTACTAAGCA
Organism: Pinus albicaulis; assembly: GCA_034641835.2. Taxonomy (NCBI): domain Eukaryota; kingdom Viridiplantae; phylum Streptophyta; class Pinopsida; order Pinales; family Pinaceae; genus Pinus; species Pinus albicaulis. The sequence goes on from CM076579.1 coordinate 1,349,427,893, forward strand.
GTGCAGCAACTCTGGCTAAATAGTTGAAGCATGCAAGTAGTCAAAAGACCAAAGATAGCTGAATAATGAATGATATCTTTGATGCTATGCCCTCCTTTTTGTCTCTGGTGAGCCTTCTCACCCCAGACCCCACACATTGTTAAGGTGACTTCCTAGTGAAGATTCCTCCTTCAAGACTGCGCTGCCCTAGTTGGTTTCCCTCCTCCTTGTAGTAGCGTTGTTGACTTGGTCAACTGGAACTAATCCACCTGCAATGCCTCTTTTCACACTAAGGGATCTTCAATCCGGTTCTCATATGTGTGTCTAGGTTGATCCTTGTTCACATTGAGCTATTTTACTTGGGTGATTTCTTCTTCCTTAAGAATGCATGTTGACTTAGTCAAACTTGACTATGTCCCCATATATTTTTCCCTTGTTCACACTCGGAAGTGTAAAAATAGCTCCTAAGGTGATATCCTTACTTACTAAGGTGGAATTTATTCATATATTTATTTTTCATGGGTCTCCTTTCACATTTATTCCTCTCCTGAGTGAAAGAATCAAAATCTAATATTCCAATTTGCTTGTGTACAAATTTTGGAATATTACAGTCCTCCCCTCCCAAATGTTGCTTGTCCTCAAGAAACTGCAAGGATAGGACTGAAGAGCATCCTCTTCTCCCCTGTAGAAACCTCATAAGATGAAATCATCCAAGGATCAAGGTGCTTCATCATCAATATATCTTCAAGTTGCCCTTCCCAAGTGTGCAAGCCATCTATTAGGGAACATCCCAAATAGCTAACTTTATGTGACAGTGAAACATCCATGGAGGAAATGATGGGATGTTTGAAGGTCCTCTTGAAGCACGAGGGCTGATATAGATTGGGATTCATCATCCCCATTTTAATCTCTCCTCCCCAAGCTATCAAGCAAAAAAAATGAGTCACTCTCCAGGATGGCAACTCACAAAGGATCTCTTCCACCTTGAGCTCATGTAGAATAGGTGAGCTAAAAATATAAACATGGTAGAAAAGATAGCCTACCCCATGCTTTATTCCTCTCCACTTAAGATGAGTGTAGAGAATTTTTTGATCTTGGGCTGCAATACTGTTGCCCTGAATTGGCAAGAAGGGAACTAGACCTCTAAAGGTCCCTCTCCTAGCGCTGTAAATCAAGCTGGCCCAAACCATCTCATACATGATGGATAAGAGATCACCACCATATGGAATCCCATCCATCTCATGGTCCTCCTCATTAGGAAACAAATATTTTTTTGTAGAGGCCATGTCTCTTCCCATTCTCCCATTAGAACATGTAATGCAGAAAGTGTGGGGATGCTCCTCCCCCAAGAACACATCCACCCCATGTGTTTCTCCTTCAATCATGCTCCTCATAAAAGCAAGAATAAGATCAGAAAATAGGATGATCATCATCATCATAATGATAGAAAGGCTGAAGGTTTTATGTGGTGCTGGAAGGTACCAATAGTCTTCCAAGTGGTCACAGCGCAGTCTTCCCCACTGCAGCTTCAGACAATAGCATGGCAAGTTGTTTCTTGATAGATGGCTAGTTGTGTAAGTCACCACATATACTAGCAAGTAGTAAATGGTTGAGTGTATCAACTGAGCATATAAGGAGTGACCAAACACTTGCCCTAGATCATATAGTAGATGGTTGTCTCCATCAAAATAGCTGGCCAAAAATGGTCCATGGAGCCTAAGGAAAAACTTGCCCCTTTGTAGAGAAATGCACTGCAATGAAATGGTAAGAGCATGCAAATATTGTGTTGAAAAATCTATAAATGAAAAAATAGAAGTCTTACCATATAAAGAAAGGAATATGGTGAAAAGATCCATAAATGAGCCCTTCGTAGTGATAGGACATACTCCTATGAAGAGGAATAAACCATATGCTTCCTGAAGATCTCCCTCCTCATGCTAGGAAGTCCAAGCCAAGAAGAACATACTATGACAATAGATGAATCCATCCACTACTCTATCAATCTCACCTCCTCCATGTCCACCAAGTGCATCAAATGTGAAGTGATCCTGGGAACACTCCATCAACAAGTTCCTGCTCCAAAGTGACAACGTTGTTGGCCTATGTCGATAGGCTCCTGCCAACTCATAAACCCATTATCTGACATGTCCAATGTCAAAGACTCCTCCCATAATGTTTCCATCTCCTCCCATTGCAACATTATAAACAATGTGAGAGCAACTTTGCCCTTGCTCTCTCTCTCAATCCTCCAAAGCAACAAATGTCTTTGCTTCCCCATCATACCTCCATCATACAACTCATGTGGTGAGAACATAATGATTACATCATCATAATGCATCCACACTCCTTGCTGCCCCATGATGCAAGTACCCTGCCAAGTTCTCTCCTCCCACATACCCTTGGAAAAAGGATATGTCTCATGATGGCCAAACTCTCTCAAGAGTAGCCAATGCAATTTTTCCTCTTGCTGCCCTGTATCATAAATTTGCAAATGGCTCTCCAGCCTCTTGCTCTTCCCCCACATCTAGTCAATCCCATGTGGATTCCTTCTTCCATTCTTCACCTTGGCATTCTTCCCATGTGGGCTATCATTCTCCACAACTAGTTCCTTTTCTCTGCATGCCATGAAGTGCTGAAATGCATTTTCTTGGAGATATTTTAGAGAAGATATCATGTCCATAGCCATCATGAATCCAACAAGATCCAAAGGTGATAAAGTGAAAGCCTCCTCACTGTTATTTTTTGACTGCACTGATAGCCTCTCCCATGATATAGTGGCTACCTCATACTCCATCTCAAGGTCCATGAATCCCTCCAAATGATCACACTCAAACCTCAAGGGTTGTGTGCAACTCAACAGGGGTCCATGAGAATGATGGTTCATTTTCTCCTTGAACCATTCAAGCTTGCACAGTGCAGTGCAATCCTACTGCTCTACCTCAGCAATAATGTTTAATCCTGGGTCATATGAAGACATATTCCCACAATTTCTAGAAATATTTGCTGCAATAAGTAAAAATGGAAATCTCCCCATACCTTGGTGAGATGTGGGAACCTCTTGTAGTGCTGCAATGTCTCCTCCCTCCAATGTAATGGCTGCCCTAATTGCTGATGTAGAAGGCTGCTCTCCTAGGGCTGTGACAGCGCTGATACATGTCTCCTCCCATGGTGGTGTGGGTCTCCTCCCCTCTGACCTTTCTCCATCAAAGGTTCTAATCAGCCCTTGAGTGAACTCAGAAAAAGGAGTCACTCTTGTATGGCTTAAGTGACTGCACCACCAAGCATTGGCTTCACCCTCCAAGTGCAGCGTTGCAACTTCTACTGCCTCCCTCTCTACCACTAGATGAAGTAGGAAGAATGCCTCAAGCTTCCTTGCCCAAGCTCTTGCTATAGTTGACCCATAAAATGTAGACAATAGGAATCTATTGCCTTTAACTTCTCCTTTGTTGTAGGGTCTTCTTTCTTCTCTCAGTTGAATAAACTGAGGAAAATCTAGGGTCTCTTTGAAAGCCCTAGGTTGGTACTTGTATTATGCAAAGTACCCACTTATAATTTCATGCTCTAAGTGGTCTCCTTGCTCTCCACTTCCTCTATGAGAACAGAAAGTGCATGCATCTTCTTCTGCCTCCTGAAACCTTCTAGAGGTCTCACTACAACTCTCTCCTCCTTGAAACCCTTTTGGAGTTTCAATGCATTTCTCTTTTGTCTTATTAGATCTGAAAATGTATGAGAGTAATCTCATCCTCTCCATAATTTTGTTCTCCTCTTCTTCTTATCTTCTGATTGGATTTGAAATCCATAGGCTGAGCCAAGATGGCAGCTCTAATACCACTGTAATATCCCAAAATGGGAACAACAACACTATTGGGAATAATTTGAGTAATTACCAATGTGGAGCTTCAGAAAATCATGAGCATGGAAATGTAGAGCAGCTCATTAGATGTAAAATAACATCATACCAGCAGATGAAATAACCTCAGCAACAAGATGGCCCATATTCTCCTTCTCGGGTGGGGAAATGCAGCAATATAGGGCATAAAAGAACTGTCTTCAGTAAATTTAATAATAACAGTGGACACTGGGACTTGGATCCCTTATTTTAGACAATATAAAACCCACTTTCATAATTGGAGGTGAAACAAATGAAACTAGCTACATTAAACAGATCTCCCTAGCTCAATACTGCTTAAAAACACCCCGATCCCATGACTCCTCTACAAAAGAATTTCTGAAGACTGTGAGAGAGTAATTACCATGAGAGTTTCTATATAAAATGATGGAAGAAGACTTATATGGAGCTTTTATTAATCAAATAACAGATAAATGTAGGTTTACCCTCTTTTACACAAAGAAAAAGATAACCGGCAAGGGTTTCCGACAATATACATGTACAAAAGGTAGGACTGCAGAAAATAACGTAGTATACTAAAAATATGCATTAAGAATGGCTGAATATGACATATAAAAGCTAAATAATATAGAAAATGGCCAAGGCCCTTCTTATTAGATCTCTCGGAGGGAAATAAACACCTCCTCCTCAAAGACTAGTACAAAATAACAGGGTCTATCCCTGCAACTGCTGCAACTGTAGAGAGGACGATGTTTCTGAAGGGAACTATGATATGGATGAATATGTCTAAATTAAAATAAGCCAAATGATGAACTGAATCTCAAATCCTTCCCTATTTATCCCTTTAGCAAGATGATCCAACGAAAGGATGGAATTCCCGCATGAGAATTCTTTGCACTAAGCAGTGCAGCAACTCCGGCTAAATAGCTGAAGCATGCAAGTAGTCATAATACCAAATATAGCTGAATAATGAATGATCTCTTTGATTCTATGCCCTCCTTTTTATATTTGGAGAGACTTCTCACCTCGGACCCCACACATTGTTGATGTGACTTCCTAGTGAAGATTCCTCCTTTAAGACTGCGTTGCCCTAGTTGGTTTCCCTCCTCCTTGTAGCAGTGCTGTTGACTTGGTCAACTGGAACTAATCCACCTAAAATTCCTCTTTTCACACTAAGGGATCTTAAATCTAGTTCTCATATGTGTGTCTAGGCTGATCCTTGTTCACATTAAGCTAGTTTACTTGGGTGATTTCTTCCTCCTCAAGAATGCATGTTGACTTAGTCAAACTTGACTATGTCCCCATATATTTTGCCCTTGTTCACACTTGGAAGTGTAAAACCAGCTCCTAAGGTGAAATCCTTACTTACTAAGGTGGAATTTATTCATATCTTTATTTTTCATGGGTCTCCTTTCCCATTTATTCCTCTCCTGAGTGAAAGCATCAAAATCTAATATTCCAATTTCCTTGTGTGCAAATTTTGGAATATTACAATATGTGAAGCCTTGAATCTTCACTCCCTCTGTCTGTTTGTACCATAGACCATACTCTGATGTGCCCCTCAGGTATCTCAAGATATGCTTCCCCGCCTTCCAAAAGATCTTGGTAGGCTTAACCATAGCTTGATTCAACTGGTTAACTGTGTAGCAAATGTTTGGTCAAGTGTTCACTAGATACATCAATGAATCAACTAACTTCTTGTAGATAGTAACATCCACTACCTCTCTAGAAGTAGCATCCTCTTTCCTCCAATTTCCTAGAAGAGGAGTATCCATGGGTTTGCAGCTCTCCATTTGAAACTTACCCAGTATCTCATTTGCATACTTGCCTTGGGACATAAAAATTTCACCATCCCATTGCCATATTTCCAATCCAAGGAAATAATAAAGGAGTCCCATGTCCTCCATTTCTAACTCCCTTGCAAGATCCTCATTGCATGAGTGTATCCAGTGCTCATCATCAGTCAAAATTAGATCATCAACATAAAGAAAAACACACATGCGACTCCAGTGCTCATGCCCATACAATGCTCTTTTGAGTCAACACACATGCGACTCACTTTTGAAGATATTGAAACCTTCAGGTTTCTCTATGTACACTTCTTCCTCAATGATCCCATTGAGAAACATAGTTTTCACATCCATATGATGAATGTGCCAACCCATCTTAGCCGAGAGTGAAATCATGGATCTAATAGAAGAGTAACTTGCAACAGGTGCAAAAGTCTCATCATAATCGATCCCCTCGATCTGTGAGAATCCCCGGGCCACAAATCTATCCTTTTATTTCTCCACACTCCCATCAGCAGCTTGCTTTACCTTGTAGATCCATCTCGATCCAACCACTAATTTGTCGACCGGTATTGGGACAATCTCCCATGCACTGTTCTTGACAATGGAGTCATACTCCTCCACCATCGCATCAACCCAATTTGGTTGCTACACTACTTCCTGAAAGGAAGATGATTCAGTCACTATACATTTTCTCATAAGATCCATGTATCCAGTAAACCTGTTAGAAGACTGTCTCTGTCTGTGCTGTGAAGTAGGGGCTCCTACATTCTCTGCAGCATCAAGTCTCAATATATCAGCTTCCATGGTGCGCCTTCTGCCATTTTTTATGGATGGCTCTGCATGAGTGTGTTCCTCCACTCCATGAACCTCCTCATGTGGCTACTACACATCTTGAGGCTCATCCTTGGCAACCAATAGTTCCTCCTCTGCATGCAAGTCTAGCTCCATCTCAAGGGACAACAACATGGCTTTCTCCTCATCAAATTGTATATCTCATCGCATAACATTCATTCTGCTGTTTGGAAAATACAGTAGATAGTTATGGGGTGTTTCAATGTACCCCACAAAAATCCCGATCTCAGTTTTCCGTTCTAGCTTCTTCCTTGCGTCTTTGGTCACATGCACATAAATATATGAGCCAAAAATATTAAAATGTGAAACATTAAGTTTCTTACCAGTGAAAGCCTCTTCACGTGTACTCATGCCAAGTCTCCTATGAGGACAAAATTTCTACACAAATACAACAGTGTTGCATGCTTCTTCCCACAGATGCATCGGTAGGACTTGATCATGCAACATTGCTCTTGTTGCACCCACAATCATTCTGTTCTTTCTTTCTGCGAACCCATTTTTCTGTGGGTTATGAGGCACTATCCATTCTTTTAGAATTCCTTCTTTGTTGCAGAAGTTCTTGAATTCATTAGAGATTTACTCTCCACCATTATTGCTCCTAAGGTCCTTCACTTTCTTCCCCGACTCTTTCTCCACTAGTGCCTTAAACTCAAGAAACTTTGAGAATGTCTGATCTTTCTTCTGGATGAAGAAGATCTAGTACTTATGAGAAAATTCATCAACAAATATCACATAGTACTTATGTTTTGTTGTCGAAGCAATAGAGAATGGTCCACACACGTCTGTGTGAACTCTCTCAAGGATCCCTAAAGCTCAGTTCTCCTTCTCATGAAAGGTGGCCTTTACATATTTTCCCATAGTACATCCCTTTCATGTGTTTGATTGCACAAGTGTACCCCTGGGAAGACCAGTAGAAATATGATGCATGACTTTCAAGGCTCCAAAGTGAATATGGCCCAATCTCCTGTGCCATAATTTTCCCTCATCACAGCTCCCCACTTTTTCCTCCCTGCCCATCATTGTTGCGCAACCATCTAACTCCATCTTGTAGATATTCTTAACTCAAATCCCTCTCCTCTTGGCTTGTCTTGTTGTTTTGTGTCGCAGGAAATATTTTACGTCACTAAAAACAACATCATAGCCTCTATCCTCCAACATTGCGACTGAGACTAAATTTTTCTTCAAACTTGGTACATGCATTACATCTTTTAATTGAAAGGGTTTACCTAACTGCCTCTGGAAGGTAATGGTACCGATCCCAGTAGCATTGTACCGCCCGTCATTACCCATTTCAATATGCATATGGAGATCCTTCTCCTCCAAGCTATTGAAAATTTCCTTGTCTCCCGTCATGTGAAAGGAAGCACCACTATCCAAATAGCACACAGATCCCAATGCACTTGACACCATGCATGCGATCAATGAGAAGTCAAGCTCAAATTGCGAGGCCAAAGCCTCACCAACTGTAGATCCTCCAAACTTCTTTCTCTTCTTCTTTTGTGGATATTTAGTAGCAAAATTCCCATGCTTGTGACAGTGAAAACACTTCACCTTAGACATGTCATGCTTCTTGCCATTTTTGGACTCAAATTTGGAATGGAATTTCTTCCCCTTCCCCTTCTTCACCTTACAAGCCAAAGAGAAATCTTCTTAATCTTCATTCTTATATGAAGATCCATCTCTGGTGTTTCGTCTAAACTCCTCCTGCACCAAACCCGACCACAGTCGTTCCCAATCTAGAAATTTTTCCCTTCCATTGACAGAGTCTTGATAACTGTGCCAACTCTTGGGAAGTCCTAGAAAATCCAAGCTCACCAAATCATCATCAGCGACAGTGATACCAATGCTCCCCAGTTCATCCCGATATTGGACAAACTTAGTTAGATATTTTGGTATGGAGTCAACTTTCTCCATCTTGATCTTCTTGAGCTTATCTTTGAGTGCCAATTTCCTATGGTCGCCATTGCTCTGGAATATATCCATCAATGCCTTCCACATTGCATATGGTGTGGCTTTCCCATGGAGGCTTGAGACAATGTAGTCTCTTACTCCCTCCAATAGGATCTTCCTCGCCTTTGCCACTTTCTTTTTCCATGCATCAATATTTGCAGCATCTGTCATAATGGGTTTAGGAACATTATTTTCAATTAATTCCTTCAAGCCATTGTCTTGGAGTACTTCCTCCATCCTATCCTTCCAAGAAATATAGCTTGAGCTGCCCTCAAGTGCATACTCCAACCTCAAGCCATTGAAAGCCATTTCGATCCTGAATCAGTTGTAGCACCAAGAAAGTCTTTCTGCAAATTTGAATTCTATACAATCACAAACTCAGCTCCTCCTTCACAATTGTGATTTCCTATGCTCTGATACCATGTAGAAATTATACAACAAGCATGTATATCATGGATTCAATCCTATCTAAAAATTTACTAAAGTTAAATACTAAATCGCTTCTACAAATCAATTGCAGAATTAAAAACACAATCGCTAATCACATGAAGCAAAAAAAAATCAATCAAGCCACAACAAAGATAATTTCCCTGGGAAATATTGCTGCTGAAAACCCCTCTATCTTCTATTTTATATTCAACATAGAATTATGAAACAATTACATACAAATATTCTCACAAGATCCCTCCTGCACACAGCTAATTGTCTCACATTGTCATACATAAAACTGACCAATACTTAGCCAATTTACTGCCTCCAGACAGCCTTCCTTGCTTGCGCAATCCTTGATGAATGAAATTCCTAAAGAAAAGGAATTTTGGCCTTCCTTGACTGTAGAATTATCATGGGCACTCCAATGGGTGTTTGGTTTCATGGGTGCAACCCAATAATCCTACAACTGATAGTAAAATTCCCTTACACTTAGATCTCAACTGGGTCTCCACTAGATATGACATGCATGCAACTAAAAATAGTAAATCCTCAGTTGCATGTGAGATCACTGATTGTGAATTAATTAATATTTAATACACTTGATATCTCACTAGTGTATCGAGAAGTTACAACTAGCACAACTGAGTTTAATTCACTTAACTAAGTTAAAATGATTACAACCTGCATTAAATAATGCACCACTGCACTTCGAACTATGTTACAACTAGAATTACTCTACATGCCTCACCAACTACCTATAACTCAAAATTCATGAGCCAACTGAGTTTATCACTCTAAGTTAACTATTACAATTTATTTTGAGACTAGATTACATTTTATTGTCCATCTTAATTAAGCAATAACTAAAGTAGACATGCACCAAATTTAGCAGCTGTGGGCCCCACCCTATTGTAGGTGATTAATGCGCTAGGCATGGGTACTGAAATTTTCTTTTTGAATCACAACTTGGCACTCCACCTAAGCTTGGCACATCAATTCCAACATCTATTACCATTTCAATGCTAATCCGGTTAACATCAATGCCAACATAATGAATCCCACCGACCATTCAAACAAAACCAACTTCCCAAAAAATCTAATTAACACAACCTACTCACTATTACTAGTCGAGATATAGAGTTATTTTAACAATTTAATAGAAGAAATAATCATCCAAATACTTGTTTGTGAATCAAACCAACACACAAATACTTAAAATGAAAATATAAATTCAGGAACTACTATGGAAATAACAATTCAATATGTTTGTAAATATGACATTTTTCTTAAATCTAAATATTTGGAATAAAACCACAGAAATCAAAGCCGGATGTGTATCCCCAAATTGATTATATACCTTAGGACACAAGTCATCAGAGATGATTATGATCATATAAGAACATATAAAAGTGAATCAATGTAAATAAGAAAAGAAATGCAATAAGTCACTAACTATTTATGGAATAAAACCACACTAACAGTAAATTATATCTATTGTATTCTGAAAAATAAAATTACATAGAATCCAATAAATGATAAATATAAATGACTATGAAAAACTTAAACCACTATGAGTAGTTAAATAAATAAAATCAAGTCTTACAACTCATAGTGTAATTCAAAAATACTTGATAGTCACATACAGTTTAGACAACCTTTATTTCTGCAAAAATCCTCTCTATAATAATATAGGTATCCCCCCCCAGACTGTAGAAAATTTAGTGCTTTTATATGGGTCGAGAGACCCAATTGTATCCAAAAAATATTCTTAAAAATTCTCTAACTATCCATTACAAATATAATTCAAATTGTTTTTGTGGCCTAATCATTGAATTGTAAAAAGTAAATGAAAAATACAATTGACTGATAGGGAATCCATGCACAACTCACAATAGGTACTAGACAATGGAGCATATCCTTCTTCATAGGCTCCATAGCCAATAATAAAAAAATATAAGTGACTTGTTGCAACAAACAAACTGAAATTAAACAGAATATTTACAACAAGATAGGGTTGTTATAGAATCAAGGATTTTGCAACAACTCCTTTTTTAATTTTAGTAAAATAAATCAAATTTCACATACCTCGAAAACTTCAATAATATCAATCATATATTAGAATAAAATATTTTACTTATTAGGACCAAAGTTATCCATATCAGAACATATAACAACTTTCACCTTTGATGACTTGATGATAGTATGTGTATCTTTATCCTGTGGCTTATTTTCAATGATGGAAGATTTTTGTTCCCTGTTTTTTTTCCCTAGCTCGACAAGAAGCCCTGTGTTGTTCATTTTCCTCAATTATCTAATCTATACAACCATTAATATGTGGAAAAATGAACATAAACTATTGATGCTAATACATGTTCAACAAAGAGGGATCTTAATTAAAAGGACTCTGAGGATTATTTCCTATGTTGTTATTGACATCGTGCTCAAATTTATCACATTCTACATAATCTTCGACATGAGGTTTGGTTTTCTTGGTTGAAGGTTCAAGAGGAGTGTAGAGCCTCATGATTGCTTCATTTTTGACATCTCCTTTCGCTTAAATTTCCTTCTTTTGTCATCACCATAAGCTCAAATAAGTATCAAACTGTAAATTAAGACTTGGTAAGATATATTTATGACCTATTTTTCATATTTCAAAATTTTCCTTATTATCGGATTAAAATTTGTATTTAGCTACAAAATTAATGCAATTATGTAGCTGGTCCACATTTTTGTAGCCACCACCATGGTTCAATGTGTTCTGAGGTGTCAATGGAGCATCAAAGTATGTGGGTAGGTGAATAACTATCCTATCATGGATTTCATCCTATCCATCTGACCCAAATCAAGCAAGAAATTGCCGAGATATTCAGTCAAAGGGATGATCAACCAAGTGTTGGAACAAGCGAACGAGGAGTCCGAAGTCATCACACTTCACGATTTTCTTTGCCACGTAGAAAATCATCAAAAAACGAAATTCTACTTTCTGTTTAGAGTTTAAGATAGATTTTGTTAGTCTAAATAGGCATAAAATCCTCAAGACAATTAATGAAATTTTTTTATAAATACAGGGCCATAAAATGTATTAAAAATGTGAATTTTGACATGATAGTAAACTTATCAAAACTATGTTTTATTCCTCGTTTGAATGAATAATTATTTTGAAGCTTTAAAGAACAACTAGTGTTGGAGTAGATTCGAAACCATCTATTGTGGAGGCCCCCCTACAACTTAAAAGGTTTTATTTCGTTTATGTTTTTCCATAGCTTCGTTCTTATCATTTGATACAACCTCAAGTTTATGCTTTCACTGTGTTATTTCCAGAATTTCGTAGTGTTATTTAAAATATATGCATGAGTTGTTTTTATCATTTGATGTAGTTTCAATTTGTGTCTTTATTGTGATATAGTCATTTCCAGAATTTAATCTTGTTAGAATATAATTTTTTTTGTCATTTGATATAGGTTCCTCTTTCTTTTTGAATGGTTAAATTGCAAAAGTAATCTTAGTTTTCTTTCCTTACAGTAGTGGTTTATGGTGGATTAGTTTTTTTCTTGTGTGATCTATTTCAATAACATTGAAAGATTTCATTTCCAGTTTCAAAAATTTCCTTTCAAGCAATAGTAATTTGATGATTTAATTTTTGGTACAAGTGTTATCACTCATAAAATTTTGAAACATTACTTGACATGGTCATACAGTTCACTCATCCAAAGGAAAAGGTCTCCTTAAATCATTCAAGTTGGTATAGGAAAATTTCAATTTTACATATTTAACCTATCCTAAGGTTCGAGACTACCTCCATTTTATCTCAAGCCACATCCATATAGGTCACATCATGTCCCATCAGTCATCATTAGGAGTCAAATTACATCTCCTAAATTTTTAAATTTGAAAAGGTCACTTTAGCAAGTTTTTCTTGTTTTTGTATTGAATTACACAGTAAAAAGACAGTTTTCGCTATGAAACTGCTAATACTTTCATAGCGAAACTGCCTGGAAATGAACTAACTACGCTATGAAAAGAGGTTTTTCTGTTTGTTTTTCAAATTCAGTGCAATGTGTCAGTTCATGATTAGAGGAGATAGGGTGGAGGTTATTCAGGTCTTTTATGGTTAATTCAAAGGTACATAACCATGTATGAGGTCATCATTACCCTTTTGGCATGTATGTGTCATGATTAAAGCATGATTTGTCATTTAAAACATAAAATCTTATCATAATTTGTTATTTTTCACTCAAAATTCATTCTTGCATGTGAAACATCTTACTGTCACTGTTTGAGAGCTGCTTCACCACACTAAGCAGCTTGTTGTCCAATTTGTCTTGAATACAATTGTCACCTTTTTAAGAGGGAAGCTTGGTTATAAAAGGAGATGGTCATGCACAAGAAAGCATACAAAGGAGGCTCTATGGACAAGATAGAAGCCCATGGACCTTAAGCTATTCGTGGAGGACCCTAGCTTTGCTGAAGCATGCATTAGTTCAAGTTGTCAAAAATTTTGGTGGAGCTACCAAGGAAATTGTTGTGTTTTTGGATTGTTTGAGCAATAATTTTAAAGTGAGGATTATGGCTGAAAAATGATGAGTTTCGAAATACTGAGAGTGTTTTTTTTCAAGCACAAAACAAGGAAAAATAACCTCTTTCACTTTTCTGATAGGTGCTATTAGTTGGGAGATACAGGGATGTCTTTGGGCCCTATTTTTATAAAACAAAGTTTTCCTGTTTTATATATTTTTTTCAACTGAAGTTTCTGGACATCTGGAGATGGTTTTCAAAAACAAAGGTGACAATTTTCTTTATAAAGTTTTTATTGACAAAAACCACCTCCATTTTTTAAAAATACGTCATGGATTTGGAGATATAAGCTCTGTTCTAAGACCCATTTTTCAGAAAAAATAGGAAAATATGCAAAGATGTTTTAAATATGTAAGGTGATGGTGATTGCGTTCCTCATTAGTTTGATGAGGTCCATAAGATGCATAGGACCTCAAATTTTGCAGCAAAATAATATTTCTTGAAAATAGTTTTGAAATGTGAAATTTCTGCACTTTTACACAGTCTCTTAGCGTTTCCTAAGCTTAAAGCCAGGAAAATGCTACGAAAAAACCTATAGCAGCCTTTTTCCCTATAAATTCATTTTTTCCAGTTTTCAAGGAGGGATATTGATCATGGTGATGTGTCATTACTTTATTGACACCATGGAACAACAAAGGAGCAAATTTATTGGGTTTAGAAGTCATTTTTCAACACTACCAAAGTTCGCTATGAAATTGTCCTGTTTTCGTAACGAGCTATTTTTGAAGGTTTTGGAGCATCTTGATGGTAGTTTTGGATAGATGGAATCCTAACACATGTCAAGGGACCTTAATATCAAATATTTATGACTTGAAGAAAGTGCTTTGGAGACAATTCATCAGCCAAATATCTTGCTGAAGATAAGGACTATGCATTCCTGAAAAATAAGGTTTTGTTCCACATGTCTAGGAGAGTTTTTAATATGTAATAGTGGTAATGAACATATCATCTATCCCTTGAGCATGCGATACTTATTTTTGACTGAAATTTAACTATTTCAAAGATAAGGTAGACTGATGCAATAAATAGGAGTTTGAGTCCTATTAGGAAATGTCTTCTGTAACGTGTAGCTGTCACTTTCTTGTTAAAAGACATGTTTTTCTATTATATGATGTGTCATAGGAAGAATTCGATGAATCTAGACATCAGGTAGATCATCCTTGCTGTAAGAATGTCTATTTAAAGGCAAATCATTGAAGTAGTAAAAGGTGGGAGATTTTTTTCACCAAGCTGCTGCTTATGTAATTTGACTTATATTAGTAATACAGAGTGAATTTCTTCTTGACATACCTGAGATTCTCATGGGATTTTTAATGTTTTTCTAATCTATATCTTTATATTTACCACTTGCAGTAGAATTCATCTGTATTTCTCAGAATTCATATGTTTATGCTCTGACTTACTTTATTTATGAAATGACTGTGTTGCCCTATGTTTTACGAGTGATTTTCCTCTGTTAAAGACCCCTATCTGCCTCAGATTCCATGTCAAGAAACTTTGCCATTGAAAATAATGATTGTTGACTCCATAAGCCCAATGGTAGCAAGCTTACATTATTTCAACCTGAAATCATAAAAACAAGATACAAATTCT
Organism: Pinus albicaulis; assembly: GCA_034641835.2. Classification (NCBI taxonomy): domain Eukaryota; kingdom Viridiplantae; phylum Streptophyta; class Pinopsida; order Pinales; family Pinaceae; genus Pinus; species Pinus albicaulis. The sequence goes on from CM076579.1 coordinate 1,349,442,917, forward strand.
ATAGAGTTAGCCATCTATCACTATCATTATCAAATATCATAAACCCCCTTGAGAGAGCCCTTTCAGACTGAAGAGGCTAAAATTCAGTCAAAAGCTGGTTTGAAACAGTTACATAGAGTTGTCTAATCAGCAGCCAATCAAGTGCAATTCTGTGATAACAACAAGGATGAGAATGATCTCTAGTTATAGTTATTTTTGGCTAGAACAATAAGTGATTTATTAGTTTCTTTGCTTAGTCTTAGTTACATAACATTTCATTTCTAAAAACATAAAAAAATATCAGAGTTCTTTTTTTTAGAGTTTGATTTTGTTATATTATATTCTCAGAATTTTTCACATACTAATATTCAGTTAGAATTTTTTTTTCAAGAGATTTTTTAGCTTTTTAAGCTTAGTTTAATTATAATTTAGTTTAGTTGAAATTCAATTCATCAAAGACATACAAAATAAAAACACCTTTGAAAACAACCTTCACAAATACATTCGACACAATAAAATAAGTAAGAAAGGCTTCTAGCATATATAGTGCACTTTCACTTCACAATATTACCAACATCAATTGATAATTTATGATAGAAATTTAAGGCAATTAAATTCACTAAAAAATTTGGCGCCATTGTCGGCGAAGTGTAAGTAAAAGCCTTTTCTCTCTTATAAAAAAAGAAATCCATAAATAAAAAATTGACATGCGTAGAGCAATAAATTATAGGGGTAGATTCGTAGCTAGAGGTAGAAGCTTAATTCCAACAACACCACTCACCCCATCAAGACCTCGTAGTGCCACACCATCCACCCAAAATAGCATGCCATTTTTTGGCAAGTAGACATAGAATTCTCGAGGTATTGAGAATAGAAATTTAACCTAGGGATTCAACAACTCCATCAACTGAAGCAGCTATGGAAGAACAAGATCCTACATCCCCAACATAAGGAGTAATTTTCTTAACCTCTACTGGAGAACAAATTTTAGCTCAAGAACTAGAAATCCCTAGTGTTATAGGTAAATTTGGGCATCATCCCCGAAGACCTGGTTAAACTGGACATCATCCCTAGGACCGATGAAATAGGGTCTATCATCCTCTTATATTTTAGTTTCTTTATGCCCTAAGTGAAGAAAATTTCATTCATGGATTCTATTATGAGATTTCCAAGGTTTGAAGTATATGTTATATGACCCATTGAATCACCAACGCTCATCTGCAAGGGACTAACTGCATTGCAGTGCCAATTCCTCCATGCAAGGGTGCACTGCAGTGCAATTCCCAACATTCAAGAGTGCGTTGCTCACCTAGGAGCGGAATTCTCATTGTTCCGGGAATCTCCACATGGCCAGTTCCTTCTAGAAGAGTCCATAGGTGTCATACTTCGAATCCAAGTGTCCATCTAACACCTATGAACTTGGAAACATGTCTTGCTTATTATTAGAAAGTAATTCATTGAGAAACTACCATCATTTTCCCTATAGATTAAGCACTCATCCTAGTGCTAGGGAGGAATATTTTTGTGCAAAGTTATGTTGTTGGATTCTCATTTAATAAGAGAGTGAAAGCATTGATATGTCGTTGAGATGATGCTGGATGTGATGAGCCTGGAATGAAGTTGGAGCAGGTTGACAACAAATCGATCCATTGGTTGTAACCTTATCCTCCTACTCTCTAATAAATATTGTTGTTCATTTTCCCATACATATGTATATATTTATTGTGCAATGTATTCTTGAATGATGTATGTATTTAAGCTCTAATCGGTTTGATTTGAGTAAGATAAGTAGATATCTGTATATTTCATGTTGCTTTTTTTTCTCTGTTTATGTTTGGAGGAATCGATCTAGTGACTTGAGTTGGATTGAGAGCGACAACAACAACGACAGAAGGAGAAGGAGAATAGAAAGAATCACAAGTAGGCTCCTTTTCCATTCTGTATATCTGCTTGTTTTAGAGAAAATAATAGTTATTCTTTCCTTTGTTGTTCTAAGTGATAAACACCACACTTAGGGAATTTGATCTATCTGTAGATCGCAATTCCGTATAACAAATTAGCGACTCCACTGGGGATATCCCATATTTCTTGGTGTTTTTCCTCTATTTATCCTCATCAGTAGCATCTACTTTCTATTATTATTCATTTGAATGAACAAATTGCATTAGAAGTGTGTCTAGTTGTTTGATTTTTCAATCTTAATTGTGCCCAACGAATTGTTTTTCAAGACACAGTGCACTACAGTGCCATGTCTCCCACTTAGGAGTGCTTTTCAATGCACTGTCTTCCCTTAGAGACTGTGTTTCCCCCTCAGCCAACCAAATTCCATCAAAAATTGTCATTATTTTCAGTTTCAACCACTTGTTTGTTGTATTCTCAAATGTATGATACCTCTTAGAGACCAGTAAAATTTCCTTTTCTTCCTTTGAAAATTAATGTGTTCAATGTTTCATTACTATTTTTCTTTATCATTGGAAAATCAAATTCAAATTATTTTATTTTTTTATTAGATCAATTCTATTTTTGAAAAGGAAATTGTTGTTTCATTCCTCGTTTCTTGTAGGAAAATTGTAGTTCCATTCTTCATTTTCCTAAGAGAAATTTTGGTTTCGTTCCTCGTTTATCATAAGAAAACACTTTTTTTATTGATTTATGCATAAGTTTCCTTTATTTCATTCACATTAAAGGGAGATAAATAGAAAAACATGCATGTGCATATAGTGAATTGTGTGTGTTGCATAGGAACAAGTTAGGAAAGTTGCATTTAGTTTGTGTTCTTTTTTGTTTGCTCAAAAACTTATTGCTATTTCCCTTAGTAGCTATGAATTTCATTGAAAAATCTAAATTGAAAAGTTTTCTTCTCATTTAGTTTTCATTTTTAGGAATTTCCATTAGATCACACAGTGAACCTCAAAGACAAAATCTTAAATAATATCAACATAAAATTTACATCAATCAACATAAGAAAGCATTGGAACATTAACGATAACATTTAGAAGGTCTATGCTAGAGAGGTGTTCTGATGTCGTTAAACATAACAGTTGTCGCTAACTTGTCTCTAATACATTCCGAGTGTGATACCCCACTCCCCATACATAAGTATATTATATCTCATCCACATACCTTCGGGTATATCAGGCAGTGTTCTAGTACAAAAATTATAAAGGGGTGCTCTCACTGTGCGGTTTCGCATTAGACAACACTAATTAAAAAAGGACTTGGGCCTCCACGTACCTTCAGGTATATTTGCGAGGAAAAATTTAGGTTGCTATCCATCCATAGGTAACCGAGTTTTTGGCTTTGTGACTTGTGATACACTGAACACAACATTCGGGGAGATTGTCTGCCCATACTTCTTGGTTCGCCAGGAGGTAATCTGTAGTTCACAATCACTTGGTCAAACATTTTCCTAGAATTGCGCTTTTATTTTGTTTATTTTTTTTTGTCATAAAATCAGTCATTCATCATGGAAGAAGAACATCCATTTCCTCTTCGTTCGTGTAGAATAGCACTTAAACCACCTTTACCACCGGAAGCCATTTCTGGTTGGCGAAGGAGACATCGTTCTATTGAAACTAGTACTATTAGTATCTTTGGTGCGACATCATCCTCACATATACCAGAGTCATCTCGATTTGTTTCTACAAATCCTGGTTCATCCACTGTTGTCGATATAGAGTCCTCACAGCTACCTATGGTCACGATCCATCCAATCAGTGAGACCATACCTCCCGAACTGAATGTTGTTCAACTGGAAGTTGATCTGGATCCTATCGTTCTTTTACCAGAACATCTAGATCCCGAAGTCGAACAACCAGAAGTTTTTCATGTATCGGTATCTTCACATTCGATTGTAGCCATTGAGTTTCCCATATTGCATAGTCAACCACCTGAAATATATCTCAAGCCTGATGGAGAAATCATTCCACCTGGTTTGATTTTGATTGAATAAATCCCACAAGATGAAATACCTTCAACTCCAACTCATTTTAGGGAGGATATTTTTCTTTACGAGTCTTTTCCTGAATCACCTCACACTACTTTATTTAATATTGTGTCAATTCGACTTGGCGTAGATCCTATAGGGTATGCATTGGGTCATATGAATATGGCTGAGTCAACATCTTCAGTTGTACCATATATTACAGTTGTGATAACATTTACTGTAGCTACCCTGTCGATGTTCACCATGTCACTAGAGTCACATCTATATGGTGGTCCTTCCATCCCACCTGGTTACCAATATTTATCTGGAACCTTCTCTGGTGCATCCTTAAACCCATGGAATTCACCCATGTCATCATCTGGTATTATATCTGGTACATCTCTAATGAGTACTGAACGAATTGATCCTTTATATATATCTTCAGTGCAATATCAAGTAGGTCCATCTGGGTATATTCCATCTAGTACGATCTCAACTAGATTCCTGACATTTGGAGTACAATATATTCCATCTTATTATACTCCTTATGCTGGGGGGAAACCTATGGTCACCCATTTTGATAGTACTTCTTTGTTATATGGTCATCCTAATGTTCGAATGATTGTTTCTCACTGGTAACCTATCCTTCCCGTTCAACCACAAACGATTGTACATTCATATCAACTGGTTCAACCAGTTGCACCCACATCTACTCCATTTGTTATGATTACCCCTGTTACAGGCTCAAAGTGTTGTACCTCAACCATCTCAGGTGGGTCCTTCAACCCAATACCCTCAAGTATTGGGCCCTCAGACTCCAACTCCGGCTGGTTTACAACAACCAATTGTATCCAGAATTATTTATTCACAAGCTCGATTACCCTATTATGGGATGTCATAGGCACAACCGAGTTTTACCTATTCATAACCAAGCCCAAGCTATTCTAGTTTGGGATATAATATTGGTGGTAAGACACCTTGGAATCCACAAGCACAAACTCCACAACGATCATTCCAACAACAAGTAGCTTACCCAGGTTTTGGTCAACAAAATCTTGAAGCATTTTCTTATCCAAATAACCCCTATCTGGGTTACCAGCAAAAAATTCTTTATGTTGGTGCTTAAAGCCCTATTTCCCAAGCATTTCCATCATACCTTAGCTATGCTCAACCTACATTAAATTGACAGTTGCCTTTTGTTGCAATTTTAGAATTACCTGATTTAAACCAACTTACCAACGATCTAATTAGCTATGCTCCTCTCTGGCCAGTGACACCATATAAATTACCCTTGGATATTCCTAAGTTCAATGGAAACCCTAGAGAAGACCCATAAATGCATGTTATGACTTATCATTTATGGTGTTCATCCAAATCCTTAAATAATGACTCTGTTCGACTACGTCTTTTCCAGTGTACGCTCACTAGTTCGATTGCAAAGTGGTACATTGAGTTACCACAAGCTTCATTTGAAATTTCACTACCTTAGATAATACCTTTCTGACCCACTTCCAGTTACCCATACGATATGAAACTAGAATTGAAATCCTGACCAATTTTAAATAGACCAATGCTACTCACATTTTTTATCATATTCATGAGTGGCATCATCATCGTAGAATGGTTAAAACATTTTTTCCTGATCAAATCCTTGCTTAGTGGTTCATTAAGTCCTTGTTTCCATCTATCACCGAGGATATGGCTAAGGGTGGAAATTTCACTGAAGAGCAGGTCATTTCTTGTGCCCAGTACTTAGATTTGATTTATACTAAGTTTGGCACACTCTATGAGAAAATTCCCAATGCGTCGCGATCTAATTTTACTATTCATCCTCCGTCTAAGGACTCTCATGCAGGTGGCAGTATGATCGGTAGTGTAAGAACACATCACTCTATTGCATCTAATCCTGCACCTTCTTCCAAAATTCATGGCATGTCATATAACAAAGGAAAAAGTGACAAACAACCTGGAAGTAAGAAAAAGGGGAAAATTCAACTCTGCAAGAACGATCACTTGATCAACAAACTGGAAACAATCGGAAATCTCATTACCCTTGCATAATCTATAATGAGAAGCACTTTGTTTGAGACTGTCCTCACCACGCTGAAGTCTCAAAATTTCTTAAGACCTTGACTGCATCTGCTGTGTTGACAGATCCATTTCCAAATCCAGAGACAAATATGGTTGCTACGGATCCAACTTCTAGTTCCCAATGCTTTCGATATCTGTCACAAAGCCAAAAACTAATGTTTTGGTGTCAACGCGAAATAAATATATGATAGTCAGGCTATTGATCAACCTACTACCTCAACCACGAATTTGTCTACGGAATCTATTCTGCCAACTACTATTCCTGAATTAACAATAAATCCACCGAAGGGAGTCATCCATAAATTGACATTCAATCCTCGAGCTTCAGCTGCTCAAAATTATAATATAGTTGAATATTTGGCTCAATCCTCTTCAGCTATGTCGACGCTAGAGGTGCTTCAAAATTTTCCCTCCCAGAAGCAGGTTTTTTTTGTCAGTGATTGGTGGAATCGATCTAACAGATTCCAATCTTAGTCTTTAATAATATGGGCTATGTGCCACAATTACCAGCAGAATTGGAATTCTCCATCTAAGTAAATGTTCTCAATCACCTCATTCATTATACTATTATTGATGAGGGAGCATCTACCTACATTATGTCTCTAAACTGCTGGAAGTCACTTGGCTCGCCACACCTATCTCTATCACCTATGAAGTTAAAATCTTTTGAAGATCATACATATAAGCCTTGCAGTATCATCAATAACCTACATGTCAAACTAGGGGGAAAACAATACTTTTTGAAGTTGAGGTTGTTGATGGACCCCTTGACTACAATATTTTACTCAGAAGGCCATGGATTTATGCTATGACTGCAATTGTCTCCACTTATTTTAGAATGATCATATTTCCTCATAAAGGTGTTATTATTTTCATCAATCAACTCTCCTTCTTTGCCTCCAATTTTTAAGTAACTGGAAGTGTTCCATTAGTTCACGCACCCCAGCAGGCACTACCAAACATTGGTGTAGGAATCTTAAAGGATTCTTCCCTAATGGGCACCTTTGCATTACCACCACCTGCGATGTTGGTAGAAATTTCTAGAATAGAGACCTATTGCATGATATATTCCACTCCATCTGGATTAAGGAATATTACTAATGATTCTGAAGTTTTTATGTTGGATGAATTCCTACTGCCCAACCCAATTGAGTTGGCATAGTAATCAATTGACATGGCTTGTGTGGTGAATCTAAAATCATTGTCACTGATTTTTTGGGTCGATCGTTCATTATATTTTGGTACTCCATCTGATCCTTTTTCATCAACTTTCTTGACTGATGAGAGCATTGTGGAATCCATGATTCTAGAAGGAGAACCATGGGAAGATCATCATCATCGTTCCCATATTCAAGATTACGAAGAAGATAATATAATTGAGCTATATCACCCATCAATAAAAACATTATTTTCGAATTATTTTCCCATTAATGCAATCGAATCCGAGCAAAATTTATCAAATACTGAAGAAACCATTTCTATCGATATTTCGACCAAAACCGGCGTTGTAGAAAACATTCATGTCGGCATGTCTTGTTCTCCATAAAAACTCGAAACTTATCACTCTCTCTTTCATGAATTCCAAGATATATTTGCTTGGTCTTACAAGGAAATTCCATGCATAGATACTACTATCGTTGAACACACCATTAAAATATACCTTGATTTCAAACGGATACGTCAATTCCTTCATCCTGTTCATCCGAAGAAGGTTTTTGCCATTAAAGTAGAAGTTGAAAAAAAATTGCTTGTTGGTTTCATTTACCCTGTTCCTCTTACTGATAGGGTTTCCAAAATTGTTCCTGTCATGAAGAAACAAGGAACAATAAAAGTGTGTGTCGATTATCAGGATTTCAATCTTGATTGTCCCAAAGACAACTATCATACTCCCTTTATCGACCAGATTATTGACGATTGTGCTAGATGTGAAACCTTTTCGTTCATGGATGGATTTTCCAGTTACAATAAAATCAATATCCACCAAGAGGACCAATATAAGACAACATTCATTTGTCCCTGGGGCACATTCGCTTATCGAAAACTCCCGTTTGGTTTAAAAAACATTGGGGAAACATTTCAAAGAGAAATTTATTATGCTTGCAATGACATCAAGCACATTGTTCAACCTTATCTAGACTATTTACTCGCACATTCAAAAAACCAAACTGATCACCCGATGGATTTGAGAGCTATCTTTTTATGCTGCCGACACTATAAAATATTCCTCAATCCACACAAATCTCTGTTTTTTGTTGGTTCTAGTTGTTTTTTAGGATTCGTCGTCTCAAAATAGGGAATTCAAATCGACCCACTGAAGGCCCAGGCCATTCTTCATTTGCCTGCACCATCAAATTTACTTTAGTTACAAAAAATTCAAGGAAAGGCTAACTTCCTAAGGAGTTTCATACCCAACTACGCCAGAATGGATAAAGGATTTACTTGTCTCTTGAAAAATGGGATTCCCTTCCATTGGAATAAGGTTGTGCAAGCTTCTTTTGATGCTGTCAAGGACACACTTGTCTAGGCGTCATTAATGTATCCCCCCAATTATCAAAGTGATTATTTCTTATATATCGCCACAACTGATATGACCATTGCTATGGTATTGGTCGAATAAGAAGATGGGATAGAAAATTCGATATATTATTTGTGTCATAATCTCAATGATACAGAAGTGAAGTATTCATAAATCGAAAAGCTCACCTTGGAGGCCGTTCAAGCTGTCCAAATGTTTCACCATTATATTTTGTTTCAAAAGACCATTGTCATTTCAGATTGCAACCCCATGACATACATTCTGTCACGTCAATTTTTGGGGGAAAAATATTCAAAATAGATCGTTATTTTACAAGAATTTGATTTGGAATTCATCAAATCCAATGCAAATAAGTCTTTAGTTTTGGTTGAGCTTCTCTGCGACCTTCCCTCTGATAGTACTACTACTACATCAGAACCATCAATTCTTGATGAGTCTCTATTTCTGATCAGATCATCTAATCCTTTTTATGGGGATTTTATTATTTATCTCCAAGCCCAGACTTCCGGCCCGATACCTCTCGCTCTCTATTGTGTAACTAACTCCAAAAATAGAAGAAAAGAGATATCAACGCCTTATAAATAAGCCACTTCGAGGGGGCAACATCCAATACATTACATGAATGAACAATTCTTGGATGATACAATTTACAAAACCTCCTTTCTATATATAGGAGTCCATGGGGCCATAATGTAATCCTAGTGGGCCACAATGTAATCCTAGCCGACCTAACAATAATAATTTAAGGACACAATAATAACAAAATGGGGGTTACAAGGGTACAATAATAACAATAAGGGGGTTACACTAACAATAATAAGGGACTATACTAGTGATATAGGGACCTAACATGCCCCTCTCCTTCAAAAAAGTGTTGTCCTCAACGCTTGAGTAGCTACGGGTGCTTCTGTATAAAATTCTCATCCTCCCATGTAGAATCTTCAGTGGGTAAGTTCTTCCACTTGATGAGATACTCTGAAATTGATCGATTCCGTAGCTGTCGAGTTCTTGTTTCCATGACCGCTTCAGGTTCCAATATGATTTTCCTTCCTCATCAAGTTCTGGCAATATTGTTTGAACTGGAAGATTTTCACCTATAACCTTCTTTAAGCATGAAACATGGAAAACTAGATGTACTCACGAAGAAGCAGGAAGCTCCAATTTGTATGCCATAGTACCAATCTTTTGCAACACCTTGTAAGGACCATAGTACTTTGGTGATAATTTATTATCCTTCTTAGATTGCTTGAGGGACATTTGTTTGTATGGTTGTAGCCGTAAAAATACCCAATCTCCTACATCAAAACTTCTCTCGCTGCGATGTTGATCTGCCTGTTGTTTCATTCCATTTTGTGCCAAATTCAGGTTATCCTTTAAGAGTTGGAGAACTTCTTGCTGATGCTCGATGTGATCTTCCACTGCTTGAACCTTCGAATTTTCCCTTAAAGATGATGTGATGGATGGTGGATGATGTCCATAAAGTGCCATAAATGGGGTCATTTTTGCTGCAGTATGGAAGGAAGTGTTATACCACCATTCAGCAAGAGGTAACCACTTGACCCATTGTGTTTGTTTATCGGATACAAAACAACGAAGATATCCTTCCAAACATTTATTTACTATCTCAGTTTGACCATCAGATTGAGGATGATAAGATGAGCTATGTGCTAATTGAGTACCCAAACAAGAAAATAACTCCGTCCAAAAATTTCCAGTAAAAATGGGATCTCTGTCGCTCACAATAACCCTTGGGCTTCGATGTAGCTTTTGAATTCTATCCATAAATGTAGTAGCAACTGTACTTGCTTTAAATGGATGAGATAATGCACAAAAGTGTGCATACTTGGTAAGTCTATCAACTACCACCATGATGACACTCTTTCCTTCGGACTTAGGTAAACCTGTGATAAAATACATTGAAATCTCCTCCCAACGTTGACTTGGAATGGATAAAGGTTGTAGAAGTCACGGGGTCTTAATTGTCTCAACTTTATTCTGCTGGAAAACCAAACATTCCGTCACAAATTTTTGAATATCAGATTTAAGGCCATCCCAAAAAAATTCTTTCTTCACCCTGTGGTAAGTTTTTAAAAATCCCGAGTGTCCTCCTAAAGGAGAAGTGTGCAATTCCAGAAGAATATTTTGTTTTAGTTGGGAATTCTTACAAAGATATAAGCGATTTTGTACCATAAGGAATCATTTTTCCAACTAAATGTATTAGATGTACTAGGACCTTGCTGCAACTTTTGAATGAGTGTACATACATATTTTTCCTTCTTCCATACATCTCTTGCTTCGGTTATCCAATTTGGGTGGATAATAGAAATGGCACAAAGAAATGCTTCCACCTCTTCATTCTTTCTTGAGAGTGCATCTGCAACAACATTAAGCTTTCCTTTTTTTTAGATTATTTCAAAGTCATAACCCAACATCTTTGTGACCCATTTTTGCTGCTATTTTGAAGATAGTCTTTGTTCCAAAAAATGTTTAAGACTATCATGATCATTTTTTACCTTGAAGTGTCTTCCCATTAGGTGAGTTCGCCATTTCTTTAGTGCATGAAGTATTGCTAACATTTCCTTCTCATAAATAGGTTTCTGTAAATACTTTCCTTTGATTGGACGACTTTCAAAAGCAATGGGTCTTCCTTCCTGCATTAAAATAGCACCAATTCCATTTCCCGAGGCATCACATTCCACAATAAAGGTTTTTTTGAAGTCTGGCGTAGCTAAGACAGGCGCTAGGCACATTGCCTCTTTGAGATGTTCAAAAGCCTTAGTTGCTTCAGGAGTCCATGAAAATGCATCTTTCTTCAATAATGTTGTTAGAGGTTCTGCTATTCTCCCATAATTCTTAACAAACTTGCGATAATACCCTGTTAACCCGAGAAATCCTCGCAACTTCTTTATGGTTGTGGGGACTTTCCATTCCTTAATGGCTTTAATTTTGTTAGGGTCTACTTTAACACCCTCGTGAGATACAATATGACCCAGATATTCCACCTCTTGTACTCCAAAGAAACATTTGGATGTTTTTACATATAATTGTTTCTCTTGCAATAGTTTGAGCACCCTGTCAACATGTTCAACATGATCCTTCCAAGACCTGCTATAGATTAGTATATCATCAAAAAATACGAGCACAAATTTTCTAAGGAAGGGTTTGAAAATGGAATTCATCAACCCTTGAAATGTAGAAGGTGCATTGGTAAGGCCAAAAGGCATGACCAAAAATTCATAATGACCCTCATGAGTTAGAAATGTTATTTTCGGAATATCTTCAGTCTTCATTCTAATTTGATGATATCCTGAACGAAGATCCAACTTGGTAAAATAAATTGCTCCATGTAATTCATCCAATAATTCATCGATCACAGGAATGGGAAATTTGTCTTTAATGGTGAGCTTATTGAGCTCCCTATAATCCGGACACATTCGCCATGATCCATCCTTCTTGTGTACCAATACTACAGGAGCAGAGAAAGAACTTTGACTAGGTTGAATTATACCTGCCTCTAACATTTCTGCAATCATACATTCAATTTTGCTCTTTTGGACGTAAGGATATCTATGAGGCCTGATGTTTGGAGGAACAATTCCTGGAATCAAATGAATAGCATGATCATGATCAAGAATAGGTGGGAGTCATTTGGGAGTTTCAAACACCTTGGAATGATTGTCCAAGACTTGTTGGAGATCTGCAGGAATAGATGATTTTGATGTTGGAACTTCTAGTGAGCATAATTGTGCAATTACGCCACATTTTTCTTTCTTTAGAAGCTTTGTCATGACATTAGAGCTTATTATCCTTCCTGGCTTCCTTGCAATACATCGTAATTCAACTTCCTTTCCTTCTGAAAAAAATCTCAAGAAAATTTATTGAAAATTAAAGGTTACCGTCCCCAAAGATTGTAACCATTATACTCCTAGTACAACATCAGCACCTCCCATAGGAATGGAAAGCATTGGAATAGTCAATACATATTCCCCCATGGTTAGCTTGATATTATGGCATTTCCCAGAGAAATTTATAGTTCCTCTATTTGCAACCATCACTTGACATTCTGGTGCTGGGTATAGGAAACAATTTAATTCCTTGGCTACCTTACAATGAATAAAATTATGGGTGCTACCTGAATCAATCAACACTATTACCATTTTATTCTTGATCTGTCCTTCTATCTTGAGAGTTTGAGGAGTGGTAATTCTTGCCAGTGCATTACATGATATGGTTAGATTCATTTCTTCCTCTTCTAGGGCCGGTTCCTGGTATATATCCTCTTCTTGTTCATTTTCTTCTTCTTCTTCACAATCTATGTAAAATAATTTCTTTTTAGCACACTTATGACCTTTAGTGTATTTTCTATCACAACTGTAGCAAAGCCCTTTTTCTCTTTTTTCTTCCAATTGTTGTGGTGTCAACCTTGTAGGTTGTGGAAATCTAGACGTAGCAATACTTCCTTCTTTATAGAATTGAGTGGTAGGCTTCCTTGTCGCCATTATTTTACATTCAACTTTTCTTGCCAACTTGAATGCCTTCTCCAATGAATCCAGTTCCAAAACACGAACTTCATGTTGGATGTTATCCTTTAAAGTGCCTATGAAGAGATCGATCCTGTGTTCCTCTGGAATATCAGTTACCCTTATATTCAATTTTTGGAAGTCCTCAATGTGCTACCCCACTAAACCCTTTTGTTTGAGATTTATCAATTGGCTAAAGAAGTGTTGCTCTTTGTATCCTCATAATGTGCTATCATTTCCTCCGTAAAAATTGACCAAGTGACAATTTTTTTACGGGAGCAAAGCCATCGATACCATACAAATGTATTTTGTTCTAAATGTAAAGTTACAATGCATACCTTTTGTGTGTTTTTCACGTTATGGAGATCAAAATATTGCTCCATCTATAGTATCCATGTTACAGGATCCTTTCCATCAAACTTCCTCATATCCATCTTTGGAATATGGTGGTTCTTCCCGCCAACATTAGAGTTTATGAAATCACAATTAACATTTATTTTGTTCTCATCATGAAGTTCTTCTACTATCTTTTCACCATTAGGAAACCTTTCTTGTATCAACTTTGTCAAACCTTCCATGTCTTCTTTTAGAAAATTCTTCATGTTTTCCATTTTCTCATCGATATTAGCTTCCATGTCATCCATCTTAGATTCCATGCCAGCCTCCATGCCATCAATCTTAGATTCCATGCCATCTATCTTAGATTCCACGCCTTTCTTCAAACCATCCATCTTAGTTTCTACGCCTTTCTTCAAAACTTCCATGTCATTTTTTGTTGCTCTTTGCGAGAGCGAAATTTGTTGCACTTGCTCTTGTAATTTTGATATGTCACGTTAACATTATTCGTCTTCATGAGTCATAGTAGAGCTTTCTAAAGGCTTAATGGGTGTTGAATTCTTTTTAGGGGCCATTTTATAATCCAATACTGATATCTATTCTACAATATTCCCTTGCAATATATTCAACTTGATTCTTCAAACAAGACTTATGCAATTCAGAAAAAAAATACACACCTTTTACTTGCTTTTGAGAAGCTCGATATTGAAATTGTATTATATCTGTGATTATAGCTCTTCAATATCTGAAATTAATCACTGAAGTATCCCTCTGAATTCTCTTTTGAATTCCATAGGTCTGACTTGATTTGGATTCTCCAAGAAAAATTTATGTCCAATCTCCCAGAATGACCTAATTATGGACTGGTTCAATATAGCGAACTTGTATGACTTGACACGTGTCACTGTTTCGTCTTTCACCTGTAAGATTGATAGAAAAGAAACTACATTCTATTTACTTGGGACCAATTTTTACGGCACTCCAATCCGATGCTCAGAGAGAGAGTTATTGAAATTTTCCCACAATCACCTATTTGAGATGAAACTTGGGAACCTGAAAAAGCACTACCTTCCACAGATCATATATCCAAAAATATTTCGAACCAAGCTTTGAAATTTTTTGACAAGTTTCCTTAGGATTTCAGCTTCGCACCATAAAAATTTCAGATTATGAACCTTAGTAGAAAAAACGTTACAGCGCAAATGCCACGATGACCTGTTTAGGAGCCTGAAAAAATACCTAACTTCCATAGATCATATCTCCGAAAATATTGCGAACCAAACTCTGAATTTTTTAGAAAATCTTCCTCAGGATTTTGGCTTCGCAACCTAAAAATTTCAGCTTCTGAAACTTCCTATAAAAAAAAATTATATCGAAAATTCCACGATGACCTGTTTGGAGCAGTGAAACCCTAGAATCCAAAGCTCTGATACCAAATGTTGTGTAACCAACTCCAAAAAGAGAAGAAAAGAGATATCAGCGCCTTAGAAATAAGCCACTTCGAGGGGGCAACCTCTAATACATTACATGAATGAACAATTCTTGGATGATACAATTCACAAAACCTCCTTTCTATATATAGGAGTCCATGGGGCCATAATGTAATCCTAGTGGCCCACAATGTAATCCTAGCCGACCTAACAATAATAATTTAAGGGCACAATAATAACAAAATTGGGGTTACAAGGGTACAATAATAAAAATAAGGGGTTTACACTAACAATAATAAGGGACTATACTAGTGATATAGAGACCTAACACTCTCAACATAGATGTATTCGATACCAAGCCAAAGATTATATAATCGTTGGCGATACACTTTATCGTAATGGTGTCGATAAAATTTTAAGGAGGTGCCTCACTCATGAGGAGGCCAAGAAGGTTCTAAATGATTGTCATCATGGGGCTCGTGGTGGACAATTTTCTGGATATGCTACCATGCAGAAGATACTCCACGCTGGTTAATTTTGGCCTACCATATTTCGCAACTGCATCCTCATGGTCAGAAGTTGTCATGCGTTCCAGATATTTGATTGTAAAATCCGCAAACTGCCAGCGCCTATGCATCTCTTTATCATTGTGCGACCATTTTCAAAATGGGGCATTGACTTCATGACCTGCAACCCTTGTTCGTATGGGGGGCATGGTTATATTATTGTCACAGTAGAATACTTTACCAAGTGGGCAGAAGTGATGCCTAAATTCAATAACACATGTGAAACAAGTGCATTATTCTTTTTAAATCATGTCATCTTACAGTTTGGTGTTCCACAGGCTATAGTCATAGATCATGGTAAGCATTTTCGCAATCACATGATGAATCAGTTGACTGCCAAATTAGGACTGTCACATGATAGTTCTACTCCTTATTATCCACAATCCAATGGACAAGTTGAAGCTATTAACAATATTCTTAAGAGAATGCTTCAACAAATGATAGGAGTCCATAAACGAAATTGGCATCTGATCCTATACTAGGCTTTTTTGGCATACCAAACCTTGGTGAGAAATGCAACCGAATTTACCCCCTTTCAATTGGTGTATGTTCTAGAAGCTATCTTACCTATCCAATGTGAAATACGTTGTTAAAAATCATTGTTGACTTGTTACCTAACACCTCTACTAAAGAAGCACATATTTTTAAGCTCATCCATCTTGATGAAACACGTTTTGAAGACACATTGGCCAAAGAAGCGCATAAGAGATGAATTAAGGCACAATAAGACCAACATGTCTAGCCTCGCATATTCTCAGAGGGAAACCTGGTCTTACTTTATGATCAGGAAGCTGATGTAATAGGTACAGGAAAATTTGACGTGTTATGGCATGGTGGCTATATTTTCAAAAGAGTTCTTACTAATGGCGCCTATGAGTTAGTAGATTACGTTGGAGTTCCATTGGTGCAACCTCGTAATGGGTTGTATCTCAAATGTTACTCTGCTTAAACATGAGCATACTAAAATTTTGTATTATATTGTATATATGCTTTTGATTTGTGTTTACTATCTTAGTTTGTTTTTCTAGAGTTTTCTTGAAGTTAGTAATCCTCTTTACATTTCATCGTATATGTCTGAATCTTTGGAACCATTCGTTGGGTATGTTGATGGTGCTAGTCGTAGTACGTAGAATCTATCCTCTACAACATGGGCCATTTTTGCTCTGAGTGGCGAGTTAGTGAGTTTTCAAGGGATTTGTATCGGTCGATCTACAAAAAATATCATTGAGTATAATGTGTTGATCAAACTTCTCTTTGATGCCATTTCATTTTGTATTAAGCACATCTGTAATATCCCAAAATGGGGATGCAAAAATACATGAACATAAAAATGGAAATAGTAGTGATAAATCAACTCATGAAATGTGAGAAGAACATATAGCCATCATATTAATCTCATAGCAGCAAATGTATACAAATTCTTGAGGAAATGATCACTCAACCTAGGCAAAACAAGCCTCAAAAGAACATGTACAAGGAAAATGAAGATCACTGCTACACAGAAAATGCCCAAGGCTATGACAACGTAGTTTATTTAGATATACTACTGCTGGGAAGTTTAAATACACAAATATACAAAAATAGGGCCCAAACAATGTTGGGAGTGAAGATCTAAACTCCCAAACTCAATTTCAAGCCAATCCTAGAAGGATTTCCTGAAATATACAAAAATGGAAAAATGTCGGAGTTGTAGTCCTAAGGCTGAGTAGTAGATGCAACTCAAGAACTGGATGGAGATGGCTAAAGATGACGCACAAGCTGAACAAAACTCCTCCAATGGATCTTCCAAGGGAAAGGCTGATCCTAACACTAAAGATCTCACCCTTCAAACAATCACTGCAACCCTCACTGCAAATGCTCACTAAAAATAATGCAGTCAAGGAGAGGGAATGTGCTGTAGATGATAAAAAATGGTTGGCCTAACGCTAAAGATATTGAAATCAGCTCAAATTCTTCCTCACTGATCTTCCAAAGGAAAGAAGGCTTCCTCCTCTGAAAAATGAGCTCCGGAAGTGGTGTCGTGGAACCTCCACTGTAACACCCTGCAACACAACGTTATACTTCAGTAGCAATAATGATGTAGCTAAAGGAGGTGGCTTGGCCTTAAGCCTGAATGTGGAGAAATGAAGTACAAGATCCTTCAATAAGCCTCTCCTGAAAGGAGAAGGAATTCCTAAACAGGAATTCCATGTGCTAAGTAGCACAACAACTCTGCTAAACAACAAGAGAATGCACAATAGTCTAACCAGACCATAAAATCAATAATCCATATCATAGATGTCTTTCTATGGATGCCTTGCCCTCCTTTTATACAAATGGAAGCCCTCTCACCTTCGATCCCACTCATTAGGGTTTCCTCCACCAAAGAATCTTCCTCCCACTATCTCTGCGCTGTCTCCAAAGATGATCTCCACCTCTTATCCCATCGTTGTTGACTTGGTCAAACTTGACCTTGTCCACATGCAAATGTCCCTTTTCACACATGAGAGTGTGAAATCCAGCTCTTATGATGATCCATTTTCACATTATGAGGGATTTTATTCATATTTTTATTATGCATGGGACTCCTTACACATTTATTCAACTGCTAGGTGAGAAAAAAAAATCATTCCATTTAGTTGTATTGATAATTTTGAATATTACAACATCGTCATTAGGTTAGACTCACAACTTGTTGTTCTACAACTCACTAGCGTTTATATTTTCTGAAATCCAACACGGCATCGTATTTTCTTAAGAGTTTGAAGTTTGGAAAAACATTTTTATTACATTCAATATCAACACATTTCCAGAAATTTGAACACATTAATTGATTCCTTAGCGAATTATGTTTTAAACATACATTTGAAACACATGTAAAGACATATTTTCAATTCACATCACATAATTGAATAGGATTGGGCAACAAACATAGGAAAACACTGAAAACAAATAGATAGATAGTTATAGGTTTAAAAAAAAATGTGCCCAATACACATTGGTCATCTGACCTCAAAATGTATGCAAAATGTCAAAGTAAACTAGTGATGCTCGTGATAACAAGCTACTGATCTAGTTATCCTACATAATAACTGCATCCAACGGTTAGGAACACCAATAGTGTGGTGTTGCAGTCTCATAGGTAAATCTTCAATCCAGCAATCGAGAATCCCAAGGGTCAATCCCTCCACGTCTTTTTGTAGCTCAACAAGAGTATTGGTCATATATAAATCTTGAAGGACTTCTCTCCCGATAGCCCTCTCTGTTGGCTCAACTGTTCCCTGCTCTAGCTAACCCACTTGTCGAACTCGACCCACATCTGTGTACGTCAAAACTTTAGTTTAGTCTTGGGAAACATAAAAATACAAAAACATGTAGAAACCTTAAAAAAATAAAATAAACATGGTCAAAACATTCTTACCAATTGCACCCCATTGAACGTCGTCTAGTAGAATCAAGTCTAGATCTCCTCAGAATTCTACGCTTGTGTATGCATACTGATCTATGGCGACCATCTGTCATCTAAACTAGGAGAAAGATGTATTAGCTAATATGATGGTCAATTGAACATCATGTCTAGACATTAATTCAACCCATCTCTGCATCCATGGATCTCTAGGGCCAGATATACCTGGCAGATGGGACTGTGCATCAATGGAATCCGCTCTGAGGAAAAGGAAATCAGGATCGAACCATAGTTGAAATTTGTCTTCCTTCCTCCCTTTTCTTCGGTCAACTATTCTTTCATCTGAAAGAGGAAAACTCCAGCCCCATTAAATATTGTTGGTTCTAAACACTCTAGTGCCTATTGCATGTATGATTTGTTTTCCACGTGTACTGTAGTGGAACCGAAAATCTTTATGATAGTAAACAGGATGGTCCTCAAAGTTAAATCACGCACATTGCGGATGTTTATTTTCCCATCCTTATTTGGTTCAATCCCTAGATGGCGGTGCTGCAGTATATAATCTCTCATTGTCTCTCCTCAAAGAGAAGATCCTGAAAGAGAAATGGGAGAACCTTGCCTCGATAATCCAGTGAGAAAATAAATATCCTCCACTAATATTGGGAGCACTTTTTCCCCAATGTGAAAATCTTGTAGTACCAGATCCCATGAATGAACAAGGAACTCCAATAGTTCCATTTGTTGCCTCATCCCTGATATTCTGAAGTATTTTAGCAACCCATAATCTTTGAGGGCTCTTATTGTACCTAGATAGTTTAGGGAAATCATGTTCTATTCTTCATGTCCTCTTTCTCTCCACATAATTGTCATTTTGATCCGATGAATACCTGAAACACAATCATAAGCTTCATTAGGATCCATTTCATGCAAAAAACTTAGTAAATTTTTGGCACACATCAAGAAAAAAGAATGATAATTGCACCCAACGCACCCTGTGTCAAGGGACAGAGTGTTGTAGTGCATCTGGCCTTCAATTTCAGTGCACTGCAACACATCTTTAGACATTCAAGGGTGTGTTTCCCTCTTAGCATAGTATATTTACCATAATGGGCTAAAAGCCCTAAAAATTTACCATGAAATGCAATGAAAATGATACTAAAATAAAGAGAAGTTTCATAGCTCCAACCTAGATCGAATGGCAAGAGAAATCGTCCACAGAATCCGTCGCAATCAACTACTGAAGTTCGGGGGAAAAAACTGGTTCAAACTCCTAATTTTCAAATGGTAACTTTGGAATGGTAAAAACTCTTTTAATTAGTCAATTTGATTATTTTGAATCATATTTAATGCGGTGATTATGGTTTTTATTCATTTTTTCTATGAAACGGGTATTTAATCGTCTTATGGTGTCAACAGTTTGCCAGCTTGATACAACAGATTAGTCGTGCACACATATTCAATAATGATTTTATCACAAAGCATATTTTTTTCCTTATTTTTCTAGCTTTGATAAAAATTAAAAAGGAATTGAAGTGCACTTTTATCTCTTTTTCAAGCTTCAATAACAACGAAAAAGGAACCCCTGGAGTCTTCTTTTAGCTTTTTTTAGACTCCGATAATGTGAAACAATTTCCAAGCACTTGTCTTTTGGAGTTTTGAAATTTTTAATCGTAATTATATCTACTTATATAAGTTTAACCCATTTCCCACGTTTTATATATTATTATTTACGAAAAAGGAAAACCTTAGTCAAACATGGCTAAGATGTTTTCTCAGGTATCATTGTACACTTTTTTGGACTTGAGCGACAAATTTATGAAAAAGGACTCATGGAGTTTTCTTTTGTCCTCTTTTTCAAACTCTATAAATATGAAAAAGGACTGGGATTTCACTATCATTAGGCTCGTTAAAACATAAAATAATGACGGACTTGTCAATCATGGCAAGAATTGAGTTTCATTTATCGCTTAACTCATTAAATTATTAAATAGTGATGGATTCGCCTGAAGGGTTTAATTATAGATCAAGCACATGTTACCCTCCCCAAGTTTGTTAAAAAATAAAGAGGTACTAGTCGACAAATGACCGGGGAAATTTGGGAAAAATAATAAAACACTTTATTGTAGCAGATTGCTCTTGAACATGACACTTTCACTCCATCATCATGAATTTTGGGTTGGGTAATCTTCTTGACGGTTCATTCATACCTATGGTTCATCATACCTTCACTTCGGTTTTGGGGTCAATGCTGCCAACTCATCTAAGTGTCACTGATATGTTCAAGAGAAGTCATCCAATAAAATCCTCATCCTTCTGCAATACTCACAAAACTTCATTTTCATGACAGTTGGTATCACTCATAATTTTGTGAAACATTACTTGACATGGTAATAGTGTTCATTTCTCAAAAGGATAAGGTCTCCTTAAGTCATTCAAGTTGATATAGGAAAATTTCAAATTTTACATGTTTAACCTATCCTAAGGTTCAAACCCACCTCCATTGAGGTCATTTCATGTCCCATCAGTCATCATTAGGTGTTAGATTTCATTTCCCAAGCGTTTAAATTTGGAAAGGACACTTAAGCCAATTTTACCTCTTTTCGTAGCGTTTTATACTGTGAAATAACAGTTTTCGCTATGAAACTGCCTAATAGTTTCGTAGAAAAACTCTCAGGGAATAAACTAGATACACTACGAAAAACTATTTTTCTGTTTGTCTTGTCAAATTCAATGCAAATTTTCAATTCATGATTGAAGTAGTTAGTTTGGATGTCATTTGAATCTGTTAGAGTTAATTCAAAAGTACGAGGTCATGTCTGAGGCCATCATTACTGTTTTTAGCATGCATGTGTCATGATTAAGGCATGATTTGTCATTAAAACCATAAAACCTTACCCAATTAGTATTTTTGTCATACTCCACTTTATCTGTGCATGGAATTGGAGTTCTAGAGAGCTACTTCACCGAGCCAAGCATGTTGCTGGTAGATTCAAAGGTTGCAGGTGTCATCAAGCAAGTGAGGATGAGAAGATATAAAGTCACCATGGCTGCAAGGAAGAAAACTAACAAAGGTGGTCACTGCCACTGATATGAGCCCATGGACATGAATTTTCTAAATTAAGACCCAATTTCCATGGAGGTATTCAGAAGAACAGGTTGTCTGCAATTCTTTCAAAGGCCGCAGGGTTGTCATCTATAGGTTTCTAAAGATTTTGCTAAAAGTTTCACTAGAAAAAGGAATCACTAGAGGAGGGTAAAAATGGTTTAAAGGCATTAATTTCACCATGCAGGATTGTAGAGAGTTCATCAAGCTAGAGCATAGTGAAATTGATCTCAAGAATTCTATCCCAAGGAGTTACATGAAGGATAACTATTCAAAGCTGTTGATGATCATTTAGAAGTATTTCATCTATGAAGGAAGATTTCACATGGTCTACTCCTACCACATTAGGCTTCTTCTGCATTTTGTGGGTAAGAGGTCACTTGACTTGCCCTTTTATTTATACAGAAATCTAAGTAAAATTTCATATAAGGTTCAAGTTAAAATAGAAGGCAATGAAACTTCTATTTTTCAACATTTTTTGATTAATTTGTTGGTGTTAGAGGAGTTGAAGATATTAGGTATAGATTGGAAATCCTTTCTTTGCATGAGTGGTTTTGAATTTTATTCTATTACTCCTAAAAGAGTTTCCAAAACTAGAGATATCTCATCACCAACAATAGCAGAGAAAGTTGAAATAGTGAGCATGGAGACAGAGCCTTTGCAGAAGATTCACACACCTAAAACTACACCTACAAAAAAAAAAAAAAAACAGTCAGCAAACAGAGTAGCAAGAGAGTTACTAGGAGCCAAACAATGGTTAAGTGTAACTTAGCGGACATCTTGCATGAAATTAACATTAAAGAAACTCCCATTGTCCAAGCTCCAGATGTTGAAGATGGAGGAAGAAAGATAAATAAAGGAAAGACAGCTAAAAATTTAGAGTTTGTAGGTGATGATGTTGGTTTCATATTTCAACCTAGAAATCCAATGACCAGATATCAAAGAAAGGTCATGGAATGTAGCAAAGAGACTCAGAAGGTCAGTGAAACTGATCAACCACCACCAAGCATCATAGACCTCTCCTCACCTGCAAAAGAAGATATGGTCATCAAACAAAAGAAGGGTAAAGAGAAAATCACTGAAAAATCAGAAGTTGAAACCCTTAAGGAGCAGTTGAAGGAGGCATGCAAGGAGATATCAGTCTTGAAGCAAGAAGAAAAGAAGAATAGAGCTGAAAGAGTTCAGTTTGAACAAAAGAGGAAGATCTGGGAAGATCAAGTCACAAGTGTCTCAAAGACCTTGGAAAATACTGAAAAACTGATAAAGTGGACTCAAGCACTAAGATGAGAGGTCAAGAACATCAAAAAGGTAAACTTGCACTTACAATCCAAGAACAGGGCATTGAAGGGCCAAGTGAAATATCTTCAAGAGCAATTGGATCTGATTCATGAAGAGCTGGAAAAGAAAGGTTTGAAGATGACAATGGTAGAAGAGCCTATAGCTCAACTGATTGTTAATGAGGAAGAAACACCATAGGAGTAACAACTTGAGATGGGATATGCCTTAGGAGATCCATAACATGCAGAAAATCAAAATTTTTCAGCTGAAGGTCATTTTTTGAAGACAATTTTGAAAGGGGAAATTTTTGGGTTTTTACATAGTTTCGTAGCGTACCTTAGGCTTGAAGCCAGGAATATGCTACGAAAAAACCTGTAGGTGTCTTTTGCTTTCAAAATTAGTTTTTTCGTATTTCAAGGAGGGGGATTCATGGTGGTAAGGTGTCATGACTTGATTAACATGATGGAATAACAAAGGAGTGAAGTAAATGGATGTAGAGGCCACTTTTTCCATGCTACAAAAACTCGCTACGAAACTTTCCTGTTTTCATAGCGAGTAATTGTTGGAGGTTTTGAGCATATTAAAAGTAGTTTTTGCCACCTAGATTCCTCCAGCATATCAAGGGAGCTTATCATCAAATATTTATGACTCAAAGGGAGTTCCATGAAGACAGGTCATGAGTCAAAACATCGTTAAAGATAAGGGTCATCTATTCCTAAAAAACTGGGTTATGCTCAACAAATCTAGGGATGTTTTAAATATGTAAAGTGGAGGTGAATTGGGTCATGCGTTTCTCGAGAATGTGATATCTATTTTATAACCATCATGTAATTGTTTCACAGATAGGATAGAGCAATGTAATAAATAGGAGTTAGAGTCCTATTAGGAGATGGTTTCTTTAAAGGGTAGTTGTCAATTTTTTGTTAGAAGTTATGTATTTCAATTATGAAAGGTGTCATAGAAGAATTCGAGGATATAGCCAGCAGGAAGATCATCTTTGTTGTAAATAATGTCTATTTAAAGACAAAACATCGAAGTAGTAAGGGGTTGGAGAACATCTGTATCAAATTGTTGCTTGTAAGTTTTTGACTATTATTAGTAATACAAAGAGACATTCTTCTTTCCAGACCTGAGATTCTCATGAGGTTTTTGACATCTTATTGATCTATATATTTATGTTTTATCACTTGCAGTAGATTTTATCTATAATTACTCAGAATTCATAATATTATGCTCTAACTTCCTTTAGTGATGAAATGACTATGTTTTACTGAGTTGTGTGTGTGAGTTTCCTCTGTCTAAAATCTCTATCTGCCTTAGATTCCATGTGAAGAAACTTTGTCACTGAAACTACTGATTGTTGACTTCATAAGCCCAATGGTAGCAAGCATATAATTTTCAACCTGCAATCATTAAAACAGTTTACATTTTCCATAGATTTAGCCATCTAGTACTCTCATTATTCAATATCCTAAAACCCCCTTGAGAGAGCCCTCTCAAAATGAAGAGGATAAGCTTTAGTTAGAAGTGGTTTGAAACAATTACACTGATTTGTTTGATAAGCAGCCAATCAGGTTCAATTTGGTGATAACAATAGTCATCCCTAAACATTGCTATATCAAGTCACATTTTGTCTCTAAAATCAGTAACTCTTGTTTCGCGATAAAGTTGATTCCTGTCGACATCAACGCATCATCCAAGAAGTTTACTTAGAAACATCTTCCAGTACCTTGAGGCTTGTTACATC
Source organism: Pinus albicaulis (assembly GCA_034641835.2). NCBI lineage: Eukaryota > Viridiplantae > Streptophyta > Pinopsida > Pinales > Pinaceae > Pinus > Pinus albicaulis. The sequence continues at coordinate 1,349,467,813 of CM076579.1, forward strand.
ATCGACAAGTTTCTCGCCTCCAGACCTTTGACTGAAATATTTTGTTTGGCGTTCGACATCAAATCATATATTCACGCCTTGCAAATTGTACTGCAGTACCTTGAGAAGCATTAACATCAATGGTGGATTTATTGCATCTGTAAACAACTCACATAATTGGTTGGTAATGAAACGATGTCTTCCCATGTTCAACTTCAAATCATATATTCACATGGTTATACTTGTACCTTAATGATCGAGTGAATGAGATAAGAAGACCCCATATCTAGTTTCAACTATTTAGGTTTTGATTTCACGATTTTTGTACACATCATTTGTACGATGGCTTTACATAAATATTGTCATCCGAACATGGGCCTATATCTGTAGGCATGTCTATATTGGGAAAAATTCCAATGTATATGAATTTCTAAATTATGCACATGTTATTAGATAGTTTATGTGTTGAGCATGGGAATGCCTCCCTCAACAATTCATTATCAAGATGAAAATATCATGATGTAATGTATTGTAAGATTGATGCAGGTCACTGTCCACTTCAATTCCTACTCATCACATCATAAAGAGTCTCATCCAAATACTATTATTATTTTGACCTCATGCTTTAGGGGGCAGATGTTATAGGTCAATTTGGGCATCATCCCCTAAGACATGGTCAAACTGGAAATCATCCCCAGGACCAATGAAATAGGCTCTATCATCCCCTTATATTTCAGTTGCTATATGCCCTAAGTGAAGAACATTTCATTCATGTCTTCTATTATGAGATTTCCATCTGCAAGGGACTAACTGCTTTTCAATGCCAATTCCTCCATGCAAGGGTGCACTGCAGTGCACTTCCTGACATTCAAGAGTGCGTTGGTCACCTAAGAGCATAATTCTCATTGTTCCGGGAATATCCACATGGCCAATGCCTTCTAGAAGAGTCCATAGGTGTCATACTTCAAATCCAAGTGTCCATATAACACCTCTCAACTTGGAAACATGTATTTCCTATTATTAGAAAGTCATTCATTGAGAAACTACCATCAATTTACCTATAAATTGAGCACTCATCCTAGTGCTAGGGAGGAATATTTTTGTGCAAAGTTATGCTATTGGATTCTCATTTGATAAGAGAGTGAAAGTACTGATATGCTGCTGAGATGATGTTGGAATGAAGTTGGAGTAGGTTGATGACAAATCGATCCATTGGTTGTAATATTCTCCTCCTACTCTCTAATAAATATTGTTGTTCATTTTCCCATACATATGTCTATATTTCTTGTGAAATTTATTCTTGAATGATGTATGTATTTCATATCCAATCGGTTTGATTTGAGTAAGATAAGTAGATATATGTATATTTCATGTTGTTTTTTTCTCTAATTGTGTTTGTAGGAATCGATCTAGCGACTTGAGTTGGATTGAGAGAGAAAAAAACATCGACATAAGGAGAAGGAGAAGTGAAAGAATCACAAGTAGGCTCCTTTTCCATTTTTTATATCTTCTTGTTTTAGAGAAAATAATAGTTATTATTTCCTCTAGTGTTCTAAGTGATAAAAACCACACTTAGGGAATTTAATTTATCCGTAGATCACAATTCCATATAACACCTAGTGAGGAAGAGGAAGAAGAAATATTCATCAATATACCATTGATAGAAGAACCAGAAGAATTATAAGAAGAGAATACCATCCCAATCTTGGAATCTTATATCAGTTCAGAAAAATCTACTATGGCTAGGGAAGGGGAAGGAGAAGTACACAACAATGATGAACATTTAAGAATTGGAGGAGGTGGACCTAGGATTGGAGGTGGAGGAATAGGTAGAGGAAGAGATGGAGGAAGAGGAAGAGGTGAGGGTAGGGGAGATAGCGGAGAAGAAAACATAGATCTAGATCCTGTTGGATTTCCTATATTTGATGAATATACTATTGCCACAATGAAAAATATCTCACCCTCTATCCTTCCTAAATTTCATGGTTTAAGAAGTGAGGATCCTGAAACATTTATTTTTGAATTTTAAGTCTTATGTAGACCACATGACTACCTACTTGATTCTAAAAAATTAAAAAATTTTCCCTCTACTCTTAAGGACGCGACATTGAAATGGTTCATGGGCTTAATAGCACACTCTATTAGAACATGGGAAGAGATGAAAAATGAATTCTTATCAGAACTCAAGGATTACTAAATGCCTCATAACCGAAAAGATGCAATTTTTATGATGATGCAAAGAGAAGATGGTAATCTAGAGGATTTAATTTAAAGATTCATTTATAATCTAAAAAAGGCTAAAATGGAGTAAATTTGAAACCATATGTTGTGGAGGGCCCCTGCAAGAGAAAAGGTTCTATTTTGTTTATGTTTTTCCACTTAGATATTTTCCATAGCTTCATTCTTATCATTTGATAAAACCTCAATTTTATGCTTTCACTGTGTTAGTTCCAGAATTTCATAGTGTTATTTAAAATAGATGCATGAGTTGTTTTTATCATTTAATGTAGTTTCAATTTATGTCTTTACTATGATATAGTCATTTCTATAATTTCATCTTGTTAGAATATATTTTTTTTCATTTGATGTAGATTCATATTTCTTTTTGAATGGTTAAATTGCAGAAGTAATCTTAGTTTTCTTTCCATATAGTAGTGGTTTATGGTAGATTAGTTTTTTTTCCTATGTGAGATCTATTTCAAGAACATTGAAAGATTTCATTTCCAATTTCAGAAATTTCCTTTCAAGGAGTAGTAATTTGATGATTTAATTTTTTGTACAAGGATGAAAATGCTCTCTAGTTTATAGTTATTTATGGCGAGAAAAATAAGTGATTTATTCATTTCTTTTCAGTCTCAGTTGCATAACTTTTCATTTCTAAAAACATAAAAACATATCAGAGTTTTTTTTTTTTTTAGTTTCATTTTCTTATATTAGATTCTCATAATTTCTTAGATACTAATAATCAACTAGGATTTTTTTTCAAGAGATTGTTGTTTCTTTTGAAACTTAGTTAAATTAGAATTTAGTTTAGCTGAAATTCAACTCATCAGAAACATACAAAGTAAAGATACCTTTGAAAATAACCTTCACAAATACATTCATCTCAATAAACCAAGTAAGAAAGGCTTCTAGCATACATAGTGCACTTGCACTTCACAAGATTTCGAACACCGGTTGATAATTTATGATAGAAATTTAAGACAATTAAATTGACTAAATATTTTGGCACCATTTCTGGGGAAGTGTAAATAGAAGTCTTTTCTCTCTTGTAAAAAATAAAATCCATAAAATAGAAAAATGACATGCGTAGAGAAAGAGATTCTAGGGGTAAATCTATACCTATAGGTAGAAGATTAATTCCAACACCACCACTCACCCCATCAAGACCTTGTAGTGCCACACTATCCTCCCAAAATTGCATACCATTTTTGGCAAGTAGACGTAGATTTACTGATTTATTAATATTAGAAATTAAATCTAGGGATTCACCAACTTCATCAACTGAAGAAGTTGTAGAAGAAAAAGGTCCTACATCCCCAACATAGGGAGTAAGTTTCCTAACCTCTACTGGAGAACAAATTTTAGCTCAAGAAATAGAAATCCATAGTGAGGAATAGGAAGAATAAATCTTCTTTAATATACCATTGATAAAAGAGATAGAAGAATTAGAAGAAGAATAGACAATCCTAATCTTGGAATCTTATATTAGTTCAGAAGAATCTATAATGGCTGGGGAAGGGGAAGGAGAAGTACACAACAATGATGAAAATTTAAGAATTGGAGGAGGTGAACCTAGGATTGGAGGTGGAGGAAGAGGGAAAGGAAGAGATGGAGGAAGAGGTGAGGGTAGGGGAGATAGAGGAGAAGAAAAAATAGATATAGATCATGTTGGATTTCCTATATTTGATGAAGATACTACTGCCAAGATGAAAAATATCTCACCCTCTATCCTTCCTAACTTTCATTGATTAAGAAGTGAGGATCCTGAAACATTTAATTTTGAATTCAAAGTATTATGTAGATAAGATGACTACCTACTCTATTCACAAAAATTAAAATTGTTTCCAGCTACTCTTAAGGATGCAACAATGAAATGGCTCATGGGTTTAATAACACCCATGAAATTGTTTCACTGTGTTGTTTCCAGAATTTCGTAGTGGTATTCAAAATAGATGCATGAGTTGTTTTGATCATTTGGCGTAGTTTCAATTTATGTCTTTACTGTGATATAGTCATTTCTATAATTTCATCTTGTTATAATATATATATTTGTTCATTAGATGTAGATTAATATTTTTTTTGAATGGTTTATGGTTGATTGTTTTTTTCTTGTGTGATCTATTTCAAGAACATTGAAATATTTCATTTCCAGTTTCAGAAAGTTCCTTTCAAGCAATAGTGATTTGATGATTTAATTTTTGGTACAAGGATGAGAATTATCTCTATTTTATAGTTATTTCTGGCCAGAACAATAAGTTATTTATTCATTTCTTTTCTCAATCTCAGTTACATAACATTTCATTTCTAAAAACATAAAAAAATTATCAGAGTTCTTTTTTTTAGAGTTTGATTTTCTGATATTATATTCTTCGATTTTTTTTAGATACTAATAATCAATTAGGACTTTTTTTTAAGATATTGTTGTAGCTTTTGAAACTTACTTAAATTATAATTTAGCTTAGTTGAAATTCAATTCTCCAAAGATATACAAAATAAAAAAAAACCTTTGAAAATAACCTTCACAAATACATTCATCACAATAAATTAAGTAAGAAAGGTTTCATCATATATAGTGCACTTTCACTTCACAGGATTACCAACTCTGGTCGTTAATTTATGATAGAAATTTAAGAAAATTAAATTGACTAAAAAATGAGTCTCCAAGTCAACAAACACTTTCTTTATAGGAGCATTGATATGTTTGTTATGCCTCGATCAAGAAATTTTCCTTTCAAATTATTTAATTTTAACTTTAGATTGAGTATTTAGTTCTACGCGACCGATATTTTCCTCATATGCAGGTTCTGTAGGTACAAGTTCAGGCTACAGACTAACCCTAGAGAATTTATTTTCATTTTTGTCCCTATATTCATGTTTCAACTTCATAAAGCGGGAAGTAATCCCATTTTCCATGCTTCTCTCTAAATGAGCATGGGTAGGTCCAAGAATTTCACTTCTATTATCGTTTGAAACACAAGGGTTCGGTTCATGAAATGGTTCATCATGTTCATTCTGCAATGAATGATGAGATGGTGATTGAACATGACTACTCAAAGGAGGTTTAGGTGTAGAGAGACCTGGAGCATCAAATTCTTCAGGGAGTTTAGGTTTACCAAAAAATTTCGGTCAAGGAAACAGTTCCAATCATCCCCTGCCTTCACCAATTGCTGTCTGACCAAAATAAATATAAGACTGAGATGAAAGAGTGATCTTTCAGAATTCTTGTGGTGTGACTGGTATGTGTGGGTCATTTTAGTCAAGTTTTTATATAAATAAAAGGGAAAATTAAGTTGATGGCCATGAAATTCTATTAAAAACCTTAAATTATAGATAAAAAACAAACCATATAACCCTTCAAATGTAACATACCAATGCAAAAAAAGGCCCTAAATTCTTCCATTTCAGTTTCAGAGAAGAAATATGCATACCTTTCACATGCTAAACATGATATTTATTGACGAGAAGCTTCTTTCATGGGATGTCATGTACTTCATAGTTCTTGGACCATTTCTCTCCCTCAGTGGGGAGATGGGTAGCCTTTGTGATGAAATTAACATCTACAACAATATCCATATCACCCACTTGGGATTTCTTCCTATTCAATGTAGAAACAAAAGTCGAAAAACCCCTTTACTAAAAGCCTGAAACAATTGCATAAAATCCCACCATTTGTATTGGCGAAATAGGTCTACACACTCATTGTATGCCTCTACCATTTTTGACCCAATGGATTTCGACTAGATAAGGTGTGTCATGGCTAGAATTCAAGAGGGTTTCTACCTGGAATTATGGTGAAATATATGAGAAAACACAACAAGTGGATTACCAAACCATATCTTGCAAAGATGTCTAAAAAGTATGACGGAAACAATGAAACACCATTGAGTTGGTATCCTCAAAATCCAAAGGAATTAAGTGAGACTTCGATAATAAATAAGATAGTATAGAGGGAATAATGGTTACAAGGTGCAAGTGACTATGAGCAGTCGATTCGATACAGTTGGAAAGAATCAGTTTTATCATCTCTGAATAGGACACCAAATTAACCTTAAAAACCTAATGAAAATCTAAAATAAATAACATTAGCTTGAATACATCATTCATTATGATTGAAAGTCTAGAACTTTCGAAAGATCACTACATATATGGATACAAACTCATAGTCCTAAGTTAGTAATCTAGCCAATAAATTAAACCAAGTCTTGTATGTTTAAAATTATGGTATACGTCTATAGGTATTAAATCATTTGTAATAATAGTTGGGAACATATAATACAAGCATCCTAAATGATAAAATATTAATCATGCATTAATCCAAGTCAAATGTATATATCAAGGCATATATGTGATTTAACATGTGATATGAAGAGTTAGAAAAACATTATAATATGAAAATTAAAATAAGGTATGGATTTTGCAGAATCAAAGATTTTGTAGGAACCCTTTTCACTCTAACATTCATATTTCACATAGAGTAACATGCCTTGAATAACTTATTAAAATAATGGAAATAGACATGGTTTTCATATTACTGTTGAATGAGAGATAAATTGATCAAGCAATATCGAAAGAAAATGTTGTCAATGGACACACTTGACAAAGTAGCCAAGGATATGGCATATCATCAATTGGAGAAAGAAAATTTTAAATTAAGACTATTACACTCACACGAAATCAAGGTCAAACTTTAAAAATTAAAAACTAAATTTAAGGAGGGGCCCATATCATTTTCCTAAAAATGAGAGGGGAGTCAGTTGGGTGACAACAATTTGTGATTCATTGGCAAAACCAGTTATCTGTATACTAAAATAGATCAAATAAAGGAAAAAATTAGTTTCTTTAAGAGAGTGAATGCCATAGGTGACCTGAGAATGGTTTTTGTAATGAATATGTTCATAAAACATGTTAAAATAATGATTAAAAAACAGAAATTTTACAAGAAAAAACCACACAAATTTTCAGAGAATCCAATAACCAACAGAATGAAAGATAGAGTGAGTAACCAATTTGGTGAAAAATCTTTGACTTTAATACCATGAGAATTTCCTTTATTTCCCACAGGCGTCCATAGCCTTAGTAGGGATACTCTTTAATCTCACTTAGATGCTAGGATCCCATCAAGATGATTATGAATTCATGGTTCAAATTTTTGAGTTTTTGAATTGCTGGGGAAGAAATATCACAAGCCTCTTAAAAGCATGGATGACATAAAAATCCTAAAGCATTTGATTTCATTTTCAGTAAAAATTTAAATCTAAAATTCCATAGATGGAGCTATTGTTTCCCGCATGCATCTATAACATATACAAGGACACCTTTTTCATAAGTTTTACACGATTTATTTTATCCACTACAAGGAAAAGACCCTCTAGCGGATGTATTTGAGGAAGCCCTTATAAAAATAGACTAGATATCCGTTTGTAGCGAAGGTCACTGGAGGAGGTTTGCAGGTGGATGTTTTTGCGGATGTTTTTTCATGGTGCGTTTATAATAATAACATGCACCAATTTGCATAATATATATGTGACGCACTGGTGCATAGTAGAGGCTAAAGAACCGTTGCAGAGTTATTTTTAAGTATTACAAAAAAAATGGTGCACTTCATACATACGATGCATCGGGGTGTATAATATGCGGTTCCTCCCTTGCAACGCACTAATGCGTACAAGTTGATGGTCACTGCGACAAGGTTTTCAAAAAAATGATGTTGTGTTTTGTATAAAGTGCACCGATGTGCACAATCACATGGTACACTAAGACACTCACCATTTAACCTTCTCAGTGCCTCAATTTAATCGAGCGCACCAACCAACCATTGCGGTGCTACACTCTAACAACAATGCACGTTGCGTTAATGGTGATAGGACGCCCCGACATAGGGTGTTTATTTAATGAAAATATATGGTGCTTTTTATATAACACATCCGCAGCTTGGTGCTTTGCATTAATTGGGAGCACCACACGAGGGTTTTATTTACAAAAATATTTTCACCATTTCAGTGATATACACTAACGATGCGACTCAGTGTGGTTTAGGTACACTGACGCACTGACATAGGGTTTTTATTTAATATAAACATTATGTGCTCCATACAAACCGTCCTGGTGCGTCTCAGTAATCTAGCGCACCGTAAAAGGGTGAAGTTAAAAAGATTATTTCCACCAAGTTCGGTGTTATACTCTAACAACGAAGCCCTAGTGCAGTTAATGTTCCCTAACGCACCGACCCATATATATTTTAATTTAAATAAGTATGGTGCGCCATTGATACAACCGCCCGGTGCATCTCATACTGGATCACACTGAAATAGGGTTAATTTTAAAAAAAAAAATACCGGCCATAAAAATTCATTTTTACTATTTAAATTGTTGTAGAGCTCTCAAGCACTAGTATGAACTTTGCTTCTCTGAGGCACCTTGCCATCTGTTCTCCCATTGCTTGCATTTCTTCTATCCGTTGCTAAGTTTGTGGACTTCAAATTTTGCAAAACAATGGAAAATTTTGGTTTTTAGTAATCCTTTGGAAACATGCCTCCTCGATGCGCAAATGTGTAGTTGATATATATGTTTCTCAAAAATTTAAGATTTTACCAGATTAATTTTGAAAATTGACTTAGAATTCATTATTTTTTTGAAAAAAAAAATTCCTGTGCAGTACGTTCGAGTTGTTTGGCTTGCATCATTCCCGGTGCTCCTTGTAAATTTACAGGGCGTGTCGTGAATGGTGTTAACGGAAACTACATCGGGCGGTTAATGTGATAGCCCAATGCGCTACCAACAAAATCGCATCGCAATAACAATAAAATTTTGTAGTGCGTGTCAATTTCCAACCACACCAACAATTTATAATATTTTTAAAATAACAACTTATTTTATTTTCAGCGGTGAGTTGGTTTACTAGAATGCACTAAGAATTACATAAAAATAAACATAACAGCCTGGTGTGTCTATATTATGGGAACACAACTAATGTGAAGTGAGTAGGTCAAGCCTACCGTAACAGGGCATTTTGTGTTTGGTACCATGCCGCCAGTGGTAAAATATTGCAAACGGGAGGTGCGTTGAGCTATAAAAAATGCCCCCAAGGTGGATATGGTTTGTCAATGCACCGCCTATAATATTTATTTAATTAATAATTTTTTTTGTCATGGTGCATGAATTTTTTTATGCGCATCATGGATGGTGCGTGATATAGATGTACGCATCGTTGGCAGTGTGTGACTATTTTTTGTGGTGCACCAAATTTTTTTTTTTTTTCAATAAAAGTTAGATTTATATATTTGTAAATGCATTTGTCATTTAATAAAAAAATTATGATTTATGTATGAGGGAGGATGATGTATTTAATATCTGAATCATTCAGCAACGTTAATGGGGAGAGGAGAGACAACAAAAAGAGCAGAGGGATTTCAATTATACCATGATACAACAGTGGGAGGCAAGGAGAGGGAGAGACTTTTGTACCCTCACCCTATAATGCCACCCACCCAATTTCTCTTAAGGGAGGTATGCCTCCTTAAGTTTTATGAGGATGCTACAACCTTGAAGGGACACAATGACTTATTAGTACAATTGATCTACATGTGGGATGCTCGCCAACAGGCTTTCTGTGTCGATCCTAATGTGATATTCCTAAATTAGCACACAGCTAATTGGAATATTAAATTTTGATTTTGCTATTAGATAGAGGAATAAGAGGCTTTATTCCTCCACTACTAAGGGTTTTATTCCATTGGGAGGCTACTAAGGAAACCCCTTGGGCTTTATTGACATATTTGGCACCAGGGCAAGGAGTATCTATCCCCTATAGCACAATTTTAGTCCAGATCTGCGTTATTCTAGGGAGGAGTTGCAAGGGTGGTTGCAGTGGTTGTTTTGGGAGGTGATTTCTTCAGTGGAGGAGCCATTCTTTCATCCGGAGGATCTATTAGAGAATAAATGTGGGTTTCTACATTATCTTCAGCCATATATTCTCATTTATTTTGTTACAACATACCTTTCAACCCTAGGGCTGTAACTTACATTGGCACATTATGTGCATTTTCCAGAAACCCTCTTGGGTTGTCTTGGAAAGCTAATCTAGTGCCCATATATGTATGTGTAGTATCTATTGTGTCATATATCAGTATTTTTATACCATTTTATGATCTCCAACTATAGTTATGCTTAACACGACTGCGTTGTAGTAGCTCTCTGGAATTTTGTATTGTAGCAGCAACTTATATTTGGGAGAGATTGTTTATGGGAGGCTTGTTTCCTCATTTCATATGATTTATGACTCACTATTTTGTATTGATTTGTTGTTATTATACATAATTTTATGGCTCCATATTGGTCTCCATTGTTGATGTGTTTATTTACACTGTTATTTCCAGTTTTGTGTTCATATATTGCTGCTTCCCCATTTAGTAATATTACAGTGGTATCGAAGTATAATCTTGGCTCAGCCTGTGGATCTCAGCGATTATGCTATCAGGAGAATAAGAAGAAGGAGAAAGAGATCAGAATTATGGAAATAATGATTTTAATCTCATTTTTCTCAGATCTAAGATGGACCTCACCAAGGAGGTCAAGCAAAGAAAAATGGAGAAAAACAATGAAACCACACTAGGGTTTCAAGATGAGGAAGGCCGATGTACTTCCTATCAGCAAAAGAAAGATTCGGTATTGCATAAAGCTCCAAAGAAACATATTATGCCCTTTCATTTTGAAGAAGAATAAAAGAGGCATGGAGATGGAGGGCACTTAGATCATGAGATTCTAAGTGAGTATCTTGCAGAATATAAATCTCAAACAAGGGCTTTCAAGGAGAATCTAACTCTCCCACAATTCATCGAGCTCAATGAAGAAATAAGACTTTGTGGCAATAGATTTCTATTGTCTACACTTGATGGGTCATACACATGCACAACAAGGACTTGGGGAATGAAGTTGGATGCATTTTTCTTGCTACATCCAGTGGTAGAGAAAGAAGTTGTTGAGATTGTAGCGTTGCACCTTGAGGGTGAAGCAAACATTTGGTGGTTCAGCCATTTGAGTCATGCAAGAGTAACTGAATATGAAAATTTTACTCAAAGGTTGATCAATGAGTTGGACAAGACAGAATTAGAGGAGAAGAGACTCTCACCACCACTTGCTGCAGGAGCACTTACATCAGGAGAAAGAACACTTTCACCTTTGCAAAGTGGTCTTGATCTCTTGAAATTTAGAGTCCCTTGCACTATTCTGGAGATGCATGAGGAGGAGGAGACTTATACCAGTATTGATGCAGCCATAGAGGAGTAGCCATCATCATCAGTTGTTTGGAAAGTCATCACACCGGAGGAGGGAACCCTTCTAGCAATACAATATGTTCCCGAGAAAAACCGAGGTATGCAAATGTTTCCACTTTATATTATTTCAGCACATCTTATGGAGAAGTGTGGGAATATGCTATTGCATGACCTAGGGTCAAGATAGACTGCTGATGTGGAGCATAAAACTATCACTGCACTGAGGAGCCTTGATTTGTTCAAGGAAGAGATGTACATTCATCCTAGTGTGTCAATGTTGAGCTGCACACAACTCTTGGGGTTGGAGTGTAGATTTTTGGAGGATATGATGTGTAGATTTTTGGAGGATATGATGAGAATTGTCGTAAACAATCCAATGCAGAATTACATGTTCAACATTAAGCATGAGCATGAGATAGCAAGTGAACCATCATGGAGATTAGCAGCACTGTCATTGAGCAGTAGTGATGAGTTTGGGGCCCAGATATTATTAAGACATTTTGATGACCAATATAATTGTGTAGTATTGGATAGGAAGATGGTTGATGAGAGCCATATTATCTCTCATTATTATGATGGATCTTTCTTATTGAGCACTTCATAGCTCAATAAGAAGTTTTTTCCTACAACATATTTGGACCCTATGGGGTCAACTTGGTCATTGATGAGTGGTCTTCATTTGGAGATCTCCAGAATATTGCATTTCAACATCCCATGAAATGCAAAGATATAAATCTAATTTGGGAGGATGGTATTCTCCATTGCAGGGATGCCAATTTTGAGCATGATGATAGAAACTCACCATTGTTTGAATGGGTGATGTTGATGAGCAAGAGATTGGAAAGCCACTTGCAGATCTATGACACAGGGAAGCAGGAGGCAAGGTTGCGTTGGCTACTCTTGAAATAGTTTGGCCATCATGTAACATATCCTATCCCAAAGGGTGTGCTAATGGTTAGGAATTGGCATGGCACTTGCATCATATGGCAACAAGGAGTTTGGGTGTATTGGGGTGGTGTGATATCTTGCATATCAACCATCATGTTTTTTCTCCATAGTTTATATGGTGATGGAGTGGGGAGGCAACAAGAGTTGTTGTTGCTCTGGAAGCTCTTGGGAGAGTATGTGCTAGTTTTCTCCCATACTTTGCATGATGTTGTAGGAGTAGGTGATAGCACTATCATGGTGCAAATGGGATACTCCTTAGCCTTGGAGGATCAGGATGTACTTCCACTTTGGAAGGAATCTCCCATATATATCAGCATTATGGTAGATGACTTTGACATTTGACATGTCAAGGATTGGATCTATGAGATGACAATAGCCTTATTACAAAGGTCAAAAACGTTGTCACATTTGAGCTTGGATTTGTTGATCAAGTATTCCCAGGATCAATTCACATATGATACACTTGATGGAAAAGTAGGATATGAGAGTGATGAAGTAGTGGATGGAGACATCTATTACCATGATATGATCTTCTTGACTTGGGTTTCCTAGCATAAGAAGAAAGTTCTTCATGCAGCACATGGTTCATTCCTCTTCATGGGAATATTTCATACCACTATGGAGGGCTCATTCATGGATCTTATTCTTAGCTTACTCTCAGTACATGGTAAGAGTTGTGTTTTTTCACTTATTGATTATCTAACACAATATTTGTGTCCTCTTTCCATTTCTATACAATGCATTACTGCACAAGAGGGCAAGCCTCTATTTGGGCTTCATGGTCATTTTGGGACCAACATCAGTGATGAGGATATCCATCTCTTGCATGGCTTTAGGCAAGTATTGCACTATTTTTTCTATGCTAAGTTGATACATAATGCCATTTTCTATTTACTAGTAGATGAGATGACATGCACAACTAGCAATTTGTTAGGAGACAACTTGCTGCATCATGTTTTGAAACCACAGTTGGTAAAACTTTTTTGTGACTACTTGGGAGACTGTTGGTACCTTCTAGCACTATATAAAACCTTCAGTACCTCTCTCATTTGGATTCCATATGATGATAATGTCATATTCAGTTTATATGGGATGGTCTGGGCAAGAACCAAAGAGTGGGTCTTTGAGGATCCAATTCCCTTTTTGCTTCATGAAGGCAACATCATTTTAGCCCAAATTCAGCAACAACTCTACACTTATCATAAGTGGAGAGAGAGACAATGTGGGGTAGGCCATTTGGTCTATCAAGTAAAGCAATGCAACCCACCTTCTTTGCAGGAGCCTAAGGTGGAGGACTATTTCTATGAGTTACCATTTTGGAGGGTGACTCATGTAGAAATTTCCTGTTTTCCCACCCCGATTTTCAGTTTCACCTTATTTCTCCTTTTATTTAAATGCCCTTTCCCATATCCTTACATTCAACAACAGAAAAATAATTTTTGCTGAAAACACAAATTCTGGAAAATTTACAGAATGCTAGAAAATGAAAAAATAAATATTAGAAGATACAAACAGCCATTCAACACATTATAATACAGAGATTTTTGGTCAAGGTGACCCTAGAAAAACCCCCTACAACTCTTGGGGAAAACCAGTTTGAGAGCTCCTTCTTATTTCTGGAAAATTCTTTTACAGAGAGGTGAAATATACAGGAAAAAATTCCAGCAAATTAATTACAGACTTATCTGGTTTTCCATGCTTGCCTCTGCCTTGGAAAACATGCCAAAATAGAAAAATACTCAAAACAAAAATTTATTACAGCAAACTGCCTTTCTTGAAAACTGTGCTGGCTGCCTCGAAAAACGTGCCCAACAACCTTGGAAATCGAGCCCTTTGTTGTTGAACTTTTCCTCAAAAATCGTGTTTCCTTTCTCCTCGAAAAACGTGACACAAAACTTCTGTACTGACTATTGTCTCGATTTTCGTGTTGTTGTACGGCCTTGTTGCCTTGATATTCGTGCAGCCTCTTGCTGCCTTGAAAACTGTGGCCTTCTGTTGAAGCCTAGAAAATCTCTGCTTCAAACATCGAGGAAAACCACCCGGTCGGGACCTTAAGGCAGCTCCTTTTCCGTTTGGTGTGGTGGCTCCGACTGGATTTAAAGGACCAGTTTCCTTGTAACTAAATGGATTGGATTGGATGGGTGGAAATGGGACTAAACTAACTGAAATAAAAATATCTAATTTAAGCTAAATAATGATAAAGAAATTCTAACATTAACCCGGGTAGCTATATGTGAATACAACTTAAGATTATTCCAATTCAACAATAACCATGAAAATGTATTATTAATTAAATTGAAATGTGCAGAAACAAATAAAGATAACTCTATTTAAGAAATTAAACAGAGTTATATAAGCATATTGCATTCATCATTGTATACCATTTACATGTAACTATGAAAAATAACGTTTCAATTATACTCAGAAATGATATATAAAAGAAAGCGTTGTGAAAACCAATATACATATAAATGATAGCAATTTTAAACTGAATATCATAAGACAAAAGAGATCAACAGTGAACAGATAGAAATACCTTGTTCATCTTGAAGAGTTTCAAATGCAATCTGATACTCTATCCAGTAACTCTAATGCAAAATCAAATTCCAAGGTACAGAAATGCAACACTTCAAAGATAATTCCGCATGAAAATCACCAGATGTGATCCTTTTCAAAAAATATATAAGACAATGGAGTACAGAAATGCAATCCCCAAGTCCAAAAATATTAAGATCCAGGACCCCTCTCTAAATGCATGAGAGGGGTTTAAATACTACTTAACTAACTCTAAAAATAGTTTATTACAAAAATTAAGGATTCGGTTTAATGACCGTCCTTTTCCTAGGCTAAAATACAATGAAATTAAAACTAAATCTATCTATCTATTAACTTGATCTTTAAGCTTGCAGGCATCCAACATAGTTTTGAGAAGATGCGGTTGACCGACTTCAGAATTCAACTGTCCTGAAAAGACAGAGTCGGCAAGCGTAGGAGCAATCTTCTCTGTAGCATTGATGATACAATTGAGCGCACTGTGCTGACTGTGTGGCTTCACCAAGTACATCCAATATGAGTCCCAATTCAATCTTGTCAGCCCTTGGATGGATTTTGCTCTTTCTTCTGCCTTTTGCCTCCATTCTGTTTGCAGTTGATTTGCCTGTGGGAGATATCCTGGAACAGTTTCAGGAATCAAGTTAGCTTTGTGTAAATTGTCATTTACACAATCAGTGAGAGTGTTTGCCGCTGTAGCCGCCTCCTCTGCTGCCTTTTCTGCCCTTCTGATTTGTGCATCCCAGTTATTGAACAATATTTCCTTATGGTTTTCATTAATGATGGGTGCACCAACTTTTCTGCCTTCTTCTGTCTTTTGCCATGCCAAATAATCATTGATCTTTTCATTAATCAAATCATAATCATTTCGTAAATCTACGACATGATTTGTGATTTTATCACTTTCTTGGCACAAAGAATTCCATTGCAAGATTTTTTGGCAGAAAATTTCCTCTTGTTGCAGTAGTTGATTGTTCAAAGAGATGGTTTCTGAAATGAATTCTGGAAGCTTAGGATCATCTTTATGCTGATCTTGGATAATCTGTATTTGTTTGTCTTTATCAGCCAGGCTTTTTTGATGTCCTATTTGCATTTCTTGAAGTTGTTGTTGTAACTCTTCAAGTTTCAATTGTGCTTCCTTATTGGCCTGTACCTGTTGCAATTGCTGTTGCATAGCTTTTATCTGTTCTTCTTTTCCATCCAAAAAAAGTTGTATCTCAACTGCTTTATCAATTGTTGTAAAAGCATAAGCTCCTGTTATTTGAGATAACTTAGTGAGATTATGAGTAGGATCTGTGGCAGGATCTTTCCACAAAACATCTACTTGTTCTGCTTCAGTAGAAATTGCACTTTCTATTTTTCTCTTTTTCCTTTGTCTCTTTAATACTAATTTGTATTTTGGGCTATAAAATACATCTAGAGGAGGAATGTCCTCTACATTAAGTACAATTTCAGAGGAGGGTGTGATTGGTATGTGCTCTATTACTGCCGCTGCGCTGCTTGTTCCTGTGCTCAAAACTTTGGTTATCTGGACAGGGGGTCTGTACATTCTGTCCTTCTACACTAATCAATTGATTAAAGGTTTCCCATTCTTTATCTAACTCAATGGTGACTGGCTGTTTCTGTACATTGGTTGGAGGAGGATTTGTCTGTTGAGAAGTCAAAATTTGCCGTTGAGTAAGCTCTTTAGATTGTGCAGAATCTTTAATGGATTCTTCCATTTTATCTTCCTTTTCTTTAGACTTATTGGAGTGTTCAGAATCTCTGTCAGATTTTGATTTAGATTTACCTGTACTTGAGCTGCCGTTAAGACTAACACTAGGAGTTTGTTCTCTTGCGGGCTCTAAGCGTAGATTATCCAAAGGAATAGGAATTAGTTTTCTTTCTCTGTAAAGCTTAAATTTCTGGAATTCCTCTGGAGAAAGCTGAGCTTGAGCTAAATTCAAAACTTCTTTGAATGAATTTCTTGCTTGGAACATATCATCAAAAATATGCTGTTCCCTGGAAAATTCCCTTACTTTGATTGCATTGGTAAAATTCTTAACAATATCATTTGGGTCAAATAACCTTCTTGAGAATTTGAACAGCTATAGGCATATAACGTTGCCTATCTCTTGAAATGCATGACCAATATCAAACAGTGAAAATGTTCCACATTTTATGGGAAATTGTGGCCAAATGCCCTTTTTCTTCTCTTTTAAATCTTTTGTTATACCTCCCTAGCCATAGGTCTGATAAGCAATTTCCCGAGCTACAAGTCTATCTGGAACATATAAGGGTAAAACATGGGGAGAAGCATAACTTCCAAAAACCCTAATGTAGGTGAAAAATTCTTCTCCAAACCATCTCGTGACGGGGAGAATATCAACCTCTGTTTCTGAGGATAACCTTGGGGCATCCTTATTATACAATGTTCTGTACAATGGCAGCATTATTCCATGACAAATTTGGTAAAAATGGGGGACAAACTTAGACTCCCATAGTTCTTTATGGTACACATGAATGGGCAAGGGATCGTGGATAGTCCATTTTCAGCCCATCACAGGGAATTTAGAGACATAGCAGATGGCGTCCATGACATAAGCAGATAAATAAAAAGGCGGATAAACCCGCTGGGAAACATTTTGTTTAGACTGGTAGTGAAAAATAGCAGTGCTGAGATTATCAGATAGGATTTTGGCCCAGTCTAAAATTGTAGAATTAACAGCCGCATTCAACAAAGGAAGCCATTCGGGTAAGATCATATTTATGTCAGGCTTTCCAAAAAGCCTGCATAACATGGCAGCAGTAAAACAATAAGGAGAGGTAAGTGAACCCGTGCTGTACATAACTTGTTTGTTTTTCTTCAATGGTTCACTTCTTTTGGTCCACTCCTTTGTGCATTCTACCAAATTTGAGTTTTCTTTGGCAAACTCTTCCATAAATTGCTTGTTGAAAGTTGCCTGAGGTTCTGGCAGCTTATACATTAATCTCAGATCTTCTATGGTGAATGACCCGATTAGCTCTTCCGATGGAGTTCTAAATTGTCTGTCTGAAATATCTGTGCTATCCAGCACCCATCTCACCATGTCTGTATATGGGAGAATCCTTGGCCTTGCTGCTATTCTATGTAGAAATGAGAAAGCCAAGTCTCTAAGGGTTGCTTCAGACGTATCCTTTGAACCTGCTGTAGCTGCAACTTTTATCACCACAGGGTTTTCATCTTCTAACAGTTTATACATTCCCTCCCAAGTGGATATACCAGCGTCCTTGTTACAGGCGGTGTCTGCGTATAGCGAAGCCATTTCTTTGTTCTCAGAACTTGAGCTCTTCTCCTTCTTACCCATAGTGTTTAGCGGAAGCTTTGTATAGTGGTCTACTCCTTCATGCCTGCGTTTTACGAATAAATGAGAGTAATGATATAATAAAGGTGATGAGACTGTTTTGAATGTGAAAGCGGATGAAATATAATATTTAAATTGTGAAACAACTTTCAATCTAAACACAATCTCTTTTCACATTAATAATCAATCCAATCATTTAATATAATCATTAAAGCGCATAACGGATTTGACATATGGGAAGATTGCCTTGGGATAGCGCGCCTACATGAATCTGCGACATTGCGATCTGCGATTTGTTGCGCAATATCGCAATATCGCAATGTCGCAATATCGCAAAATGAAGTCATTGCAGTCATAAAAATAACGCAAAAGCAGAAATTGCGCAATAGCGCAAAAGCGCATATCGTAAAAGCGCAAAATCAACAAGAGCGCGAAATCGCAAAACCGCAAAATCAACAAGAGCGCGAAAGATATTCATTAATCATTTCTGTTTTCTACGCTATGTGATCTACGATCAATGCGTTTTATATATACCATTTTGTTATGGATGCGCTGTCTTGTTTAAAGAGCAATTTTATTATAATCTATCATAAACTTAAGTGTTTCTAAATATTCTTTCTAAGGGATTTCTATAGGTTTATGATAGAAAGTTTTATTTGAAAAGGCAAACAAATCCTAATTGATTTTTTGGATTTTTAACTAAGGGTCCTCATTTATTTAGTATTATTACTAATATTAAATAAAAGGGGGGTTGTTGCTTGTCACAACAATTGGTGATTCACTGAAAGAAATAGTTATCTCTGAAAAAATAAAATGAACATTCTATCTTTAGTAAGTAAAGGTTTTTAAAGATAATGAAAACTATCTTAGGATAATTCAAATAAAATGTAACTATGAAAAAGAAAATAAAAATCATTTCATAATTTCTTTCTAATTCCTTAAGAATAAAAACATTTTGGGTTATCTCAAGCTTTGATTGGTGTTAATAATGAAGTAAGTGGATCTCTCCAAGTTTTGGTTTTATAATATACTATATTGCCATAGGTATTGCCTCTGCTGCCAGCAAACGTTCATAGTCTCGACAGGGTTACCTTTAAACCATTAACCATTCATTGTCCCATCCAACTAAAATTATGACTTTTTAAAAGATAAATTCATAAGACCTATTATCTCATGTTTTTGTCTTTTATTTATTTTTACTTTAAGAGCCATTGTTCTGGTTTGGCAGCCAGTTAATAACAATGCCATTCACTAGTTATAATTAAACTGAACAAGCTGGCTCGTGATGAGACCCCTTGTCTTATATTTATAAGCCATTACCCTGTTTTGGTATGCAGTATCGGTAATGTCAGTTTTATTACTCCTTATGAACATGGTAAGTCGGCTCGCAATGAGACCTCTTATCTCTTAAAATTTTCGTATAATTTCTTAGAATTACATTATAAAAAATCACAACTTAAATGGATGGGGTGAAATAGTTTTATCCTTAAGAATCAATGGATGACAATTTTCAGAGTTTTTTGAATTCCAAAACTTTGAAAAAAGTCTATACTTTGATAGATAACCTTTCTCTGCTTAATAAACTTTATAATGATTTACATTTTCCTCAAGTTTTCAAAATATCATGTAAATGATTGAAATAATATTTTCAAAGTTTAACATCTTATTTTAAACTATTGAAAAACTGTGATCATTACTTTAAAAATTCTTATTTACACAAAATAAATATTTATAATATTTTTCCGAAGAATTTTTCTCAAATAGTAAACAGTCAATCAGAGACTCATAAACAACCTTTATTTGTAAAAAAAAACAATCAAAACTTTGCAGAAAGAAATATATACAGTTTAAGAAGAGGTTACCTCCTTATGAAAATAATTTCTTCAAAATAAGCCCCATTACAGGAAGAGGCTCTCTCTTACCTGTTAGATCTTGGAGTATGAATGTATTTGAGCTTATCTTCTCAACGATCTGAAATGGTCCAAGCCACATTTTCTGAAATTTGGTATCTTTACCTTTTTCTTCGTGTGCTTTATCCCATTTCAAAACGAGATCACCAATTGACAAAATTTTTGAGCCGGTAGAACTTGCATCAAAAGAAGATTTTACAAGCTGTTGATGTTTTTCATGAGTAATTTTTGCTTTATCTCTATCTTCTTCTAATTTAAGCATTTGATCATATCTCAATTGCATGGATGAAGAAGGGTTTTCTTCAATAAACTGCACTAGGGCTAATGATGGAAGTGTTAAATTTGATGGTATCACAGCTTCTTTTCCATAAACCAGATTGAAAGGTAAAGTCCCTATTGAAGCTTTTTCAGTGATACGATCAGCTCATAATGCAAAGATTAAAGATTTGTGTCAATTCTTTTGATTTTGATCAACGATCCTTTTAATGATTTTGATAAGGTTTTTATTAGTGGATTCAGCCAAACCATTACCTTTTGGATAATAATTTGCTGAATATTTTAATTTAAAACCTCTTTTGACTGCAAATTCAATTAAACTATTTCCAGAGAAGTAAGATGCATTATCAAAGACAAGAGCTTGAGGTACACCAAACCTGGTTATGATGAATTGATCTATGAAATCAATAATTGCATCAGAATTGGCTACCTTCAAAGGAATTGTCTCTACCCACTTTGTAAAGTAATCAGTTGCAGTAAGGATGTACTTGTGCTGTTTGGAAGAATGAGGTACTATCTCACCAATAACGTCAAGCCCCCATTGTTCGAATGGTTGCTCAATAGTTAATGGTTGCAAAGGAAAAGTTGGTTTCCTTTGTCTTCCACTTGCAGTTTGACAAATTTGGCACTTCCTAACGTAATCATGCATATCTTTAAAAAGGGTAGGCCAGTAATAACCAACGCGAATTATTTTTTGAGCTATGGTATCACCTCCAAAATGACCTCCTGCCATTTTTCAAGTAATAGATAAGATCAACATACTGAGATCCGGAATTTGTAACATCTATCTGACTTGAATATCTTGATTTGAATCTTGATTTTCTGGTATGTTATGAGCTCCTGCCAATAATCTGCAAAAACCTTGTCCTCTAACAATCTTAGCTGGTTTAATATCAATATCATATTCTTGCAAGGCTGTTACCCAGTTAGCTCTCTTTTCTCCTACATCTTTTTGAATTAATAATTGCCTCACTGCAGAGAATGGGACAATGATTTTTGTATGTGTCTTCAAGAGAAAAGGTCTGAAATGTTTGATTGATTTAAACACAGCAAAGGCTTGTTTTTCAACATTGGAATAATTAAGCTCAGCTCCTTGCAGATTTGAGCTAAAGAAAGAAATTGGTGCTTCGATTTCTTGATCATTGAGTTGTGTTAAAACGACTGCATAAGATGTTTCAGTTGCCAGAGTATACAAAGTAAAATCTTTAGAAAAATCTGGGGTATTCAATGCTGGTGCATTAATGATTGCTTGTTTGATTTCCTCAAAAGATTATTTTTCTTTATGCGCCCATTTGAATATTGAATTCTTCTTGATCATATTTTGCATAGGTAAAACAATTAAAGAAAAATCAGGAATAAATCTTTTAACAAAATTAATCTGTCCAAGAAATGATTGCATGGATTTTTTGTTATGTGGTAAAGAAATATCAGAAATTTCTTTCACTCTATATGGATCAATATATATACCATCTTTTGACACAACAAATCCTAAGAGTTTCCCTTCATCTAAAGAAAAAAAAGATTTCTTTGGATTTAAAGAGATACCAAACCTTCTACATCTTTCAAATATTTGTTTTAAATCATGTAGAAGATTGGCCCTCTTATTTGAAAACACTGTTATGTCATCAAGATAAACAACAACTGATTTATTGATCAGACCTTTGAATGCTATATCAATGGCTCTTTGAAAAGTTGCTCCTGCATTTATTAGACCAAAAGGAATTTTCTGATAAGCATAAGTTCCCCATTTTGTTATGAAAGTTGTTTTCAATCTGTCATCTGGATGAACTAAAACTTGATTATAGCCCGAAAATCCATTAAGAAAAGACATAAGTTCAGAACCAGCTACTTTTTGAAGTATCTGTTCCATGGTTGGCAATGGGAAATTGTCTTTTAAACATGCCTTGTTTAAATTTCTGAAATCAATACAGATTCTTATATCACCATTCTTCTTCCTTACAGGTACCATATTGGAAACCCATTTAGAGTGCCTGACTGGAAAAATGATTTTGGCTTTCAAAAGTTTATTAAGTTCTGATTTGATTTGACTTTCGAGATTTGGATGGATCTTTCTCAACTTTTGTTGAACAGGTTTAATATCAGGAAGCATTGGAATTGTATGTTGAATAATCGAAGTATCATATGTCTTTAGATCATCGTAATTCCAAGCAAAAACATTTTTATACTTGTTCAGCAGTTTAATGAATGCATTCCTTTCCTCTGGTGTTAAATTGAGTCCTAAGTTAACGTTTTGAGGTTTAGAATCAGAACCGAGATTTACTAATTCAAACTTCAAAGTAAAGCTTTGAAGTTTCGTATTAGTAACTTTCTTGAATCTGTCTCTAATGTCATATAAATCCTCTAATTTAACAACAGATTTTGGAATGGGGTTTTCATTACGTTTTGAAGCAATTTGTAAATCATGATCATCTTCGTCAATAATTTGCTCATCATATGATTTCTCTGAAGTCATGAAATTTAGAATATCTTGATCATGATAGAATACTCTCCAATTTGTAACATTATCTGGGACTGATGGACGAAAAATCAATTCTATAGAAAACCTATCAGGACTGCAATCTTCAGCAGGTAAGAGTTTAGATGCAACATTAGCTAACAAGTCAGTTGATGTATTCTGATTCCTAGGAATAGGAGAAATATTGAATGCTAAAAAATGAGTGGTGAGGTCTTGTACTAGGGTTTGATAGTGTTTAAGATGTCCTGAAAGGAAATGAATAGTATTCCTAACTTGTTTAATGACAATTTTGGAATCACCAAAAAATTTCAAGTATTTAACATCTAACCCTATAGCTTTATAAAGTCCTTGAACCAAGGCTTCATATTCTGCGGTATTGTTAGTACACTCAAATTCTAATCTACATGAAAACCTAGTTTTCTCTCCATTTGGATCGATTAAGATGCATCTAGCTCCATCTCCATCACTAGATTTTGATCCATCAAAATATAATGACCAAAATAAAGACTTATCTATAGGATTATCTACAATTACATCAAAAATATTTACAATTCTGGAAGAATTGAATTGTGAAAAATTTTCTATCTGAGAAACAAAACTATTTACAGAAAAAGGTGATTGAGGAGCTTTGAAATTTCCAAGGAATGATTCAGCGGAATAACCTCCAAGAATATTGTTGTTGAATGCTACAGGTTCATTAGGTTGTTCAAATTAAGTGATAGTGTGCATCATATGTTTTTCTCGTTCAATTTTGATTTGATTTGGTTTCCCTTTGTAGGGAAGCCACATATGTGAATAATCAGTTGAGATATAACCATTAAGTTTCGCAGACCAGTCCCTGCTCAAGATTAATCCATAGAATTGTGAATATCGCAATCGAATATCAATTCTTTGACAACCTAGGATCCGAGGCTAATCGATAGTAACCGAATTGATTTCTCCTACAACTTGAACTTTAGAGTGATCCAACTGAACGATATGAACTGCTGATTTCTGTGGTTCAATATTCAATTTAGCACAGACAGAAGTAGGCATTATATTGGAGGAAGCCCCAGAATCAATCAAACAATTATGCAGATTTTTATTGTACATCTCATAAGTCAAAAGAAAAGGAGGAGTTTGAGAATTTGACTTTTCCCCAATGAGCACAGTATCAGTAGCATCTACCTTATCTGGTGGCTTTCCAATTCCTCTTGCTTCTTTTGCAACTACACCACTTGGTAAAGGAGCAATTGGTGTAGCGTTTAATTCTTTTAATAGCACTTTATTAAAGTTTTAAATTTTGCTGAGTTCATGGAGAAATACTTGACTTTTTCACAATCTTCACAATATTATGCTACATAGGGATCTTAGCACGTTTAAAGTTTAATATTGATGTGGAGGAGATTAAGAGGCTGTGCTGATTTTTGAGTAGTAATGAGTAAAGTTTCTGATGTGAATTTGTCTTTATATCAGAGTGCAACTTTCTTTTAAGAACTTAATACACTGTTCACTTAGACGGCTCCCCAAGACTTAGCATACTCTTTCACTTATCAAAATTAGGGAGAATAAAATCCCACATTCCATTCAATTCAGCTATTTCTTCATTTTCGTCTTCTTGATCTGATACTATAGATGTATCTTCTTCTTCTTCCTCTTCTTCTAATTCTGCATTAGAGATTATATTAGAAGGTTTAGATTCAACTTGGTTTCTTCTGAAATTTTGGAATGGTTTCTTAGTAGAAGTTTCAGCCACTTGTTTTTTAATTTCAACCATTTCATTTGACATGGTTTTAAGAACTTTCTGTAAACCTTCCATGTCATATGGATCTTTGGCCTTTTTCTTTGAATCATCTTTGAAGCTGACCTTCTTTGATTTCCTTTCTTCAATAGCATTTTTCTTTTCCAGAGAAGTAATATGTTTTTCCACTGCAATAGCTTCTTTCATATTCTCAGCTAATGTAGGCTTTGCAGCTCTGTCTACGAAAATTGCTATGTTTGAGGGTAAGGCAGTTATATACCATTCGATTCTGACTTGTTCACTAGGTTGTGAATCTGTATGAATTTTGTTCAAGAGTTTGTTGAATCTAGCATTGAATTCTTTTATAGGTTCCTTGGGTTCTATTTTCAAATTTGAGAGATCATTGAGTAAGGTTGCAATTGATCAGTCATCTCCAAATTTGGTCAAAAAATGATCTGCAAAAATGTCCCAACTCGTTATGGATCCTGATGGTAATGAAAAATACCACGATCCTGCTACTCCTTGAAGAGTATATGGGAATAATCTAACTACAACATCTTCGTGTATGACTCCATTCAAATTAATAGCCAGCATAAAGTTATTGATATGTTCTTCAGCCTGAATGTTAAGATCTGGGCTAAACTTTGGAAGCCATTTTCCAAGATTGTCTGGTAAATCATGTAAAGGTGCAGCCATGTTGACTGCTCCTGGAGTAGACCATGGTCTCTGTGCCATTATTGGGACGACTATTGGAGGAATAGTAGAAACTGGTGGTATTTGAATTGAAGTGGTTGGAATAGATGATGTTGAGATTGATGAGAATTGAGGAGAAGATGTTTGTGGAGATGATGATGAAACAACTGCACTTTGTTGAGTTGTGGTTTTGGAAAAAGGTGATTGAATATGAGCTGATGAACTTGTATCACTTTCTGTTTCCGATCGAATTCTTTTTGTTTTGCCCTTACTAGGTAAAGGAAATTCTTTGGGAGGAATACCAAGTTTTTCACTTTGCAACCTAGTAAGAGGTTTTGAAGGAATACATTTTGAAGTTACACTACCTTCAGATATTTCAAACTCTTCAAGAGATAATGAGAATCCTTTCAATTTATGAATTAGATCTTGAACTTCAGGAGATTCAGGATGTTGTTTGTCTGAATGTTTTGAGATTTTGGTAGTGGGTGTCTGAATATTTTCTGCAATTTCTTCTCTTGGATTCTGAATTTCAGAAGAAATTGAAGAAGTTAATGAGGGTGTTTTTCTCTCAGAATGGCTTGTGGATAAATATTTACTTGCCATTCATAGCTCAGGCCCTCCTTCTAGCGCCAAAAATGTTGAAGCCTAGAAAATCTCTGCTTCAAACATCGGGGAAAACCACCCGGTCGGGACCTTAAGACAACTCCTTTTCCGTTTGGTGTGGTGGCTCCGACTAGATTTAAAGGACCAGTTTCCTTGTAACTAAATGGATTGGATTGGATGGGTGGAAATGGGACTAAACTAATTGAAATAAAACTATCTAATTTAAGCTAAATACTGATAAAGAAATTCTAACACTAACCCGGGTAATTATATGTGAATACAACTTAAGATTGTTCCAATTCAACAATAACCATGAAAATGTATTATTAATTAAATTGAAATGTGCAGAAACAAATAAAGATAACTCTGTTTAAGAAATTAAACAAAGTTATATTAGCATATTGCATTCATCATTGTATACCATTTACATGTAACTATGAAAAATAACGTTTCAATTATACTCAGAAATGATATATAAAAGAAAGCGTTGTGAAAACCAATATACATATAAATGATAGCAATTTTAAAACGAATATCATAAGACAAAAGAGATCAACAGTGGACAGATAGAAATACCTTGTTCATCTTAAAGAGTTTCAAATGCAATCTGATACTCTATCCAGTAACTCTAATGCAAAATCAAATTCCAAGGTACAGAAATGCAACACTTCAAAGATAATTTCGCATGAAAATCACCAGATGTGATCCTTTTCAAAAAATATATAAGACAATGGAGTACAGAAATGCAATCCCCAAGTCCAAAAATATTAAGATCCAGGACCCCTCTCTAAATGCATGAGAGGGGTTTAAATACTACTTAACAAACTCTAAAAATAGTTTATTACAAAAATTAAGGATTCGGTTCAATGACCGTCCTTTTCCTAGGCTAAAATACAGTGAAATTAAAACTAAATATATCTATCTATTAACTTGATCTTTAAGCTTGCAGGCATCTAGCATATTTTTGAGAAGATGCGGTTGACCGACTTCAGAATTCAACTGTCCTGAAAAGACAGAGTCGGCAAGCGTAGGAGCAATCTTCTCTGTAGCATTGATGATACAATTGAGCGCACTGTGCTGACTATGTGGCTTCACCAAGTACATCCAATATGAGTCCCAATTCAATCTTGACAGCCCTTGGATGGATTTTGCTCTTTCTTCTGCCTTTTGCCTCCATTCTGTTTGCAGTTGATTTTCCTGTGGGAGATATCCTGGAAAAGTTTCAGAAATCAAGTAGCTTTGTGTAAATTGTCATTTACGCAATCAGTGAGAGTGTTTGTCGCTATAGCCGCCTCCTCTGCTGCCTTTTCTGCCCTTCTGATTTGTGCATCCCAGTTATTGAACAGTATTTCCTTATGGTTTTCATTAATGATGGGTGCACCAGCTTTTCTGCCTTCTTCTGTCTTTTGCCATGCCAGATAATCATTGATCTTTTCATTAATCAAATCATAATCATTTCATAAATCTACGACATGATTTGTGATTTTATCACTCTCTTGGCACAAAGAATTCCATTGCAAGATTTTTTGGCAGAAAACTTCCTCTTGGTGCAATAGTTGATTGTTCAAAGAGATGGTTTCTGAAATGAATTCAGGAAGCTTAGGATCATCTTTATGCTAATCTTGGATAATCTGTATTTGTTTGTCCTTATCAGCCAGGCTTTTTTGATGTCCTGACTGCATTTCTTGAAGTTGTTGTTGTAACTCTTCAAGTTTTAATTGTGCTTCCTTATTGGCCTGTGCCTGTTGCAATTTCTGTTGCAGAGCTTTTATCTGTTCTTCTTTTTCATCCAACAAAAGTTGTATCTCAATTGCTTTATCCATTGTTGCAGAAGCATAAGCTCCTATTATTTGAGATAACTTAGTGAGATTATGAGTAGGCTCTGTGGCAGGATCTTTCCACAAAACATCTACTTGTTCTGCTTCAGTAGCAATTGCACTTTCTATTTTTCTCTTTTTCCTTTGTCTCTTTACTACTGCTTTGTATTTTGGGCTATAAAATACATCCAGAGGAGGAATGTCCTCAACATTAAGTACAATTTTAGAGGAGGGTGTGATTGGTATGTGCTCTGTTACTGCGGCTGTGCTGCTTGTTCCTGTGCTCAAAACTTTGGTTGTCTGGACAGGGGTCTGTACATTCTGTCCTTCTACATTAATCAATTGATTAAAGGTTTCCCATTCTTTATCTAACTCAATGGTGACTGGCTATTGCTGTACATTGGTTGGAGGAGGATTTGTCTGTTGAGAAGTCAAAATTTGTTGTTGAGTAAGTTCTTTAGATTGTGCAGAATCTTTAATGGATTCTTCCATTTTATCTTCCTTTCCTTTAGACTTATTGGAGTGTTCAGAATCTCTGTCAGATTTTGATTTAGATTTACCTGTACTTGAACTGCCGTTAAGACTAACACTAGGAGTTTGCTCCCTTGCGGGCTCTAAGCGTAGATTATCCAAAGGAATAGGAATTAGTCTTCTTTCTCTGTAAAGCTTGAATTCCTGGAATTCCT
The DNA here is from genome assembly GCA_034641835.2 of Pinus albicaulis. Lineage (NCBI taxonomy): Eukaryota > Viridiplantae > Streptophyta > Pinopsida > Pinales > Pinaceae > Pinus > Pinus albicaulis. Next base: position 1,349,496,289 of record CM076579.1, read on the forward strand.
CTGGAGATAGCTGTGCTTGAGCTGAATTCAAAACTTCTTTGAATGAATTTCTTGCTTGGAACATATCATCAAAAAGATCATGTTCCCCGAAAAATTCCCTTACTTTGATTGCATTGGTAAAATTCTTAACAATATCATTTGGGTCAAATAACCTTCTCGAGAACTTGAACAGCTGTAGGCATGTAACGTTGCCTATCTCTTGAAATGCATGACCAATATCAAATAGTGAAAATGTTCCACATTTTATGGGAAATTGTGGCCAAATGCCCTTTTTCTTCTCTTTTAAATCTTTTGTTATACCTCCCTGGCCACAGGTCTGATAAGCAATTTCCCAAGCTACAAGTCTATCTGGAACATATAAGGGTAAAACATGGGGAGAAGCATAACTTCCAAAAACCCTAATATAGGTGAACAATTATTCTCCAAACCATCTTGCGACGGGGAGAATATCAACCTCTGTTTCTGAGGATAACCTCGGGGCATCCTTATTATACAATGTTCTGTACAATGGCAGCATTATTCCATGAAAAATTTGGTAAAAATGGGGGACAAAATTAGACTCCCATAGTTCTTTATGGTATACATGAATGGGCAAAGGATCGTGGATAGTCCATTTCCAGCCCATCACAGGGAATTTAGAGACATAGCAGATGGCATCCATGACATAAGCAGATAAATAAAAAGGCGGATAAACCCGCTGGGAAACATTTCGTTTAGACCGGTAATGAAAAATAGCAGTGGTGAGATTATCAGATAGGATTTTGGCCCAATCTACAATTGTAGAATTAACAGTCGCATTCAACAAAGGAAGCCATTCGGGTAATATCATATTTATGTCAGGCTTTCCAAAAAGCCTGCATAACATGGCAGCAGTAAAACAATAAGGAGAGGTAAGTGAACCCATGCTGTACATACCTTGTTTGTTTTTCTTCAATGGTTCACTTCTTTTGGTCCACTCCTTTGTGGATTCTGCCAAATTTGAGTGTTCTTTGGCAAACTCTTCCATAAATTTCTTGTTGAAAGTCGCCCGAGGTTCTGGCAGCTTATACATTAATCTCAGATCTTCTATGGTGAATGACCCGATTAGCTCTTCCGATGGAGTTCTGAATTGTCTGTCTGAAATATCTGTGCTATCCAGCACCCATCTCACCATGTCTGTATATGGGAGAATCCTTGGCCTTGCTACTATTCTATGCAGAAAGGAGCAAGCCAAGTCTCTAAGGGTTGCTTCAGATGTATTCTTTGAACCCGCTGTAGCTGTAACTTTTATCACCACAGGGTTTTCTTCTTCTAACAGATTATACATTCCTTCCCAAGTGGATATACCGGCATCCTTGTTACAGGCGGTGTCTGCATATAGCGAAGCCATTTCTTTGTTTTCAGAATTTGAGCTCTTCTCCTTCTTACCCATAGTGTTTAGCGGAAGCTTTGTATAGTGGTTTGCTCCTTCGTGCCTGCGCTTTACGAATAAATGAGAGTAATGATATAAGAAAGGTGATGAGACTGTTTTGAATGTGAAAGCGGATGAAATATAATATTTAAATTGTGAAACGACTTTCAATCTAAACACAATCTCATTTCACATTAATAATCAATCCAATCATTTAATATAATCATTAAAGCGCATAACGGATTTGACATATGGGAAGATTGCCTTGGGATAGCGCGCCTATATGAATCTGCGACATTGCAATCTGCGATTTGCTGCGCAATATCGCAATATCGCAATGTCGCAATATCGCAAAATGAAGTCATCGCGGTCATAAAAATAGCGTAAAAGCGGAAATTGCGCAATAGCGCAAAAGCGCATATCGCAAAAGCGCAAAATCACAAAATGAAATCATCGCAAAAGCGCAAAATCGCAAAAGCGCATAATTGATAAAAGTGCAAAAGATATTCATTAATCATTTCTGTTTTCTGCGCTATGCGATCTGCGATCAATGCGTTTTATATATACCATTTTTTTATGGATGCGCTATCTTGTTTAAAGAGAAATTTTATTATAATCTATCATAAACTTAAGTGTTTCTAAATATTCTTTCTAAGGGATTTCTGTAAGTTTGTGATAGAAAGTTTTATTTTAAAGGCAAACAAATCCTAATTGATTTTTTGGATTTTTTAACTAAGGGTCCTCATTTATTTAGTATTATTACTAGTAATAAATAAAATGGGGGTTGTTGCTGGTCACAACAATTGACGATTCACTGAAAGAAACAGTTATCTCTGAAAAAATAAAATGAACATTCTATCTTTAGTAAATAAAGGTTTTTAAAGATAATGAAAACTATCTTAGGATAATTCAAATAAAATGTAACTATGAAAAAGAAAAATAAAAATCATTTCATAATTTCTGTCTAATTCCTTAAGAAATAAAAATATTTTGGGTTATATCAAGCTTTGATTGGTGTTAATAATGAAGTAAGTGGATCTCTCCAAGTTTTGGTTTTATAATATACTCTATTGCCATAGGTATTGCCTCTGCTGCCAGCAAGCGTTCATACTCTCGACAGGGTTACCTTTAAACCATTAACTATTCATTGTCCCATCCAACTAAAATTGTGACTTTTTAAAAGATAAATTCATAAGACCTATTATCTCATGTTTTTTTGTCTTTTATTTATTTTTACTTTAAGAGCCATTGTTCTGGTTTGGCAGCCAGTTAATAACAATGCCATTCACTAGTTATAATTAAACTGAACAAGCTGGCTCGTGATGAGACCCCTTGTCTTATATTTATAAGCCATTACCCTGTTTTGGTATGCAGTATTGGTAATGTCAGTTATATTACTCCTTATGAACATGGTAAGTCGGCTCGTGATGAGACCTCTTATCTCTTAAAATTTTCATATAATTTCTTAGAATTACATTCTAAAAAATCACAACTTAAATGGATGGGGTGAAATAGTTTTATCCTTAAGAATCAATGGATGACAATTTTTAGAGTTTTTTGAATTCCAAAACTTTGAAAAAATCTATACTTTGATAGATAACCTTTCTCTGCTTAATAAACTTTATAATGATTTACATTTTCCTTAAGTTTTCAAAAGATCATGTAAATGATTGAAATAATCTTTTCAAAGTTTAACATCTTATTTTAAACTATTCAAAAACTGTGATCATTACTTTAAAAATTCTTATTTACAAAAAATAAATATTTATAATATTTTTCCGAAGAATTTTTCTCAAATAGTAAACAGTCAATCATGTAGGTTTTAACCCTGAACAGAAATATCTACACACGATTCTTATAACAGAAAATAAACAATAGCAAGAGCATAAAACATAAAACAGATAAACACAGAGATTTTCCCCTGGATCCCAAATCGGGACGACCAGCTTGATTTTTCATTATATTCCTTTAGTGTTACAACACATATATATACATGCCGAAGCATACATAAACCCCAATCCATTAACCCTGGATTAGAACATAACCGTAGTTCCCTTGACCGGATCTACAAAATACCAGGGGCTGAAAACCATCGAACCCCAAAACCATGTGCAAAACCATGCACAAAACCATGGGCGGATCCGCCTATGAGTGGGTCTGCACAAAAACCAATTTTGGCCGGGGCGCTGCCCCGGACCCCAACGGTGGGGACTGCTTCGCCCCTCGTGACCCCCCAGCTACGCCCGACGCAACATACAGCGCGTGGGGCTAATCGTGGAAAGAATATAACACATACCCAACATTCTCCCACTTGTTTTTTTCTTTCCACAGGGGGCCACAGGAGAGCTTAGTCATTGGGCCAATTCTTCAACACCCATTGTTTCTCTACACCAAGAGAACTTCTGAGTGCTCACAGACTTCGTCAATGCATCCGCAACATTCTTCAAAGTGTCCACCTTTACCAGCAACACCCTTTTAGCCTCAACCATATCTCTAACAAAGTGATATTGAACATCAATGTGCTTTGTCTTTGAATGATAAGCATGGTTCTTAGCCAAGAAAATTTCACTTTGGCTATCACAGTCTATCCTTATAGCTTGTTGTACCAACCCCATACTTGAACACAATCTTTGCAACCAAACTACTTCCTTGCTTGCATGAGTGGCTGCTATGTATTCTGCCTCTGTAGTTGAAAGAGCCACTACAGACTGTCTTTTACTCATCCAACCGACTGCGCCTCCAAATAGGCTAAACACATACCCACTTGTAGATCTTCTTTGGTCCAGATCTCCAGCCCAGTCTGCATCAACAAAACCACGAATGTCCAACATTCTTTCCAATCCTGGTCTTCCCTGGTAGCACAAGCCATAATCACTAGTGCCACGTAAATATCTCAAAACCCGCTTCACTGCTGTCCAATGCTCCTTCCCTGGGTTTGACATAAACCTGCTCAATACTCCCACTGCATGTGCAATGTCTGGTCTAGTACATACCATTGCATACATCAAGCTACCCACTGCACTTGCATATGGAACATGGGACATATACTCCTCTTCTTCTTGTGTCTTGGGACACTGTTCAGCAGACAGCTTTACACCTACAGGAATAGGAACCTTCACCGGTTTACTATCCTGCATATTGAACCTCTGCAATATAGTCTCTACATACTTCCTCTGGTTTAACCAGAGCTTCCTCTTTGCCCGATCTCTCTTAATTTCCATGCCCAAAATATAGTTTGCAGCACCAAGATCCTTCATGTCGAATTTGGAGAACAGTTGGGTCTTCAAATCTTTGATAATTTCTTTGTCATTTCCAATCAACAACATATCATCCACATACAAGACCAAATAAATAACACGGTCACCAATTAATTTAAAATAAACACAGTGATCCTCCTTGCTTCTGGTGAAGCCAAGTCCCCGCATATAGGTATCAAATTTCTGATACCACATCCTTGGTGACTATTTTAACCCATACAGAGACTTCTTCAACCTACATACCAGTTATTTCTTACCCTTCACCATAAAGCCTTCAAGTTGCTTCATGTAGATCTCCTCTTCTAGATCCCCGTGAAGAAATGTTGTCTTCACATCCATCTGTTCTATCTCAAAATCAAATGCAGCAGCAACAGATAAAAGTAATCTAATAGAAGTAACTTTGGCAATAGGAGAAAAAATATCACCAAAATCAATTCCCGGCACCTGGGAATAACCTTTCGCTACCAACCAAGCTTTGTATTTCTCCACCTTGCCTTCTACATTCATCTTCTTCTTAAACACCCATTTGCTCCCAATGGGCTTCCTTCCAGCTGGCAACTCCACCAGATCCCATGCCTCGTTTTTGTGCAAGGATGCCATTTCATCAACCATGGCCTCCTTCCAGAGTTTTCCATCCTCTGAATCTACTGCCTCCCTGACAGTTCTGGGTTCATCATCAGTTATAGTTAAGGAAAAACCTGAACAGAAAGCAGATGGACTATACCTTTCTGGTTGCCTTCTTTCCCGAACTGATCTTCTCAAAGCTGGAGTTTGTGGCTCTTCATCTTCCGAGTCTTCTTCTGTTGTAGAGTCTGATTCATCCTCCTTTAGCTCAAACTCTATCTTCTCAGGTTCCTTTGGTAGGACTTCATGTTTAACAACATCTTCCACTTCTCTAAACACCACATCTCGGTTGTACACAACCTTCCTTGTTTCTGGGTTCCAAAGCTTGTAACCCTTTAAACCATCCTTATACCCAATAAAGATGCACTTTCAGATTTATTATCCAACTTGGTCCTTTTCTCCTTTGGAACATGTACATATGCATCACATCCAAATACCCTTAGATGTGAAAGAGAAGGTTTCTTACCAATCCATACCTCATGTGGGGTCTTATCCTCCAACACTGATGAAGGTGATCTGTTAACCAGATAGCATGCAGTCTCCACTGCCTCTGCCCAGAATTCTTGTCCTAAACCGGTACCACTGAGCATGCTTCTTGCCTTTTCCATCAGTGTTTTGTTCATTCTTTCTGCAACTCCATTTTGCTGAGGTGTTTATGGAGTAGTCTTCTGCCGTGCTATACCACACTTCTTACAGAACTCTTCAAATTCCTTCTTGCAGAACTCCCCACCATTATCTATCCTCAGCGCCTTTATCTTCTTCTCTGTCTGATTTTCCACCAAAGCCTTAAATTCTTTAAATTTGTCAAAGACTTCAGATTTCTTCCTCAAGAAATATATCCATGTGTTCCTTGAGAAGTCATCTATGAATGAAACATAGTACACAGACTTTCCCAGTGATGGAACTGACACAGGCCCAAACACATCACTGTGCACAAGTTCTAATATCTTGTTCGCCCTCTTAGCACCAAAGGGAAAACTCACCCGATTCTGCTTCCCATATACACAATGTTCACAGAAATCGAAATCCAGAGAGCAATTAGACATACCTTCTACCATACCATTTCTATGCAGTATCCGAAGGCCCTTCTCTCCAATATGTCCAAGCCTTTGATGCCATAACATGGTCTTTTCTCCAGAGACAGCTAGGCTTTCTGCTCCACTTTCAGGAACCATAGAATTGTTACACCCATCAATAACAGTGCTACCTTGTAGCTTGTACAGAGTTCCAGTCCGAACTCCCCGCATTAATACCAGTGCTCCCCGAACCATCTTGCAGGCATCTTTCTCGAACACTGTTTTTACACCTGCATCATCCATCTTGCTTACAGAAATAAGATTTCTGGCCAATGCAGGAATATGTAGAACACCAGGAAGTGTTCTAATCCTTCCACCTTGCAGCTTGAGCTTGACCTTTCCACGTCCGATGATTCTCGCCCTCCTATCATCCCCTAGGAAGACATCACCACCATCATATTTCTCATACTCGCAGAACCACTCCCTATGGGGAGTGAAGTGAAAGGATGCACCTGAGTCAATCAACCATGACTCATGATCTACATGTGTATTTGAAGAAGAAGACAAATACACATCCCCACCTTCATCTGAGGTGGTTTTTGCCTCTGTAGAAGGAGCTTCATCAGATCCCTTTCCTTTCTCTGGAGCTTTAGATCTGCATTCCTTTTTGTAGTGTCCTTCCTTTCCGCATTTCCAGCACACCTTTACAAACTTTCCAGGAGATTTAGATCTCCCTCTAGATTTAGATCTCCCACTCGAAACCTTATTCTTTTTTCTGTTCTGGGACCTTCCTCGTAAAGATAAGGCATCTCCATTCTGACCCTCCATATTTCTCCGTCTCATTTCCTCCGACAGCAAGGCTGAGACAATGTCATCAAAATTCAAGGTAGTTGTATTGCTACCTATTGCAATAACCAGAATGTCCCATGAATCTGGTAGAGAACACAACAAGCTGATGCACTTATCTTCATCTGAGATTTTAATATCAACAGGCGACATCTAACTTACCACAGTATTGAAGGCGTTCAGATGCTCTGTCACCGAGTCTCCATCCTTCATTCTCAGGTTATACAGCTTTTTCCGTAGGAACAATTTATTCACTAGAGACTTAGATTGGTACAAAGTCCCTAGCTTTTCCCACAAGTTCTTCGCCGTAGCTTCCCCAGATACATTCAACAATACTGAATCTGAGACACACAACCGTATTGTGCTCTTAGCCTTCCGATCCAGTTTCTTCCAGTCTTCATCTGACATCGCCGTTGGTTTAGTACCTGGATCTACCGCGATCCACTGATATTTATCCACCAGCAGATCCTCCATCTTGAGTTTCCACAACTCAAAACTCTGACCATTAAATTTCTCGATCTCTATCTTTCCGCCGCTCGCCATCTTCTTTCACCGCAAGAATCGATCTCGCAGATCTCCCACTGAACAAGGTCTACCACAGGCCCGAGCAAAAAACCCTCAACAACAAAGGCGTCCCCTTGAAGCCGAAACAGCTCTGATACCAAATGTAGGTTTTAACCCTGAACAGAAATATCTACACACGATTCTTATAACATAAAATAAACAATAGCAAGAGCATAAAACATAAAACAGATAAACACAGAGATTTTCCCCCGGATCCCAAATCGGGACGACCAGCTTGATTTTTCATTATATTCCTTTTAGTGTTACAACACATATATATACATGCCGGAGCATACATAAACCCCAATCCATTAACCCCGGATTAGAACATAACCGTAGTTCACTTGACCGGATCTACAAAAATACCAGGGGCTGAAAACCATCGAACCCCAAAACCATGTGCAAAACCATGCACAAAACCATGGGCGGATCCGCCTATGAGTGGGTCCGCACAAAAACCAATTTTGGCCGGGGCGCTGCCCCGGACCCCAACGGTGGGGACTGCTTCGCCCCTCGTGACCCCCCAGCTACGCCCGACGCAACATACAATGCGTGGGGCTAATCGTGGAAAGAATATAACACATACCCAACAAATCAAAGACTCATAAACAACCTTTATTTGTAAAAACAAAAACAATCAAAACTTTGCAGAAAGAAATATATACAGTTTAAGAAGGGGTTACCTCCTTATGAAAAGAATTTCTTCAAGATAAGCCCATTTACAGGAAGAGGCTCTCTCTTACCTATTAGATCTTGGAGTATGAATGTATTTGATCTTATCTTCTCAACGATCTGAAATGGTCCAAGCCACATTTTCTGAAATTTGGTATGTTTACATTTTTCTTTGTGTGCTTTATCCCATTTCAAAACGAGATCACCAATTGACAAAATTTTTGAGCCGGTAGAACTTGCATCAAAAGAAGATTTTACAAGTTGTTGATGTTTTTCATGAGTAATTTTTTCTTTATCCCTATCTTCTTCTAATTTAAGGATTTGATCATATCTCAATTGAATGGATGAAGAAGGGTTTTCTTCAATAAACTGCACTAGGGCTAATGATGGAAGTGTTAAATTTGATGGTATCACAGCTTCTTTTCCATAAACCAGATTGAAAGGTGAAGTCCCTATTGAAGCTTTTTCAGTGATACGATCAGCCCATAATGCAAAGATTAAAGATTTGTGCCAATTCTTTTGATTTTGATCAACGGTCCTTTTAATGATTTTGATAAGGTTTTTATTAGTGGATTCAACCAAACCATTACCTTGTGGATAATAATTTGCTGAATATTTTAATTTAAAACATCTTTTGACTGCAAATTCAATTAAACTATTTCCAGAGAAGTAAGATGCATTATCGAAGACAAGAGCTTGAGGTACACCAAACCTGGTTATGATGAATTGATCTATGAAATCAATAATTGCATCAGAATTGGCTACCTTCAAAGGAATTGCCTCTACCCACTTTGTAAAGTAATCAGTTGCAGTAAGGATGTACTTGTGCTGTTTGGAAGAATGAGGTACTATCTCACCAATAATGTCAAGCCCCCATTGTTCGAATGGTTGCTCAATAGTTACTGGTTGCAAAGGAAAAGCTAGTTTCCTTTGTCTTCCACTTGCAGTTTGACAAATTTGGCACTTCCTAACGTAATCATGCGTATCTTTAAAAAGGGTAGGCCAGTAATAACCAACGCGAATTATTTTTTGAGCTGTGGTATCACCTCCAAAATGACCTCCTGCCATTTTTCAAGTAATAGATAAGATCAGCATACTGAGATCCGGAATTTGTAACATTTATCTAACTTACTTGAATATCTTGATTTGAATCTTGATTTTCTGGTATGTTATGAGCTCCTGTCAATAATCTGCAAAAACCTTGTCCTCTAACAATCTTAGCTGGTTTAATATCAATATCATATTCTTGGAAAGCTGTTACCCAGTTAGCTCTCTTTTCTCCTACTTCTTTTTGAATTAATAATTGCCTCACTGCAGAGAATGGAACAATGATTTTTGTATGTGTCTTCAAGAGAAAAGGTCTGAAATGTTTGATTGATTTAAACACAGCAAAGGCTTGTTTTTCAACATCGGAATAATTAAGCTCAGCTCCTTGCAGATTTGAGCTAAAGAAAGAAATTGGTGCTTCGATTTCTTGATCATTGAGTTGTGTTAAAACGGCTGCATAAGATGTTTCAGTTGCCAGAGTATACAAAGTAAAATCTTTAGAAAAATTCGTGGTATTCAATGCTGGTGCATTAATGATTTCTTGTTTGATTGCCTCAAAAGCTTCTTTTTCTTTATGCGCCCATTTGAATATTGAATTATTCTTGATCATATTTTGCATAGGTAAAACAATTAAAGAAAAATCAGGAATAAATCTTTTAACAAAATTAATCTGTCCAAGAAATGATTGCATGGATTTTTTGTTATGTGGTAAAGAAATATCAGAAGTTTCTTTCACTCTATCTGGATCAATATATATACCATCTTTTGACACAACAAATCCTAAGAGTTTCCCTTCATCTAAAGCAAAGAAATATTTCTTTGGATTTAAAGAGATACCAAACCTTCTACATCTTTCAAATATTTGTTTTAAATCATGTAGATGATTGACCCTCTTTTTTGAAAATACTGTTATGTCATCAAGATAAACAACAACTAATTTATTGTTCAGACCTTTGAATGCTATATCCATGGCTCTTTGAAAAGTTGCTCCTGCATTTATTAGACCAAAAGGCATTTTCTGATAAGCATAAGTTCCCCATTTTTTTCTGAAAGTTGTTTTCAATCTTTCATCTGGATGAACTAAAACTTGATTATAGCCCGAAAATCCATCAAGAAAAGACATAAGTTCAGAACCAGCTACCTTTTGAAGTATCTGTTCCATGGTTGGCAATGGGAAATTGTCTTTTAAACATGCCTTGTTTAAATTTCTGAAATCAATACAGATTCTTATATCACCATTCTTCTTCCTTACAGGTACCATATTGGAAACCCAATTAGAGTGCCTCACTGGAAAAATGATTTTGGCTTTCAAAAGTTTATTAAGTTCTGATTTGATTTGACTTTCGAGATTTGGATGGATCTTTCTCAACTTCTGTTGAACAGGTTTAATATCAAGAAGCATTGGAATTGTATGTTGAATAATCGAAGTATCATATGTTTTTAGATCATCGTAATTCCAAGCAAAAACATTTTTATACTTGTTCAGCAGTTTAATGAATGCATTCCTTTCCTCCGGTGTTAAATTGAGTCCTAAGTTAACGTTTTGAGGTTTAGAATCAAAACTGAGATTTACTAATTCAAACTTCAAAGTAGAGCTTTGAAGTTTCGTATTAGTAACTTTCTTGAATCTGTCTCTAATGTCATATAAATCCTCTAATTTAACAACAGATTTTGGAATGGGGTGTTCATTACCTTTTGAAGCAATTTGTAAATTATGATCATCTTCGTCAATAATTTGCTCATCATATGATTTCTCTGAAGTCATGAAATTTAGAATATCTTGATCATGATAGAATACTCTCCAATTTGTAACATTATCTGGGCCTGATGGACGAAAAATCAATTCTACAGAAAACCTATCAGGATTGCAATATTCAGCAGGTAGGAGTTTAGATGCAACATTAGCTAACAAGTCAGCTGATGTATTCTGATTCCTAGGAATAGGAGAAATATTGAATTCTAAAAAATGAGTGGTGAGGTCTTGTACTAGGGTTTGATAGTGTTTAAGATGTCCTGAAAGGCAATGAAAAGTATTCCTAACTTGTTTAATGACAATTTCGGAATCACCAAAAACTTTCAAGTATTTAACATCTAACCCTATAGCTTTATAAAGTCCTTGAACCAAGGCTTCATATTCTGTGGTATTGTTAGTACACTCAAATTCTAATCTATATGATAGCATAGTTTTCTCTCCATTTAGATCGATTAAGATGCATCCAGCTCCAGCTCCATCACTAGATTTTGATCCATCAAAATATAATGACCAAAATAAAGACTTATCTATAGCATTATCTACAATTACATCAGAAATATTTGGAATTCTGGAAGAATCGGATTGTGAAAAAATTTATATCTGAGAAACAAAAGTATTTACAGAAAAAGGTGATTGAGGAGCTTTGAAATTTCCAAGGAATGATTCAGCAGAATAACCTCCAAGAATATTGTTGTTGAATGCTACAGGTTCATTAGATTGTTCAAATTCAGTGACAGTGTGCATCATATGTTTTTCTCGTTCAATTTTGATTTGATTTGGTTTCCCTTTGTAGGGAAGCCACATATGTGAATAATCAGTTGAGATATAACCATTAAGTTTCGCAGACCAGTCCCTGCTCAAGATTAATCCATAGAATTCAGGAATATCAGCAATCAGAATATCAATTCTTTGGACAATCCTAGGATCTAAGGCTAATATGATAGTAATTGAATTGATTTCCCCTATCACTTGGACTTTAGAGCGATCTAACTGAATGATATGAACTGCTAATTTCTGTGGTTCAATATTCAATTTAGCACAGACAGAAGTAGGCATTATATTGGAGGAAGCTCCGGAATCAATCAAACAATTGTGCAAATTTTTATTGTACATCTCATAAGTCAAAGGAAAAGGAGGAGTTTGAGAATTTGACTTTTCCCCAATGAGCACAGTATCAGTAGCGTCTACTTTATCTGGTGGCTTACCAGTTCCTCTTGCTGCTTTTGCAACTACACCGCTTGGTAAAGGAGTAATTGGTGTAGCATTTAATTATTTCAATAGCAACTTTTGCTGGTGTTTCAGTTTGCTGAGTTCATGTAAGGAAATGTTGGCTTTGATCTTTTTCATGTCTTCGACAATATTGTAATCCATAGGATCTGACACTACTAAATTTTTCGCTGTTGATGTGAGATGATTAGAAGAGGATGGCTGATTTTGAGTAGGTAATGGAGAAGTTTTCTTCACAGTGGATTTGTCTTTGATACTTGGAGTTGTAATTTTCTTTTTAGGAACTGTTTGCACTGGTTCTGCTGTAGATTTACTCCTAGTACTTACAGGCATAGCTTCTTCACTATCAGAATTAGGGAGAATAAAATCCCACATTCCATTCAATTCAGCTATTTCTTCATTTTCGTCTTCTTGATCTGATACTATCGATGTATCTTCTTCTTCTTCCTCTTCTTCTGATTCTGCATTAGAGATTATATTAGGAGGTTTAGATTCAACTTGCTTTCTTCTGAAATTTCGGAATGGTTTCTTAGTAGAAGTTTCAACCACTTTTTTTTTAATTTCAACCATTTCATTTGACATGGTTTTAAGAACTTTCTGTAAACCTTCCATGTCATATGGATCTTTGGCCTTTTTCTTTGAATCATCTCTAAAGTTGACCTTCTTTGATTTCCTTTCTTCAATAGCATTTTTATTTTCCAGAGAAGTAATACGTTTTTCCACTGCAATAGCTTCTTTCATATTCTCAGCTAATGTAGGCTTTGCAGCTCTGTCTACGAAAATTGCTATGTTTGAGGGTAAGGCAGTTATATACCATTCGATTCTGACTTGTTCACTAGGTTGTGAATCTGTATGAATTTTGTTCAAGAGTTTGTTGAATCTAGCATTGAATTCTTTTATAGGTTCCTTGGGTTCTATTTTCAAATTTGAGAGATCATTGAGTAAGGTTGCAATTGATCAGTCATCTCCAAATTTGGTCAAAAAATGATCTGCAAAAATGTCCCAACTCGTTATGGATCCTGATGGTAATGAAAAATACCACGATCCTGCTACTCCTTGAAGAGTATATGGGAATAATCTAACTACAACATCTTCGTGTATGACTCCATTCAAATTAATAGCCAGCATAAAGTTATTGATATGTTCTTCAGCTTGAATGTTAAGATCTAGGCTAAACTTTGGAAGCCATTTTCCAGGATTGTCTGGTAAATCATGTAAAGGTGTAGCCATGTTGACTGCTCCTGGAGTAGACCATGGTCTCTGTGCCATTATTGGGACGACTATTGGAGGAATAGTAGAAACTGGTGGTATTTGAATTGAAGTGGTTGGAATAGATGATGTTGAGATTGATGAGAATTGAGGAGAAGATGTTTGTGGAGATGATGATGAAACAACTGCACTTTGTTGAGTTGTGGTTTTGGAAAAAGGTGATTGAATATGAGATGATGAACTTGTATCACTTTCTGTTTTCGATTGAATTCTTTTTTTTTTCCCTTACTAGGTAAGGGAAATTCTTTGGGAGGAATACCAAGTTTTTCACTTTGCAACCTAGTAAGAGGTTTCGAAGGAATAAATTTTGAAGTTACACTACCTTCAGATATTTCAGACTCTTCAAGAGATAATGAGAATCCTTTCAATTTATGAATTAGATCTTGAACTTCAGGAGACTCAAGATGTTGATTGTCTGAATGTTTTGAGATTTTGGTAGTGGGTGTCTGAATATTTTCTGCAATTTCTTCTCTAGGATTTTGAATTTCATAAGAAATTGAAGAAGTTAATGAGGGTGTTTTGCTCTCAGAATGGCTTGTGGATAGAGATTTACTTGCCATTCATAGCTCAGGCCCTCCTTCTAGCGCCAAAAATGTTGAAGCCTAGAAAATCTCTGCTTCAAACATCGAGGAAAACCACCCGGTCGGGACCTTAAGACAGCTCCTTTTCCGTTTGGTATGGTGGCTCCGACTGGATTTAAAGGACCAGTTTCCTTATAACTAAATGGATTGGTTTGGATGGGTGGAAATGGGAGTACTAAATTAACTGAAATAAAACTATATAATTTAAACTAAATACTGGTAAAGAAATTCTAACACTAACCCGGGTAATTATATGTGAATACAACTTAAGATTGTTCCAATTCAACAATAACCATGAAAATGTATTATTAATTAAATTGAAATGTGCAGAAACAAATAAAGATAACTCTGTTAAAGAAACTAAACATAGTTATATAAGCATATTGTATTCATCATTGTATACCATTTACATGTAACTATGAAAAATAACGTTTCAAATATACTCAGAAATGATATATAAAAGAAAGCGTTGTGAAAACCAATATACATATAAATGATAGCAATTTTAAAACGAATATCATAAGACAAAAGAGATCAACAGTGAACAGATAGAAATATCTTGTTCATCTTGAAAAGTTTCAAATGCAATCTAATACTCTATCCAGTAACTCTAATGCAAAATCAAATTCCAAGGTACAGAAATGCAACACTTCAAAGATAATTCCGCATGAAAATCACCAGATGTGATCCTTTTCAAAAAATATATAAGACAATGGAGTACAAAAATGCAATCCCCAAGTCCAAAAATATTAAGATCCAGGACCCCTCTCTAAATGCATGAGAGGGGTTTAAATACTACTTAACTAACTCTAAAAATAGTTTATTACAAAAATTAAGGATTCGGTTCAATGACCGTCATTTTCCTAGGCTAAAATACAGTGAAATTAAAACTAAATCTATCTATCTATTAACTTGATTTTTAAGCTTGCAGGCATCTAGCATAGTTTTGAGAAGATGCGGTTGACCGACTTCAGAATTCAACTGTCCTGAAAAGACAGAGTCAGCAAGCGTAGGAGCAATCTTCTCTGTAGCATTGATGATACAATTGAGTGCATTGTGCTGACTGTGTGGCTTCACCAAGTACATCCAATATGAGTCCCAATTCAATCTTGACAGCCCTTGGATGGATTTTGGTCTTTCTTCTGCCTTTTGCCTCCATTCTATTTGCAGTTGATTTGCCTGTGGGAGATATCCTGGAACAGTTTCAGAAATCAAGTTAGCTTTGTGTAAATTTTCATTTACGCAATCAGTGAGAGTGTTTGCCGCTGTAGCCACCTCCTCTACTGCCTTTTCTACCCTTATGATTTGTGCATCCCAGTTATTGAACAGTATTTCCTTATGGTTTTCATTAATGATGGGTGCACCAGCTTTTCTGCCTTCTTCTTTCTTTTTCCATTCCAGATAATCATTGATCTTTTCATTAATCAAATCATAATCATTTCGTAAATCTATGACATGATTTGTGATTTTATCACTCTCTTGGCACAAAGAATTCCATTGCAAGATTTTTTGGCAGAAAACTTCCTCTTGTTGCAGTAGTTGATTGTTCAAAGAGATGGTTTCTGAAATGAATTTAGGAAGCTTAGGATCATCTTTATGCTGATCTTGGATAATCTGTATTTGTTTGTCTTTATCAGCCAAGCTTTTTTGATGTCCTGTCTGCATTTCTTGACGTTGTTGTTGTAACTCTTCAAGTTTTAATTGTGCTTCCTTATTGGCCTGTACCTGTTGCAATTGTTGTTGCAGAGCTTTTATCTGTTCTTCTTTTTCATCCAACAAAAGTTGTATCTAAAATGCTTTATCAATTGTTGCAAAAGCATAAGCTCCTGTTATTTGAGATAACTTAGTGAGATTATGAGTAGGCTCTGTGGCAGGATCTTTCCACAAAACATCTACTTGTTCTGCTTCAGTAGCAATTGCACTTTCTATTTTTCTCTTTTTCCTTTGTCTCTTTACTACTGCTTTGTATTTTGGGATATAAAATACATCCAGAGGAGGAGTGTCCTCTACATTAAGTACAATTTCAGAGGAGGGTGTGATTGGTATGTGCTCTGTTACTGCGGCTGTGCTGCTTGTTCCTGTGCTCAAAACTTTGGTTGTCTGGACAGGGGTCTATACATTCTGTCCTTCTACATTAATCAATTGATTAAAGGTTTCCCATTATTTATCTAACTCAATGGTGACTGGCTGTTGCTGTACATTGGTTGAAGGAGGATTTGTCTGTTGAGAAGTCAAAATTTGCTGTTGAGTAAGCTCTTTAGATTGTGCAGAATCTTTAATGGATTCTTCCATTTTATCTTCCTTTT
The DNA here is from genome assembly GCA_034641835.2 of Pinus albicaulis. Classification (NCBI taxonomy): domain Eukaryota; kingdom Viridiplantae; phylum Streptophyta; class Pinopsida; order Pinales; family Pinaceae; genus Pinus; species Pinus albicaulis. Next base: position 1,349,512,841 of record CM076579.1, read on the forward strand.
CTTTAGACTTATTGGAGTGTTCAGAATCTCTGTCAGATTTTGATTTATATTTACATGTACTTGAACTTCCGTTAAGGCTAACACTAGGAGTTTTTTCTCTTGCGGGCTCTAAGCGTAGATTATCCAAAGGAATAGGAATTAGTCTTCTTTCTCTGTAAAGCTTAAATTCCTGGAATTCCTCTGGAGAAAGATGAGCTTGAGCTGAATTCAAAACTTCTTTGAATGAATTTCTTGCTTGGAACATATCATCAAAAAGATCCTGTTCCCCGGAAAATTCCCTTACTTTGATTGCATTGGTAAAATTCTTAACAATATCATTTGGGTCAAATAACCTTCTTGAGAATTTGAACAGCTGTAGGCATGTAACATTTCCTATCAATTGAAATGCATGACCAATATCAAACAGTGAAAATGTTCCACATTTTATGGGAAATTGTGGCCAAATGCCCTTTTTCTTCTCTTTTAAATCTTTTGTTATACCTCCCTGGCCACAGGTCTGATAAGCAATTTCCCGAGCTACAAGTCTATCTGGAACATATAAGGGTAAAACATGGGGAGAAGCATAACTTCCAAAAACCCTAATGTAGGTGAACAATTCTTCTCCAAACCATCTTGCGACGGGGAGAATATCAACCTCTGTTTCTGAGGATAACCTTGGGGCATCCTTATTATACAATGTTCTGTACAATGGCAGCATTATTCCATGACAAATTTGGTAAAAATGGGGAACAAACTTAGACTCCCATAGTTCTTTATGATACACATGAATGGGCAAAGGATCGTGGATAGTCCATTTCCAGCCCATCACAGGGAATTTAGAGACATAGCAGATGGCGTCCATGACATAAGCAGATAAATAAAAAGGCGGATAAACCCGCTGAGAAACATTTCGTTTAGACCGGTAATGAAAAATAGCAGTGGTGAGATTATCAGATAGGATTTTGGCCCAATCTCCAATTGTAGAATTAACAGCCGCATTCAACAAAGGAAGCCATTCGGGTAAGATAATATTTATGTCAGGCTTTCCAAAAAGCCTACATAACATGGCAGCAGTAAAACATTAAGGAGAGGTAAGTGAACCCATGCTGTACATACCTTGTTTGTTCTTCTTCAATGGTTCACTTCTTTTGGTCCACTCCTTTGTGCATTCTACCAAATTTGAGTGTTCTTTGGCAAACTCTTCCATAAATTGCTTGTTGAAAGTTGCCTGAGGTTCTGGCAGCTTATACATTAATCTCAGATCTTCTATGGTGAATGACCCGATTAGCTCTTCCGATGGAGTTCTAAATTGTCTGTCTGAAATATCTGTGCTATCCAGCACCCATCTCACCATGTCTGTATATGGGAGAATCCTTGGCCTTGCTGCTATTCTATGCAGAAAGGAGCAAGCCAAGTCTCTAAGGATTGCTTCAGACGTATTCTTTGAACCCGCTATAGCTGCAACTTTTATCACCACAGGGTTTTCTTCTTCTAACAGATTATACATTCCTTCCCAAGTGGATATACCGGCATCCTTGTTACAGGCGGTGTCTGCATATAGCGAAGCCATTTCTTTGTTTTCAGAATTTGAGCTCTTCTCCTTCTTACCCATAGTGTTTAGCGGAAGCTTTGTATAGTGGTTTTCTCCTTCGTGCCTGCGTTTTACGAATAAATGAGAGTAATGATATAAGAAAGGTGATGAGACTATTTTGAATATGAAAGCGGATGAAATATAATATTTTAATTGTGAAACGACTTTCAATCTAAACACAATCTCATTTCACATTAATAATCAATCCAATCATTTAATATAATCATTAAAGCGCATAATGGATTTGACATATGGGAAGATTGCCTTGGGATAGCGCGCCTATATGAATCTGCGACATTGCGATCTGCGATTTGCTGCGCAATATCGCAATATCGTAATGTCGCAATATCGCAAAATGAAGTCATCGCAGTCATAAAAATAGCGCAAAGCGGAAATTGCGCAATAGCACAAAAGCGCATATCGCAAAAGCGCAAAATCGCAAAAGCGCAAAATCGCAAAATGAAATCATCGCAAAAGCGCAAAATCGCAAAAGCGCATAATTGATAAGAGCGCAAAAGATATTCATTAATCATTTCTGTTTTCTGCGCTATGCGATCTGCGATCAATGCGTTTTATATATACCATTTTGTTATGGATGCGCTATCTTGTTTAAAGAGCAATTTTATTATAATCTATCATAAACTTAAGTGTTTCTAAATATTCTTTCTAAGGGATTTCTGTAAGTTTATGATAGAAAGTTTTATTTGAAAGGCAAACAAATCCTAATTGATTTTTTGAATTTTTTAACTAAGGGTCATCATTTATTTAGTATTATTACTAATAATAAATAAAAGGGGGGTTGTTGTTGGTCACAACACCTCCTTGCTACTATACGGATTTGCTGAGTTTGCCTCTCCTTCACCTTCTCAGGCTCTCTTCAGAAAAAAGTCTCCAGCTCTCCTTATCCTCCTCTCTCAATCTGCTCATGAAAGAATGAATGACCTTTTCCCTCCTTTTCCTCCTTTAACCTAACCCTAAGTGACTTTTGGGGAATCCCTAAATCCAATGGTTGAAATAGATTGAGATCTAGGGCTGAGATTAAATGCTCATTTAAATCTCACTTTCTATTTTTTAATTCACCCCACTTTAATAAAGACCCACTTAGTCATTTATTTTCAAAGTCACTTTTCCTTTCTAATTTTACATTAACTTTATTAAAGTCACTTTAAAATTAGACTTTAGTAACTTTATCACTTAAAGTCACTTTTAAATTAGATTTTACTTTATAACTTTATAAAGTCACTTTAGGAGAAAATTAAATTCTTTTGGACACTTTTCCCTAGGCCAAAGATCAAAGCCTTAGGGAACCACCTGTCCTCTGGTAACCAAATTTCAACACTCCCTCTTACTGAGGAAGGTGTTCCTCACCACACCCATCTTGTCTCTGAAGTAGACATGCTTGCCCCGTGGTAAGGCTTTGGTAAGAATATATGCAACCTGCTCATCAGTGGGAATATACTCAAGCTTCATAGCTCCTTTCTGAACATAGTCTCTGATGAAATGATATTTGATCCCGATATGCTTTGACCTGTCATGAAATACTGGATTCTCCATGAGTTTAATGCAACTTTGATTATCACAGTAAATCACTGAAGGTCTCAACGACTGACCAAATAAGCCAAACAACATCTTGCGAAGTCAGATGGCCTCACAACTAGCTAGACTGGCTGCCATATACTCTACTTCCGTTGAACTCAATGCTATTGACTGCTGCTTTCGGCTGAACCATGACACCACTACCGAACCCAACCCAAAACAACACCCTGAAGTGCTCTTCCTATCAGAAGAAAAACCTGCCCAATCAGAATCAGTGTAACCTGCCAATCTCACTCCATCCCCCTGCTTGTAGTCCAGACCATAATCCATTGTCCCCTGCAAGTACCACAAAATGTATTTTGCAACCACCCAGTGAACCTTCCTAGGCTCACACATAAACTGACTCATCGTGTTGACTGCAAAACAAATATCTAGCCTAGTGTTGACCAAGCACATCGAGGAACCAATCAGCTGTCTGTACAATGTGGGATCCACCAAATTGGAATCCGAAGCATGAAGCTTCTTCCAGTTGGTGATCATTGGTGTCGACATGGGTTTACAATCCTCCATGTGGAATCTGCCAAGGATATCCACAATATACTTCCCCTACCCCAGGAAGAAATTCCCCTCCTCCTGCCACACCTCCAAACCCAAAAAGTAATGCATCAAGCCGATGTCCTTCATCTCAAACTCCGCCACAAGATCTCTCTTGCAGTGCTCTATGAGTCTCTCTGCACCTATAATGACTAAGTCATCCACATACAACACCAGAATGAGAGGCTCCTCACCTATCACAATATAGTAAAGGTTCGGATCTGCCTCACTCTTTGTGAAACCCATCCCCTACAAGTATGTATCTATCCTGGAGTACCAAGCTCTGGGAGCTTGCTTCAGGCCATAAAGGGCCTTCTTCAGTCTGCACACATGGGACTCCTTCCCATGCACCTCAAAGCCCTGTGGCTGCTCAATGTACACCTCCTCCTGTATTAAGCCATTGAGAAATGCGGTCTTCACATCCATCTGGTGGATCTTCCAACCCATCTCTGCTGCTATCGATATAATGGAGTGGATCGAAGTATATCGAGCCACGGGAGCGAAGGTCTCCTCATAATCAACTCCCTCTACCTGGGAGAACCCTCTAGCCACAAACCTCGCTTTGAATTTCTCAATGCTGCCATCTGCAGCATGCTTTACCTTGTAAACCCATCTGGAAGTAACCACGGATTTGCCCTCAGGCCTCGGCACCACCTCCCAAACATCATTCTTCATGATAGAAGAATACTCCTCCTGCATGGCCTCTCTCCTGACCTGCTGGCTAGCTGCCTCCTCATAGCTAGAAGGCTCAGAGTCAAGGATGCCGGTAGCCATTGCCATATAGCTACAAAACCTCTCAGGTGGTCTGCTCTCTCTGACCGGCCTCTTAGGCCCAACAACAGATGTGGCCTCTCTCAAGGTGTCCTGAAGCCACTTGGGCTTCCTCTTCCCTGAGCATACTTCTCCCATTGGAAATTGAAACTCTCCTCCCATCTCTTTGGAGCCCAGAATCCCACCTGCCTGTCTGTCCTCCCGCTCGACTCAACTCCGAGAAGCTATGTACTGTGGAACTGTCCATCAAAGGACTCCCTAGTAAACGTCAGGACTGCCCGATGATGCCCGAAGCACCACCACTTTGGGAGCTACCGTCATCGACGGACTCCGGCATCGTCATGTCCTCCCGATCCTCGCCTCGCCGGATCCCACAATTCGACTTATGTCGCACCAGGGTCTAGCGATCTAGACATTCAACTTCTGATGACCTCCTCAGCGTCCTATCCTCCTCTCGAACTTATCCCCAGCAATTGGCTTCCTCTCAAGTGAGAACAAGACCAAAAGGCCTTTGAGGTCTCACCAGAGTCTACACTTTCTCCTGGTTTATCTTGTCCCTCCTTGGTAATGTATCCATGATACACTCAAAGATACGAAGATGACCAATATTAGGCTTCTTCCCAGAAAAAGCCTCCTCCGGAGTCATGTGCCCCAAGGCACGATGCAGACTCCTGTTTTGCAAATAAACAACAATGTTGCAGGCCTCTGCCCACAAAAACAATGGCAACCCCTGATCATGTAACATGGCTTTGGCAGCCCCTCCGATGGATCTGTTCTTCCTCTCCACAACCCCGTTCTGCTGGGGGTTGTAAGGAACAATGAACTCCCTCCTAATGCCTGCCTCCGCACAATAGTCAACAAACTCTCCAAGGGTGTACTCTCCTCCATTGTCCGACCTCAGGGACTTGATCTTCCGACCTGTCTGTGTCTCCACAAGAGCTCTCAACTCCTGAAACCGCTTGAAGACCTCACTCTTGGTCTTCAAGAAATAAATCCAGGTCCTCCTGGAGTGATCATCAATGAATAACACATAGTACTCATATCCACTCAAGGAAACATGAGACATCCGACCGCTCACATCGGAATGAATCAAATAAAGTATCCCAGTCGCTCACTGCCATCGCTGGAAAAGAGATTGGCAAATCCTGTCATCATCCTTCCGTGCATCAAAGTGATCACTACTGAAATCTGGCACACTTGTAGTGATCTCCTGCAATGTCCTCAAGGCTCTTGCATATGCCTCATCTCACAAACAACCAACATACACTTTAATTCATACTCATGGTTATCGCTTCAAATGCCAAAAGGGGCTGAAATGCAAACTTGCACACCTTTGCATGGCGTACACCTATCACTCTAGCTGAATCAGCTGGAGCGCCCCTGGGATACATCAGCACCTGTCCACCCCTGAACAATATCTCATATCCTCTGTCCTCCAAAGCTGAGACGGATATGAGGTTCTTCCTCATCCCTAGCACATAAAGAACATCTGACACCTTCAAGGGAGGTTTAGACTCCCTCTGAAATGTCAGCGTTCCCACACCGACTGCTCTAACAACTCTGTCATCACCGAGTACTACCTCTATATCAGTGCCACTCTCTGAAAGCTCTGAGAAGTACTCACGGACTCCCGTCATGTGACGTGAAGCCCCACTGTCCACATACCAGATACCCGAAGATGCTCCGCTAATCGAGGGAAATGCATGCTCCCTCTGAACCTCTATGGCAGATAATCCTGCACTAGAAGACTCACACGCAATGAACCCAAACTCCTGGTCAAAGCGATCTGCAAAGTCCTTAACCTCTGCTGAAGCTGCCATGCTCTGGTTCTTCCCCTTCTTCTTCTTCTTCTCCGGACACACAACTGCATAGTGTCCCATCTTCTGACAATTCCAACACTTCACTTTGGAATAGTCCTTCTGTGAGTTATCTTGTTTACCTTTACCTTTGCCTTTGCCCCCACCATTGCTTGTGGAAGCCTGCTTCTTTCCTTTGCCTTTCTTGCGTCCTGCCAACAGTGCTACATCCTCATCCTGCTCAACTGGCTTGGCTGCCCCAAGCTGACCTTTCCTGATCTCTGTCTGAATGCAATCATCCCAAAACCTCTCCCATGTGGGAAGGGTCTCATGTGCACAAACCCCATCAGCAAAGTTCATCCATGAATTGGGGAGGCCATTCACTGTTATCCGCACCAACTCAGTGGGTTGAATGACCTCTCCAATTTCTGCCAACTCATCTCTCACATTAGTAATATTTGTGAGATATCCAGCTTTACTATCAGTCTTACCCATCTTAATGGTCTTCAGCTTCTCCTTCAGGACCATTTTCCGATTCTCATTGGTACTCTGGTAGAGATTGTTCAATGCTGTCCACATCTCATGAGCATTTCTCTTTCCTCTCACATGAGGAATGCAATGGTCTTTGATTCCATCTAGAATTAGTCTCTTACCCTTGTTGTTCTTCCTATTATATGCTGCCAACTGAGTAGCATCAGTAGGCACATTAACAGGCTGCTGTGTGGTATGAACCATGATATCCCAGACTTCTGCCTCCTCAAAGATACTCTGCATTCTCTCCTTCCAAACGATGTAATTGGTATGCCCATCCAACCTATCCTCCACCCTCAATCCCAATGACATCTTGTTGTCCTAAAACTGAAAAATAGCACTGTTGTAGTAAAGATAAAAATTATGTTTGTGAAAAATCAACTTGCTGGAATTTTCTAAGTGAAAAAATCAGCAGGCTGTATTTTTCTCCTTGTTGTCCCAAACTGCACTTTCAGCACTCAACCTCTGATACCATGTAGAAATTTCATGTTTTCCCACCCCGGTTTTCAGTTTCACCTTATTTCTCCTTTTAGTTAAATGCCCTTTCCCATATCCTTACATTCAACAACAGAAAAATAATTTTTGCTGAAAACACAAATTCTGGAAAATTTACAGAATGCTGGAAAATGCAGAAATAAATATCAGTAGATACAAACAGCCATTCAACACATTATAACACAGATATTTTTGGTCAAGGTGACCCTGGAAAAACCCCCTACAACTCTTGGGGAAAACCAGTTTGAGAGCTCCTTCTTATTTCTGGAAAATGCTTTTACAGAGAGGTGAAATATACAGGAAAAAATTCTAGCAAATTAATTACAAACTTATCTGGTTTTTCGTGCTTGCCTCCACCTTGGAAAACGTGCCAGAATAGAAAAATACTCAAAACAAAAATTTATTACAACAAACTGCCTTTCTCGAAAACTGTGTTGGCTGCCTTGAAAAATGTGCCCAGCAACCTTGGAAATCGATCCCTTTGTTGCTATACTTTTCCTCAAAAATCGTGCTGCCTTTCTCCTCGAAAAATGTGCCACAAAACTGTTGTACGGACTGTTGTCTCGATTTTCGTGCTACTGTATGGCCTTGCTGCCTCGATATTCGTGCAGCCTCTTGCTTCCTCGAAAACCATGCCCTCCTTGCTGCTGTACGGATTTGCTGAGTTTGCCTCTCCTTCACCTTCTCAAGCTCTCTTCAGAAAAAAGTCTCCAACTCTCCTTCTCCTCCTCTCTCAATCTGCTCATGAAAGAATGAATGACCTTTTCCCTCCTTTTCCTCCTTTAACCTAACCCTAAGTGACTTTTGGGGAATCCCTAAATCCAATGGCTGAAATAGATTAAGATCTAGGGCTGAGATTAAATGCTCATTTAAATCTCACTTTCTATTTTTTAATTCACCCGACTTTAATAAAGACCCACTTAGTCATTTATTTCCAAAGTCACTTTTCCTTTCTAATTTTACATTGACTTTATTAAAGTCACTTTAAAATTAGACTTTAGTAACTTTATCACTTAAAGTCACTTTTAAATTAGATTTGACTTTATAACTTTATAAAAGTTATAAAGTCACTTTAGGAGAAAAATTAAATTCTTTTGGACACATTTCCCTAGGCCAAAGATCAAAGCCTTAGGGAACCACCTGTCCTCCGGTAACCAAATTTCAACAACTCATTTTGTATGGATGATAGCTTGGGAATGGGAGTTTCACATGGGAATGAAGGTTCCCAATATATTTTAGATTCCATGCCTCAAGAAGGCCTCTAGACAACATATTTTTTCCTCCATGGGTATTCCACTTTTTCATGATGATAGCTATTTGGGATTGTCACCAAAAGCTAACTTGCCTACTTGGGAGGAGCCACTTGGAGATTTATTGATGAGGCATCATCTCGTTCATTGGAGGAGCCTATCATATGAGGATGCTATAGGAAGAGGAGAGGCTCTTTAGTTCTATCCTTGTATTTTCTTAAGGACAAGCAACATTTGGGAGGGGAGGACTGTGATATTCCTAAATTAGCACATAGCTAATTGGAATATTAAATTTTGATTTTGCTCTTAGATAGAGGAATAAGAGGGTATGGAGACCCATTAATTTCCTTAGTAGGAATAAAATACACTCCTAGTGTGAATGGGGGCCATCTAAAAAGCTGGATTGAAGACACTTAGGTGTGGAAAGGGGCTAGAGCATGAAGATTGGGTCAACTTTGATCAAATCAACAATGTTGTTATGAAGGAGTGGCATTCATGGTGGGACAACGCAGTTTTGGAGGGAGATTGAATGCATGGAAGTAGTGAACTAATTGAGTGGGGCCAATTGTAAGGAAGCTCATCACTTATATAAGGAAGAGGATGACAACCATATGTTTTATTTTTTGAGATTATTATTTTGATATGGTATGTTTAGACTTGTTACTCTCTTCAGTTGTTTAGCTAAGATTGCATTTTTTTTTTAGAATAGGGTGTTCTTGGTCCGGAATCCCATCTCTTGCCTTGAGAGACCTCTTGGAAGAGTATTACACTACATTTTCCACTGTCCGACATCAAGCCAAGCTACATCTTTGTGTACAACACAGTTTCTGTAGAGTATTGTGTTGTGTTGTAGGGTGCAGCAGTGGAGGATTGTATTGGGTGTCTTCAGAGCTAGTTTTGCAGTGGATAAGGGTTTTGTTCCTTTGGGAGGCTAGTAAGGAAGCCCCTTGGGCTTTATTGACATATTTGGCACCATGCCAAGGAATATTTGTCCCCTACAATGCAATTTCAGTCCAGATCTGCGTTATTTTAGGGAGGAGTTGTAGGGGTGGTTGCAGTGGTTGTTTGGGAGGTGATTTATTCAGTGGAGGAGACATTCTTTCATCCGGAGGATCTATTGGAGAAGAACTGTGGGTTTCTACATCAGCTTCAACCATAACTTTTCATTTCTTTTGTTGCATCATACCTTTTATCCCTAGGGCTGCAACTTACATTGGCACATTTTGTGCATTTTCCAAAAACCCTCTTAAGTTGTCTTGGAAAGCTGATCTAGTGCCCAAATCTGTATGTGTAATATCTATTGTGGCCTATATCAGTATTTTTATATCATTATATGGTCTATGGCTGTAGTTATGGCTAACATGACTGTGTTGTAGCAGCTCTCTGACATTTTGTATTGTAGCAACAACTCATATTTGGGAGTGATTGTTTATGGGAGGCTTGTTTCCTCATTTCATATTATTTATGCCTCACTATTCTATATTGATTTTATGTTCTTATACATAATTTTATGGCTCCATATTGGTATCTATTGTTGATGTGTTGATTTAGACTGCTATTTCCAATTTTGTGTTCATATATTTCTGCTTCCCCATTTGGGAATATTACACTTGACTAGTGGTACCAACCCACTGAGGAGGATATGTGTTTTATCACTATCCTATCTAGGAGAGGGGAGGATTTTCCCTTAGTTCCCCGATGTCACCTTCGGTTATGCAGTAGGGAGTCAATTGGTGTACTCTCATAGATACATTAGGGATGACATACTTTGTCCAGCATATTTTCAGGTGTTTGGTGGAAAACTACGGATTTCTTCCTTTGGTACAGAGGAGATTAGGTGCACCTCACTATTACTGACCACCATTTCACATTATACCAATGACTGGTAGCGCATTAGTTTCCGACCTTTTTTTTATTTTATGTTGATTCTCTATTCCAGAGGCCATGACTTGTGAGATGATCTACCATTATTTTGCGGCAGTTTTGTATATTCTTAGATAGATGTCATTCTCAAGCACGAAGGAGGTTGGCCTTCCCTTTTTCTTCAAAGTTATTTTGTTTATTTTTTGAGAGGTTTTCGGAGATGAGGCCTACTTTTTTTCTTCAGCCTTGTAGGCCGATGATAGAGGTACGGATGAACATATGGGGTGATATGATGCCCAAGAGGGGGCCAGTAGGAGTATTCGACCAGGATATCTAGTGATGCACTGGAGCTACTAGCCAGTGAATATGACCACATGTTCGTGATGGTACTGTGTCCTTATGCAGGGTTTGATTGGCGACGGTGTACCAACATCATATTCACATAGGATGAGGCACCCGATGATAGAGGTAATATTAGTGCTTTCTTTAAATTAATATAGTTTCATTTTATTGTCTTAATTAACTAGAATAAAATTTATTCTAACACGTTCTTTAACTTGTTTTATTAATTTTTTTAATGAAATTGTCTAATTATTGTTGTGTACTGTATATTTTGTAGATATTGGCACATTCTTTGGGGACATGCCTCCATCCCCACCAGATGATCATGCAGATGACAAGGATATGGCGGAGGCCGCGAAGGGTGAGATACCTCCTCAGGTGAAGATACCTGCGGGCATGCATTGTAGGGCTGAAATTTGATTCAAGATGGAGTTGGGTGACCGACTATGTAGACTCTTGGTTGATGGGGGAGTCTTCCCTGCTACGATCAGAGGCATCTAGGCATATCGTACACTCACGGAGCTCTTGAGGGACATGCCGTGCAATATGATGAGCCTTATGCATCATATCGTCAGAGTTTCCAGGCTACTGGAAATGAGGAGGGATAGGCGTCATGGAGATGTGCCACACAACAAATCAAATGATGATCATGAGGGGAGTGATCATTCTAGTACTCCACATCCTCCTCCTTCACCTCACGGAGATGAGCAACCAACATCCCCTGAGCAGAAACCTCTTGAGCAGGCACCATCGAATGAGTAGGCCTTGACTAGTTATAGTATTGATGTACCTCCAGAAATTTGACATTTATATGCAGTTCTATTACAATTGTATATTTTTGACATTATATATATATATATGGTGCCTGTATTTTATGTTCATGTTGATGTACTTAATTTACATGTTGGTGTTCATCATGATATGTATAATGTTAGGTCATATTAGATATGTTCATTTAATGTGCTTGCATATAGATGTGTATGTTATAGCAGTTATTTGACATGAGATGTATATTTGATGTTTGTGTTGTGATGATGTTATACAATGCTTGTGCTTTGTTAGATGATCACGATCACGCTGATTAGATGATATTAGCGAATTTGAATGTGTATTTTAGAATATGATGTTTTTATGATGGTTATCATGATCATGATGTTTATTTTTAATATTAAATCATGATATTTATTAAATATTATCTATTGGTAATTTTATTTGTATGTAAAATTGTAAAATTATAATTGTAATTGTAATTGTATTTTGAAATTGTAAAATTGTAAAATTGTAATTGTATTTGTATGTATTGTCATGATTCAATTTAATTAAAATTGTAAAATTTGTAAGAATATTAATAATTTTAAAATAATAAATCTAGAATAATATGAATTTTTGTAACATAATAAAGTTTAGAAAATAATGAAAATAAATTCATGTTTAGAATTATCATTATTTTATTATGATCTTACGTACCAAAAATAACGGTATAAATTAATACATTTTTTTTAATTTTTAAGATATATATATATATATATATATATATATATATATATGGTGCATTTATTTAAGTAATGATATAGCGAAAAACCATTTAAAGAAATCAGGTAGTTGCATTAATTTAGGAATTGATATAAAAAAAAAGAACTTGATACAATGCATTGCTCTCGAGAACAACATAATGGAAAACTATCAAGTGAAATGATTTTAACATTAACACAATGCAAACCAATTAATTCAAAATAAATATTATAATGTTTGGAAAAAAATAATCTTAGTTATAAGGCTAAGTCATCTTCTTTATAGAAACCCATATTAAATTGTATAAATGATGAAATAACACATGTACCATATCACTCTTTGTTCTCATCATCCTCATTATCTTCCAGCTCACTTGGCATGATAATACTATTGTTCTCAAAAATATTTTTTGATCTAAGGTAATGTCTCAATACGAACCACCCATCCCTATCGAAGACATCTGGGTAAAAAAAACATGGTTGCAGTGTTTGGGGAAAACATAAGGCTCCTTAGCTTCATCCCACATCTTTCCAGAGTTGAAACATATAAGCCTACTATCATGATATTCCTTTACATTATTACGATCAAAGGTGTCCCACGAATTGCACCTAAAAATGACACATTGGAAAGAAGAGAATTCCACTTCACTAATCTCTTGTACCTTTCTGACGTAACCTGTCCCTCGTACTAGGTTTTAGTCATGGTGGCTAGCTCGAATAGATTGATTGAACTAGAATTCCACTCCACAGTCTTGTGTCATGTGTCCATGATCAACATTTTCTATGCGAAAATGGTGTCCATATGCCCACATAGATGAGAACAAATGCACCCATAAAAATGTTAAAAAACCATAATGTCATGTGTCTAATAACCCAATTGTTAAAATATAAAATATAGATGTTACATTTCAAAGGTGCATTATTAAGTTTAAAATGTACATAAATAGATTAGTACCGAGTTGATGCACCCAATCCCTACGTTTAGCGAATCCTCTTCAACACATAGGTAACGACCGATTGCACCATGTTTCTTTCTGACTTGGTCAGCAACCTAACTGTTGCGGCATATAATTGACCTATTTTCTTTTAAATGATCAGTATAAGGCATGCTTCTACCATTCAACCATCTGAATTATTTCTTGTCACTATCCCATTTCATCCTCTTTTCTTCGTACAATGCGACCCACAATTGTGTCACTTTGGAATTGTAAAGAATGAATTCATTGGTTGCCTAAATTTTTGCATTCGCTGATGAAATCAAACCGACATATAGTGCATATGAGATCAAAATATACATTATATTGAATTTCAACGTGAATATTTACTTTGTGTAAATTTGAAAAATTATAAGTCGCTAACTCTTTATCAAGTACCTTTTTCCATTCGTTTGGAGAAGCTCCCCTTCTCTTTTGTCTGCATCCCTTTCATCGTCCAAATCAACAGAACTAGTGTGTTTTCGATCTATTTGATGTACTCACTGACATAATAGAAATACTCATACAATATGTACCCCTCTATCCTAGACCCCTCGGGTTTTTCCCTTTGTCGAACAAAATATTTCAGTTTGTTTATATACCTTTCTAATAAGAACATCCAACAACAAGAAACCACCCCAAATAATTCAACCTCATCTACTAGGTGGATTAGAAGATGAACTTCCATGTCCATGAAACTCGTCGGCAGTTCCTTCTCAAACATACAAACAATCTCAACTATCTCTTGACGCCACCATGGAATTCTAGCCACATGAATCTCCTTTTATGTTATCCAACGTAAAAATGTAAATAATTTAGATATGGCACGTCCTAGGTCTTGTGGGAAGTCATGTTTCACACACCCATGCATGAACAACAGATAATGACACTGCATAGTTATAAACACATGCATACAAAATTAGTTATGTTTTATGATCCCATGGGATAAAAATTATTAATATAAAAAATAATAAAATCATGATTTTGACATTATACGTACTCTTAGAAGATTCAAATGGTCATGTGCTTTCAACCCCAAAAAATGGTATTCCATGGTGAAGCAACGCCATAGTGAAGACCCATATTAAGATGGCACCCGCACACCCATTATAACTTCCTTTGACAAAGAAATATCATCTTTTTTAAAAATCCATGGCACGTCACCTTCTTTGAAATACCAATTAGAGGGACCATCCTCTCCTATACTTTCTAATTGTCTTGGCCAATGTTTCTTTTTATTTTTGAAGTAATAAGATCTTTCTTAACAGCCAATGTGTCACATTGTTTCGATGATATGTGGCTCCATAAATAAGATGAAACATTTTTAAATATATGTATGGGATCTAGTAAGTGGGTAATATTAAGATGATCCCAATATTGGAGGTTATAAAAGATGCAATTTCTCAACATAGGTGTCAAATAATTTTGGATCATCGAACACAAGCTCCCCATTTGAATCGAACATTTCTATGAACTCCTTCTCCTTCTCTCTCTTATATGATCTAAGCTATTCAGCTAGTGTCGTTATTGCATGCCTTTGGTTTCTCTCTCGTTTACCATTGAAAGAGGATTTTGCTCTTATATAATGGTTTTCTTTTGGGAGGAGTACCCTGGAGGAGTCATACACTGGCCTTTGTAGGTCATTAGACCATCTAGCTTTTAGAGAAGGTCAACAACATTTACATCCATAATACCCTTTAGTTACAAGACCTGAAAAATTATTGTATACAATATGCATGGCATGTTATAGAATATCATGAAGATCAGAACAATTACAACGAATTAAATTAATATGCAAAATAATATTGATACGTATATAAAAAAATCAATAAGCATGTAATTTACCAGAGAAAAATCCTAAGCCTGGATAATCATGTGTGGTGTAATCACATATGACATACAACGTAAAACTCCTCTCTATTGCAATGGGTCTTGATACATCATATTATACATTTATCCCATCCCATAATTCCTTTAATTCATCTACTCATGTTTATAAGTAGACATCCATATTCTTTACTTGTCTTCTACCAGGGACTATGAGAGCCAACATAAGATGTTCACTCTTCACAGAAAACCATGGGGGAATATTGTTATTGTTCACTACTACAGGAAAAAAACAATATTTTGTGTTCTAGAGGGAATATGGGTTGACGTCATCCATGTATATGCTAATTTGTATACTTCTTACTTCATCCTTGAATTTTTTGTTCCATGTATCCTCTATATGCTTCATGGCTATTGAATATGTTGGGATTCAGATAAGACATCCTTGCAACATAGCTAATTATTTGCAACAAAATATCCTTTGAACCCTTGGGATTATAGGAATGTGCCTCAATATCTTAAGAGGAGGACCACGTGATTTACCCTTCTTTTTTTATTTATCATACCTGTCATGCCTATTAGGTTCCCATGATTTGTTAGATTGGTGAGATCAAATGCACAGGGTAACATCATACCAGTCTTTGGATTCCTAGAACCTAGCCTTCCTAGACTCAGAGAAGGCTCTCTCTATTTTGTGCAAAGGATGTGAACTTGTTTTCTTTTAGGGTTTGATTTTATGCTAGTTTTTAAGTGTAGGGTTGGTTTGTTTGTTTGGTTGGGTAAGATGATCAAGTAGAATAGATAGAGTGAGGAAATGTTCAAGTCATTGGGCTATGGAGTCAATAAAAGTCATGGAAAGTTTCAACAATAAATCAGGGTGGATCACAGGCCAAATCTAACATGGTCAAATGGATTTTCAAGGTTTGTGTCTGCTCAACTTAGTGTTCCTAAATTGGTGTCATAAATTGTCAACCAGGGCTAGTAAACTATTGAAGTGAAGTGCACTATATGTGCCTAGGTATCTTCTTCCTACTTCGTTGTGTTTAGTGTTTTTCTAGTGTTTTTGGTTTTGTATTTTTGTGTTAAGAGGAAAAGAACTAAATTGTTGGCAAAGAGAAGTTACTGATCACACTAAAACAGAACAAAATATACTCTAAACTGTGTATGACACCTAAGAATACAAAATTCTAATTCACAAATTGCAAAGCTTGACAAGGAAAGTAACTCATAACATTAACTCAGTCCAATTCATTTCATTAGGGGTATGTTGGAACAACTTGATAAAAGGATAAGTTTGATGTAATGAGGTTCTCTTTAATAAACAACAACTTACAATATCACAGAGAAAATCTTATCCAGGGTTAGAAATTTGTTAGAACACTTTGAGAAAATATTATCTGCAATTTAGTAAGGAATCCTATGCTAACATAGCTTATGATACTAGAATTAACCCACTCTGCAACTCAAAATATTACTATTAAGCCTCATTCAAGGGTTAGGGATCTCTTGGAATAGATTTGGAAAAAGGGTTGTTTGTAAAATTATGAGAAATTGCAGAATAGTCAAGAAATTCAAAATGATATAAATAATTCTTGTCCATATGATGATGATGTGTTAAAATAAATTAAGAACAAGAGCAGTTTGTAAATAATGAAGGCCTTTAAGTCTAATTTAATAGAACTAGAATACAACTAGCTAATAAAACTTGAAATACAATGAACAGAACTGAACTAAAATGCAATTAACCTCCGAAGTATTATAGCTCTATCTCATTCACGTGTTAGTGATATATTGGAACAGTTCATAAGAATGAGATTGACTGTAACATTTGATGTAAGTGAACATAAAACATGAAGTTCGTAAAACTGCCTAAATTAGGAACAAAACAGAGCTGAAGTCACTTATCTAAAAAATATGCACAAAGCCTTTCGGACAGTAGGGGCCCTCTACCATCGGATTGGCACACGAATCTCCTCAAAATTGCTTTAGATCATGCATTAAAGTTGTACTTCTTTCATTAAAGGAGAACGCTTCAGAAACAGAGTATCACAGTTTTGGAAAACTTAACAACAAAAAATCAACTAGCTAACTGTCTCTCAGTTCACCAAGTTATTTTTATAAGAAAAATACATAACTGTCATTGAGAAGAAATAGGGATAGGTTTATTTTTCAATAAAAATCGAATTATAACTCCTGTTGAGGCTTCGTATTTTGCTGAAGACATCTGCAGAGTCCTTGTCCTGGTAGAAGTTTACTTCTTAGTTTTGGTTTCATCCACGTGCATAACCACTTGCAAATTTTTGCTCAGACTTCGTAGAGGGAAAGGAATGATGTAGGTGAGTTCTGGAATTCAACCATATGCGTTTTTCCTTTAAGTGACACATGTAACCTATGTGAACATAAATATAGTTACGGAATATGCGACTAGCTACAGAATGGCTGCATTCTGTAGCTAAGTCTAGTCAAAAATCACTACAACAACAAGACCACAAAATTTTAGTAAGTCAGTTATTGCATGCATTCTTAAAGTAAATTTAATCATTCCTATTGATATTTTAAGCCTATACAGAGGATAAATGGAATGAAGTGAAATTTGGTGAAAGGAAAGGACATCTTTGGGGCTCAACAGTTTTTGTGAAATGAAATGAACATCAAGTTTGTGAACAAAGCAGGGCAAAGGGAAATTAAAAATCCTTTGTCATGTACTTAAAAAATAAGGGAATTCAACACTATTTAGCATAAATAAGTAATAATTAGACAGGGAACAACAATAACTCTTTGATTCAACTCAAGCAAATAAGCAGTTCAGACAAACAATCCAATGAAATATAGAAGGCGAGAAACTCATTTAACTTCTAGTGATTTCACCTTCAAGGTTAGAAAACATTCAAGATAAATAGATAACTTTAATCAAAGAAGAGGGAATGCCTAAACATCGTTGATCATATCCATAAAGATCTCCAAAAAAAATATTCAAGCATGGACAAAGGGTATGATCGAAACATAGCTTATTTGGCAAACCTAATTAGTGGTACTTTAGAGAGAGATCTCAATAATAGTGTTTTAGTGACATCAAACAACCAGGGCTAACCATAATAAATATTTGATACCTACTGTATTGAACCATTCATGAGATAAACAAGCTTAGGGGGTCTATAGAGCAATTAAGAATTCTCTAAAATGTCCTAGCAGAGGAAAACATAGAGGTAGTGAAGAACAAATAGAGTTAAGGTGCCTTTGAAAAACATTTCTTAGTCTAAAACCTTTGTCCTACTACAATTTAGAAGGATGAAACACAATGATACATAAGAAAAAAATAATTGAATAGATGCACATCACCATTAACCAAGCTCAGGGATCGTGCAAGTAGCCTTCTCCATCATCAATCAAGACAAGCCATTCACATACTCCACAACACCAATTTCTTCTCCAATCTCCAAAAAAAACTATGTATTGCTCCAAAGAGTCATCAAATGCCAACCATATACATAAGACCTCCTTGCTCTATTTATCTAGAAAATAAGGAGGTGGAAACCTTTAGAGGCTTCTAGAAACCATAAATACACCACAAATGTCATTTATGCCAAAGAGACCATGCAAGGACCAAGGCACAAAATATCTCATGAAATAAATGCAAAAATAACTCCTAGCACCCAAAATTGGAGTGATTTACCTAAAAAAACACTAAAATATCATTTTACCATAAATGAATGTCTTTTGTTGACTTTTTGGCCAAAAACGCATAGTGAGGTCTCTAAGCGTAGCGCCTGCTTGGGCAGAAAATGGGTCTACTTGCAACCAAGTTTTGGTGACCTTCCCAATGTCGGAATTTGCTCCGTGATGGCCCATTGGAAATCTGGATGAGTCTAATTTCCAAATCCACCCTTGGTTTCTTTATTGATCTCCATTAACCTATCCAGAAGTTAAAATTCCCAAAACTTCTCTAGGCGCAGCGCCAGGTCTGTAAATGAGGTAAAAAGGTGAAAAATGAGGCGTTTTTCGGCATTTTGAGGGGTCAAAAATGCTCCAAATGCTCTGAAACTTGGTGAGCATATTTTATTAGATGTGAGGATTCCAAAAATAATTATTTTTCCTTCTGAGGGTGCCTGAGATGAAATCGTAGTGCCAGAGGTGCTGCGCTTAGAGGCCTCCAAATTCACAAAAATCCAAAATTTTCCAAAATTTTCTCAATATTGGTGGATGTCTTCCTCATGGGATTTGAGAGACTTGTAGAGAAGCTTATGCCAAAATTCCAAGGTTAGCTTGGCATTTTACCTCTTTTATTGCTTGGATCTTGGTTTGGGCCTTCTTGAGTTCAGCCCTCGCAACTTTTTTTCTCCGGGCATAATGCTTGGTCATATTCCTTTGGAGATCAAGATCCTTGTTAGATTTCTCCAATCTAGCCTCCAAGTGTATGTTGGCTCTTTCCAAAAAAGGCTCCCGATCATGTGCTATCTCCATGGCCAACAACACATCTAGAGGGAGCTGCTCTACTAAGGCTGATTCTTGTTCTCTTTGTTTTTCCAATGCCTTTTTCAAAGCCATGGTTCTTGGTCTCCTCCTAGTCTGCCCTTCTTCATATTCACTCTCCTCATAGGTGCCCATGAACTCTTCTAGCTTTACCTGTGCCCTTTGAGCTTCTTTCCAGTCCCTGATGACTCTAGCCTCATAAATATCAATTTGTGCTCCTAGCTGCCTATTCTCCATCTCAAGGTCATCATTCACACTCTTGGCCCTATCTAGATTTGCTTGGAGGTCTTCAATTAGGGCATTTTTATTCTGGATGATAAAGCTTGAAATCCTTGCTTCATTATCCTCATCACTATCCACTTGAATGATTTCAAACTCCCTTTCAACCTCATGCTGATATTCTTCTTCTTCCTTTACCTTTTCTTTTCCTTTGTCTAATGGTGTATTGGATGTGGAGGTCATTGCCCCTTGCCTTTTCGAGGCAGAAAACACAAGCCTTTGTCCTCTTTGATATGTCAATGGAAGAGGTTTTATGGTGAGAATTTTAGTGTCTTGGTCATGGTTGCCATCATTTGTTTCCATTTATTCTTATTTGTTGCCCTGATTACTACTCACCTCTTTGCCTTCAACATCAACATCACTCTCAACCTCTTCACTGATTTCTGCATTGTCATTTTGTTCTTCATTGAAGCTGCCTGCCTCATCATTGCTATGATCTTCATTTTCATCATTGACCTCTTCATTTTCTTCATTGTTCTCATGACCGTCATGACAGTCATGGATGTTTTCTTGCTTGTTGTCCTGTTCATCAATGTTGCTTGCTTCATGGGTGTCACTGCTGCCTTTAGCCTCTGCATTTTCCTCACTGTTTAAATATTTATCTTGGTTGCCCTCTTCATCACTACTCAATTCATTTCCACTATCAACTTCTTCATTTTCTTCATTTTCATCCTCTTCCTCTGTTTCCATGTTTTCTGCCTCATGTTGGCTCAACTCATCATCACCCTCATCTTCACGTTGGTCTGATCCATTTTCACCCTCATCCTCATGGTCACTTGATTTTTCACTATCACTTACTTCTTGTTATGATGCATCAGGAGAAGGTGAGGAAGGGGTTTTTTTTAGGAGAGGCTACTCGTGTATATGATGAGTCATGTTCTGTGGGAGGTGATGGAGTATTGGAGGGAGGAGGATGAGATGATGAGGGTAAACTAGGTTGATGATGAGGTTGTAGGCTTGTGAATATTTCATTAGCAATGAACACCTCCCAAAGTATGCCCTTTTTCTCCAACTGATGTAGTACCACCATCTTGATCAAGGAGTGGTGGAACAAACTCTGCATTTTCTAGGTATAACTCCTCCTTCGGACAATAGAAGACATCTTGTCGATACTTCTATACAAGTAATGGGGAAAATGAAGCATCGTGACCTTAGTGAAATGCATGAGTAATTTGATATGGTAAGATTAGAGCCTAGAGTATCTCCCCTCATAGGTAAAATATTTCATGATGACTTTCATTAAGGGAGCATACCTCTCTAATAGTTGTGAGAAAGGAAAATATTCTTGCAACCCTCTTTCTACCTATGCTTGAGGAAAGGCTCATAGCAGCTCATGTCCATTTTCTCTCTCTTGAACCAATTTTCACCAAAATCAGGAAGTCTAGTAGCTTGAGCAATGGTATCTGGTGATAGCTCAAAGTCTACCCTTGCAAGATTTGCTTGTTTATTGTGTAGGTTGAGGACAAACAACCTAGTTCAGGGTGACTTTTCACTTGTTGTGTTATCACAAAATTGGACCTGATAGACTGCTAATCAAATCAATCTCATGTAAATATTTCAAGCCAATATTTTGATTGAGTCTTAGCCTCCTCAACCTAAGAGGGCTCTCTCAAAGGGTTAATGATTTTTGATAAAAATATAGATGGCTAACTCTATGTGGGGTAATAATTAGATAGATGATAAATGTAGGTTGAAAATCACATTAGCAAGTACACATTGGGCTTATGGAATCAAAATAGTTTTAGTAAACCAATAAATCTTCTTAACATGGAAGTTGAGGCATATTAGAGTTTTAGTCAAGAGATACACATGTGAAACTATAAAAAAACACATTCAGTTTATCTATATAGGAAGTCAGAGCATCAAAGATGAATTCTGAGTAACATAGACAAACACCACTGCAATAGGATAATAAAAGATGCAATTAGAACAAGAAAACACTAGAACTTCTTTTGAATCTCAAGTTGGCTAAGTAGAAATCTTTGTATTAGCTGAAAACCAGTCAATTACAATAAGCACAGTCTTTTGCTAAAAATTTCTAACCCTTTGCTAATGCAACCCAATGTCCTTTAATAGACCATGTACCACATGAGATAATCTCATCTTAGGCTAGATACATCGAATTTCTAACTCTTGACACTTTTCATAACCATAAAACATCAAATTTATGAGAAACAGACACCTATCCTACTTGACAGTCCTATTTCAACTAGGACTCAAACTCTTCATTACTATCTTTAACAACCTTATCCTAAAAACCTTATATATTTTAAATTACATCATTTTCCAAGTGTATCATCACATGGTCGAATATGGATGATGGGCTTCAGTTCTCCATGACCACTTTGCTAACCTCCACAAAAGCAAGAAACCAAACCCTGTTTTTTAGGCATAAGATTATTTTCCTTCTTTGAACATTCTAACCATAATTTAAAATTTATTTCGTGGTCCCTGGCTATTGGATACTATCTTGATATGTCTCATCACTCATCCCTAGCCTCTAGCTGTCCAAAAATTGCTGCAAAACTTGTTCAAAAGGCTGTAATTTATGGCGCTACGAAAACACAGCAGTTTCGTAGCGCCCTTTGTAGCGCTGCCATTTCAACCTTTTTTCTTCAAAAAATTGGTTCTTTCCTTATGAAAAATTTTAATCATCCTTCAATACATCTTCCATAACAATTACAGCTCTTAAATCATCCTTCAACCCCTTGAAAAATTACCACAAGGAGAAGAAAAGGCAGCTACAGTAGTTTCGTAGTGCTTTTCTGCTTTTTTACACTAGATGCACTAGGAAACTGCTGAGTATGCAGTTTTGTCAAAAACATTTCCAACTGAAAAGTATTATTGCCCCAAAACTCAAAATATTACTTATCTCAACATCTAAAAATCACAACAACTATATGCTAACTTCATTTTATCTTTTTGGAGGCATTTCTTCTTCATTTGCAATAGGTTGGCCTATTGATTTGCTTGTTTTTTCCTCTTCATTTGCAATAGGTTGACGTATTGATTTGCATTAGGTTGGCCTACTCCATGATGTATTTTGAGAAACTGAAATAAATTTTTGTAGGGAATGATGTCTTGAATAAACACCTCTCTTGGTTTTTTGAAACACATCTCCTGCTGTCCAGAAACTGCCTTTGAAAAACATGTGTAAAACAAGAAAACTTTGTTTCTGAAAATAAGGCTTCAAATAAATCCTTTTATCTCCCAACTGATAACACCTGTGAGAAAAGTGAGAGATTTTATTGTTATTTGATATGTTTTTGAAAATAACCTCTCTCATTTTCTTAAAATACCTTTCTGTTTGCTCAGAAACCTCCTTTGAAGTTGACTGCTCAAAACCAAAAAACAGAGTTTTGCTTCATATTGCGCTACGAAAAGACATCGCTTTCGTAGTGCAAAACGACTTTTTTGAACTAGTGGCACTATGAAAGTAAGGTTTCTTAGCTAATTGGATAGTTTTGAAGAAAAAAATTAGGGAAATGAAATGAATGATGAAATGATGAATGACTTGACATGAAAAACCTTTAAAATGAATTTATTTAACACTAAGGAAGGTTCAAACCTAAAAATCTAATATTCCCTTTTGGTCAAATTCAAGAAATGACTCCTAAGACCCTATTTTGACCCATGATCATAAAGAAACTTGAAACAATGATGTTTGAAATTTTTTTGAGTGATATCATGTTAGACACTTTGACAAAACTGAAAACGTCCTACATTCTGAAAGCATGTGAGAATCATGGGAGAGGTAGTAATCTCCACAGTGTCTTAGGGGTCAAATTTTTTAACCTTCCCACCTTTGTGCCTTTGCCTCATAGGCACTTGGCCTCCTTCACTGCTGACACTCCCTTCCTCTCCTGACATGGTGATTAGGGCTGCTTTTGGACAAACTTAGGCCTTCTTGTGAAACTTAGGTAGGAGGAGTGGAATGAAAAGATGGTGAAAGGAAGCTCTTGAAAGTGAGTGTGATGGATCTGTGGGTTAGGGTTTATAGCCATTCGGTTTTAGTTAATTTCCTTAAGCATGAAATCATAAAAACCACTTGGAGGATAAGGGAAACATGCACCTACTAGTTTTTTACTCCTTTGCAGGTCCTTGGATGCAGCTTGGAGGTGGCTCCCTTGTGTTTTTTGGAAATTTTGCAGGTGGAAGAGGCTTTTTTGCCCTAAGCACAACATCGGGCAAAATCTAGGCTAGTCGGGCCCTCCTGGACACAGCGCTGCCCACGTGCAGGCTTTCCGGGCTCCTAAGTGCAGTGCTTGCCCTTGTGCAGGCCTGTTACGCTAGTTCTGGGCCAGTTGGGTCTCTCTAAGTGCAGCGTCGGGAAAAACTGGGCTTGTCGGGTCCTCCTTAAACGCAGTGCTACCCGCGTGCAGGCCTGCCGGATCCTCCTTGTTGGGAAAAACTAGGTGAACGGGTAGCACCCAGCTGTAAGCGCAACGTGCCCCCTTGTAAGCGCAACACAGTGTATTTTTACAATACTAAATCTTCCCTAAGCGCAGCACCTACTCCAAAGAGTAGCGCTGGGTGGCTTTGCCTAGAAATTGACTAAAACTCAGAAATTTTCTCCTTGAAGGCTTTTTAGCTCTTTTCAAATGCAAAACGAGATGGGAGGAGAGTAAAAATGGTCTTTATATACCTTTAGGGAAAATAAATTAAAATTGAAAACCCACTCTGCTAATGTTTTCTGAGTTGTTCCAATTGACTGATAATCTTTTGACCCCTTTTTGTTGTGCAAGAGATTTGAAAACTTTTGAGTAGCTCTTTTTCCCTTTCTGGTGGCAACTTGCTGAAGACATGAAAAATCCCTTTTAGCCTAATGACCTGTTTTAAAATTTCTGAGTGTGGGTGACTTGAAATATGGTTTCTTCTTTCTCATTGATCCTTAGGTATGCAAAATCCATTTTTTACAAGCACTACCGCTTTCACCATCATGTATGCTAACTTCTTTTGGCCACTTATGATTTGTTGCAGGTGCCATGACATAATGATTTAGCTCTATCTGATGCTTCTTGGTGTTGGACACAATCATCTTGGAAAACCCTATAATTTACTTACACGGTATCTTCAAACCTTATTTTTTTGTTTTGATGGAGGCCTATCATCTTCACTTCATCTCCCTTGACTATATTTCCAAAACCTTAGGCTTATGGGCTACTTGAGAAGAAATTTTAGTGTTGTCTTATAAGTTCTCTATAGCCCTTTCAAGTTCATTCATTTCTGTCCAGTTCACCTCACCCTTTTTTCCTTCTTCCTTTATGATTTCTAAAAATCTTGAATTCATGCTTGGTTGTGCTAGTGTGCCTTTGTCCTTGTGATTTAATGCATTTGTCTTTTCTTGGTAGGTTGCTAGCCCAATCAGTGCCTAGAAAACTTGATTTTTATTGAACATAGGCCGCTTCCTCTTCCATTTTCTTGAGTATATCTTCTAATGAGGAGCAAGCCTCTTACCTTACCAATTTTTTCTGCTGATAGCCACCTGGACACTCCTACAGAAATGTCAAAATGGACAGCTGTCCTTTGTAGAATTTGAACTTGATAAGGAGGTCTTCCTTGAAGGTTTTTCTGATCTATCTTGGACCAATAGATGTTGACCTTCTTTCCCATTTGATTAAGCTTCTTAGAACATGAAAAATAGTGATTTAGAATACCAAAGATAACCCTACAACCTATGAAACCATAATGACCTAGCGAGAGGCTCTTTTGACTTGGTCTTTCACTGAAAGCTTGGCTTGGTATCTTCAAGTATAAAAAACAGAGTTTTTTGAAAATTTGATGTATTGAAGATCCAAAATCCAATGTAATTTATTTATCTAAAGAGCCTACAGAGATAGTTTTGAGACCATCCATGCTTGAGGCATTTGGTGAATATGGGAAAGAGTAGGTTGTTTGGCAATCCTAGATGAAAAGTGGAAGGGTTAAGCATAGGCAAAAAAGAGTACTGAGGTTATAGGTGTGAAAATGGGATAGAGATGAGTGTTATAAGCCCATGAGGGGTATTCTAGGACTGATGAGTTGACCATGACCTAATAGAATAGTGACATAGTGAAAAAAATATCTTAAGGATAATGAAGGCAGTGAGATTTATAAAACTCACAATATTCATGAATCTTGTTTTTAGAAATCTAGGACAAGTATTTAGTCATCTAGAGAATGGAAAAAATTACTAATGACTAACAATGCCCACATTTCAAACATATATATTTGTTTTCATATTCTCCTCTATATAGAATACAATCATTTGGACATGCATGATATGATATGTACTTAACACCCAACATTTTCAACAATTGCTTTTCCTCTTCGCAGCTACTGGGCAAGACATTATCAATCGGAAGAAACTTATATTTGAATAACATGTAGCTGGTGGACAACATTAAATGTACAATGACGATAATTATTAATGTTCATAAAATTGACCATTTGTAATGTTGATTGTGTGACAATATTTCTCAAAATATAAGGGATTGGATGGTCATTTACCTCAAAATTCCCTAAAAACATGCATTCATCAAGCCAAAATTTTCTTTCAAGTTGTGCAGTAACATTGTTGTCCCCAACTAGGTAGACTTTGACTGGCCACCAGGTCCAAAGAGAGGAGTGATGGAAGCAAATTTAAGGCTTACAAAAAAGGTATCAGTGATATGAGCATCATCCCCTAGCTGATCATCGTTATGGAATGCATCTAAAAAAATTGTCTCCATGGAAGTCGTATCCCTTAAGTAATCATCCATACCAACCCCTATTTTATTGCCTCCATTTCCAGCTTATGAAGAACTAATATTGATGTAGTCATTCCTAATTGGTGAATCTAGACATAGTGGGAGTTGAATAGGTGGTTGATTCAACCAATCTTGGTATCGTTCCTCTCCGATTTTTTCTCTTAATTCAACCTTCTCTCGATTTTACATTATCGTGGGGTGCAACAAAAGATGGTAGGTAGGTCACTCATCATCTCTAGAATCCTAATAGTTTCAAAACATATATTTGAACATGATTAGCACAATCGATGATATCAATTAGTAAGTACATCAATGCATGATTAATTGGTTTGACATTGAAATAATTACATTATACTAAACAATTATTGCCATCATTGTCCCAGGATTGTGGCTAGAAGATGGCATGTTACAATTGGTAGGGTGAAGCGGTTACCCATTTTCATCTACCAACCACGCCTTGCGGTATGATGCTCCTGATAAGATATTCTGACATTTTGGAACTATTTGAATATTTTGTGCATCTGAACTTGATTATGAATCTGCATGAACCTGCAAATTTGTATAAATTAATTTTATTCAACTGATTGACATGGATAAAGAATAAATTCAATTAGATAATTAAAATATAAATAAAATATGAATTAATTATGTCTAGAGATGGATAGGGAGAACTCTGCGGTGGAATTTGAGAAATATTATGGAACGAGCTAGATTTTGAAGAATTTTCCATTTGATATAATTATGAGATTTTCTCCTTGCATTTGAGCAAAATCAACAATAAATTTTGGTGTAAATACCTAAAAGTAATTTCAGTGAGTTAAAATGATTTATTGTTATCGGTGCTAATGTACTTAGTAAATGCATCGGTGCAGTTTTATTACCGGTTGCAGCAGTGCGGTTAGTTAAAAAACACACTGAATATCGGGAAAAAAAATGAAACTTTATTTTTTTGAAGTGAAAAAAAAAGTGGTAAACTAAAAAATGAGTGGCAAATGATTTTTAGAAATATAATTTCATAAAAAGTTCTTTAAATAGTAAAAGTTATTCATTATCTCATTATTTTTGCAAATTTTTCAGGGAGGGATTTGCAGGAGAGACATACCTGGAGCAAGAGAGCATTGTGGAGCAGAAAAATACTCTCGAACAACATCACTATTCAGAGAATCCAAATTTGAAACATCTGGTGAT
The DNA here is from genome assembly GCA_034641835.2 of Pinus albicaulis. Taxonomy (NCBI): domain Eukaryota; kingdom Viridiplantae; phylum Streptophyta; class Pinopsida; order Pinales; family Pinaceae; genus Pinus; species Pinus albicaulis. Next base: position 1,349,540,566 of record CM076579.1, read on the forward strand.
TCACACAAAAACCCCGTAGTATAGTAAAAATATTTATTTTACAGTAATAATTGTTTTTTTTTACAGTTTCTGTTAGATTTAATACAAGCATAGTAAAAGTTTTAAATTTTACTGTGTATTTTACTAATAAAATCATTTACAACCTCTATTCCTATTTAGATTTAATTAAAATTAAGAAGAAAAAAAAATCCATTCTTACGTTAAACCCTTCCTTCTTCTTGTTTATGTGACTACAAAAATTCACAATTACGGATAGATAAGATTTTGACATATAACCTAGGGAACCACTTGCAGAGTCAGATCTCAATCCCTATCAGTCCTTTCACAATTGTTAAAAAATGGCATTTTTTAATCAGTGCACCCTATTTAAAATAGCGCACTGGTGCGCTCTTTTAGTATAAGACACCAGGCACGTATTGAAAAAAAAAACTATTTGATAAAAACAATTTCCATTCATTTATGTTTATTTTTAAAAATATTTGTTTCTGTTGATTGATGCTCCCGTATTAATATAACGCACCGGGTCTCCTATTGACAAAGAGCACCGTACAATGCTTCTACTGTAGTGGCGGTGCGTGTATAACAACATATCTTTTTTTTGGTAAGTTAGGTTATTCTATTAATTCGAAAACAGAGAAATTACATATGCTATAGGCTGGGTTGGCAAGCCGTGCTTAGCTAATCCCGACCTTAGTTACACGGTTTCGAGACTGCCTCAGACAAGGAAACCAGCCCGAGCAAAACTTTAAAAAAAAAATTACATTTTGCGCAGTAGCGCTGATGTATCTAAGTAACACAAAATATGCAGAAGTGAAAAAGCGCTGGTGGCAAGCTTAAAAAAAAACATGGAAGAGTTGTGCGAGGGCACAACGCGTGCCTCCTCCAAATCTTCCACTGTAAGCTTGGGTTTTTTGACCATTGCGCATAGGATGGGGGAGTTCGGATCTACACCGCCAGGGACATGTGTCCAGTTGCCATCAGAATCCATTACCCAGACGTCTGAATCATCATCTTCCTTCTCCTGAACTAGCAGCAGATCAATTTTGCGGTACTGGGGGTGCGTCTGGGGAGTGATGTTGGAATTTCATGGGCCACGCCTATCTCTCTGCGTAGCTTGCCCAGGGGTTGCTTCCTCCTGCTCGAGATTAGGGCTCTGATGCACAAAAGTGTAGGAGGAGGAGCCTTCCATCGAATCTAGTCAATTGTCCTCGCCACGGTAATAGCAGCTAGGGAGAGCCCCTCTTTGTCAACCTTTGATAGTTCTCTGGCGAAGTCTAGGGGCCATTGCGTGAAGAGGCATGGGGGAGGTGTCCAAGGAGGGATACATATAAGGGAAAGCATCATTGGGGCTCAGGGGGTCGGAATAGCTGGGGGAGATGTGCGCAGAATGGGATGCAGCATCCCAGAAGGGACTGCATAGCACAACACTGAGAATAGGGCTTTGCAGCCTTATGAAGTCAGGGAAATGCTAGAGAAGAGGTAAGGAGGCGAAAGACAAAGATTAAATATTGTGGTTTGAAATAGGTTGAGAGCTCATATTTTTAAAGGTGCTAGGATGTGTACGAGGAGGATAGCAATGAGTAGGCCTCGCACACAGCTACGTGCCATGATCGATCACCTAAGCAGGCTCGAGGGAAGGGGGATGGATGTTATATGGGTTAATCATGATGATAATTTATGGTGGTAGATGCGAAGGGATGCCCAAAACAGGGTTACTTAGTTCCCATTGTCTCGTCATCATTCCTAATTCTGTGAGTCTCGTGCTGATGGCTAACGGTTTGAGGATCCACAGCAGGTGAGGCTCTGCGCAGAAGATATTTGTCCTCCGCTGTGTGTGAGATGTGATTGTCATGCATGTCATTTTTGTCACTCGCATCCGTGGGCATGTATAATAACATATCACACCGTTATCGTTTAAATTTTTTTTCCGTTTTCGGTGCTTAAGTGGCGTAAGTCGCACCAGTGCGGTTAAAACTATAAACGCATTGGGCGCTTAATTTAGATAGACACACCGTTTTATTGAATTTTTTTTTACCTGAAAAGTATGTGATTTATTTATAAAATATATTAATGAATGGTATAGGTTTTATATTGATAAAAAAATGGCTGACAAGAGTTCAAGTAACAAAAATACTGATAACACATCCAAAAAAGAAAAGAAGGCAAGTTCTTTGTAAATTATTTACAAATATTATTATTTTTGAAATATATGTAAGTTTAACTAATATGTATTGTTTAGTGTGTGTCACACAGAGCTACAAAATGATGAATCTTGATAAGATTCTTTCTGATATAAGACCAGAAGAGCGTAAAAGCTTGATGGAAATTACAGAAGGATGAATCAGGTGAATGAAAAAATACTATCGATTCAATATGAGTTTCTTTTTTGAATTTTCATTAATAATGTTAGGTCCCCATAATTTGTTAGATTGGCGAGACCAAATGTACAGGGGTAACATAAAACCAATCTTTGGATTCCTAGGACCTAGCCTTCCTGGGCTCAGAGAGGGCTCTCTCTATTGTTTGTGTAAAAGATGTGAACTTGATAGATTCTAGGGTTTTGATTTTAGGCTAGTTATAGGGATTAGGGTTTGATTTTTTGTTTGGTTGGTTGGATAGGTTTTCAAGGAGAATAGGTAGAGTAAGAGATGATCAATCCATTGGGATATGGAGTCTGTAAAGGTATTGAAGAGTGCAAAACATAAGTCAAGGGTGTCTCAAAGGGCAATTTAACAAGGCCAAATGGATCTAATTAGGTTTTTTGTGGATTAAATGAACATAGAGTTGTGAATACAATAATTTAAGGGGTAATCAAGGATCATTTAACATACTATGAACAAGGAAATAGCTTTTAGTAACATAGTATAGAAAAACATGAAGAGCAATAAAGGATTCTTCAATCAAAAATTACTAAGCAGACCTCATGTTGGCGAGAAGTCGGGTCTCGCGGACAAGACCAGGTTCAAAGAGTTGTGGCCAACAAAGGGGTCCGGTGTAGTCTAGGAACACGCCGGCATTTTCACCCTGCTTTGGGGAGCAGTGCGTCTCACCCGAGGCGTGCCACAACCACATGCAGAAGGGGATGAGATCAATGGCAAGGAACAAACCCGCAACCCATGAAGGACAGTGCATCGATTACATATACAGAGTTATATACGCAAGATCACTTAATAAGCATTCAGACATTTGCAAATAAAATTTTAAACCAGCATAAACACATTGCAAGCACATAAACATCTTATTGAGACATCAACCTTCCATTGTATTAATCTCTTGGCCAAACACATGATTACATGGCATTCTCACTGATAGCTTACAAATCTGATACAGATGGATTTCAGAACAGAAAGGCAGAATGGAGAAGATGAGGAACCATAGGAAGGACATGCATGATTCTTCCACAATCGCTCTGTGCGTCTTTCCCTGTCTCGAGCCTCGCAACCTCTTCAGCATTCCTTTTTGTTTCAACCGGGTGACTGTTATTTATTCACCCGCTCTTGCGACTATCAGTTCCTCTATGTCTTTACTTTAGCTTCTCCCGGCTTCTCTCCTGTTATCTGCATGTTCCACTTTCTGTCTTCTGCTGTGTGTTTCCTTCATCTGCACTTGTCCATGTTCTATCTCCAACTATCGCATGCTTCCGCGCCTCCTTGATAGCTCCGTGACTCCTGGTAGTTGCGGTGCGGTCGCGGTTTCCATGTGTATTCATACCGCAACTCAAAAAAGGTCAAAATTCAAAATGTCTTAGCCAAGATTTCAAAACTAAACAAAAACAAGGGCCCCAACAGGCCCCGACCACAATTCCTTGACTCGTCCCCGAGTCAATCTCGGCTCATGATCTCCCACTTCCATTGCCCGGCCCCGCCTCCGGGTACTTTCACATTACGGTGTGCCTTCCTCGCCCTTTCCTATTGTGCTCTGCCAAGTGGTTGTTCAAACAAGGGCCCCAACTCCGGGACCCTGCGGAGCGCTGTATCTCTAAGCCCGGTGAAGTCCGCCACCGCTTGCTGCCATTCCTGCATAAGCAAGTCGGCTTCTTCAGAGATCCGGGTGGCGGCGGCCTCGTCCATAGTCGTCGGGGCAGCCCCGAACAGCGTGGCAAGCTGGGCTTCGGCCTTGGCATCCAGCTGTTGTATGGATTCGACACGGGCTCGGATGGGCGGACGAATTTCCCGAATGACTTGTTTGGTCGCTGCCGAGTCGGCCTCAGTCTGTTGCATTTGAATTTCAAGCTCGTCCGCCTGGGCATAGAGCTGATCTAACTGTGCTGGGTCCGCGGTCTCCTGAATTTCACGGGAAATTTGTTGCAGCTGGGCAGAGATAGGCTGCGTCTTGACAGTGAGAGCGAGTGAGCACTCCTGCAGACTTCGCAGAAGGGCATAAGCCTCGCCCGTAGTGGAATGGAGAGTCGCCTGCATACTAACTGCCTGAGTCTGCTTGGCAGTCACCTGTTCTGAGTGGACAATCTGTGGGTCCGGAAGGGTAGGCCGTGCGGCTAACGCCGCTTGGAGTTCCTGGTTCTCCCTGCATAGATCAGTGAAAACAGTCCTGAGGTGGTGAGCCTAGATTGCTACACTGTCCTCCGCTATATTGGCAGGAAGTGGGGCATAATGAGCCCTTGCAGCGGGCCATAAGTTGGAGAACGCCTGAGCAGCAATGGTGACCTGCTCCTGTAGGTAGGTCTTCTCCCTAGTCAGCTGATTGCGCTGTTCAGTAAGCGCCGTGATCTGGTTATGCTGCTCGGTACACCGCTGCTCTAGCTCTGTGTGAATCTGTTCGGCCTTTAGGGACGCCCGCTGAATGAGTAGGTACAACTGCGCTGTACTCCATGGTTATGAATTGGTCGTGCTGGGTGCGCCCTGCTCCGGCACCCACTCCTGCGAAGGTTGGCCACTGGCCACTGATCGGTTTGAGGTCTCAGGAGGATGGACCGACGTCTGCTGCTGCATCGAGGTGGCCATATCGGATTCCGGCCGGTCTTGCTGCATGGTCTGGTCTGGGGGAGGGTCAGCCGAATCAACCCCAACATTTGCCAGCCGGGTAGATATAGTAGAGGCAGGATCCTGGGGTGTGGCCACGGGGTCAACCGGCGGTACCACGGCTGCAGTACTGGAGGTGACTTCCACCCCGTGGTCACCTCTGAAAAGTTCCCGGATGAGAGGATCTGATGCAGTGGCCGATGAGTTGGATGGATTGGAGGAGGTGGCAGGTGGATGGCCGGTGGAGGGAGCGGTGGATGGGGTGAAAGAGGTATGGGGGAGACGAATGTTGAGGAACTCTGACGGATCGATCAGGGGTTCCTCCAGAATCAACGTTCCTGGGAGTGGAGTGGATGGTGGATCATCGTCGGTAAGATCCACCACTGGATCGGTGACAACAATGCGGGCCCTCTTGGATGGAGGGGGGTCTGATGAATCGGGTTCTGGGCCCGTTTCGCCCATCGGTGTGATGATAGGGGTGGCAGAGGTGAATAGGTTGGTGGGGATGGGAGAAATGAGAGGGGCGGTATTGGAGGGAGCACGAGACCGACCGATCTGAAATTCAGAAAAGGAGGGAAATAAAGGGGCACCACTTGAAGCAACTTGGGTTACCACGTTAAGTCATCGTACCTGGGCATTGAGGTGTTGTACGATGGGGACCAGTGATTCGGGCAGGTCCTGTGCGGTCTCAGCTGCATCCTGTGGAGGTTCCGCCGCAACCTGTGAGGACCCCGCTGCGCCGGTCGCGGCAGGCCGCTGTGCCGACAGCATCCGCTCAAAGTTATATTGGGTGATCCCGTCGCGGATGTGCTTGGTGACCCCCGGCCACGCAGAGACCTCACGGTGAAAGGTGTCATCATTCAATTGGAATCTGAGGGGTGCCATGTGGAAGGTGGTGTCCGACACGCAAGTTGGCCGGAGGTAAGTGTGCCTGTGGCTGACCCCAAACCACACCTGCTCACTATACTCATCCAACAGGTGCCTGGGCACCCGTTGCTGGTTAGTCACCACATCTGTCATCAACCCGTACCATGCCCGAAACGCTTCCGCGTTCACCTGTTTGGTGCTGGGGTCCGAGGACACCTGCCAGGGGGTGTATTTCATCGCGAGAGGCTGGCTCGCGGTAGTCTTCGCCGGCATCTGGACGGGAGGAAGGTGCCATTTCCACATGGCGAAAGCTAAAATCAAGTAACCATAAATGAAACTGGTGGTACGCTTGTAGTTCTCTTCGCAGGCCGCGAAGAGTTCTTTTAGCACAAAAGAGCACCAATTCAGCCTGACGCCCTGGATACAGTGCTCCACAATGGAGATTGTATCCAAGGTGCACTCTCCCTTCGTGTAGTGCCGCATCGTCTTGCTAGCGATAAGGTAGCAAGCGAACCGAATTTCTGGCTTATTGATCAAATCAATTTTGGCACCTTTGCCCCCCCGGCGAGTGCCATACTTGGTGTACAGGTCTGAGTCACCCGACTTTCGGGCGCGCTTGGAGGATGTCTGGCCGGCAGTGGAGACATCCGCGCCATTCTAAGACAGCCCTGTAAGCCGATGAATGTCTTCGGCATGAATTGGAATTTCCTCATTGAGCCACAGGGACCCATTCTGTATCCGACTGAGGAGGAACCGGGTGCATTGCAGGGCCGGTCCCGTAGTTCCAAAAATCGGAAGAGTCCTCATATTCATCAAGGACGACTGTTGTAGGCCCCTGAATTCTGGTCGCATCCGGCTGTTGGAGCTGCTGCTTGGCGTGTAATGATGCTCCATGTAGGTCTGCCAATGGAGGTGGGGGAATTCAGCTGGGTCGGACAGATTGGTGTCCATCATCACTGCGCTATCATACTTCCCAATCAACGACTCTGTTCGGTGGATTCGGCTGTCTAACACTAGTTTAGGAACTGATAAGGGAGCCTTCGGCATCTTGGCGCGACGCTGGTAAACTTGGAGGATTCTTCTGGAGTTTCCTTCTGGGTGCGGTGTGCTTTGAGGCTGCAACTGCTCTGGAGTCGTTGCAATTTCCAAATTGAACTGGTCCGTCATTCTCGTGTTGATAACCTTCATGCAAGTTATGTCATCTACTGGCACGAGTGGAGTTGATGAGACTCCATAACGATAATTAATTCTTGCTATCTTTCTTGCCTGCGATAATCGTGCGATCAATCGCATGCCTGTGTGTAATCTAACAGTTTCTGATGGTGTCATGGGGAGATGGGCGGATGCGACAGCTGAAGGAACTGCGGGTGATGGAAAATGATTACGGTACGATTACTGTCTACTTATGGTAATTTATGAAGCAAATCTGAGCAATCCTACGGACTGACAAAAGGACTGACGGAAATGACCTGGAATGACACTGGCACGAGGATGGATCCTACGCGAACGACACGCTGGACTGGTCCGCCCCGACCACAGTCGGTTGCGGTGAGGTACCCGCAACTGACCAGTTATTTGACAGACTGCCTATGAACGGAAAAGACTCCCTACGCTCATCCCGGTTGCGGGAGAGTTATTCGACTAAGCTACTCTACGAGTTCTCTCGGGTGTGAGAGTTATTGATGAAAAGTGAAAGGGACCTACTCCTGGTAGGGTTTCAGGCATGCGCCATTCACCCACCCAGGGAGAACTGTACCGTCCAGCTATGCCAACCGAACGGCTCCTGAGTCGCGGATCTCGATGACAAAGTAGGGTCCCAACCAGTGCATCTGGAGCTTGCCTGGAAACTTCTGGAACCGGCTGTCATATAAGAGAACTTTGCCGCCAACTTGGAAGGCTTTGGTTTTGATGTGGCGGTCGTGCCACGCTTTCTGCCTGGCCTTCTGAACCTTCTGGTGGAATTCCGCCAGGAATCGGGCCTCGTCCAGCTCCTGCAGCTCCTGGAGGCGTTCCCGAAGTGACTCCTCTTCTGAGAAGTGAAGAGACGTTGCGATCAGAAGACTGGGTACCGTGAACTCGGCGGGAATCACAGCTTCCCGGCCATACACCAACTGGAATGGTGTCTGGTTGGTTAAACGTTTCACCGTGGTCCGGTAGGCCCACAACGCCGCCGGGAGACGCTCGTCCCAATCGTCGCGCTGAGCATTGCAAATTTTAGTCAAGCCCTTTTCGAGAATCTTGTTGAATGCTTCCACAGTACCATTGGCCTGTGGGTGGTATGGGCTGCTTTTATGATGCTGAATCATAAATGTGTCCAGTAGTGACTTGACCGTGGCATTAATGAAATGCGTACCCTGATCACTGGTCAAGCTCCGTGGGCAGCCAAAGCGGCTGATGATGTGTTCAAAGATGAATTAGGCAGCGTTCTCTGCCGAGCAGTCGCGTACCGCTGCTGCCTCAGCCCACCGTGTGAGGTAATCCGTGGCGGTAACGATGTACCGGGCCTTGGAGTGTCTGGCGACCGGGGCGATGGGACCTACGAAATCAACAACCCACTTTTCAAACGGCCGCAACACATGCACTGGGTGTAGCGGAAGCTCGTCCCGGTGCGAAGGCCTTCCCGTCCGCTGGCAAACATCGCAACGCTTCACATAGGCCTTACAGTCAGCATGTACCGTCGGCCACCACAGGCCAGCTTGGAGCACCTTCCTTGCGGTGGGTTTCGCACCCACATGCCCTCCCGCAACACCACTATGACATTCCCACATCACCGCTTCCCGTTCGTGATCAAGAACGCATCTGCGCAACACCTCATCAAGGCCCAGTTTGTATAGCTGCCCCACGATCAATTGGTAGTCGGCCGCCCGGACAACCAAGTGGCGTTTCTGGAGTGGGGTGTAATCCTGGGGGCATTGTCCCGTGGTCAGATAAGTGGCAATGTCAGCCAGGTAATCTGGTATTGCTTCGACTCGGAAGAGGTCGGCATCCGGCAGCTGATCGTCCAACGAGCCCTCATTCTCTCCCGTCTCCAACCTGGATAAATGATCGGGACCGACATTCAACCTGCCGGGCTTGACAATCACCTCAAACGTGAATTCCTGGAAAAGTAGAAGCCAGCGACAGATCCGTCCTTCCAACATAGGCTTATTCACCAGATACTTCAATGCAGAATGGTCCGTGAAGAATGTGAATTTTCCGCCCAGAAGATAGTGGCAGAACTTCTGGAGGGAGTACACCATCGCCAACGCCTCCCGCTCGGTCGTGGTGTAATTCTTCTCCGCATTCGATAACCGACGGCTGGCGAAGTATACGGGGTGGTCAACTGTCGTCTCCCCGGGTTGCGCCAATACAGCTCCAAGTGCAATACCGGACGCATCAATATGCACATGGAACTGCTTTTCCCAGTCAGGATGCACAAGTATGGGTGTCGTCGCCAACTTCTCCTTCAATGTGTCAAGTGCCTTCCTGCACTCCGCCATCCACTGAAACACTTCTGACTTCCGCAACAGTTTCTCCAAAGGGGCCATAACTTTTTCATAGTTGCGAATAAACCGTCTGTAGTATCCTGTGTGCCCAAGCAGTGCTCGCAACTGCTTCACGATCTCGGGGGCCTCCATATGGACGATGACCGCGACCTTGGCGGGATCAACACAGACCCCTTGCTTGCACACCACGTGGCCCAAGAGTGTGCCGAATGGAACTGCAAAAATACATTTCTTCAAGTTCAAGGAAATCTGCAGCTGACGACACCAGTCAAACATAACACGCAACAGGGAGGCGTGATTCTTCAACAGGCTGTAGACGGTCCAGTCGTCCATGTAGACCTCCAGGAACTTGTGAATGTACTCCCGGAAAGTAGCAATGACAATCCGGGAAAACACAGCCAGTGCGTTCTTCAGACCAAACGGCATAACGTGGTATGCGAATGATCCCCACTCAGTGGTGAATGTCGTCTTTGCTTTGTCTTCCTCGGCAATGCGCACCTGATGGTAACCCGAAAACCCATCAGTGAATGAATAAGCTTCGTTTCCCACAACGTGATCTAGGACTTCATCGCTGAAGGGAGTGGGAAACGGGTCGTGGATGCAGGCATTGTTCAGGCTCCGGTAATCTACACAGACACGGATCTCCGCTTTGTCCTTCTTGTTCTGGATGACAATGGGACTCACCCACTCGGCTTCTTCTACTGGAAAGATGAGACCTGCAGCCAGCATCTTGTCAATCTCCATCTTGACCTTCTCTTTGATACGTGGGTTCAACCGGTAGGGTCGGTGCTTCACCGGCCTGGCCCCCGGTTTCAACGCGATGCGCATTTCACCCAGATCCCCCTTGATCCCCTTCAGGTCCGCAACCGAAGACGGGAACAAATCTTCGTATTCCCGGAGGAGGCTGAAAATTTCTTTTGTTGTCTCCTCGTCCCAGTAATCTCCCACCGTTGCGAGCTTGGGTCTCTTGTCTGTTCCAATGTTCAGCTTCTTTGTCTTTAGGGGCTGTAAATGGACTCCTTCAGTTGTCGGCTCTTCACTGATGCTCCGCTCGCCTTCCCTTTCGTCAAAACAGAGATGCCTGAGGTCCTCAGACTATCGTCATCCGGATCGCCGTCAATCCGGTGGCAAACCAACTCGCGCCTGACCTCAGATCGTGACACCACCGGGCCCCCATCAGGCTCGGGATGGCGGAAAAACAAGACCTCCTTGACTGTCTGTCGGGCCTGAGACTCCTGCGTCGTCTCCCCTTCGAACAAGAAGCACCGCACGAACTTGTCCGCGACGGCCTGCCAAGAGCAAGTGCCCCGTTTTCGCTTTTCCTCCAGGTACCAGGCCTGGGGAATTGTACCCAGGGAGTGGATAAACCTGTGGACCCACAGCTCCTCAGGGTACCGGGTGCTACGCCACTGTTCCTCGCAGGCCCGCAAATGGTGTCGCGGGTTGGAAGTTCCATGATACTTAAGCGTACTGCAGGGTCCTTCGTCCTCTTTAAAGCGTGCCCGCAGAGCATCCGCCACGCACTCCCATCGCAACAGAGTGTTGCGGTGATTTTTCCACCACCGTGATGACGTTGACTGCAAGGCCACATCCAAAAGTGGCATCCGGCTTTCAGCTGGGACCATGTCTTCCACCTTGGTAATAAAAGTATTAACTGCCCGCATGTTTGACAATGTGGGATATCTGTGGATCTCAGTCCCTACCCATCGGACTTGGGCAATGGAGGCACATCTCTGCGTGGTGGTCTCATACCCCCCTTGCTGCCAGTCTTCCCAAGCGAGTTCGGATCCGAGCTCCGAGCTCTGCACACTCTGCCAACTGACAGAGCCAGTCGCGGTCGGGTTAATATAATCGTCCCGCTTTCCTGCGGTCATATGATAAAGGTGGTCCATCATCTGAGCATCCTCCCGATTTTCCACTGTTTCCGTATATCGCGGGCCTTGATACGGGTCGAGGGGCTGGGTGACCCGTACCTCCCCATCCTCGAAGATCATCAGCTCCTTTTTAAGGTCGATGATGGCGTAATTATCAAAAGCCCAATCAATGCCGAGTAAGGCGGGATAGGGATCCTTGTCGCCCATGATATCAATAACCTCAAAATCAGTGTATGTCTTCACCCCCGCAACGTCGACCTCGACACCCTCGAGTCGGCCGATTGGCAGAAAATGCAGTACTGGTTCACCATCCTGAGTTGGATTGGTGAGTAGGCTAGCCGTGGCCTTCCAAGAGCCTCCCATGTCTTCCGTGGCAGAATGTTGACGTCGGACCCCAAGTCCAACATGGTGTCGCTGATTTGGAATCCCGCGACCTGCGTGTTAAGCCGGAATTCTTTGCTTGTTCGTTGCTTGTTCCGCTTCACGCGCTGCACGTATTGAGGGCCAGCGTCCGCCGGGTCTCTAAGTCCTGTGCGCCCCTACAGTGCTCCTTCCAAAGCATGCTTGAGCTACTGCCGCAGCGCAGCGTTGTCAACAATCCTGAGGAATAGCCGGAGCCAATCCTCGACCACAGTACCTGCGACGTTCTGCGCCCCAGATTCCGGCAGCATGGGCTCCTCCAAACCTCCCTCATTCCGCAACTGGGCGAACGCCTCAACTGCCTCCTGGAAATACTTCTTCTGGACTTCGGGCCTGATCAACTTCTTCGGGGATGCCGGCCGAACCACTCGTGCTGGCTCCTTCCCGTGGGCATCCTCTCCAGTCTTCTTTCTGCCCCTCGTCACGATTGCGACGTTCTGCAAGTCTGGGGCGGCGGTCCCTCGCAGCTCTGAGTTTATCAGATTCGCTCCCCTCTGCCTCGCCCGTTCTTCCCACTTCTTGATGAGCTCCGGACAGTCTTCTGTAGCGTGGGCATTGACCCGGCACTGGGAACACCAGGGTCGTCGTGGAAGGGGACATTCTCGAGCCACATGACCCTCCTGGTCACATTTGTAACATTTTACCGGACCGCGTCCGCCTGTGCGGCCTCCCCGCATGCCTCCGCCTCTTCCCCTCGGAGCCTCGTTCACCCTGTAGGAGGGACGATCCAGTCGATCCGCAAGTGCGTCGAGCGCCCTGCACTGCTCAGTGTTGTGAGTCGTGGACACACAAAATTCGCAGTATACATTATTCGGGACCGTGGAGTACTTCTGTAATATCGGGCACATCCGAGGAGGATGCCCCAGCGTCCGGAAAATCTCGCAGTACTCCGTGGTGGAGGAACCCGGTTGCGGTGGGAACCCTGCGTAAGTCTGTTGCGGCTGGTAGACTCCCTGCGGGTTCATCGCCGCGCCACCCCCTGGTGGTGGACCCCCCTGGATTGCTGCGACCGAGGGTCCTGCTCCTGCGCCGCGCAACCGAGGACACTCGGTTGCGACGTGGCCCTCGACCAGGCAATGAGTACACCAAACATTCGGTCGCGCTGGTCTCACTGGCTGAAGTTCCTTGAGCTTTTCGGTCAAGCTGGCGATCTGGTGTTGCAACCCTATCAAAGAAGGATCTTGCGGGGCCGCCCCCCCCCCGATATTCCTGGGGGTAGCCCGCCATAGCTTCAATCTTCATGGCCTGCTCCAAAGCGTCCTGCAGATTATCAATCTTCTGCTGAGTGAGAGGGGTTCGTGTCAAGGGGAGCAGAGCCTTGATGAACCAGTCCCTCTGGTGGTTTGGATCAATCGGGTAGCTAAGTTTCCTGATCGCGTCCTTGAATTTCCGCATCAAATCCCACGCGGTCTCACCTTCCTTCTGCTTAATTTCCCACAGCTCCGACAGGCCCTGCTGGTCTGTCTGGGGAAGCTTGAATTCGCGGACAAAATCCCGCTTCACGTCCGCAATTACGGGGTTAGGATGAGCCTCGGACCACTTGATAAACCATCGCAGAGCCCTCTCTCTGAGCGTGGTTTGGAATTCTATTAACTTCCCTGCATCTGGCATCTGGCGAGCCCTCTAGATGGCTTCGCACAGGTACCAGTGTTGCTCTACATCATCATTGCCCCGGCCAGAGAACTCTGGATACCGGGTGAAAGATCCAGCCATGTGTACTTGCGGAGAATTGACCAGGATAAAGCCTCTAGGTCCTGGTTGCGTAACGGTCCCACTAGGAAAAATACCACTACTAGTAGCGCTGCAGTTACTGAACGTTACTGACGCTGATGAACTATTGTATGACCGACTCAATGCTTGTAACTGAATAAAAATATTACTTAAAGGTTGATACAGTACCAGGGGAAGGTCGGGATCCTGGCCATGCAGAAGGTGAGAAGTAGGGCTGCCTGGAGGGGTGGGTGCCGTCTGATCTTGAAACATCCGCTGCATCACGCTGTGCCATTCATCATCGGAACTCTCTTCGGGCTGCATCTTTCCGTTATCTTCGCTAGTCACAATCTCTCTTTCTCGCGTCGCTGGGCTCCCATGCACCCACTGCACTTCCACCGCTGTCCCGTCTTCTTCCCGGGTATCCAAACCCATAGTTCCTGTCCTCTGAGGTGCCTCCTTCTGATTTTTCCTCTCGATCTCTCTTCTCTTCAAATCTCGCATTACCCTTCTTCGCCACCTATCGGCGATCTGTGCCCGCCGATGCGCACGTCGCTCCCGCAACTTGCATGCGGCCTCAACATCCATTCCCCACTCCCCACTTTCACATTCTACACAGCATCGGTTCCCTCAACCCTTCCCCCAGCACGGGAGGTTTACGCTTCCATACTCGGTTTGTGGAATTCAATCAACCCTTCGTCCACCATCAGGGCTTTGATCCACAGCGGAACCTCCTTCAACAGCTTCCCTCTTAGCCCTGAGTGGAAAACAGCCTCGGCTTTCGAGAAGGATTGATAGCACTCAGCAGCAAACTCCACAGTGTATCCTTCCAACGTGGTCCTTACCCAGAAATCCACTGCGCGGGTTAGTTCAGTGTCTACCTGATGCAGTGCCACCAGGTCTTCGTGCGCCCACTTGTGGTTTATCTTCCGCAAGCCTTCTTGGGGCAGCGTCGCTCGTAACCTCCGCAACCAATTGTAAAGGTCCGTAGGGAACCTTCCCCAGAAAATTTCGTACGTATCACTGGTTGAGTCAGAGAAAAGAACAAGCTCCTTGATCGCCGCCTCCTTTTTCTTGGTCAGCTCTGCTTGCTGAGCAATGAACTGGTCAAGATGATCATCCCACCATCGCCGTATCGCTCCTTCAAAAATCCTCGATACCATGATCTAGATCCCCTCAGAACATGCAGGTCCTGGCAACGGAACCATTTGTTGGCGAGGAGTTAGGTCTCGTGGACAAGACCCAGGTTCAAGAGTTGTGGCCAACAAAGGGGTCCAGTGTAGTTTAGGAACACGCTGGCATTTTCACCCTGCTCTGGAGAGCAGTGCGTCTCACCCGAGGCGTGCCGCAACCACATGCAGAAGGGGATGAGATCAATGGAAAGGAAAAAACCCACAACTCATGAAGGACAGTGCATCGATTACATATACAGAGTTATATACGCAAGATCTCTTAATAAGCATTCAGACATTTGCAAATAAAATTTTAAACTAGCATAAACACATTACAAGGAAATAAACATCTTATTGAGAGACATCAACCTTCCATTGTATTAATCTCTTGGCCAAACACATGATTACATGGCATTCTCACTGATAGCTTACAAATCTGATACAGATGGATTTCAGAACAGAAAGGCAGAATGGAGAAGATGAGGAACCATAGGAAGGACATGCATGATTCTTCCACAATCGCTCTGTGCGTCTTTCCCTGTCTCGAGCCTCGCAACCTCTTCAGCATTCCTTTTTGTTTCAACCGGGTGACTGTTATTTATTCACCCGCTCTTGCGACTATCAGTTCCTCTATGTCTTTACTTTAGCTTCTCCCGGCTTCTCTCCTGTTATCTGCATGTTCCACTTTCTGTCTTCTGCTGTGTGTTTCCTTCATCTGCACTTGTCCATGTTCTATCTCCAACTATCGCATGCTTCCGCGCCTCCTTGATAGCTCCGTGACTCCTGGTAGTTGCGGTGCGGTCGCGGTTTCCATGTGTATTCATACCGCAACTCAAAAAAGGTCAAAATTCAAAATGTCTTAGCCAAGATTTCAAAACTAAACAAAAACAAGGGCCCCAACACCTCCGACATAAATAAGTAAACTTAGAGAGCAGTTAAGGATTCTCTAAAACTTACTTGAAAACAAATATAATTTTAACATAACATTTTAGTAAAAACCAAAGAGCATTTAAGAATTCTTTAGCTAAACTTCAAGAAGGAAAACATAGAAAATCAAAGGAGGCAGGCAGAAATAGGGTGCCAAGAAGAAAATACTATTCTCTATTTATGTCCTTTGATCAAAGAAACCATGAACACAATGAAACTGAAGGAAACAAAGACAAAGGTGAAATACATAACCATCTAACAAAGCTTTATGAATCCTAAGAGTGTTTATAAATCCAAGGATATATGATTGACAAATACGAGTCTGCAAAACAGTTTTAGTAACTCCAAGTCTATCTAATATTATGCTCAACAAATATCCAACATATACAATGAGGCCTCAATGTTGTATTTAACAAGAAAAGAGGACCAAAAATCCTAAATAGGGTTTGAAATGTCATAAATACTCATAAACATCATTTATGTCCAAAGAGACCATGCAAGGCCCAAGGCATAAAATATCTAAGGAAATAAATGAAAAATAACTCCTAACACCTAAATTTGGAGTGATTTGCCCAAAAATCCACAAAAATATCCATTTTCCATAAATGAGTGTCTTTTGTTGACTTTTTCACATAAGGGTGCAACAGGGAGGTCCAAGGGCACAGTGCTTGCACGGGAAAACTGGGTCACCTTGAACCTGAAATTTGAAGGCCTTCCCGATGTCGGAATGAGCTCCGTGATGGCTCGTTGGAAAGCCTATCAAGTCTAATTTCAAAAAATGCCCTTTTTTTTTATGATTGGACTCCAATAGCCTACTCAAAAAAAAAAACTCCCAAGGCTGCTAAAAGCGTAGCGCCTGCCCTGAAAACATGGCAGAAAGGTGAAAATTTGCATGTTTTTGGGCCTTTTGGAGGACCAAAACTGCTCCAAATGATCTAAAATTTGGTGTGCATGATGCCCTTGGCCTGATGAATCCAAAAACATAAACTTTACCTTCAATATAATCTTGTATAAAAAGCGTCGCGCCAAGGGCACTGCGCCCATGGCACTCAAAATCAATCAAAAACCAAAAATGTCAAAAACTTGCCAAAATTTTGCAAATATCTCCCTCATGGTGTTTGGGATGCTTGTAGAGAAGCATCATCTAGGATTCCAAGGTTTTCTTGGTATTTTTCCTCCTTGACTGCTATAATTTTGGCAAGGGCTCTTTTGAGCTTGGCCCTTGCAATTTGATTTCTCAAGGCATAGTGCTTGGCCATTTTCTTCTGAAGGCCAAGGTCTCTTTGTGTCTTTGCTAGCCGATCCTCCAAGTGTGTGTTAGCCCTCTCCAACCAAGGCTCCCGATCATACTCAATTTCCATGGCAAGTAGCTCACTTGGAGTGAGCTTCTCTGCCAACATTGTTTCTTGCTCCCTCTCTTTGTCCAAGGCATTCCTCAAGCCCATTGTTCTTGGCCTTCTTCTAGATAGTTGCCCTTCTTCATCTTCACTCTCATAAAAAAAACACAAGAATTCATCAAGCCTAACCTTGGTCCTTTCAGCCTCTTTCCGGGCTCTGATTTCCCTAACCTCATAAATGGCCTTTTGTGCCTCCAAATTCGTGTTTTCAGTCTCATAATAGTGGATGACATTCCTGGCCCTAGCTAGGTTGGCTTGAAAAACCTTGATTTGGGAATCCTTGCCCTTGAGCAGCATCCTTGTGACCCTTCCCTCGTTCTCATCATCACTGTAAAGATTAATGATTTCAAATTCCCACGCAGTCTCATGCTGATCTTCTTCTTCTTCCTTTATGACCTTCTCTTTGCCTCTGTCTATCTGTTTGGTTGAAGTGGAAAGCATGGCCCCTTGACTTTTAGTGGCAACAAACACATGCCTAATTCCTTTTTGATAAGTCAAAGGAAAAGGTTCAATTGTGCTCATTTTGGTGTCTTCACCATGGTTGTCATCTTGACTGTCATCATCAATGATATCCTTGCTTTCCTTATGGCTTTCATGGCTGTTGTCATGGCTACTTTCATCTTTCTCCATGCTCTTTGCTTCTTCACCGATTTCTGCATTGTCATTATCTTCACTGTTTTCCTCTGCCTCACTAATATTTCTTTCATTGATATCAGCCTCAATTTCTTCTTCTTCACTCCTTTGAGCATCTTCATTTTGTTCACTGACTTGTGGTTTGTCATCGTCACTGATATTGGCTTCATTTATATTAGCCTCACCTTCATTGTCTTGACTGATAGGTACTTCATTATTTGTTCCTGCACTGTTGTTTACCTTATTGACATCAGCTTGATCATTTTGTTACTCATTATCACTGATATCTGCCTCCTCTTCCATGCTCTCTATTTCAATGTTGTGACCTTCACTATTTTCTGCACCTTCACTTTGCTCCTCATTACTGCTAGGAGCCTCATTGTTTTCACTGTCATGAATGTCACCATGGTTCTTCATTTCACTGTCATGTTCTTTACTGTCTTCCTCCTCACTATTGCTTTCCTCATTCACATAATCTTGACTGCTAGGTGGTCCATTATTGGTTTCTAAATTGCCTTCATCATCACTATGAACCTCACTATTTTCAATGTCAGCATGGCTCTTAGTTTCACTGCCACCATCATCATTATCACTTGGGTTTCTTTCTTCATCATCTTCCTCATCTTCATTTACATCTACTTCCATGTCTTCTTGGCCACTTTCTTCATTGTGTCCTCTCTTCCTTCTACTTCCCTCATCTTTTTCACTAGCGGATTTCCATTTTCTTGAATCCTCATTGTTTTCCTCTTGATTGCCATCATCATTACTGCCTTCAATTTCCATTCTTTCTACCTCATCACTGACCTCTGCCTCTTCATTTTCTTCCTCTTTACTATCTTCTTCTTCATTATGGCTTGATTGATCATTTCACTTTCCACATTGACTGATGCATTGGGAGAGGGTGAGGAAGGAGGGTTTTCCTGAGGTGAAGGTATATGTGTAGATGGTGATGCATGCTCAGTAGGAGATGATGGAGGATTAAGGACAAGAGGATGAGATGATTAAGGAATTTTTTGATGAAGATGAGGTTGTGGGTTGGTGAACACTTCATGGGAAATGAAAACCTCCCATGGAATACCCTTTTTCTCCAATTGATGCATCACAACCATTTTGATCAAAGAGTGATGAAATAAGCTCTGCATTTGATGTGAAGGGTCTCTCTTTTGCAAAATATAATACATCTTGTCAATAATCCTGTAGAGATAGTAGGACAGGTGCAACATCTTAACCCTAGTGAAGTGCATGAGGAATCTGATTTGATAGGAATAAAGCCTAGAAAACCTTCCCTCACATGTGAAGTATTTCATAATGACCCTCATCATGGGTGCATACCTCTAAAGCAAATGTGAAAAAGGAAATATAGATTTATTGTAGTCTTTGTATCTGGGCTTGAGGAATGGCTTATAGTGGCTTATGTCTAAGCTGGCCTATTTGAACCATTTTTCACCAACACTAGGAATCCTAGTGGCAATCACAATGGCATCTAATGATAGATCAAAGTTTACCCCTAAAATATTTTCTTGTTTCTCATGTAGGTTAAGGATGAAGAGCATAGTGAGCTCAGGGTGACTTTGTACCTGTTGTACTCTTTCACAAAAATTAAAACACCCCACATTTTGGAAACACGTGATAGTCATAAGAGATGCATTAAGCTCCATTTTTTTTTGAGGTTCAAACCTATTAATCCTTCCACCTCTGTGTTGATGCCTCCTAGGCACTTGGCCTTCTTCTTCACTAGCACTACCTCTTTCTCTTGCCATTTTGACACCTTCTGCTTTGAAAAACCCTAGCTCTGCTTATGAAACTGATATGTAAAGGTAATGGAATGGTGATGAAGGGAAAATTTTTAACAAGTGAGTGAGATGGATGAGTGAAGGTAAAGGTCTGGGACTATGAGTGAGAGGTAAATGAAGACAAACTTGATGACCGCCCCTTGTTGAGTTGTAAACAAAAACTTTGCTTGGACACACTTTTCTCTTATGTCAAATTTTGAAATGGAAAAGGGTAAGGCAAAGTCAATCTGCTTTTAGTGTAAGGGATAGAGCTTTCAAGCTTTGATGGATGACTAATTCCAAACCATTGCAACCAACTTAATCTACCCATCTTAACTATTATTTCCTTGTTTGCAGATGAGGGAGGCTTTAATGAAATTTAGCTCATTTCCTTAGGGTCCATTTCTTTAACCAAATGACAAAAAACCTTGAAGAGGAGGTGATGTCTTGTACTTACCCCTCAAAGATGTTTGAAAAACCGTTGGAGGCAGTTTGAGGAGACCTTGAGTTGATTTGAGGGTTTGAACTGGTGTAGAGGCTCTCCTGGCCAAATGCGCAGCGCAGGCACGGGCTGTCGGGCCGGCAAGAGCGTAGCATTGAATGGGTTGTTGGGTCGGGTTGCGGAATTATCTTTCTCCAGGCATGCAACACGTGCATGATGGGTTGGGTCGGGTCGGGCATATTTGTCGGGCCTTGTGCCAAGCACGCAACATCGACTTTTCTTCGGGCTTGTCGGGACTCTCAGACTAGCGCGCAGCGCGTACTTCTAGGCGCGCAATGCTTTGGAAATTTCACAATATTTTTCGGTAGGGGCGCAATGCCCGACTTTGAACGCACAACACTTTTGAACTTGCCCGAATTTGCCCAAAAACTCATAGTTTTCTCCTTGACTGCTCTGATGATCTTTGCAAGGGCACAATGAGTTATGTGAAGAACAACATGATCCTTTGTAGTCTAGGAAACTAATTTTAACTTTGATAACCCATCTCCTAATGTTTTAGGTCCCTTTCCTTTTTACTGATGTTTCTTTGGCTTTTGCTACAGGTGACTTGAAAAATTTTAAGTGACTCCTTTTTCCTCTTTGGTGGCAGCTTGCTTGGAAACATGAAATTGTCTTCTTTTTAGCCTAAGGGTCTTATTTACTCATCTTGACACAGCAGCAGCCCTAAAACTTCCCTTTTTCTACCTTGAAACCTGACCTCATCTTTTGCCCATTTATGCATGGAAAGCTCATTAAAACATCTTTGAGGGTTTTTTCTCATAACAACACTGTCAAAACCCTTTTTTTCTTTCATTATGAAGTTGTAATCACGTTTTTTACCCTTTTTGACACTTCTTAGTGTGGGTGACTTGAATACATGGATTTCCCTTTTTCACTGAATTTCTTTACATCTTTATTCTCTGAGAGAGTGAGGCATTTCACCTTGGCAAACTTTGGGATGTCACACAGAACAATCTCTTCAAATATTCTTTCTGCTGTCATCATGGAGGCCTAGCATCTTCATTTTACCTCCTTTGACCATATTTGGCATGAAAAATTACTTGGGATGAGTTTGGAATCTTTACAAACAATGATATCTTCAGAAACCCTTTGTTGTCATTATGGAGTCCAAACTTACCCTTTCACCTTCTTTGATCACCTTACCAAAACCCTAGGTTTCTGGGATGCTTGAGAATAATTATCAGTGTTGTCTTCTAAGTTCTCTATAGCCCTTTCAAGTTCATTCATTTATGTCCAGTTCACCTCACCTTTTTCCCCTTTTTCTCTGTAATTTCTGAAAAACTTCTCTTCATGTTTGGTTTTCTTGGTGTGCCTCCTTCATGGTTGCTACATTTGATTCACTGCTTGGCACACTCCTGGCTCAATCAGGCTTAGAAACCCTGATTCTTCTTAAACACAAACTGCTTCCTCTTTCTTTGCTGTGAATGTCTTTATTGAGGAGCAGGTCTCTTACCTTACCTAAATTTTTGTTGATAGTCATTTTAACACTCCAGCAAAGATGTCAAAATGCACAGTTACTCTTTGCAAAACTTGAACTTGATAAGGTGATATTCATCGAATATTTTCTGATCTTTCTTGCACAACCATGTGTTGATCGTCCTTTATATTTGAGCCAGCTTCTAACATAGGAAAAATAGTGCTTAAAACACCAATGAAGACCCTACAACCTATGAAACCCTAATGACCTAGTGGAAGGATCCTTTGACCTGGTCTTTGACTGAAACTTGGCTTGGGGTCTTCAAGTGTAAAAATAGAGTATTTGACAAATTGATGTATTGAAGACCCAAAATCCAATGTACTTGATTTATCTAAAGAGCCTACAGAGCTAATTTTGAGACCATCAACCCTTGAGGAACCTAGTGAACATGGGAAGGAACAGACTATTTGGTAACCCTATATGGAAAGTGGTGGGGTGAGGCAAAGGCAAAACGGAGTGTTGAGGTTATAGGTGGGAAAATAGGATATAGATGAGTGGCACAAGCCCATGAAGGGTATTTTAGGGGTGGTAGGTTAACTATGGAATGGAAAAATAGTATAATAGTGAAAAAAATGGTATAAGGATAATGAAGGCAATGAGATTTCTAAAACTCACCATATTCAGGAATCTTGTTTTTAGAAATCTAGAACTGATATTTAGTCATCTATAGATAGTAAAAATTACTGATGACTAATAATGGCTCCAATTGGGGAGGGAAACTCCTTTTCAGGAGGTGTCGAGGACCTTAGATCTCAAATCTCTAAGTTTTGAAGACCAATGCCTAACTTTCACTTTGTAGATTTCTTTCCTTCATTTGTTGATGTTCTCTTGAAGGTACGATCTCAAAAAATCTAAAAACATGATTGCTTCAACCTCATTTCTACATACCCATCCTACTTTTCCTAACATTTTTTATTCTTTTGGGTGCACTTGCACTGGAAAACCCTTGACATTCTTTTCTTTTGAAAACATAAACAACTATCTACTTGTACCCTTATCACTTCCAAAATTTCGATTAGGCTAATGAACTCTCTTATTCTCTACCTAGTCTATTCATTTTTCAATATTAAGCTATTTGAAAAACTTTATTCTCTAACCTATTGACATGAAATTCAAAACATGATCAAACTAGGATTAAGCAATCTGATTTTCCATGGACTGTGGCATTTGGACAAGCTGCACATAGACATCATTTTTGTACAATAAAAAAATAGAAAACATGAGGGTTGTGCTTTAGAATTTGTTAGGCATCCCTCTTTTCTCTTGGTTCAGATTTGTTCTTTTTAGGAACCAGCAATATTTTCCTAATCTAATCTATTGACAAGCCACGTTTACATGACTTGGAAAATCCTCTTTCACTAACCTATCAGCAGAAATTTAAAACATGTCCAATCATGATTAGGCTAAATGACTGAACAAGAATCTCTTTTCTTAAAAAGGAGTGGCATTTAGGATTTCACACTTTCAACAATACTCGTTTTAGGTATGGGGTTGTACCTCTTCTTTAGGACAAAAAGATGCTCAAAGTGTTGATCTTATTTGCATACCTATCTATCCTAATCTAATTTACATATGATACATACTTATTTGGTGAACTCACTTTTCCAATATAACCAATCAAGTATATGATTCCATGAGTGATTTTTGTTCAGCTCTTTGAGTGCGCTGAAGAAATCAAAAGGGAAATCACATCTCACTTGTTTTTTAACAGTAGTGCCTAAAATATTATTTAAACCTTGCATCAAACTGCTTCTGACATACTTTACTCCCTCTTCAAATGTCTCTAAGCAAACAGAAAAGGGATCTTGAAATAATACCTGGCCTAGAGGATTTGAAAAATAAGCTTTATCCAGGACTACTTCTTCCTCCACTTGACTGAGCTTGGGATTCTTTCAAGAAAGAATCTCTTCCTCTTCCTCATGATCATTTGCACTATCATCCTCATCATATATTGCAATGTTGTCCTATAGAAAAAATGATATATTCTAATGGAGTGGGTTGAATTCTATGTGAAGGCCATTATGTTGATGAGCAGGAGGACTCTTTGGCAGGAAATCTTCTTGAGAAGGTAGTGCAACAACTCTCCTATGATTATCAATTTCTAAGCCTTCATCTGCCATTTGAAATTCAATGGAACTTGGTGGCTACAAATTTGGAGCTGAGGAGAATTCTATGTCATAAATGATTTCCTCATCCATTTCAGGAAAAGGCTTCTCATTAACAACTTGTTCAAGAAGTTAGTTATCTTCCCCACCTCAACATCCAAACTGAAAGACTATTTATTTCCAATCACATGAAATTTATTTCTGACTGAATGAAATGAAGTAGAACAAAGAGGTAAAGATGCTTCACTTACTTCCAATTTTTCTTGACTTTCCCCATCACTGTCATAGCTGATATGTATTGGTTGGTTGCCGTTTTCAAGTTGATGAAACTGAACTTTCTCCCACAAACCAACTGCTGACTGCTCTACAAGATTAGCTTCTGTTTGGAGAACATCATCATCATACTAATCAAACTTTGGAAAATCATCAACATTAGTAATTTCACCAATCAAACATATTGGATTATCAGATTTTTTTCCCTTGAATTGATCTACAAATCCCTTTTTTGATCTATGGTATCCACGGTTAGCGGGAAAATGAATAGGAATGTTTTGCTCATATGAAGGTTTAGAGGCTGGCTGCATGCTTAGAATCTGATTTATTTTCTCTCCAGTTAAAAGAGGAGGAATTTTTCTCTTTCTTTGGATAGCACTACAACAGTTCTCTTTCTCTTGTAAAGGCTGACTCTAAGGCTAAATATCTTCTTGATCCTCACATAGAAGAGATGGTGAATAATCACTTGTGCCTTCAGAGAGATCCTTTGAATCTTCCTTTATTTCCTGATTAATTTCATCCTCAACCAACTCCTCTTGGTTGTCATGATAGATTATTTGAGAATGAAATTCATGAACTGCGTCTAATAGGGTTTCAGGATGCCAATTTCCCAAATCTTCGTCAATGTTTACAAGGTATTGTATGAGATCTTCGGATTGATCACAACAATTTTCAATTAATGATAAATATGAAGAATTTTCTTTATAATTCTCATAAAACACCTTGTGGAAATCCTTTAAAGAAAACAAACTACGAGGGTCTAGGCCTTCATACCATTCTCTTTCCTTTTCTTCTAATGTCCCCATGAACATTTCCATGAGGTAGTCCTCATGCCATTCAACTTTTAACCTCCATACATGTATATGAAATTTGATGAGATGTAACAAGGGGTCATCAAGTTTTTCATCTTGAAACATAGGCAGGTTTGAAACCCAGTCTATCTGAGGCATTTTGTGTGGGAACCCATGAATGTGATCTCTGTTCGTTGGAGAATATCTCTATTATGTACTTGGATACATCTTTGTTAATCTAAAGGTTCACTGCATCTTTTCAACTAGTCTAGAGTCTTCTACCACTGGAGTCTTTAGCTCTATTGAGAGTTGTGGAGTCGCCAGGTAGATGATTTCAACTTTTTTGTCCACCATCAACAATATTGGGATTGATCAATGCACTCCTAGGGGAGTCTGTGAGAAATAGTGGTGTCAACAGGGCTACTGAAGACCATTGGAGTCACCAGGTGGAGGATTCTTACTGTTTTAAGGATGTACTTTTTGTCCACCATCAACAACTGAATACCAATATAAGGATTTTTTTTTAGTTTTCTGAGGTCCTAAGGAATACTTAGATTGTCATCGACTCAGAAAGTTCCACCATGATCGCCATTATGTTAGGTCCTCGTAATTTTTCAGATTGGCGAGACCAAATGTACAGGGGTAACATCAAACCAATATTTCGAGTCCTAGGACCTAGCCTTCCTGGGCTCAGAGAGGGCTCTCTCTATTGTTTGTGTAAAAGATGTGAACTTGATAGATTCTAGGGCTTTGATTTTAGGCTAGTTATAGTGATTAGGGTTTGCTTGTTTGTTTGGTTGGTTAGATAGGTTGTCAAGGATAATAGGTAGAGTAAGAGAGAATCAATCCATTGGGCTATGGAGTCTGTAAAGGTCTTGAAGAGTGTAAAACATAAGTCAAGGGTGTCTCAAAGGGAAATTTAACAAGGCCAAATGGATCTAAGTAGGTTTTGTGTGGGTGAAATGAACATAGAGTTGTGAATATAGTAAGTTAAGGGGAAATCAACGATCCTTTAACATACTATGAACAAGTAAATATATTTTAGTAAGATAGTATAGAAAAACATGAAGAGCAATAAAGGATTCTTCAATCAAACATTACTAAGCATACCTCAAGCAACATATAAGTAAACTTACAGAGAAGTTAAGGATTCTCTGAAACTTACTTGCAAACAAATAGTCTTTTAATATAAAATTTTAGTAAAAACCAAAGATCATTTAAGAATTATTTAGCTAAAATTCAAGGAGGAAAACATAGAAATCAAAGATGCAGGCATAAGTAGGGTGCCAAAAAAAACAAGTCCTATTCTCTATTTCTGTCTTTTGATCAAGGAAATCGTAAACATAATGAATCATTGAAAGAAAAAAAGACAAAAGTGGAATACATCACCATCTAACCAAGCTTTATGAATCCTAAGAGTGTGCTCAATCCATGGATGCACAGTCCAAAGCCATCACAAGTCACCAAAAACCAATTTTACCAATAAACTCCAAGTCTATCTAATATTATGCTCAACAAATATCCAACATATACAATGAGGCCTCAATGTTGTATTTAACAAGAAAAGAGGACCAAAAACCCTAACTAGGGTTTGAAAATGTCATAAATACTCATAAATATCATTTTTGTGCAAAGAGACCATGCAAGGCCCAAGGCATAAAATATCTAAGGCAATAAATGAAAAATAACTCCTAACATATAAATTTGGAGTGATTTTCCCAAAAATACACAAAAATACCCATTTTCCATAAATGAGTGTCTTTTGTTGACTTTTGCACGTAAGGGCACAGCAGGGGGGTCCAAGGGCGCAATGCCTGCAAGGAAAATTGGGTCACCTTGAAGAAGAAATTTGGAGGCCTTCCCGATGTCGGAATGAGCTCCGTGATGGCTCGTTGGAAAGCCTATCAAGTATAATTTCCAAAACTTCCCTTTGTTTTTTGATTGGACTCCATTAACCTGCTCAAAAACCAAAACTCCCAAGGCTTCTAAAAGCGTAGCGCCTGCCGTGAAAACATGGCAGCAAATTGAAATTTTGCATGTTTTTGGGCCTTTTGGAGGACCAAAACTGCTCCAAATGATCTAAAATTTGGTGTGCTTGATGCCTTTGGCTTGATGAATCCAAAAATGTAAAATTTACCTTCAATGGATTCTTGTATAAAAATTTCAGCGCCAAGGGCGCTGCATCCTTGGCCCTCAAAATCAATCAAAAACCAAAAATGTCAAAAACTTGCCAAATTTTGCAAATATATCCCTCATGGTGTTTGGGATTCCCATAGAGAAGCATCAGCTAGGATTCCAAGGTTTTCTTGGTATTTTTCCTCCTTGAGTGCTTGAATTTTGGCAAGGGCTCTTTTGAGCTTGGCCCTTGCAATTTGATTTCTCAAGGCATAGTGCTTGGCCATTTTCTTCTGAAGGCCAAGGTCTCTTTGTGTCTTTGATAGCTGATCCTCCAAGTGTGTGTTAGCCCTCTCCAACCAAGGCTTCTGATCATACTCAATTTCAATGTCAAGTGGCTCACTTAGAGTGAGATGCTCTGCTAATGCTATTTTTTTCTCCCTCTCTTTGGCAAAGGCCTTCCTCAAACCTATTTTTCTTGGACTTCTTCTAGATAGCTGCCCTTCTTCATCTTCACTCTCATAAAAACACCCAAGACTTCATCAAACCTAACCTTGGTCCTTTCAGCCTCTTTCTGGGCTCTGATTGCCCTAACCTCATAAATTGCCTTTTGTGCCTCCAAATGTGTGTTTTCAGTCTCATAATAGTGGATGACATTCCTAGCCCTAGCTAGGTTTGCTTGCAAATCCTTGATTCGGTCATCCCTACCCTTGAGCAGCATCCTTGTGACCCTTGCATAGCTCTCATCATCACTGTCAATATTTATGATTTCGAATTCCCGCTCAGTCTCATGTTGATATTCGTCTTCTTCCTTTATGACCTTCTCTTTGCCTTTGTCTATCTGCTTGGCTGAAGTGGAAAGCATGGCCCCTTGCCTTTTAGAGGCAACAAAGTGCCTACTTCCCCTTTGATATGTCAATGGAAAAGGTTCAATTGTGCTCATTTTTGTGTCTTCACCGTGTTTGTCATCCTGACTATCATCATCAGTGATATCCTTGCTATCCTTATGGCTTTCATGGCTGCTCCATGATTGATTTCGTCTTTATCCATGCTCTTTGCTTCATCACTGATTTCTGCATTTTCATTATCTTCATTGTTTTCCTCTGCCTCACTGATATTTGTTTCACTGATATCAGTCTCAATTTCTTCTTCTTAACTACTTTGGGCATCTTCATTTTGTTCACTGACTTGTGGGATGTCATCATCACTGATATTGGAAACATTTATATCAGCCTCACCTTCATTGTCTTGACTGCTAGGTGCTTCATTATTTGTTTCTGCATTGTTGTTTACCTTATTGACATCAACCTGATCATTTTGTTCCTCATTCTCAATAATATCTGCCTCCTCTTCCATGCTCTCTATTTCATCGCTGTGACCTTCACTATTTTCTGCACCTTCACTTTGCTCCTCATTACTGCTAGGAGCCTCACTGTTTTCACTGTCATGACTGTCACCATGGTTATTTGTTTCACTGCCATGTTCTTTACTGTCTTCCTCCTCACTACTACTTTCCTCATTCACATCATCTTGACTGCTGGGTGGTCCATTATTGGTTTCTAAATTGCCTTCATCATCACTATGAGCCTCACTATTTTCACTGTCATCATGGATCTTAGTTTCATTGCCATCATCATTATTAACACTTGGGCTGCTTTCTTCATCATCTTCCTCATCTTCATTTACATCTACTTGCATGTCTTCTTGGCCACTTTATTCGTTTGTGTCCTCTCTTCCTTCTGCACTGCCCTCATCTTTTTCACTGGCTGATTTCCCTTTGCTTGACTCCTCACTGTTATCCTCTTGATTGCCATCATCATTACTGCCTTTATTTTCCATGTTTTCTGCCTCATCACTGACCTTTTCCTCTTCATTTTCTTCCTCTTTACTGTCTTCTTCTTCATTATGGCTTGATTGATCATTTTCACTTTCCTCATTTCCTGATGCATTGGGAGAGGGTGAGGAAGGAGGGTTGTCCTGAGGTGAAGGTATATGTGTAGATGGTGATGAATTATTAGTAGGAGATGATGGAGGAGTAAGGACAGGAGGATGAGATGTTGAAGACATGTTTTGCTGAAGATGAGGTTGTGGGTTGGTGAACACTTCATGGGCAATGAAAAACTCCCATGGAATACCCTTTTGCTCCAATTTATGCATCAAAACCATTTTGATCAAAGAGTGATCAAATAATCTTTGTATTTGCTGTGAAGGGTCTCTCTTTCACATAATATAAGACATATTGTCAATACACCTGTAGAGATCATAGGGCAGGTGAAACATCTTAACCCTAGTGAAGTTCATGAGAAATATGATGTGATAGGAATAAAGCCTAGAAAACCTTCCCTCACATGTGAAGTACTTCATAATGATCCTCACCATGGGTGCATACCTCTCAAGAAAATGTGAAAAATGAAATATAGATTTATTGTAGTCTTTTTATTTGGGCTTGAGGAATGTCTCATAGTGGCTTATGTCTAAGCTGGTCTATTTGAACCATTTTTCACCAACACTAGGAATCCCAATGGCAATAGCAATGGCATATGATGACAACTCAAAGTTTACCCCTGCAATATTTTCTTTTTTCTCATGTAGGTTAAGGATGAAGAGCCTAGTGAGCTCAAGGTGACTTTGTTCCTGTTGTACTCTTTCACAAAAATGAAAGCACACCACATTTTGGAAACATGTGACAGTCATAGGAGAGGCGTTAAGCTCCATTTTGTTTTGAGGTTCAAACCTATTAATCCTTCCACCCTTGTATTGATGCCTCCTAGGCACTTGGCCTTCTTCTTCACTACCACTACCTCTTTCTCTTGAAATTTTGACACCTGTTGCTTTGAAAAACCCTAGCTCTGCTTATGAAACTGATATGTAAAGGTAATGGAATGGTGATGAAGGGAAAATTTTTAATGAGTGAGATGGATGAGTGAAGGTAAAGGTGTATGACTCTGAGTGAGAGGTAAAGGAAGACAAACTTGATGACCACCCCTTGCTGATTTGTAAACAAAAACTATGCTTGGACACACTTTGCTCTTATGTCAAATTTTGAAATGGAAAAGGGTAAGGAAAAGTCAATCTGCTTTTAGTATAAGGGATATAGCTTTCAAGATTTGATGGATGACTAATTCCAAACCATTGCAACCAACTTAATCTACCCCTATCTTAACTGTTATTTCCTTGTTTGCAGACAAGGGAGGTTTTAATGACATTTAGCTCATTTCCTTAGGGTCCATTTCTTTAACCAAATGACAAAAAACCTTGAAGAGGAGGTGATGTCTTGTACTTACCCCTCACAGATGTTTGAAAAACCCTTTGAGGAAGTTTGAGGAGACCTTGAGTTGATTTGAGGGTTTGAACTGGTGTAGATGCCCTCTTGACCAAATGTGTAGCACGTGCACGGGTTGTTGAGTTGTTGGGTCGACAAGGGCGCAGCGCTGAATGGGTTGTCGGGTTGGGCTGTCGGGTCGGCAAGGGAGCAGCACTAAATGGGCTATCCAGTTAGCAAGGGCGCAACGCTGAATGGGTTTTCGGGTCGGGCTGTCGGGTCGGCAAGGGCACAGCGCTGAATGGGCTGTCGAGTTGGGTTGCGGCAGTGTCTTGCTCCATGCACGCCGTGTGTTAATGATGGGTCGAGTCAGGTAGTGTTGTGAGGCCTTGTGCCAGGCACGCAGCGCCGACGCTCCTTTTCGGGCCTGCCATGTCTCTCGGGCCATTGCGCAGCGCGTACTTCCATGAACACAACACTTTGGAAATTTGCACGGGATTTTTCGGCAGGGGTGCAACGCCCGAATTTAAATGCGCAGCGCCTTTGATCTTGCCCGAATTTTCCCAGAAACTCACAGTTTTATCCTTGACTACTCTGATGATCTTTGCAAGGGCACAATGAGTTATGTGAAGAACAACATGATCCTTTGTAGTCAAGGATATTAAATTTAACCTTGATAACCCATCTCCTAATGTTTTAAGTCCCTTTCCTTTTTACTAATGTTTCTTTGGCTTTGTTGCAGGTGACTTGAAAACTTTTAAGTGACTCCTCTTTCCTCTTTGGTAGCAGCTTGCTTGGAAACATGAAATTGTATTCTTTTTAGCCTGAGGGTCTAATCTACTCATCTTGACACAGCAACAGCCCTAAAACTTCCCTTTTTCTACCTTGAAACCTGACCTCATCTTTTGCTCATTTATGCATGGCAAGCTTATTAAAACATCGTTGAGGGGTTTTTCTCATAGCAGCACTGTCAAAACCCTTTCTTGCTTGCATTGTGAAGTTTTAATCATGTTTTTTAACTTTTTTTGACACTTCTTAGTGTGGGTGACTTGAATACATGGATTTTCCCTTTTTCACTGACTTTCTTTACATCTTTATTTTTTGAGAGAGTGATGCATTTCACCTTGGAAAACTCTGGGATGTCACACACAGCAATCTCTTCAAATATTCTTTCTGCTGTCATCATGGAGGCCTAGCATCTTCATTTTACCTCCTTTGACCATCTTTGGCATGAAAAAATCCTTGGGATGAGTTTGGAATCTTTACAAATAGTGATATCTTCATAAACCCCTTTTGTCAATATGGAGTCCAAACTTACCCTTTCACCTTATCTAATCACCTTACCAAAAACCTATGTTTCTAGGATGCTTGAGAACAATTATCAGTGTTGTCTTCTAAGTTCTCTATAGCCTTTCAAGTTCATTCGTTTCTATCCAGTTCACCTCACCCTTTTCCCCTTTTTATCTATAATTTCTAAAAAAAGTCTCTTCATGTTTGGTTTTCTTGGTGTTCCTCCTTCATGGTTATTTGTTGCATTTGATTCACTGCTTGGCACACTGCTAGCCTAATCAGGCTTAGAAACCCTGATTCTTCTTGAACAAAAACTACTTCCTCTTTCTTTGTTGTGAATGTATTTATTAAGGAGCAAGCCTCTTACCTTACCTAACTTTCTGCTGATGGTAATTTTAACACTCCTGCAGAAATGCCAAAATGTAGAGTTACCCTTTGCAGAACTTGAACTTGATAATGTGATCTTCTTAGGAGATTTTATGATATTTCTTGGAAAACCATGTGCTGGTCTTCTTTTATATTTGAGCCAGCTTCTAACATAGGAAAAATAGTGCTTAAAACACCAATGAAGACCCTACAACCTATGAAACCCTAATGACCTAGTGGGAGGATCCTTTGACCTAGTCTTTGACTGAAACTTGGCTTGGGGTCTTCAAGTGTAAAAACAGAGTATTTGACAAATTGATGTATTGAAGATCCAAAATCCAATGTACTTGATTTATCTAAAGAGCCTACAGAGATATTTTTTAGACCATCAACCCTTGAGGAACCTGGTGAACATGGGAAGGAATAGACTGTTTGGTAACCCTAGATGGAAAGTGGAGGGGTGAGGCAAAGGAAAAATAGAGTGTTGAGGTTATAGGTGGGAAAATAGGATATAGATGAGTGGCACAAGCCCATGAGGGGTCTTTCAGGGGTGGTAGGTTAACTATGGAATGGAAAAATAGTATACTAGTGAACATTTTGGTATAAGGATAATGAAGGCAGTGATATTTCTAAAACTCACAATATTCAGGAATCTTGTTTTTATAAATCTAGAACTGATATTTAGTCATCTACAGATAGTATACATTACTGATAACTAACAAATAATATACTTAAAAATAGTATATAACATGTTTCAAACAATCTATTAATTCAGATATGTTTAATGTTCTACAGGGACCCACAACGAAGGGAAGGAATGTTGTTCTTAGAAAAGAAAGAAAAATAGAACATGAAAATTAAAATGAATTGCTCCTTAGCTCATTTGGAGTGGTGTTGGAGGTTAACGAAAGAGGGAAAAACTTTTACAAAACTTTGAGGGTTCTAGTGGAACGAATGTATAGACGTTCTTTCCACTTATAATACAAAAATCAATCCAATGATTCCAAGAACCAAATTTTATTTAAACTACAAGAAGAGTTTCCAGAGAATTGGTCAATGAGACATGTCAGACTTTTAATAGTAAAAATGTACAAAAACAAAAAAGAAACATTGAAAAAGTAATATTCCTTTAATTGGTTTTCTAGAATTATATGCATATATTACTACAAAACAATCATTTATAAATATCACTTTTGTTATATTTAGTTTTCATATATCAATATAAAAATTAAATAGTTTATTGTCATCCTAATTTTTCAGGAAGATTATGAAAATCTCAAAGGATGACTGAGCTGATATCATAAATATGTCAGTAGGAATGTCCAAAAAGTTGTACAAGGAGATGGTCAAAGAAATGGACATAATTGCATCACACGAGGATCCATCGCAACAATAACGTGCTTCAAATGTAATATGTAATCATTGAATTTTTCCATTATGTACAATAAATAAATAATTTAGCATTAAATATTAATTTTCAAGTATTTTCTTGCAGAAAAGAAAATAAAATGGAACCTATTCAACACATAAAATAAGATGACAAGGAAGAAAATGGTCGGTATCTAAGTTTGTGTTACTTCCTTATAACAACTTAACTAGATTTCATTTTTGTATATTTTAAGTTGTTTTACAACAATCATCATTTAATGTCTTCAAATAGGTGCTAGCATACAAAGAAGAACCATCAGAAAAATTGATTGACATTGGGTTAAATATGGGTTGTCAGTATATGTTGGCATATAAAAAATTAATTGTGGAATTTTTAAGTATCTATCTTGTTTTACTTAGCACTACCTATAATTAATAGAACAAAAAAACATTTATATTAAATATATGATTTATTATCAGGTGTAAAACTTGCAGGAAACAAAGTATGGAACTGCGCCCACAAAAGAATTGTTGAAAGAAGGCATGAAATTTGGTTTTGAAAGAATGTGTATGGTTCATGAGTCAATTCTTGCTATGGTACATTTCTTTTCGATTTACATTGATGTATATTATTTAATATTGAAATTTTCATTATTCTCACCAATGTAGATACACTCATTACACTTTATTTTTATATTTGTAGATGGAACTTGAAGAAGAACAAAAAAATCAACACAATGAACAAAATATTCCTCCAAATAACCCAAGTCATGGAAGTAGCTCGAGCAGTGACAACAGTTCCAGTGAATAATGATGATAAATATTTTTGGATATCAAAGAAAGGTGTTGTATTTTTTGAAATATTTGTCTGTGAAACCAAACATTTTGGTTAATGTAATGTACTTAGTGTTCCAATTGAAAGACAAAGGGTTACCAATAACTGTCACATTTTGTATGAAAAAGAGTCTCTTATATATATACATTTTAATTTATTCTATTGTGTTCTCCATTGTCGTTGTGAAATGTTACAACACTGATTAAATATATGGATGATTAAATATTATAATGAAGATATGCGAAATCTGATGATATAAAAAATTCATCCAAACATCACATTGAAATGAACTAATAAAAATTTAATTTATATGAATATTATTATAAGATATGTGTTGACTTTTGATGAATAATGAATTTTTTAAAATCACAATAATTTCACCATCATAGGTCGATGTTTCTAAAAAATAGAAAATGAACATCGATGCGTGTGTATTATACTGTGCACCGATGCATCGCTATGACCTATGAGCACCACACCAAATACCAATACCAATTAGAATGCCTGGTGCACTTTATCGATGACTACGACCCAAGTGGATAGGCATTGCATGCACTGGTATGGTTTGCCTTTAACGCATCAGTGCATTTTTACACCTTAACAAACCAGGGCATGTACACAACCCATACACACCAGGAGGATAAAAGGTGCATGCACCGATGTTATTTGGCCTCAACATACTGTTGCATTCATATTTTTAATGCACTGGTACTATTTGCATTAAATGTCTAGGTGCTTTACAACTATAATCCGAATGACACCGGTGCATGCACCTTCTATCAGCTT
Source organism: Pinus albicaulis (assembly GCA_034641835.2). Taxonomy (NCBI): domain Eukaryota; kingdom Viridiplantae; phylum Streptophyta; class Pinopsida; order Pinales; family Pinaceae; genus Pinus; species Pinus albicaulis. The sequence continues at coordinate 1,349,574,972 of CM076579.1, forward strand.
GGTGTGTATTTTTTGGTGACACACACCGGGACGTTGCATATGTAAACGCCCCGGGGCTTCAGAAATTTGTTTTCCTTAGTGCTTGGTATGTTTACTGCACCGGTGCATACCATTTAAAACACATGGATGCGTTAACACATGAAGCGCACAATGATAAGAAAAACATCTGTAAAAACCTTTGGTCGCCTAGTTTTTTTCAGTTATGTTGAAGTTCCATTATCAGCTCCATCAAAACCTCGTTACCAAAACCGGTTGTTGTAGCAAATGTTTTTTTGACAATTTTGGCCAATTTTATAACACTAAAAAACTCCTTTATAACCTCTGCTAGAGGGTCTTTTCCTTGTAGTGATCCCAGTAAAACAATCATAGAAAGGTTGAGCCCATGGATAATTTTTTTTTCCTTACTGGAATAGTATAGTTGATGGGGAAGTAGATCTAAATCTCATTAAGAGATGGAATGACATGAAAAGCCTTAAAAATTCACCAACTTCATAATGATTACACTCTTTTGAAAAAGAAATCTATTGACATTTTCAAGGAGTCTCTTAATAATATAAAGTAAAATAACACAAAAAAAGGTAGTGCTAACCAAAATGACCAAGAAATTTGAATAGGAAATTCAACTAATGCTATGAAAAACCAATCAGATAATGAAGGCATGAAAGAATAGCATATATTTTCATATTTCCTTGAAACAATATTTAGAAAATATTATTGATATCACAGCTATGGAATAAACCAAGAAATTCGAAAGAAAAAAAAAAAACATACTAAAAAATGCAAGGAAAAGTAATATTAACAAAGATATGGAATCCTATGAGGGACTCAAGAAAAATACTCCTTCAAAAGCTAACCATCGACTGGAAGAGGTTCTACCTAGCCTTCTAAATTTTGTAGTCAGAATGTCTAGGAACCAATATTTTATGTAACTATGAATTGTTGTAAATTTTTGAAGATGTTCTATGCTTGATGCAACTTTACTTTTATCCCTAATGTCAGTCAGCAATCACATAAACAAGAAAGTAAAGTGTTGATAGAACATACCAGTAGATCGACAGAATACAAGCCAGAAAAATATAAGTGTGTTGGTGCATTATGACTGTCAACATGATGCTTCAACTAGCAAAGTCTCAATATGGTCAGCCAACCAGAAGTGTCACACACAACCCTTAAAGACAACTCATCAAAAATCAACATAATTCAACAGAAGAATCCCACATCCAAATTTCCGGCATCATCCAAATTTACGACATCATCCATATTTACGGCATCTAGATTTATGACATCCATTACCGAAATCATCCAGATTTACGACATCATCCATATTTACAGCATCATCCATATTTACAGCATCATCCATATTTATGGCATCATCCATATTTATGACATCCAGATTTATGGCAACCATTTCCGACATCATCCAGATTTACAGAATCCATTTCTGGCATCATCTAGATTTATGACATCATCCATATTTACAACATCCAGATTTATGACATCCATTTCCAGCATGATCCAGATTTACGACATCATCCATATTTACGGCATCCAGATTTACGACATCCATTTCTACTTCATGAGGATGTGTGTGATGAGATGATTTAAATGTCCTCCAACATTGACTCTATTTATATCAATCACTGAGGATGTGTGAAACATTTGCTGGGGGGTAAAACCTTAAGGCCGACCTGCATATATTTTTAAAGTATTAAAAATAAATTCAAAATAAATGTTCTGCTCATTGGATCAAGATGATCTTTAGATCGATCTTGCACCTCTTCGAAAGAGGAACCCAATAAAAATATTGGTGTCTTCATCTAAGCATCACAACATGGAGTTTGGACCTAGTTGTCCAATTTTAACACTCCCTCTCAACTAGGGAGAACTCCATCCACCTGTGCAATAAAACATCATGTGTCATCCTGCCGTAACTTGCTTTGTTGGCCTCTTTATTTCAAAGTAGAAGTGGGTCAGTCACAAAGACATCATTCCCAGCTGACAGATTTAGCTCAAAGGTTCGAAACCTCTATAGGAAAAAGATTCTCATACCAACCTGGAGTCGGTTTATCTGACCCGAAGTCAGTAGGAGGTTCGAAACCTCACTTGGACTCAAGAGAGTCATATATATATGAACCCAAAGTTAGTCTCACTGACCTGAAGTCAGTTGGAGGTCTGAAACCTCACATGGACTCAAAGAGTCACATACGAACCCAAATTTGGTTTATCTGACCCGAAGTTAGTAGGAGGTTCAAAACCTCACATGGACTCAAAGAGTCACATACCAACCCGAAGTTGGTTTATCTGACCCAAAGTCAGTTGGAGGTCTGAAACCTCACTAGACTTGATCACAGATCAAGTGGTTGGACATGTGTCATCCTAGATAGAGAGTACGACAATATCTGATGCGTCCATTAGTCTTTGCTACTAGTCTCTAGCTTTTCCCACCTCATTGGCCAAATGAGAGGTACTTCCCATGAGTCCGGAACTCAAATTAGTAGGATGCATACGAGGCATAGATCATGAGAGGTGAACCAAATCAATCATCATAACGGTGGGGCCCAAGCACACCAAAAAGGTTCGGCAAGCCTAGCCCTATGGTTTCTTATAGCTTCGAGAAGTTATCCCCAAAGCCCCCCATAGCTCCCATAGCTCATCGTCCAACAGGACCCTCAAAATAGGGTCTTTCCATGATACCAAGATTCTCACGAAAGGTTAGGAACATGACCTTCCCCAAGGGCATTGTGAGAATATCTGTGACCTGCTCATCAGTTCCTATATGATCGAGCCTTACGACGCTTCGCTGTACCATATCCCGGATAAAGTGGTACCATCCATCAACATGCTTGGATCATTCATGGAACACGAGATTCTATGACAAACAAATCCCCCTCTAGTTATCACAAAGGATAACGGTGGCATCTATCACATGCTCAAAGAAATCACTGAAGAGCTTCCGCAACCAAGTGACTTCACAACAGGCCATGCATCTTACAATGTATTTGGCCTCAATAGTGCTCAAGGCTACCGACTTCAGTTTCCTGCCTAAAGCAGATCTATGTGTAAAATAGCATCCATATGTGCTCTTGCGATCCACCACACTGCCAGCCTAATTGAAATTAGTATATCCATGGAGTGTCATACTCCCGTCAGTGTATCTCAACCCATGGTCTATCGTGCCTCAGAGATATATCAAGAGTTTCTTGGCACCTATAGTGCCCCACTTTGGTTGATGGACATTGATCCTTCATACTTTATTTGTTAAAGACCTTAGGTTGAGGATCCGAACACATGACTCTATTATTAGTGGATTTGAAGGTTATGTATGTCTTTATTGATACTATGATGATTGTAGCATTAATGGATATGCATTTTCTCTATTGATATGATGATGATGATAGATTTTATGGATAGATATGTTTTCTATTGATGTTACGATGATCATGCCTTTGATGGATATGTCACCACTTCCATGGTTTGAAACTTCGGGACGAATTTTAATTTAAGGGGGGGTGTATGTAGTGCCCCAGTCTAGATTTCTGACCTTGATATGAAATTAGCAATGATTTAGCCTTAAGGCTCACACATTATTATTTGAGGACCTCAGGTGGAGGATACTGACACTTCACTCTACTATTAGTGGATGTGTTTATTTCCTAGTCCGTGTTAGGATGATGGTGGCTTTGATGGATATGTATTGATGTTATGATGATAGTTGTGATGGATGTGTCTAATTGCATTACTTTTGGTTCACGATAAAAAATGATGTGGATGACTATGTCATGTTGATGATTTTGTTATGAAAATGACTAACACTAAGAAACTTGGTTACTGATGATTATTAAGTATTACAGGAAACTGCCAGAGGCACTCGCATATGATGAGATGAAAACATCTGGTTTGATAGAAATTAATATTTTTGTATTTGAACTTCTAAGTTCATTTTGAAACTTGTTATATATGATACATATACTTTGATGATGTGTCATTGGTTGCAGGAACATGTTAGTTTCTTGGTCGAATGACTCATATATGGGTGATGGGGTTGTACAATTGGATGGAACAACATGGGAGGGGTGGAACAGTGTCCCTGATCTCACCCGCTAGCCTCCCAACATGACTTAGGCTAGAAAGGTTGAAGTGCCTTCGCCTTGAAGATCATGATGTCATGAGGGCAGGTCCCAAATTTGGTTCGCTCACTATGATTTTCTGGGGGGCGCACATCAAGGCGGATTCCTTGATCCCCAGCACCATTAGTCTCACTATAGCAGACAACATATGAGATGATAGGGGTCTCGGCGTTGCACATATAATTTTCCCTCATAACCACTGGATGCTTGAAGGGAAAGTGGTGTGGCACCCTTGGAATTTCAAGAGAAATTCTTGAAGGACACGACCAACTTGGCACCCTTGGCATCAGAAATAAATTCTTTGGCATGGAACCCTTGGAACTTTGAATGGAAGTTCTTGAAGGGCATGACCAACTTGACAACCTCGACATCATTAAAGAAACTATTAAATATAATCGATATATGAAAATCCAAATAATTCATATCCAGTGACATATGAGGTTAGAACCAAAGGAATTAAATCAAGAATAAAACTTAGGGTAAGGGAGGAATAGGAAAAGATAAAATATTTTACCATGATAACTCTACCCTTTCCTTGTTAAACAAAATATTAAGGGGATAAGGTAGATAAGTAACTTAATTAGGAAAAAAGGGGGAAAAGAGGGACATAGAGTTAAGTATAAAGATTTATTACAAAACTTCATTAAGAGAAGAGGGTGGTGAATTAAAATAAGATTAATAAATTAAAATTTGAGAAATTAGAGAACTTCCATGTGCAAGAGCTAACATAAGAATATTCATCATAAAGGCAAATTGAGGTAGTTTAGGGGACCAAATCTGAGAATTATCAATTCACTTCAGTAATAAACACAATTTAAGGAGTAAAAAGTGGGAATCAAGAGACAACTAGGAGAAGAAATAGGAAGCCTTGTTGGGTTGAGGGAAATACTATTTTATATGAATAATCAAGTAAATCATTTTGGGAGAGTATTAATGAGAGGGTGACACATGGGTGGGTGAATAATCGGATTTTGGGTAGTAAAAAATAATTATTTATGCATGAACTTCCAAGTGTCACCTATGAAGCCTTCTATAAAAGAAAGGGAAATGGAAGGGAATGGGGACTGGGTTTTGCCCTATTGTTGGATGGAGGAGATTATGTCATTTTGAGTGGTTACAAGCTATAGTGGAGTTTGGTGAGATAGAGTATTATAGAGAGGGGACTCCAAGATAGGCTCACCTCTATCAGCTAGCACTTTCCTTCATTGTACAACCCCATTGCAGCTCGAGGGTCCGCGGGGAAGGAGAGTAACCAAGGAGTAGGTTGGGAGGTAAACCGGTGGGTTTTTACATTCAGATTAAGAACGACACATTCAGGCGTGGAGGTAGACGGCATCAAAGGAGCTCGTGAAGCAGCAAGTCCAGTTTGGATCTCGTCTAAGTGTGTACGGTACACGTGTTAATTATATTGCTTTTATTTATGATGATTTCATTGTGCCTAGAATCCACAAGTTAAATGGATGTATGTGTATGAAGTCTAATTTTATGAACTTGGATATAGATGATATAAATTATTGTGTTTTAGCTCTGTATGCTTATGGTATAAATGATTTAATTTTATTGAGTTTTTAGAAACTTGTATGATTATGGTTAAAATTTCTGTTACTATGTTTTTGTAAACAAGAAAAAATAGGCTTGGTTTCTACAGCACCAACCTAGTGAATGTTATGATCAACCATGTGTTGACTTAAAGTGTTCACTGCACAACATACGTTCGGATGGGTGTTCATTAAGAACATCAGGGCCCCTATGAGTTGAATATACTCAATAGGATTTTCTAGCATGAGCCCAGCAACATTGCCATTCAACTTCTTAAATTTAAGCTCCATTGGTGTCGAAACGGACTTACAGTCCATCATACTAAATATTTCCAGAAGCTTCACAATGTATTTTCCTTGAGAAAGGAAAATCTTGCCAGGTCTCTACCAGACCTCCAGGCCTAGGAAGTAGTGCATTAGTCCTAGGTCCTTCATCTCGAACATAGAAGCGAGCTCCCTCTTGCACTGATGAATGAGAGGTACAACACCTATCAGGAAGAGGTCGTCCACATACAACACCAGAATGAGAGGCTTCTCTCTATCAACCTTCAAGTAAAGGTTCGAATCAGCATTACTACGAGTGAAGCCTGGCTTCATCAGGTAGCTATCTATCCTCTTGTACCAACCTTTGGGTGATTTATTCAACCCATATAGGGATTTCTTTAACCTAAAAACATGGGTTTCCCGATCCTGGACTTCGAACCCCAGAGGTTCTCCACACACACCTCTTCCTTTATCGCACCATGCAGAAATGTAGTCTTCACATCCATCTGATGAAGACTCCATCCTTACGTAGCAACAAGGGCTATGATGGATCGGATGGTGGTATATCGGGCCATAGGTGCAAATATATCATCATAGTCTATGCCTTCCTTTTGAGAGAAGCCACAGGCAGTGAATCTTGCCTTGAACTTTTTAGCGCTTCCATCAGATCCATGCTTGATCTTGTAGAGTGATTTCGAGGTGACAACTGCTTTGTCCTTTGGTAGACATCATTTTTCATTATGGACTCATACTCTTCGTGCATAGAATCCTTCCAGACTTGATGCTTTACAGCTTCCTCAAAAGATCCAGGCTCAGATTGTACAATAGTACTCATGGCTGCTAGATACCCTTGGTATCTACCTAGCTTCTTGCTTTCACGAATGTTCCGGTTTGGGGCCATATGTCCCTTGACATCCTTAATAGTGTCCCTGAGCCATGATGGTCTCTTCCCTATTGAAGGAGGTGGATTAATCGGGTCCATTGGTGCTTTAGCATCGGGCATTGTCCCATCCTTCGGTTCTTCTTGATTTCTAGGCGTTGCTTCATGATCTTCCTCAAATCTCAGAAGATTGACTAATTTACTCAGGGAATCATCTTTGTCAAAGCCAACATCGTGGCATATCTCCACTTCCCTTTGACCAGACACATATACTTTATAGGCCTTCAAAGTTTCGTTGTAGCCCACAGACAATGTGGTCTCCCTCTTGATGCTAGCTCCTCTGCAAAAGTTCTTGAACCCGTTCATCTCATATAATAAGAACATCCTCCCAAGGATGTCATGGGCAGCATACCAAACATATTAGAATGTACTAATTGCAAGACATCAGATGTCTTTGTGACACTTTAGGGGAAAGTTACCCTTGTATGCTTTCCTTCAACACAACCCTGATATACACCTTCATGATTATTTGAGAACTCAGGCATCCCTGTCACCACATTCCTTGCTTTGGGAAGGGCCTTGTAGTGAAGTTGTTCAAACCTTTGGTGCCATAGTTCAGTCTGTCGGATAGTATCACATGTCATTGCTCCTAGTGGACTTCCTCCAACCTGGTAGAGTGTACTAACTCTAAACCCAATCATGATAGCTTCCTTGAAACTCTTCTTCCACATGCACACCTTCCATCAATGAATGCCACATTGAAACCTTTGTCTTCCATGGTTGAAACAGACACAAGGTTCTTCTTCAAATTAGGTACATATAGTAAATCTTGCAGTTGGAGGACTTGACCTTGAGACAAATGGAGGGTCACAGTCCCTGTCCCTTTCACGGGATATGTGGCATTATCTCCAAGGATAATTTGTAGATTAGTATCCTTCTCAACCATATCAGTAAGTGCTTCCTTGAACCCAATGAGGTGCCTTGAGGCACCACTATCTATCAACTAGACATCCATAGTGTCGGGTGGAGATGCAGCAGAGAGGGTAGATACAATAATGAATTCATTTCTTTTATCATCAAAAAAATTTGATTCCTCATACTTGGAATTTCTTGACCTTTTGAAAGGTTGCCCATTTCTACCAAAGGGAGCCTTCCTTTTCTTGACCTTCTTGAAAGGGCATTCTATAGCATAGTGACCTAGCACAGAGATGTAGGCAACCAGACTCTTATGAATTGAGTCCCTAATCATCAGCTTTGTTTTGATTTCCCCCTTCTTGTACTTTGATTTGACAGCAGCAGTTGCAGTGGATGGAGGCTCTTGGATTTTACCCTGCACATAGTCCATGACACCTTGGTCTTCCAAATTAAGATCCAATGTCATCTTCCAAGCATGGAATCCATCCTTCCCAGTCAATTTTTCATCAGCCTTAAAGTCATTGTATTTTGAGGAACCCATCTTCTTCTTCGATGGTGATTGCTACAAACTAGGGCTTTGTCTTCACCTCAGCTCTAATTCCATGTAAATTTTTTATGATGTTCTATGCTTGATGCAACTTTAATTTTATCCCCAATTTTAGTCAGCAATCACATAAACAAGAAATTAAAGTGTTGATAGAACATACCAGTAGATCGACAGAAGACAAGCCAGAAAAATATAAGTGTGTTGGTGCGTTACGGCGGTCAACAAGATGCTTCAACCAGCAAAGTCTCAATACGGTCACCCAACCAGAAGTGTCACACACACAACCCTTAAAGACATCTCATCAAAAATCAACATAATTCAACAAAAGAATCCCACATCCAGATTTTGGCATCATCCAGATTTACGACATCATCCATATTTACGACATCCATATTTATGGAATCATCCATATTTACAACATCTAGTTTTGTGGTATCCATTTCCGGCATCATCCAGATTTACAACATCATCCATATTTACAGCATCCAGATTTATGGCATCCTTTCTGGCATCATCCATATTTACGGCATGCATTTCTGGCATCATCCAGATTTACAGCATCATCCATATTTACGACATCATCCATATTTAAGACATCCAGATTTACGGCATCCATTTCTAGATCATGAGGATGTGTGTGATGAGATGATTGAAATGTCCTCCAACGTTGACTCTATTTATATCAATCACTGAGGGTGTGCGACACATTTGCTGGGGATGTAAAACCTTAAGGCCGACCTGCACATATTTTGAAAGTATTCAAAATAAATTTTCTTCTCATCGGATCAAGATGATCCTTAGATCGATCTTGCACCTCTTCGAAAGAGGAACCCAATAAAAATATTGGTGTCTTCATCTGAGCATCACAACATGGAGTTTGGACCTAGTTGTCAAATTTTAACAATTGTCCCAACAATAACTTTTGAAATTTGGAATGAACCCCTCTATCTTCACGAGCCTTCTCTCATTTTAAAGCTAAGTATATATGTTGCTTCTATATTATTTTCAAAAGAAGACATGTTTTCAAACCAACATTTAAAAATATGTTGGTGTTGGTACAATGTATTTTTAGAATGTTATCTTCCTTCTTATAATTTCAGTAAGGCATCAATCTTGTTATGGATGGAAAAAGACTTAACTTCTTAGATCTATTGGGACAATTTCAAAGAGGGGAGGAAAATATTAGGGGGTAAGATGGCTTCCCACCCATAAATTAGGAATAAGTAGGAGATATCGATGGAAGCTTTAGGGGTAACCCTATCAACCCAAAGTGCATTGAAAGGGGAAGTATGTCAGTTCTTATGGTGCTCAAAAACTATCTTTTTTGTATAAATAGCTTGAAATTTGCAGTTTCTAATGAATTCAGACTGAAAACAACAAACACAATTTTTTTCTACTCAATCTATGGAAGAGAAAACATACAATAGAAACACATGCAATCATTCAAATACAATTAACACGGTATCTTTCTTGGGTAACCCAATAGGGAAAACCCCCTTCGAGGTTTTGCATTATATCATATGAGAATATAGATTTATTATAATGATTTCTTCAATCCTTGCAGATCAACCTGCACTGTAATACTGATCTCCTTCTCTAACCAACACTTAACTAAAATATCCCTCTAGCTTCCTCCTATTTCCTTGCGCAATTCCTGAGTAAATAATCTCCTAAAAAATAGGGAAATCTCTTATTTCCTTGTGAAAATCCTAGAGAAATTTCACACCTTCTCTAATGTAAAACTTGTACACTCAATAGTATACATTGATAATTACAATGATGCCTTTTTCCTCCACTCAACTAGGAAATTCCAATTTCATGCATGACTAGGGCTATTTTTAGTAAATTTATTAGTTAAATGAGAGATCGGTGAGTTAGAAATAGTTACAACTACTCAAATGTACTCCTACTGACTCTATTCATGACTAGAGCTCATATAACTAAGTTTCACTAACTATAAATCCACTAGATTGCTACATTTTAGCAATCAACTCGTGCAAAACTCTACTTCTAACACACAAACTTGAATTGAGTAATTTAACTAATTGAATTTTCCATGTCACTCCTGCTAACTACAACTCAAGTCATCCTGCTAATGTGGAAATTTGAATTTCTCCTTTTGACTAAGGCATAAGTCAAATTAATCATTTTCTTGCTATAATTTAACACTCCCTCTAAGTAAGAAAAGGGTTATCAACAACCCTAATCCTACTCCTATGGAACTCAAACTTGCCTCTTTACAAATCATTTTTTAAATTGTCTCCATCCCACTCCTCTATAGGAATATACTATAACATAACCATTTTCTGCTGCACATAATCTCTCAAGTGATGGTACTTTATGTCTATATTCTTGGACCTATCATGAAACAATGGAATTTTAGAAAGTTTTATACAACTCTGATTGTCACAGTGGATCAATTTAGGCTCCATCCCCTAAATAAAGAGACCAACCATGATCTTCCTCATCTAAGTAGACTCTCATGTTGCTTGACTAGCAACCATATACTTAGCCTCTACTAAGATGAGTGCCAGATATTTATGTTTCCTAATATACCAAGAAACTGTTATTGAATCAACACTAAAGATAGCTCCTAATGTTCTCTTCACATATGATGGACTCCTTGCCCAATCTACATCTATAAAGCCTTTAAAATTCACTCCATCTCTCTACCTATACCATCAACCAAATTTATTTTTTCCTTTGAGGTATCTCAAAACATGTTCAGTTTATTTTACATTGAAGGTTAGTAGGCTCCACCATAAACTGACTAAGTTGATTAACTTCAAAACAAATATCGGGCCTTGTGTTCATCAAGTACATCAATGACCCCACCAAATTTTTGTAGATATTTTCATCTACTTCTTATCCTGTAGAAGCATCCTCTTTCCTCCAATTAATAGATAGAGGAGTATTTGTGGGCTTGCAATACTGCATATGGAATCTCTGAAGGATTTCATTTGTGTACTTCCCTTGACCAAAAAATATCTCTCCGTCTCCCTTCCACACTCCCAATCCAAGGAAGTAGTGCACCAAACCCATGTCCCTCATCTTGAAAACTCTTGCAAGGTCCTCGTTGCAAGAATGGGTCAACCTCTCATCTCTTATCATTCTCAAATCATCTACATATAGGAATGAAATAAGAAAACAACCATCTATCATAATGTAGTAGATATTGGCATATACTTCACTCCTATTTAAGCCCAATCCACCGAGATAATAATCTCTGCAAGTGTACCAAGCACGAGGTGCCTGCTTGAGAATGGAGAGGGCTCTATTGAGCATACACACATGTGTATCTTTTCTAAAGGTCTCAAACCCCTCTAGCTTCTCAATTTAGATCTCTTCATCAACCTGTTGAAAATGCAACAAGATGATGGAGCTTAGTGAAATGAAGTCGCCTTCACTAAGTAGGCTCGCAGGCTATTTTTGGCGCAAAGTCTATTTTTAGACTATGTCTATTTTTAGACATATGGAGCATGGTCTAGGAGTTGCAATATGCTATTCTTGGATGATTGGTCGAGTTGGTAAAAATATATGGACCTCTATTTTTAGACATACAGGTCGAAGTCTTTTTTTAGACTGCTTGTCTAAAAATAGGTCAGTCAAATATTATTAGCCCTTAATAATATTTGGACTATAAACTTCAGTTTATCCTCTTGCAGCACTTCAGTTGGAGCTACGGATGTGGCCCATGCACCTGACAGAAGGAATTACGCTATTCCTAGGGTTTTGGTGAGCTCATGCATGGTTGACTTCAGTTAGAACTCAAGTGGCGGAGTTTGGTGGAGTTGATGAGACAGTTGGTGGAGTTGTGTTCGGGTTAACTTAGTTGAACTAGTTGTATTTAGTTTAACTGGATAATACACTAGAGATGAGTGGGGTGAATTAAATATTATTTAATTCAATAAATATTAACTCATTATTCAACTAAAGAACACATCAGTTGACTGCAGTGCATGAACAGTTCAGTGAAGACCAGTGGAAGAGGTAGATGAAAGGGTGAGTTTGCTATTAGTTGTAAAATTAGTTGTGCATGAGATTTGCACAAGCATTGGAGGAGATTGCCAATGAGGATTGCGCAAATCAAGCCAGTGGAATTCAAACTTGGATCTCTCATTACACCAACTTGGATTGCGCAGTAGAGGCAGGCAAACAGTGGAGGAGTTTTGAACCCGTGACTTGTTCAAAACTGAGCTAGTTTGTGTGTAACTTTTGGAGATAGTACTGAGTACTTGTGAGGAGTATTGTGCTATGTATTGTTACATGTTATCTTCTATTATAATATACAAAATAGCTGGGGGTTTTCAGCTATAAGCTTTCCCCATTACATATTGTGTTTATGTGCGCATGCGACTGTTTCTATTTCCGCATATTGATGATCAATTGTAGAAGAGGTTATGTGTTATGCATGAATTCGAATTAGTGTGTGACCAGGTTAATCTTGGTGGATAAATCTTCATTATTCAGAAAATTTATACATGGTATCATAGCAAATTGATCATCGGGATCTATTACAGTGATTACAATTATTTCGGTAGACAGAGTCTGTAACGGGCCAGGTAGCCTCTGGATCCATCCTTTCTCTGAAAGGTGATATATCCAATAAATGCCCTTACAATCGATCTCTGTGCTAGAAATATTTTGTTCTCAAAGATCCAGAAGCAGTTGAGTTTTGAGCTTGGAATTAAAATTTTGCAGCAGATTGTTTTCTTGGTGCCGGAGTTGAAATGTCTTTCAACGGTTTGTGACTCGAGTATGCCCTTGAAGGCAGTTCGAATTATGTTGCATGGAAAGACTGGATGGAGGCGATATTAGATGATAACGGGCTGAAGGAGTTCGTAGATATGGATGTCCAAAAGCCTACTGATCATGCTGAAGTTGAGGCTTGGCAAAAGAAGATGGTGAAATGTCGAAGGATTCTGTTGGAGGGCGTGGAGGATCACATTGTATCCAACCTGCATGGAAAATCTTCTCCATATTTGATGTGGAAAGCGTTGACAGATCTATTCCAGAGCAAGAGCGACCAAAGGAAGTTGGCGCTCAAGGATAAACTCAGAAACATTAAGATGGAGAAAGGCGACAGTATCGCCAAGTACCTCACGAAGTTCACTCAATGCATAGATGAGCTGGGAAGTGTGGGGGTGACTGTCGATGATGAGGACTTGGTGGACCTGGCTCTCCTTGGTCTTCCGAAGAGTTGGCATTCCTATCAGGACTCTGTCAATGGTCGGGAGAAGTTGCCGGGATGGGAGCGACTTTGGTCAGATCTCATGCAAGAGGAGATAAGGCGGACTACCAGGGACGGATCTTCATCAAAGGTATCTGATGAAGAAAATTGTGCTTTGGCTGCCAAAGCAAAGAAGGGGAAGAGCAAGAAAGCTTCTCAGTCTGGTGCGAAAGGCAAGAAGCAAGACATGTCCAAGGTGAAGTGTTTTCACTTTCACCAGCACGGACACTATGCCACAAATTGTCCGCAGAAGAAGAAAAATAAGAAGGCTGCTGGATCTGCAGCGGGAGAGGCATTGGCTTCTCAATTCGAACTGGATTTTTCACTGATCGCATGCTTGGTTTCAAGTGTGATGGGATCAGTATGGTTCTTGGACAGTGGTGCATCATTTCACATGACCGGAGATCGAGATCTGTTTTCAGATCTGGAGGAAAAAGATCTTGGAGTGCACATCGAGATGGGCAATGATGGTAGATACAGTGCGACCGGTATCGGTACCATTTCCTTTGAGAGGGAGTCTGGTAAACCCTTCGTATTGAAGGAATTTTTGCATGTTCCAGGATTGATGAAGAATCTGATCTCTGTGGCGATGTTGGAAGACAAGGGGTATGATGTGGTCTTCAGCGAAGGAAAAGCTTTCCTGCGCAGTAAGACAACTGGAGAAACCCGGAAGATAGGGGTTCGAGTCAAGAACCTTTATCAGTTGCAAGTAGATGGCTGTGCAGCAATGGCATGCAAGGCGGAAGGAGTGGTGAGCCGGGATGATGGCGAGCTGTGGCACCAGAGATTGGGCCACCTTCACCATGGAGCTTTGAAGATACTACAGCAGATTTCTACTGGGCTTCCTAAGGGCATTCTTGCGCAGTCAGATCAGTGCAAGGGGTGTACCTTGGGAAAATTTGTGAAAGCCACCTTTCACGAGAAGGATAGTCGCGCCACGACGATCCTTGAGAGAATTCACACAGACGTGTGTGGACCTTTCTCAGTAGCTTCGACAGTAAAGCACAAGTACTATGTGATCTTTGTTGATGATTTTTCTTGGAAGTGCTGGATCTTCTTCATGTAGAAGAAGAGCGAGACATACTCAAAGTTCTGTGAGTTCAAGGCGTTGGTTGAGAAGGAATCGGGGAAGCATGTGAAGGCTCTTAGGAGAGACAATGGTGGTGAATTCATCTCTGCTGAATTCAAGGACTTTTGCAGCGCAGAAGGGATTTGGAGAGAGCTCATCGCACCCCATAACCCACAGCAGAACGGGGTTGCTGAGCGAAAGAACAGAACGATCGTGGGTGCTACACGGGCGATGTTGCATGACCAGGACCTACCCCTTCACTTGTGGGCTGAGGCATGAAATACTGCAGTATATGTGCAGAACCGTTGTCCTCACAAGATACTTGGCATGAGTACACTGGAGGAGGCGTTTTCTGGAAAGAGGCCTGACATTTCTCATTTGAGGATTTTTGGCTCACCTGTCTACATGCATGTGACGAAGGACGCCAGAAAGAAGCTGGATACGACCGCAGAGGTTGGGATATTTGTGGGGTACACTGATATGCCCCACAACTATCGTGTGTATTTGCCAGACAGTCGCAAGACTGTTGTGCGACGGGATATCAAATTTCAGGAGGAGAAATCCATGCAGTGTTCGCTTGAAAGGGAACCACACTTGCATGCAGAAGAGGAGTTATTATTTCCTAAGGAGGAGCTTCCGGATGTGGATCAGCCACAAGAGGAAGTTCATGGAGTGGAAGAGACCACTCATGCAGTGCCAACCATTAGAGGGCGCAAGCGCACTACAGAAGCTGAGCGACTGGCACGAGATACAGAGAAGGTTGTAGGACCACCTACAGCACAGCGCAGACAGAGACAGTCACTAGACCAATACACTAGATACATGGCTCTTGTGAGCAAGTGTGTCGTGACATAGCCATCCTCTTTCGAGGAAGCTATGGAGGACCTCGCATGGGTAGATGCCATGGTGGAAGAGTATGATTCGATTGTCAGAAACAGTGCATGGGAGATTGTTCCGCGGCCGGAGAGGAAATCAGTGGTGGGTTCGCGATGGATCTACAAAGTGAAGCAGGCGACTGACGGGAGTGTGGAGAAGTACAAGGCAAGATTTGTTGCCCGTGGCTTCTCACAGATCGAGGGGATCGATTATGAGGAGACCTTTGCACCTATCGCAAGGTACTCTTCCATACGGACGATCCCAGCTCTCTCAGCGCAGATGGGGTGGCACATCCATCAGATGGATGTGAAGACTGTGTTCCTCAACGGAGTCATTGAGGAGGAGGTGTACATAGAGCAGCCCGAAGGTTTCGAGATCTTCAACAATGAGTTGCATGTTTGCCAACTCAAGAGAGCACTGTACAGGTTGAAGCAAGCACCTCGTGCTTGGTACACACGGATAGACAGTTATTTCACCGGACTTGGATTCTCCAAGAGTGAGGCGGATCCTAACCTATACCAGATTGTGGTGGAGGGGAAGTTACTGATCATTGTACTGTATGTAGATGATCTCATTTTGACGGGTGATGAGCTGTTGATACTTTCATGCAAGGAGGATCTTGCTAGAGAGTTTGAGATGAAGGACTTGGGCCTCCTTCATTATTTCCTGGGATTGGAAATTTGGCAGCGCAGTGATGGACTGTTTGTTTCTCAGGGTAAGTATGCCCGGGAGATACTGGAGAAGTTCAGCATGCATGGCTGCAAGCCTGTTGATACTCCTCTTCCTGGTGGTTGGAGGAAGGAGGATGCTACTTCAGCTGAGGTAGTGGATGCCACGATTTATCGACAGTTGGTGGGGTCACTTATGTATCTGGTCAATACACGACCCAACATATGCTATGCAGTTAACCAGCTTTCACAAGCTATGGTTAAACCTACCAAGCTCTTTTGGAAGGCGGGGAAGCATGTATTGAGATATCTCAGACGCACATTGGGATATGGATTATGGTACAGACGGGAGGATGGAGCGAAGCTTTGCGGCTTCAACGATGTGGACGGGGAGCCCAACGGACCGAAAAGAGCACATACGGAGGAATCTTGATGTCGGTTCGACGAGTTTCCGTTCTGCTTGGAGACGAATCCGTGGCACTGATTCGACAAGAAGCTAGAGTACATGGCGGCCCAGCCATTTGCATGTGAGCTGTTGAATGAGGAAGATCCTCGCAGGTTTGTTCAGGTTGCATTTGGAGCCTACAATGATCTACTGTGATAACCAGAGCTGCATCAAGCTCTCGGCTAATCCAGTATTTCATGATAGGTCCAAACATATCAACATCGGGTACCATCATATCAGAGATTGTGTTCAGCGGAGAATCATGATGCTTTCATATGTTCCCACGGAGGATCAGGATGCCGACATCTTGACGAGGCGCTCACGAGGAGAAAATTCGAAATTCCACAAAGGCGGGATAGCCCTATTGCGGAAATAATCCATATCATGTTGAGAGTGAGTGTTGAAAATGCAACAAGATGATGGAGCTTAGTGAAATGAAGTCGCCTTCACTAAGTGGGCCATGACCTTTTTGACGCAAAGTCTATTTTTAGACTATGTCTATTTTTAGACATATGGAGCATGGTCTAGGAGTTGCAATATGCTATTCTTGGATGATTGGTCGAGTTGGTAAATATATGGACCTCTATTTTTAGACATTTTGGCGGAGTCTATTTTTAGACTTCCAGGCTAAAAATAGAAAAGTCAAATATTATTAGCTCTTAATAATATTTGGACTATAAACATTATCTTATCCTCTTGGAGCACTTCAGTTTGATGCTTGGATGTGGCACATGCAGCTGACAGAAGGAATTATGTTATTCCTAGGGGTTAGTTGAGCTATTGCATGGTTGACTTCAGTTAGAACTCATGTGGCAGAGTTTGGTGGAGTTGATGAGACAGTTGATGGAGTTGTGTTCGGTTTAACTTAGTTGAACTAGTTGTATTTAGTTTAGCTGGCTAATACACTAGAGATGAGTGGTGTGAATTAATTATTAATTAATTCACTAATTATTAACTCATTATTCAACTAAATAACACATCGATTGAGCTACGAGTGCATGAACAGTTCAGTGAAGACCAGTGGAAGAGGTAGATGAAAGGGTGAGTTTGCTATTAGTTGTAAAATTAGTTGTGCATGAGATTTGCACAAGCATTGGAGGAGATTGCCAATGAGGATTGCGCAGATCAAGCCAGTGGGATTCGAACTTGGATCTCTCATTACACCAACTTGGATTGCGCAGTAGAGGCAGGCAAAAAGTGGAGGAGTTTTGAACCCGTGACTTGTTCAAAACTGAGTTAGTTTGTGTATAACTTTTGGAGATAGTACTGAGTACTTGTGAGGAGTATTGTGCTATGTATTGTTACATGTTCTCTTCTATTATAATATACAAAATAGATGGGGGTTTTCAGCTATAAGCTTTCCCCATTACATATTGTGTTTATGTGTGCATGTGACTGTTTCTATTTCCGCATATTGATGATCAATTGTAGAAGAGGTTATGTGTTATGCATGAATTCAAATTAGTGTGTGACCAGGTTAATCTCGGTGGATAAATCTTCATTATTCAGCAAATTTCTGCACAACCAATCCATTGAGGAATTCTGCCTTGACATCCATTTGGTGGATCTTCCACTCGATTTGGGTTGACAATGAAAGTATGGTACTAATAGATGACTATCTTGCCACAGGGGAAAATGTCTTCGCATAATCAATCCCTTCCACCTATGAGAATAATTTGGCCACAGATTTTTTCTTTTACTTCTTGACACTTCCATTAGATTCATGTTTCAGCTTATACACCCACTTGGAGCCAATAAATTATCTGTCCTCAGGTCTAGGCACAACCTCCAAAGCATCATTCTTCGTGATGGAGCCATAATCCTACACCATGGCATATACCCACACCTGTTGGGAAACTTCCGCCTCAAAAGAATATGACTCATAATCTATCAATTCTGACATGAGTGTCATATATAAAGTATATTTATCTAGTGATCTCCTATGTTTGTGCAAGGATTGAGGAGCTCCAACATGATCATGAGCATCTTTCACTAATATTTCTTCCTCCCTAGTTCTCTTCCTCCCTTGTATGAAAAGCTTTGTGCGAGTGGCTTCATCCACTCACCCTGCTCTTTTCTCCTCCACATTTGGTTGTTGTACAACATCTTGTGGATCTGACTAAGGCTCCTCCTCTGATGGTATGGTCAGTTATAGCTCTAGAGAGCTCCTCATGGATAACTACTCCTCGAATCTCACACCCCCCCTCATAACGATCATCTTGAGTGAGGGAATGCACACCCAATAAATATGAGGTGTCTTTATGTATCCTACAAAGATCCCCCTCTCTACAGTAGGCTCAAATTTTTTCATGCTATCTTTAGACACATGAAAATAGACCATGGGTCCAAAAAAAAGAAGTGGGAAGAATTTAGCCTCCTTCCAGAGAAATCCTCTTCAAGTGTGATCATTCCAAGAATTTTATGAGGACTATTTTTCTACAAATAAAAAATTGTATTTCATACTTCTACCCGTAGGTATAGTGGAAATCATTGGTCATATAACACTCCTATAGCAGCTCCTACAATGCTTCTATTTTTCCTCTCTACATCCCCATTTTGTTGTGGGTTGTTGGGTGAAGCCAAATCCCTTCTAATACCCTCCTTGGCAAATAATTCTTTGAAGGAATTAGACACATACTCTCCTCCATTATCACTTCTTGGGGAATTAATTTTCTATCCTGTCTCATTTTCAACTAAGGCTTTAAATTCAAAAAACTTTGAATAAACCTCATATTTCTTAATAATTAAATAAATCTAACATTTATAGGAAAAATCATCTACAAATATCACATAATACATGTTATTTTCAAATGAGACTGTAGTGAGTGGTCCATAAAAATTCCAAGATGGTTTTAGCTCTGCTATCTCAAACCTAGAAGGAGGATTTAACATATTTTCCAAGAGTGCATCCCTTGCACACAACATGTTGATCAAGGGTGCATTTTGGAAGTCACGTGGTGATATGTTGCATTATTTTTAAATCACCATGGTGTAGGTATCTCATGTACCTATGCCATAGCTCTCCAACATCTCATCCCTAAATATGTTCGGTTTTACTTCTCAATGCAACACATTCATCCGCCTCTATATTGTAGATATTTTTAACCCAAACACAAATTTGTATTACTTTTCTAGTAGCAACATGCTTCATATAATATTTCCCCTTACTGAACACCACATCATACCCTCGATCTTCAAGTACAACTACATAAACAAATTTTACATGTTTTAGGTCAAAATGGGAGCATAAATCCTTCTTAAAGGTGATAGTGCAAATCTCTTAGGTACTATATCTACCATCATCTCCAAGCTCTATGTGTAATTGTAGGTACCACTCATCTAGGTTGTTGAATAACTCCTTACTTCCTGTCATATGAAATGAAGCACTGGAATATAATTATCATACACTGCCTCGTACAATACTTCCCATGCATGTAATGAGGGTGAAATCCAACACGAATTGTGATACGAGAGCATCTCCTCCCGCTTCTCCTATTGGATTC
Organism: Pinus albicaulis; assembly: GCA_034641835.2. NCBI lineage: Eukaryota > Viridiplantae > Streptophyta > Pinopsida > Pinales > Pinaceae > Pinus > Pinus albicaulis. The sequence continues at coordinate 1,349,595,034 of CM076579.1, forward strand.
TTACTGGATTAATTTTGTGAAAACTTGGTTGCATAATTCCCATATTCATGGAAGTGAAAACATTTGATTTTACCGAGGTATTGCTTCTTTCCATGGTTCTAGCTGAATTTTTCCTTGCCTTGGGCCTTCTTTCCCTTGGCCTTATTTCCTTTTCCTTCTAAGGAAAAGTGTTATTCCTCATCATTTTTGGATGTGATACCATCTCTAGTGTTTCTTCTGATCTCCTCTTGCACCAAGTCAGACCAAAGTCTCTCCCAATCTAAGAGCTTGTCTCTTCCATTAAATGAATCCTGATAGATGTGTCGGGATTTTGGAAGGCCAAAGAGTGTGAACCTCACAAGGTCAGTTGATGGAACATTTTCTCCTACTCCTCCAAGTTCTTCTTTGACCTGAGGGAATCTGGATAGGTAATGAACAACAATTTCATTTTTTCCCATTTGAATGTTCCCGAGCTTATCTCTCAATGCCAATTTATTGGCATCACTATTGCTATGGAATAGATCTATGATTTTCCACATTTCAAAAGCAATATCTTTTCCATGTAAATTCGAAACCATGTGATCTCTAACACCCTCCATAATAATCCTCTTGGATTTTGTTGTACCTTTTTTTCACTGACCAAGTTGTTGTGCATCAAAATATAGTGGTTTTGGAATATCTTTTTTTGTGAATTCTAATACTCCATTTTCATCCAAGACAAATTTTATCCTGTATTTCCAAGCACAAAAATTCGAGGTTCCCTCCAATGCACACTAAAGCCTCAATTAATTGAAAGACAATGTTCCTACACTGAAGAAAATTTGCACCGAAAACTATGCTATTTGAAATTTTTCTGACAAAAGATCTAGAAAGTATTTTCTATGCAGTCTTCCATAGCTCTAATACCATGTAGAAATAACTTGAAATTTGCCGTTTATAATGAATTCAAACTGAAACAACAAAAAAAAATATCTTCTACACAATTTGTGGAAGAGAAAACATACAATAGAAACACATGAAATCATACAAACAAAATGAACACAATATTTTTCTTAGGGAACCCAACTGGGAAAAACCCCTATGATGTTTTGTATTATATCATATGAGAATACAGATCTATTACAATGAGTGCTTCAATCCTTGAAGCTCAACCTGCATTATATTATTGATCTTATGCTTTTCCTGCTTTGACCAACGACTAGCAAAAGTAGGCCTCATCCTATTTCCTTGCGCAATTCATGAGGAAATTAGATCCTAAAAAATAGAAAAATATATGATTTCCTTGTGAAAATATTAGAGAAATTACTCACCATCTCCAATGAAAAACATGTACACTCAATAGAATACATTGATAATTACAATGATGCCTTTTTCATCCACTCAACTAGCCAATTCGAATTGCATGCATGACTAGGGATATTTTTAGTAAATTGACTATTCAACTTAGAGATCAGTGAGTTAACAATAGTTACAACAACTCAATTGAGCTTCTACTAACTGTATTCATGACTAGAGCTCAAGTAACCGAATTTCACTAACTATAACTCCACTAGATTTCTATATTGTAGCAATCAACTCATGAACAACTCTACTTCTAGCCCATAAAATCGAATTGATTGATTTAACTAAGTGACTTGGCCATGTCACTCCTACTAATTGAAACTCAAGTCACCTTGTTGATGTGGAAATTTGAATTTATCCATTTGACTAAGGCATAAGTCAAATAAAGCCTTTTCTTACTACAATTTAACACTTTCAGAATTTTGATCAAATTTATATTTCATGACTCAGCAAGAACATTCTCTAGGGTGTAATAGTTTTCTTAGTATTTAATTTTAATTCCTTTTCCAAAAGAATAACAATTCAATTCTTGAGAAGAAAATTAAGAGGCATTATCAAACAATAAAGATTATATAACCCTAAAATGAGTAACAATATGAGAATCTAAAAATGCAATCACTCGTTTGTTATTGACTACTTGTAAACGTATCACATTTACCCATCTCGTAAAGTAATATTTGGTTGTCAAAATGCATTTTTGTATTGAGAGAATGGGGGCTTCTTGGGACCAATAATTCCAAGGCCCCACTACTGAAAGGAAGCTTCAAAAATGATAGGCTAAAGGGGAAATGTTGGTTTCTTAGCTCTACCAATATTATTTTGGCAAGTTTTACATTTACCTGCTAGGGCATGGGAATCCTTAAATAATGTGGGTCAATAATACCCAACCCTTAGCACTTTATGAGTAGTGGTATCACCACCAAAGTGACCACCAATAGGTCCTGAGTGGAGTTCGTGGAGTACTTGTTGCGCATCACCTTGCTCCAAACAACGAAGCAACAAACCATCAAAACTATAGTCAAACATAAAAAATTTAATCAATTGGTAAGGGGTAGATTTCAACCTTGATGCTCTCTTTTTCTTAGCCTCAAGATGTGATAGTGATGTATGACATTCTACAAATAAAACTTAATGTCATTATACCAAGAATAGGATCATCAGGAAGACAAAACGCTTCATTTTTTAGCATAATTATTTCATTATCAGAACAAGGGTCTGAATGAGGTGAGCGAATAGATTCAAAAAAAAGTTTTCAAAGGTCTCGTACTTTCACTATTTGAGTAGGCTTAATCTCCAATTCATATTCCTGGAGATTTTTCATCCAAATGGCCCTTTTCTCTCACAATTCTTTCTGCACAAGTAAATTCCTTACTGTAGCATAGGGAACTATTACCTTTGTCTTGGATTTAAGCAAGTAAGATATGTAATCTTTTACATCCCTAAAAATTGCAACAACTTATTTATCTACCACATATATTTTAATTCAGCTCCCTTGAAATAAAAACTCATAGATGAAATGGGAATTTCAATATCATATTATTTTTTATATGTAAGAAAAGTAGCATAGGAAAAATTAGAGGCGAAGGTGTACAATGTAAAATCCTTTCAAAATTCAAGGCTCATCAATATAGAAGCTTCAGAAAGAGCTTGTTTTATAGTATCGAAAGCTTGTTTTTCCAGGTTAGTCCATTTATAAACAACATTGTTCTTTACAAGAGCCTAAAGTGGTTTCACTATTTCTTAAAATCTTTGAAAAAATCATCTTGCAAAATTTATCTTACTAAGAAAATACTGCATAGATTGTTTAGATTTAAGAGGCAAGAAACTATCAATGGCCTTTGTCCTTTCTGGATCAATCATTATACCCTCTTTTGATACGATACAACCTAGAAATTTTCCTTTTGTGACCGTAAAAATGGACTCTTGGGGGTTTAATGAAATGCCAAATTTTCTACAATGCTCAAACATTATTCTAAGATGGGAAATATGGTCAAATATATGTTTTGAATAAATGGTAACATCATATAAGTAAATAACCACATGATTAAATAATTAACCCCTGAAAGGCAACATCCATTTCCCGCTAAAAATTTGCCCCAACATTAATTAGGAAAAAGGGAATATTACAATAGGAAAATTCCCCCCATGGAGTTGTGAAAGTTATTTTTAGCTAATCATAGGGACCCACCATAACTTGGTTATAGCTTGAAAAATCGTCCAAGAGGGATAACATCTGAGAGCTACATAATCACTGTAGGATTTTCTCCATGGGATGTACTAGATAGTTGTCTTTGTCTGAGGCCTTATTTAGGTTTTTTATTTCAACACGGATACAAATGTATCTATTTTTCTTTATCACTAGAACTAATTTTACGACCCACTAGGCGTCCCGGATATGAAAGATTATATTAGCTACCAAGAGTTTGTTCAACTCACTCCTAATAGCCAGCTCCAAGCTAGGATGAATTTTTCTTAGTTTCTATTGAAAAGGCTTTGTGTGAGGTTTAATGGGAATTAGATGTTGTATATTATTTGGATCAATGGTTTTAAGGCCCCTATATTCTCAAGTGAATATGTCTTTAAATTATCTAAACAAACGTATAAAATTATCCTTTTCGTAAGGAGTGAAATTAATTCCAAAATTTATGTTTCAAGGTTTATATTTGGTTCCCAAATTAATGAACTCATATTGCATGTTTGAACTATTGGTTTTAGAATTCACAGATTTCTTAAATTTTTCCTACAAATCATAAAAAAATTCAAGCCTAATAATAGGTCGAGGGATAGAATTTACCAGATAAGATGAACTTTCCACTTATTGTTGATTTGGAATCTGATAAAATCCACGTAGGTTCTCCTCACGAGTCAACTCGTCAATCATAGAATCATGAAAAGTGTCTTCTAAATGTAAAAATTCCAGTATATTTTGGTCATGATCAAAGGCCCGCTAGTTAGTTACAATATCAGGTATGGATGTTCTAAACAATAACTCAACAGAAAAAATTAGGCTCAAATCCAATAGTTGGAGTTAATCTAGATGCCACATTTTCTAGCATATCAACTTCTTGATTTAAATATCTAGGTATAGATATAATATTGAATGCATAAAATTTTGAAATCAAATCCAATACCTTTGCTTGATAATTTTTTAGATGATATGAAATGAAATGAATGGTATTTTTTACCTATTTAATGATTATTTTAGAACCACCATACACTTTTAGACACTAAATTCTAAGATCCAAATCCTTCTTGAGTCCTTATAGAAGTGCCTCATACTCTGAACATTATTAGTGCACTCAAAATTTAACCTACAAGTAATAAATATTTTATTTCCCCTAGGATTCAGGAGAAGACAACTTGTACCTGCACCTGCTTTAGACTTTGACCCATCAAAATTCAAAGAACATAATTCACATTTAGGATCATAATAAAATTTAATCAATTTTTAATCTACTATTACTAAATTATTGACAATCGACAATACATATTGATGTTTTCTATTTGTAAAAGGAGAAATATTAGTAAAAAAATTAGAAAGGAATGAATAAATACTAAAAGAATCAATTAACATTCCCATTTCATTGGGGCCATCAATGTTAGTTATAACATGTCAAATATATTTCTCTCTATTGACTCTAATATTGTTGGGTTCTCCTTTCCAAGGTAACCATAAATGTGTTAAGTATATAGACATGTAACCCTTTAAATGTTGCCTCAAGTATCAACTTAAAAATGGACCATATGCTTCAAGAATGTCTGCAATAACTATGTCAATGGTCTGGTGAATAGTATATCAGATGAAATTCTAATGGGTACATCAGAAATCTCTCCTACTACCTTCACATGTGTCTTATCAAGTTGAACAATTTTTGCTTCGGAAGGTTCGATTTTGGCATTTAATTTCTTGCATACAAAAAGCGGCATAACATTCAAGGAGGCCCCAAATCAATCATACACGTGCATAAATTACAATTAAATATTTCACAAGTAACCAAGAATGGGGGTGGTTTTCTTTTATGTGTAGGAATATTGTCTGACGGGAATTTCAAAATATGCACATTGCCTAAGGGAGGTATTTCAAAACTAGCTAGATCTTTGTTTGAAACAAATTTATTTTTTGCAAAATTTTCAACAAATTGTTACTAAATTTTTTGTTGAATTAAAGTAATTTCCAACATTTCAAATAGTGAAATTCTAGCCTTCTGTTTTTTCAAGTCTTCAATGGGGTCGTCTTCTAAGTTTATGACACCATTTTTTTCACGTTTGTTGGTTGTTTTTAGTGTTTTTGGCTTTATACGCAAGAAGGGAATCTTGTTTCTCATTTGTACTTTTACTACGTGTATTTCACTAGTGTTGATTGGAAATAATTAGATCAGGGTTTGCCTCAAACAACATGTCTGAGAAATTACCTATAGCAGGTGGTGGTAGATCTTCTTCTTCTTCGGTATTAATTTAAACCTCGTCTGCATCATTTCCATCAAAGGTAGTTTCAACCATTATTTCTTGTATAGTATCAAGTAATCCTTCAATAGTAATTCCCTCATTTAGAGGAATAGACCTATTTTGGAAAGGTGTCATATAAGAATTTATAAAATTTAACTTATTTGAAGAACTTTCTGTTGAATTATTTTCTATATTTGACAGTTTATTGAGAGCCTTTTGGAGGCTTTCTAAATCAAAAGGGGAAGACTCTTTATTTTTGGGGGTTTTTTTGATGTTTTATACTTCTTACTAGAATAAGAGATCGTCTCAAATTGTTTATCATGATTGGGTTTCGGACTAAGGATATCCTTTTCCACTGAGAAGGCTTCCTCAAAGGTTTCTTGTAATGTAGCTTTTTGGGATCTCTTCACCCACATAGATATATAATGAGGTAAAGCCTTTGCATAATAGGAAACAATCATATTCTGATCAGGCATAAATTCAATAAAAAAAATATTTTTTAATGAAAGAAATCTAATATTGAAATATTTTACCTTCTCTTTATTCTCCATTTTCATGTTAGAAAATTATATGACCAACACCTTTAGTGGTTTATCATCTCCAAATTTCTCCAGAAACATGACATCAAATTGTGCCCATGAAATGATACTTTGGGGAAGCTAATTGAAGTACCACGTAGTGGCCTTCCCCTAAAATGTATAAGGGAACAATCTGCATGCTACATCCTCATGTCAAACATTATTTAGTCTAATGGCCAACATAAATTCCTTGATGTTATCCTCAGCTCACTGCTTGGAGTCACAATTGCATTTTGAGAGAAACTTGTGAGGGTTTTTTGGTAGAGGATGTTGTTTGTCGTGAACAACAAAAACACATTTATCAATCCAGGAGGCTACATGATTTTTTTGTGGAATGCCTTGATTATTTCCAAGGTTACCTTGATTTTTTTCCATCCTTGGGGATCTTTCAGATTCTGATGGCTCATAAGAGCCTTCTTCACTAGAGGAGTCTCCCAAGGAAGAGGGTGAACTAGGTTGCAAACGAGGAGAATAAGAACTTCCAAGCAAGGTCGACCGGTTGGACTGATCAACAAGAATTTCAGATTTTGATAGATTGAGGTCAATGATTCTACCAGTTATAATGGCATGCAACCTATTGTTGAAAGTGGTTATAGTCTAAGGTACGTATTCATGTTGATCCAGTACTATGGGTTACTTCAACTAAAGATCAAGAAGAGTGACTAAGTGTTGAGATAATCTTATTTTGATAGAAGAATTTCATTCCAATATTTCTTAAGTTCAAGAGAGAAATTCATAGGATATTTGAAGAAAACTAATTTCAACTTGTATAGGTGATTGAGTTGGAGTGGAAGGCTTGTTATTGGTTTGTTTGGGTTTTGGATAAGAGGTATCAGAAGTCTCAGTAGGGGGAGTGTCCATATGACTCTTGGTGACAATAGGTGTCCAAACATTTTGTCTTTTATGACTGCCTTTTTCCATTTACAGTCTAATGGGCCCTTCTTTTAGTGCCATTCTGTTGACACAGGTTTTAAGAACCCTATTCAACAAGGGAGAAATTGCCCAGACCAGAGCTCTTTAAATATCAGTATTTGTTTGGTGTGGTCATTCTCGATGGGTTTTAAGGCTTCGTTAACCTTTATATTCCTCCTATCTTGTGAAGAAGAAGTTGGGGGAAAACCTAATCCTAACTAACTATGACTAATCTAAAACTAATCTAAGACTAATGTATACTAACTACCCTGAATGTACCTAAGGCTGTAATTTAATAATCAATTAAATATAATACATAAAAAAAAAAATTAATAATTCAAATGAAATAAAATAGTCAAGATAGAGTATAGCAATTAAAAGAACAAGATTATATATTTCAGTGTGCTATCTAATTCTTATTTATATATGTTACTTATAATTTAGAGTCAAATTATACAATATGACTATCTGATACACAAAGATATGTTATGAAATAATGTAACAAAAACTAAAGAAAATCATTATGATACAAGAAATATACAAGAATATGATACATGAATCAAGACCCAAAAAAAAATTAATAGGTCAGAAAGAAATGAAATCTAATTATCTAAAGAAACAATACTCATGAAGTTATTCCTATTTTTAATTTATATATCAAATTATAAATTAAAATTAAAACAAAAAAGGGCAATCCTCAAAGTGAATGAAAAGACAAAGAACTACTAAAATGAAAGCCTCTTATATTTTGAATGGATGCATATCAATCTGTATCTATTCTTATCATTAACATCAAGAATCAAAGCAAAAGAATATAACTGTTGCAACCCACTTATTGTTACTCAACCACGATACAAAGAGTTACTATAACAATTTCATAGAAGAAATAATCATTCAATTATTTGTTTTTGAATCAAACCAACAAGCAAAAAATGAAAATGAAAATATAAATTCATGAACTATTAAAACAATAACAATTCAATTTGTATGTAAAGATGACAATTTTCTGAATTCTAAATGCTTGGAATAAAACCACACAAATCCAGACTAAATGTATATTCCCAGATTGATTATCTACCTCGGGACACAAGTCACTGGAAGTGATTATGATCGTGTTAGAATGTATACAAACTGAATCAATGTAAGGCAACAAAGAAATGTAATACGACATTAATTGTTTATGGAATAAAACCACAGAAACAGTAAATTTTGTATGTTGTATTCTGAGAAATAAAATTACACAGAAGCTAGTAGATGATAAATATAAATGATTATGAAACGATTAAAACACTATAAATATTTAATTGAATAAAATCAAGTCTTACAACTCATAGTCTAATTCAAATTACTCCATGCTCATGTACACTTTAGAAAACCTCTCTTTTATGCAAAAATACTCTCTATAATACTATGTAGGTATCCAAAAAATATTCCTAAAAGGTCTCAACTTTCCATTAAAATAATTCAAATTTTTTTATAGCCTGATGGCCAAATTGTAAAAAGTAAAAGAAAATGACAAATGATTGACAAGACATCCATGCACAGGTCGTAACATGTACATGCCAATCAAGCACATCCTACTTTGTAGGATCCATAACCAACATTCAAAAGATATGAAACACATGTTGCAACAAACAAACCGAAATTAAACATTATATTGGCAACAAGATATGGTTGCTACAAAATCAATGATTCTACAACAAATCCTTTTTTAATTTTATTAAAATAAATCAAATTGACACATACCTCGAAAAATCCAAAAATGTCAATCATATATTACAAAAAATATTTTCCTTATCAGGATAGAAGTCATCCATATCAGAACATATAACAACATTGAGCTTCGATGACTTGATGATAATATGTGTATCTTTATCGAATGGTTTATTTTCAACACTAGAAGATTTGTGTTCCCTGTTTGTTTTCCTAGCTTGATAGGAAGCTCTGAGTTGTTCATTTTCCTTAATTAACTAGTCTATACGACCATTAAGATGTGACGCAATTAACAAAAACTGTTTATGCCAATATCAGTTCAACAAATAGGGATCTGAATTAGAAGGACTATGAGGAGTTTTGTCTCTATTGCTATTTACATTAGGCTCGACTTTACCGCATTATACATAATCTTTGACATGAGTTTTTTTTTCTTTGTTGATGGTTTGGGTAGAGTTTCCATGTCAACAGACACTTCCTTTATAGGAGCCTTCGTATTCTTGTTCTGCCTCGCTTGAGAAATTTTCCTTTAACCTTGTTTAATTTTAACTTTAGATTGAGTATTTAGTTCTATGCGACTGATATTTTCCTCATGTGCAAGTTTTGTATATATAGGTTTGGGATGCAGACTAACCCTAATTTATTTTCCTTTTTATCTCTAAATTCTTGTTTCAACTCCATAAGAAAGGAAATAGTCTCCTTGGTCATGCTTCTCGTTAAACGAATAGGGGTAGGTATTATGGTTTCACTTCTATTATTGTCTAAAAAATAAGGGTATAGTTCATGAAATTGTTCATCATGATCATTCTGCAATGAATTATGAGATAGTGACAAAACAAGACTATCCAAAGGAGGGTTAGGTGCAGAGGGACATAGAGAGTCAGAATATTGAGGGAGTTCAGGTTTATCAAAACAATTTCGGTCAAGGAAACAGTTCCAATCATCCCTTCCCTTCGCCAATTAGTGTCTGGTCAAAATACAGATAAGATTTTGATTAAAGAGTGATATTTAAAAATCATTGTGGCATGAATGGTATGTGCAGGAAATTTTAGTCAAGATTTTATATAAATAAAATGGAATTTTAAGCTTATGGCCAAGAAATGTTATTAACGACATTATAGGATAGATAAAAACCAAACTATATCTCCCAAGTGTAGAAATTATATAACTAATGTGTTATACATCCAAGATTCTCTTGATCACACACTATTTGACTTCATGCATAATACATAATCTCTTCTACCATTGATCATTACTTGCGGAAATTAAATCAATTGCATGCACACATTAAAACCATAAAAAATCACACACATTAACACAGTGATTTATGGGAAAGCTTAAAGCTGAATACCCCCAACTATCTATATAATATATGTCATAGAGATCATGTAACAATCATCATACAAAGTTTCTCACAAGCTCTCAGTACAATCTCCAATTGCTACACACTAATCAGGTCTGATCTAGCAAATCCCATGCACTAATCTCTGCCACCTGCTAGCCTGGCTCTACTGCGCAATCCCTGCTGAATATGGGTTCTGAATGAACTCGAATCCACCTGTCTTGCACTGTGCAATCATCATTGGCATCTCCATCAATGTGTGGTGCAAACTCATGCACCAGTATAGTCACAACTGATAGTCACACTGCAATTTCACCTACCTCTCCACTGGTCTCCACTGAAACTGTCCATGCATTGTAGTTAACTGATGTATTCTTTAGTTGATTAATGAGTTAATAATTAGTGAATTAATTATTAATTAATTCACACCACTCTCACTAGTGTATCAATCAGTTAGACTAGATACAACTAGATCAACTGTGTCTAACTGAGTTAAACTGAACACAACTCCACCAACTACTTCTACAACTCCACCAAACTCTGTCACATGAGTTCTAACTGAAGTCTCCATGCAATAGCTCCACTTAACCCTCATGAATAGTGTAATTCCTTCTGTCAGCTCCTGTGCCACATCTGTGCACTTAACTGAAGTGCTCCAAGAGAATAAGATAATGTTTATAGTCCAAATATTATTAAGAGCTAATAATATTTGACATATCTATTTTTAGACTGGCAATCTAAAAATATATTCCGCCCAATATGTCTAAAAATAGAATTCCATCTATTTTTTCCAAATTGACCAACCATCCACAAATAGCATCTTGCAACTCATAGAATATGATCGACATGTCTAAAAATAGACATAGTCTAAAAATAGACTTTATGCCAAAAATAGCCTACGGGCCCACTTAGTGAAGGCGACTTTTTTCCACTAAGCTCATCATCTTGTTGCAATATAAACACTCCCTCTCAACAAGATAGGGATTATCTACCACCTCAATCTTGCCTCTATGGTATTCGAATTTGCTCATGGTGAGCGCCTTCGTCAAGATATCAGCATCCTGATCCTCCATAGGAATATAAGAAAGTAACATGATCTTCCGCTGCACACAATCTCTGATATGATGATACCGGATGTCAATGTTTTTAGATCTATCATGAAATACTAGATTAACCAAGAGTTTGATGCAACTCTAATTATCAAAATATATCACAGTAGGATCTAAGTGCGAACCGAACAACCCGACCATGATCTTCCTCATCCATATAGCCTCGCATGCAGCCAAACTTGTTGCCATATACTCGGCCTCCGCTGAACTGAGTGCCATAGATCTCTACTTCCTGTTGTACCAAGAAAATGTTGTCGACCCGATACTGAAAATCCCTCCAGATGTGCTCTTTCTGTCCGTTGGGCTCCCTGCCCAATCTGCATCCGTGAAGCCACACAACTTCACCTCATCCGACTGTCTGTACCAAAGTCCATATCTCGATGTGCCTCTGAGATATCTCAATACATGCTTCCTCGCCTTCCAAAAGAGCTTGGTAGGCTTAACCATAGCTTGTGAGAGCTGGTTAACAGCGTAGCATATGTCAGGTTGTGTATTGAATAGATACATAAGCGACCCCACCAACTGTCGGTAAACAGTGGCATCCACTACCTCTGCTGATGTAGCATCCTCTTTCCTCCAACCACCAGGAAGAGGAGTGTCAATAGGCTTGCAGCCATACATGTTGAACTTCTCCAGTATCTCCCGGGCATACTTTTCTTGAGACACAAACAATCCATCACTGAGCTACCAAATTTCCAATCCCAGGAAATAATGAAGGAGGCCCAAGTCCTTCATCTCAAACTCTTTTGCAAGATCACCCTTGCATGAGAGTATCAACTGTTCATCACCAATCAGTATCAAATCATCTACATAAAGTACAATGATCAGAAAATTACCCTCAACCACTATCTGGTATAGGTTGGGATCCGCCTCGCTCTTGGTAAAACCAAGTCCAGTGAAATAACTGTCAATCCATGTGTACCAAGCACGAGGTGCTTGTTTCAACCCATACAATGCTCTTTTGAGCCTGCACACATGCGACTCGCTGTTGAAGATCTCGAAACCTTTGGGCTACTTTATGTACACCTCCTCCTCAATGACTCCATTGAGGAACACAGTCTTCACATCCATCTGATGAATGTGCCACCCCATCTGCGCTGAGATAGATAGGATGTTTCGTATGGAAGAATACCTTGCGACGGGTGCAAAGGTTTCCTCATAGTCGATCCCCTCAATCTGTGAGAAGCCCCGGGCAAAAAATCTTGCCTTATACTTATCGACGCTCCCGTTAGCTGCTTCCTTCACTTTGTGGATCCATCTCGACCCTAACACTGATTTCCCTTCCGACCTTGGGAAAATCTCCCATGCACTGTTTCTAACAATCGAATCATACTCTTCCACCATGGCATCTACCCATGTAGGGTCCTCCACAACTTCCTCGAAAGAGGATGGCTCTGTCACGATACACTTGCTCATCAGAGCCATGTATCCAGTATATCGGTCAGGTGATTGTCTTTGTCTACGTTGTGATGTAGGTGCTCCTACAATCTTCTCTGCATCCTAATTCAGTCGCTCAGCTTCTGTAGTGCACTTCCGCCCTCTGATGGTTGGCACTGCATGAGTGGTTTCTTCCACTCCATGAACCTCCTCCTATGGCTGATCCACATCCTGAGGCTCATCCTTAGGAACTAATAGCTCCTCATCTGCATGCAAGTGTGGCTCCCTCTCAAGCGAACACTTCATGGCTTTGTCCTCATGAAATTCGATATCCCATCGCACAATAGTCTTATGACTATTTGGAAAATATACACGATAGTTGTGGGGTGTATCAGTGTACCCCAAAAATATCCCAATCTCTGCGGTCGGCTCCAAATTCTTCCTGGTATCCTTCGCCACATGAATGTAAATATGTGAGCCAAAAATATTCAAATGATAAATATCAGGCTTCTTACCAGAAAACGCCTCCTCGGGTGTACTCATGCCAAGTACTCTGTGAGGACAATGGTTTTGCACATAAACCATAGTATTGCATGCCTCAGCCCACAAGTGTATGGGAATACCCTGATCATGCAACATCGCCCGTGCAGCACCCATGATTGTTCTGTTCTTTCGCTCAACGACCCCATTCTACTATGGGTTATGAGGCGCTATGAGCTCTCTTCGAATTCCTTCTGCGCTGCAAAAGTCCTTGAATTCGCCAGAGATGAATTCACCACCATTGTCACTCCTAAGAGCCTTCACCTGCTTCCCCGACTCTTTCTCCACCAGTGCCTTGAACTCAAGAACTTTGAGAACGTTTCACTCTTCTTCTGCATGAAGAAGATCCAGCATATATGAGAACAATCATAAAAAAATATCACATAATACCCGTGTTTTTTACTCGTCAAAGCTACTAAGAAATGTCCTCACACGTGAAAGGTCCTCACACGTCTGTGTGAATTCTCTCAAGGATCATCGTGGCACGACTATCCTTCTCATGAAAGGTGGCTTTCACAAATTTTCCCAAAGTACATCCCTTGCACTGATCTGACTGTGCAAGTGTACCCTTGGGATGCCCGGTAGAAATCTGCTGCAAAATTTTCAAAGCACCATGGTGAAGATGGCCCAATCTCCTGTGCCATAGCTCGCCCTCATCTCGGCTCACCACTCCTTCTGCCTTTCCTGCCATTGTTGCGCAGCCATCTACCTGCAACTGATAAAGGTTCTTAACTCGAACCCCTATCCTCCGGGTTTCACCAGTTTCCTTACTGCACAAGAAAGCCTTTTCCTCGTGTTAGTCATCAGTATTTTTCACCTGTTGATGATGACTAGTTTTTAAAGCCAGCTTTCTAGAAGCTGATCCCAAATTTGTCAAATTTGTCATCTAGAAAACACCCCTAAACATTTTTGTCCTCCTACCTTTTTCAATCAGCCTATGATGAGAAAAACCTAGTTGTCAAGCCCTATCTAGTTTCAGTCATGTAATCTTGTCCATCAAATGTCATAAGCTAAAGTCATCTGCTGTCATTCACCCTCATCCCCAGCTCATTCATTAACCAACTGATTGATAAGAATGTCAGCTACCCTACCTCTGGTCATATCTCATCTTGAGATCTGATCATACCAAAGAGAATACTCCAAATGTGTCAAAAATCTCCCCTAAGTTAGGTAGTGGCATTGTAGGAAATCCTTCCTTGACAAAAGCATCATGAGCCAAAATATTTTAGTCAACACTAGCCAACCCTAAATTGGCTTTTAATCTGCAAAACAAAGCTTGATACATCCTTAGGTCGCGCCACTAAAAAGTCTTGATGTCTCAGCAGTACATGTTTCAAAAGCCAAACTGATATTAGGTGGATTTACATTGTTTCAGTGTCTATTTCAAAAAGCAGAAATGTACCAGTGTTCCAGAAGAAATTATTAGACTAAACATGAGAAGACAGCTGCTTCTCATGTTGTTTTGAGCCTAGGATGAAAGCACTAGTCAGAAGAGAAAATTCAGTAAACCTTTGCAACCACAGTCAAAAAAGAGATAGGCATTACAAGGAAAGATGACACAGTTTGAGAAAGAGATGAAATGTCACTTGATGTAAACCTCCTCCATGCAAGAGCAGATGGTTTGGGAATATTATGTTAACCTCCTTCATATAAAAGCAAATGGTTAGGAACATTATAAAGACCTCCTTCATTTAACAAGAAGAGGGTCAGGAATAGAGGTATGGCCTCATTCAAAGAGCACAAGGCTAATAATGCTGCAAATGGCCTAAAAAACGTGTTTACAGCTTTTTCTCCAATGGATGTAACCACTGATACAGCAGTGGTATTTCAAGGAATGCTTACATGGTTTCACTATTTGAAAGTGTTAAAATTGGACAACTAGGTCCAAACTCCATGTTGTAATGCTCAGATTAAGATACTGATATTTTTGTTGGATTCCTCTTTCGGAGAGGTGTAAGATCCATATATAATTTATCTTAATCCAATGAGCAGAACATGTATTTTGAATTTATTATTTATAATAAATTATATGTGCAGGTCGGCCTTAAGGTTTTGCACCCCCAGCAGATGTGTCACACACCTCAATGATGGATATAAATACAGTCAAAGTTGGAGAGCATTTCACTCATCTCATCTCATCACATCTTCTTCTTCTCTAATTTAGTACAAGCTTCTTGGAGGACGAATTCAGCTCACACGTGGCAAAGAGGACAAGCTACTACAGCCAAGAAGAAGGACGCAGTTTGTTGCAGCTAAGGTTTCCTAGGAAGTTTGACCAGCATTGACTTTGGTCAACGCATGGTCCAAAGAGGCCCAAAATTTGTGGAGACTTCGATTTTAGCAGGCTGTACACTTTGGCACAAGAACCGAGGTCAAAAGGTTGACCGAAGTTGGAGCTGCGTTGACTTTTATGTTGCTGCCCTGCGTTGACTTTCTGGACAACGTTGACTTTTCTGGAGTTGACTTGTGTTGACTAATTTGAGGATTGTTGTGACACATTCTGGGTTGGCTGATCAAGAAGACTTTGCTGGTTGAAGCATCTTGTTGACCGTCGTAACGCACCATCACATTTTTCCTGTTTCTGGTTTGTCTTCTACAGATCCACTGGTATGTTCTATCAACATTTTACTTAACTATTTGGGTGATTGCTGTAATAAAAGTAAAGTTGCATCAAGCATAGAACATCTACAAAAATTTACATGGTATCAGAGCTAAGGTGAAGACAAGCCCTAACTTTAGCAATCACCATCTAAGAAAATGGGTTCCACAAGTTATGAATTCAAGGAGAATGACAAGCTGACTCGAAGGGATGACTTCCATGCTTGGAAGATGATATTAGATCTCAAATTGGAAGACCATGATCTCATGGACCATGTACTGGGTAAGATACAAGAACCTCCATCCACTGCTTCTGCTGCTGCTAAAACCAAGTATAAGAAATGGGAGATCAAAGAAAAGCTGATGATCAGGGAATCCATTTATAAAAGTCTGGTAGCCTACATCTCTGAGTTGGGCACATCCAAAGAGATGTATGATAAATTGATCCTAATGTTCAAAGTAAGCAATGTAAACCAAGTGCTATTCCTCAAGAATCAATTGAAGAATCTGAAGAAAGGTCGGGATGAGTCTGTTCAAGCATACTTTCTGAAATTGACTGAAATCAAGAACAATCTGCTAGCTATTTGGGAGACAATAGCCAATCGTGAGATGGTACTCACCGGACTTGGAGGACTCCCATATGAATGGCAAGTATTCACTACTACCATTCTCAATAATAGTACTATTCCTAACTTTGACGAGCTACTGTCCAGATGCATGCAAGAAGAGACAAGAATGAAGGAATATGAAAATGACAGAAATGCTGCCTATGCTACTCATTCTAGGAAGAAGAACTCTGGTGGTCCTAAGAACAAAGGAAGAGCTAGGACCCAAGGAAAGAAGGGTAAGTGTTTCACTTGTCATAGGCCTGGTCACTATGCTAGAGAATGTCCCTTCAAGAAGGATTCTCTCGATAGTGATGACAACAACAACAACCGGAGAAATGGAAATCAAAGAAACGACAAGTCCAAAGGAAAGAGGAAGGCTCCCTCTGGCGGAAACAATCAACCTTTCAAAAGGTCTAGAAACTCCAGGTATGAGGAGTCTAATGCTGTTGATAAAAGAGATGAATACATTCTTGTATCTGCTCTCTCTGCTGCATCCCCGCCCGACACTATGGATGTCTAGCTGATAGATAGTGGTGCCTTAAGACACATCATTGGGTTCAAGGAAGCACTCTCTGACATGGTTGAGAAGGATACCAATCTAGAAATTATCCTTGGAGATAATGCCACATATCCCGTGAGAGGGACAGGGACTGTGACCCTCCACTTGTCTCAAGGAAAATTCCTACATTTGTAGGATGTACTCTATGTACCAAAATTGAAGAAGAGCCTTGTGTCCATATCAGCAATTGAAGACAAAGGCTTCAATGTGACATTTATTGATGGAAAGGTGTGCATGTGGAAGAAGAATCTCAAGGAAGCTATCGTGATTGGTTTTAGAGTTGGAACACTCTACCAGGTTGAAGGAATTCCACTAGGAGCTATGACATGTGATACTATGCGACAAACTAAACTATGGCACCAAAGGTTTGGACACCTTCATTACAAGGCCCTTCCCGAAGCAAGGAAGGTGGTGACAAGGATGCCCGAATTTGGAAATAATCATGAAGGTGTATGTAAGGGTTGTGCCAAAGGAAAGCATATAAGGGGATCTTTCCCCTCAAGTGTCACAAAGACATCTGATGTTTTGCAACTGGTCCATTCGATCTATCTGTATGCTACTCATGACATCCCCTGGGAGTGATGTCTTTACCATATGACATTTACCGATGACTTCTCCCCGCAAAACCTAGATATACTTCTTGAAGAAGAAGGATGAGGCTTTCATGTGGTTCCACCTTCAAAGCCTTGGTGAAAGATGACAAAAGAAGAAGATCAAGATTTATAGACCGAAATGGCACCGAATATGAGTCAAATGAGTTCAAGGACTTTTGCATAGAAGCTTCGGTATTAAGAGGGAGACTACTAATGGCCTATACTCCCCGAAAGCAGAATGGTGTTGTCAACGCAAGAAATTGTGACCATTGTGGAAGCTGCCCGTGCCATGCTATGTGACCAGGGTCTACCGAAGTTTCTGTGGGGAGAAGCTGCGAATACTGCTGTATACATTCAAAACCGATGCCCTCATTCCGCCCTAGACTCCAAAACTCCTGAAGAGATTTTCACTGGTAAGAAACCTGACATCTCACATTTTAGAATTTTTGGATGTCCCGTTTATTTTCATGTGCCAAAAGAAAAGAGAAGTAAGCTGGATGCTCCTGGGAAGAAAGGAATGTTTGTGGGCTACAGTGAAACTTCTAAGGCCTATAGAGTCTATGTACCTGGTCAAAGGGAAGTAGAGATATGCCATGATGTCACTTTTTGACGAAGATGCTTCCCTGAAGAAAGTAGTAGATCTTTCGAGATCTGAGGAAAATCATGAAGCAAGGCCTGGAAATCAAGAAGAACCAAAGGATGAGACAATGCCTGATGTTGAAGGACCAATGGACCCAATCGATCCATCTCCTTCACTGAGAAAGAGACCATCATGGCTCAGGGACACTCTCGAAGATGCTGAGGGACATGATGCCCCAAGGGGGACATTCCGAGAAAGCAAGAAGTCGTGTAGATACCAAGGGTATCTAGCTGCCATGAGTACCTTTGTACAATCAACCTCGGATATTTTGAAGAAGCCGTAGCATCAAGTCCTGGAAGGATGCTAGCGCACGAAGAATATGAGTCCATAATGAAGAATGATGTCCGGGATGTAGTTCCAAGAATCAAGGACAACCGCTTGTCACTGCGAAGACAGAAGATCAAGCATGACATATGATGTAGAAGTGTCAGAAAAGTTCAAGGCAATATTTGTTGCCCGTGGCTTCTCTCAAAAGGAAGGAGTAGATTATGATGACATATTTGCACCTGTGGCACGATATATCACCATTCAATCAATCATAGCCCTTGCTGCTACGCAAGGTTGGAGTCTTCATCAAATGCATGTCAAGATCGCCTTTCTGCATGGTACAATAAAAGAAGAGGTGTATGTAGAACAACCTCTGGGATTTGAAGTTCAGGATCGGGACACTCATGTCTACAAGTTGAAGAAAGCCCTTATACAAAGCACCGAGCTTGGTACGAGAGGATGGATAGTTACTTGATGGTTGGCTTCACTCGAAGTAATGCCGATCCGAACCATTACTCAAGGTTGCACAGGGAAGCCTCTCATTCTAGTACAGATGTGGATGACCTCTTCCCCGACAAAGCCGAATTTCTCATTCATCAATGCAAGAGGGAGGAGTCATTGAAAGTTCGAGATGAAGGACCTAGGACTGATGTACCATTTTCTAGGCCTAGAGGTCTGGCAGAGACCTGGAGAGATTTTCCTTTCTCAAGGAAAATACATTGTGAAATTTCTAGAAAGATTTGGTATGGTGGACTGCAAGACCGTGTCAACACCAATGGAACTCAACTTCAAAAAGTCGAGTGGCAGCGCTGCTGGGTCCGTATTGGCAAATCCTACTGAGTATCGTCAACTCGTAGGGGCTCTGATGTTCTTAGTGAACACCCGTCCAGATATATGTTTTGCAGTGAACACTTTGAGCCAACAGATGGTTGAGCCTCATCACTTTCACTGGGTTGGTGCCAAGAATCTTCTGAGATATCTTCGGGGCACGATAAACCATGGGCTGAGATACACTGCCGAGAGTGTGACACTCCGTGGATATACTGATGTCGATTGGGCCGGTAGTGTGGTGGATCGTAAGAGCACATCGGGATGCTGCTTCAATGTTGGTTCTGCTTCGATCTCATGGATGAGCAGGAAGTAGAAGTCGGTGGCTTTGAGCACCGCTGAGGCCGAATACATTGCTGCAAGTATGGCCTGTTGTGAAGCAGTTTGGTTGCGTAAGCTCTTTGGTGAGCTGTTTGGACATGTGCTAGATACCACTATGATACTCTGTGATAACCAGAGTGGGATTCGTATGACTGAGAATCTTGTGTTCCATGACCGATCCAAGCATATTGATATCAAGTACCACTTTATCCGGGATATGGTACAGCGACGCGCCGTAAGGCTCGATCATATAGGAACTGATGAGCAGGTCGCGGATATTATCACTAAGCCCCTGGGGAAGGTCAAGTTCCTAACCTTCCGTGAGAGACTTGGTATCGTGGAACGACCCTATGATGTGGGTCCTGTTGGACGATGAGCCTTTTGAGCCTGGGGGGCTTTGGGGATAGCTTCCTGAGCTATAAGCACTCACTAATATTAAGAACCAGGGTGCTTCGCCCCCACCATGATTATTGAGTTGGTTCACCTCTCATTTTTCTCAGGTTCTCGTATGCATCCTACCCATTGAGTTCTGTAGTCATAGTACCTCATTTGGCCAATGAGGGGAAGATAGAGACTATAGCAATACCGATGGACGATCGTGAGATTGCCGTACTCTCTATCTAGGATGGCACGGTCCAACCACTTGATCTCTGGGATCAAGTATAGTGAGGTTTCTGACCCGCCTGCCGGTCGATGAACCAACTGGTTGGCTGGAGACTCCTCAGAGTCTAATAGAGGTTTTGACCTTTGGGTTTAATTTGTCGCCAGACAGAGATGTCTTTGTGACTGACCCACTTCTGTTCTGAAATAAAGAGGCCAGCAAAGCAAGTTACGGCGGGATGACGCACGATGTTTGATTGCACCGATGGATGGAGTTCTCCCTAGTTGAGAGGGAGTGTTAAAATTAGACAACTAGGTCCAAACTCCATGTTGTGATGCTCAGATTAAGATACTGATATTTTTGTTGGATTCCTCTTTCAGAGAGGTGTAAGATCCATATATAATTTATCTTAATCCGATGAGCAGAACATGTATTTTGAATTTATTATTTATAATAAATTATATGTGCAGGTCGGCCTTAAGGTTTTGCACCCCCAGCAGATGTGTCACACACCTCAATGATGGATATAAATAAAGTCAAAGTTGGAGAGCATTTCTCTCATCTCATCTCATCACATCTTCTTCCTCTCTGATTTAGTACGAGCTTCTTGGAGGACGAATTCAGCTCACACGTGGGAAAAAGGACAAGCTACTACAGCCAAGAAGAAGGACGCAGTTTGCTGCAGCTAGGGTTTCCTAGGAAGTTTGACCAGCGTTGACTTTGGTCAACGCATGGTCCAAAGAGGCCTAAAATTTGTGGAGACTTCGATTTTAGCAGGTCGTACACTTTGGCACAAGAACCGAGGTCAAAAGGTTGACCGAAGTTGGAGCTGCGTTGACTTTTATGTTGCTGCCTTGCGTTGACTTTTCTGGACAGCGTTGACTTTTCTGGAGTTGACTTGTGTTGACTGATTTGAGGATTGTTGTGACACATTCTGGGTTGGCTGATCAAGAAGACTTTGCTGGTTGAAGCATCCTGTTGACCGCCGTAACGCACCATCACATTTTTTCTGTTTCTGGTTTGTCTTCTACAGATCCACTGGTATGTTCTATCAGCATTTTACTTAACTGTTTGGGTGATTGCTGTAATAAAAGTAAAGTTGCATCAAGCATAGAACATCTACAAAAATTTACAGAAAGACAGAGTGGAAATCAGTAGAAAACAATTCAAGGTTTATGAGTTGAGGGCTGGTGTTAAACATAGGCCAAGTAGTGATATTATGGTATTCAAAGAAGCTTTGTTTTTCTTCTATCAAAGATCTCCTTCAAAGGCAATTTGAAGCTAAATTGAACAAAACTTGGAACAAGCTCATCAATGTGAGGAAAGGGTATGCCAAATGTTTTAAATTCAGAGACAACACTCAAAGAAACAAGGCATATCACTGTCACGAACAAAGACCTCTTTATGTACATATGAAAAAACCCTGCTGTTGTATGTAATTGCATTAAGAGTTTCTAAAGGCCTTTCTCCTTGATCAACAGATATGAAACAAGCCATTAGTGAGTTCAAACAAAGCTTCATCCACAGTCAAAGGAAAATTTCCAAGGGCACCTAACAGTTTTTGATCAACTTCACAAGGGGCTTAAATCATCATCAAACATTAAGAGAGTTGAATTGCGAAAATGATGTTCTAGAATTATAAATCATTTCCTTCCCAGAGATATGGCAAAAGATGCATCAACAGTCCTTGATATGGCTCCTAAGGATTTCCCTTTGAAGGACAAACAGTGACAGAGTTATTTCCTAAGTGAAAAGGTAGTGAAAGGGGTTTTGTTTCTTAAAGAGGCCTTTTTACTTCAACGAAAGCCATGACTATGGTGTCTTCAAAAAGAGGCTGACCATGGCATTGATTGAAGATGGGTCTTTGTAATGTTTTAAAGGTGATGAAATTACAAAAACAGTGATTCATGTTTTGACAAAACAAAAAGGCCTTTTCAAAACATATAAACCCTCCTAAGCATGATATGAGGAAATTTGAAAGTTTATTTCAAATAAAAGGCAGAGGAGACCGTTGCAAAGTCCCATTTGCAATTTCAAAACACAAAACAAATGCTCCCTTAGATATTTCACTGGAGAAAACAAGAGTTTCAGAGCATTTTCAAGTTTTTCAGCGCTTAGGCCTGCGCGGTGCGCCCGTGAGTACAAATACAAAGGAGCTACACTACAGTGCAGCGCGCCTGTAGCGCTCATTCACTACCGCCTGAAAGCCGACACGACAACCTTCATTGCGCGGCGCCCTCCAATTTGAACGCACCACTCCTCCTTTGCTTCCAAAAAAACACTCTTCAAGGGCTTCTCCGAAGATCAAAAGACCCATAAGCGTTGTTCAAGGTATTTTCTTTGCTTCTTGGTAGTTTTTGAAGTTTAAAGGTGGTGTATGCTTGCTATGTTTTCAAGAGAGAAACAGTGATAAAAAGGGTGGGGTTTTTGGTCAAAATCAAAGTTTTTTATTACTGTGGGTGTCAAAGATCATTGCAGTGACAGAGGAAATTTTTTCAATCGGTCGTAAAAAGCTCTAATTTCCTTTCAAAGACAATGATAGCGAAGGATTAGGGTTTTAAGGGAAAGGGGTCTATTCCAAGACAAAGGGGGATCCCTCTTCAAACAAAAACCACCAACACACCCTGTATAAGTATTTTTGCTCAAACACAGTGATCAAAGGAGATAGGTGGTTTATCAAAATTGAAAAGAATCTCCTTAGTCATGACTAGCAAATGATAGAACAGTGAAAAAGGGATGTTTATTATGTCAATTTGAAAGCTCTTTGATTATGTTATTAAAAAGCTAAAACTAGCCCACAGCTGCTAGACAGATAAACAGAGTTTGCAGAGATCTTAAAACATTTTTTGATCATCTAAACAGTGGTTAGAAGATGAAGTCTTGGTAAATATAAAAAGTTCCTTTTTGTGTTGTGAGATAGCAAACTTTGTGCAGCCTCCATAGTTCAAAAAACAGAGTCTGTGTTGAAAAGTTTCTCAAGTCAGCTAAAGGTGTCTTGTTTTACTTTGAAAAGGGCAGTAAAACACCAAAATGGTAGTGCTGTAAAAACAAAGGAGATCCTTGTTCAACAAGGAAACACAAACACATCTTCTTCAAAACCCTTGCTCAAGTACAGTGATGAATTGATTTTGTTTTTCATTTGACAAATACTTGTTTGTTGGCATCAAAGAAGCACAGTGACTTGCAAAGAGGACAAGGTGTGTTGTTAGGGGACTATTTCAGAAACCATTTGAAGCAGCTTGTCTTGGTAAAACATCAAAGAGTATCCAAAGAAAAATGCCTCCCAGGCATGACAGCAGAAGTGGCCCTCATAGGATGTTTGAACCTGTTTCAACTGAAGAAGTAAATGCTCATCCTTCAGTTTTGTTTAACTTTCATGAAGTTGTATGTCTAGATTTTTGTCAAAGGGCTCCGGAGGTGAAAATTTATCTCCCCTTAACACATCTATGTGTTTTGATATTGCAAGGGAAACACTTTCAGCTGGCAGGCTTAGATTTCAAGTTTTCTCCTAGATCCATTTCCAAAGCCACCAATATCCCTTATGTCGGGAAAAAATGGTTTAAATAGAGCTACCTAGACTCAGAATAGTACAAACCCTTTTTAAAGCCGGAGCATCGGGATACATGTCCATCCATATTTCTTTTTTCATATCTATTAACTAGTTATGCTCCCCTCATGAAGATAATCATGAAATATTTCACATGCGAGGGAAGGTTTTCCCGGGTCTATGCTTAACATGTCCGGTTGCTCATGCACTTCACAAGAGCCCAATTGTTAAACCTCCCCTTTTTACTCCATAGAAGTATTGAAAAGATGGCCTCCACTATTCAAAAGAGACCTCTTTCTCAGCAGTCAGCTTGCCTTTTCCATCATTCCCTCATCAAGATTGTCATTCTTCATCAACTTGAGAAGAATGGAATCTCTTGGGACACTTTCATTGCACATCTAGATTTTGCCACTGTTCCTTCATCCCATGCATCTCCTTCACCTTCCACTCAGCATCTTTCGCCTTCTTCAAGTAAGCCCATTCCTAAGAAGCTAAAATATCCCATGATTAGTGAAGAAGAACAACATGAAGAAGAAGAGCATGATGAAGAAGAGCAGCATGATGAGGAAGAGTAGCACAGTGAGGAAAGGCAGCAAAGTGAAGAAAAACATAGTGATGATATGCAGCACAGTGATGAAGAAAAGCGCCATGAAAAAGAGCAAAACAGTGAGGAGGGGAATGATGAGGAAATTGAACAGTTTGATGAGGATATTGGTAGCCCTCACAACAGTAAAAATGATGAAGATGAAGCCCAAAACATTGAGGAGACAAAGCCTAAAAGTCCTAAAGAAAGCAAGGACAAGAGTAAAGGGGGAAGCCCTAAAAAAGACTTGCAAGATGATAGTCAAAGAATTCATGAAGAAACTCAAAACAGTGGCAAGGATGATGAGGGAAGTAGCAAGGGAAAAGAACAAATAGAGCATGTGCTAGCCGCCTCTCCTAGGAAAGGGGCCATGCTTTCTTCTCCAAAAGTGGCAAAGCCCCAGACATCAAGGAAAAGAGTGCCTCAAACTATAAATCCAAATGTTACTAGGGCCCTCCGAAGCAAGGGGAAGTTTCCCAAGCAACCCATTGTCAAATTATCCAAGAGGAGGAAGACCAAGAAGGCTACCCAAAGCAAGGGAAAGGAGAAAGAAGAAAGCAGCCATGAGAAAGATAGGAACTTTGACATCATTCAGATCCAAAGTGATGATAGCGACAATGAGGCCCGAATCCTAGAGTCTCTCTTGATCAATAGAGAAGAACAAATTCATGCTTTGAGGGAAGATCTAGAGAGGTCTAAAAACCTCATTCAGTTTTTGCAAACACAAAACAAATAGATGAGTGTCCACATGGTGGTATATGAGACAAGAGCCATCAAATATCAAAAAGAGGCCTCCAAGGCGCAAATTAAGTTGGAAGAACTCATGGGAAAGTTCAATGATAGCGAATACGAAGATCAGCCAAGAAGAAAGAGGCTAAGGACCAAGGGACTCAGAAGATCCCTTAAGAAACAAAAGGAGGAAGAAGCTGCCATTTTCCAATCTTTTCCTCTCACTACTTTGTTCACCCAAGAGATAGAAAACAATCGAGAAGTATTGCTTGAGAGGGTGAATGATAACTTGGATAAGAATTTGGAAAAGGTCAATAGATATTTGGACCTTCAAGGAGGATGACTAGGCACTATAAGAAGCTTAATCAGTTCGCCCGATGGAAATTGAAGGCCACACAGGAAAAGCTCAAGGAAGCTCAAAAGAGGCGCCCGGAACCAAAAATGAAGAAAGACACCTCAAGTCTCCAAATTTTGGCCTCAGCTTCTCAGCATGTTTCTAAAAACCCTTGAGGGTCATACTCGCCAAAATTGGGCGAAATTCAACAAGTTTTGGTTTTTTGTCATTTTTGGGCTTTTGGCTAAAAATCATGGGCATCACCATTTCTGCTTAGAAGATCCTCAAAGGATGAAAATGGTATCATTTGATGTCATAATTTCAGGGGCATCTAATCAGTGATTTTAAAATCAATTGAAGATGATTTGGTCCCCCAAAATGGCGAAAAACAATCACTTTTTCCACACTCTGCCCTGTTTATCAGCAAAGTCTATTTTGTGGGGTTTTACACACAGGTCAGTTTTTGACACACTTCCAGTGATCATTTTGGACAAAACTAAGAATTTTCAGAAAATAGACATTTAGAGCTTTCCAACGAGCCATCGCAGGCCTCATTTCTACATCGAGAAGGCTTCCAAAAGTTGCCCACGAGACAGAAGACTTTCTGCTGATATTTTTCTTAAGTATTTTTGTGAAAAATGTACTTTTCTAAAGTGACTTTTCCTCATGTGCGTTTAGCTATTTTTGGCCATTGTTGGTTAGGAAAAGTCAATTTATTTTCTTTTTTTAGCATTTTTAAGCTATTTTATTAGATATTTTGTGCCTTGGGCTTTGCAAAACCTCAAGGACAAAATCAGATATTTTTGATGGGCCAATGAGATTGCAAGTTGCATAAGGAGGTTTTCTCTCATCTTGGCCTATATATTCCAAGAGACTTCATTGTAAATAAGGCTGAACTTGATGATATAGAGAAATATATGGTTATACAAGCTTGGAAGAAACACTTGTCTCATGCATTGGATAGTTTCTTGAATGTTTTTGGATGATGAAAGAGGACTGTTGTTGGATTCCTTGACTTGGTAAAATGGTATAGTGTCCCTCTCTGTTATGTTTCCTTTGTTTTCATTCATATTTCATGCTCTTGCTTGCTATAAGACAATAGAGAATAGATTTGAGACATGCCCTTGGAGGCACCTCAGATTTCCTGTTTCTTTATAGCTTCTATGTTTTCCTCCTTCTTAGTCATATCAAAGAATCATTGATTGCTCTTTGATAACTGAAGAAATTGTTTGCTTGTTTCATTTATGGTTTTATGCATGCTAAGTATGATTCACGGTATGCCCTGCTTACTCATGGCTAGTCATAGCTCCACCTCTGAAACATTTCTTTGATTGTTTAATTGTCTTAGTTGAACCAAGGAGGTCTTGTACTGATCTTGCCATTTGCCTAAAACTATGCAATCTTACTTCAAAGTGCCCGATAGCTTGGAATACTATGCTTAGGTGTTTCCTCATAGTGATTTGAGTTATTTGTTTTTCTTAATTGTCTTTCCCCAAAGTCTGATAGTATTTTCCTAAAGTTAGAGAGTCATATATCTCTATGTATTGCTTGAATGTTTTTTTCTATGCATTTATCAGTTTATAGTTACATTTCTCATGATTAATGGTTAGCCCTACCATGTTTATGTCAGCTATTGAACTATTTATGTTTGAAAGCCTTTGTTCTTCACAAACTTAGTGTCCATCCCACTCCATTTTACCCAAAGATCCATTTTACCTTGATCAAATCAGCCCTTCATCGTACCTTGTATCACCATCTGAAGCTTTCTTGACCTTTTTGACCCCATAGCCCAGTTGATCTAACATCCTTTTACCTATCTTAGTCTTTGATCAGTTCATCCCTCACAAACTAAAAAACAAAACCAAAAACCTACTTTATAACTAGCCTAAAATCAGAAACACAAGAAGCAAACACATAGATATCCCTTACACAAATAGAGAGAGCCCTCTCTGAGTCCAAGAAGGCTAGGTCCTTGGGCTCCAAAGATTGGTTTGATGTTACCCTGTCACTTGGCTTGCCAATCAGCCAAATCACGGGACACTAACACCTCGCTAAAGACAACATCATATCCCTTGTATTCCAACATGGCCACCGAGATCAGATTCTTCTTCAATCCTAGAACATGCATGACATCCTTCAAGATGAAAGGTTTTCCAGACTCCCTCTCAAAGGAAATGGTCCCGATACCAGTCGCACTGTATCTACCATCATCGCCCATCTCGATGTGCACTCCAAGATCCTTCTCATCCAGATTAGTAAACAAATCTTTGTCTCCGGTCATATGGAAAGACGCACCACTGTCAAGAAACCACACTGAACCCATCACAATTGAGACCAAGCATGCGATCAACGAAAAATCCAGCTCAAACTGCGAGGCTAAGGCCTCTCCAGTTACAGATCCAGCAGCCTTCTTATTTTTCTTCTTCTGTGGACAATTAGTGGCATAATTTCCATGTTGGTGATAGTGAAAGCACTTCACCTTAGACATGTCCTGCTTCTTTCCTTTCACACCGGATTGAGAAGAATTCTTCTTGCTCTTCCCATTCCTTGCTTTGGCATCCAAAGCAAAATTTTCTTCATCTTCATTCTTTGATGAAGATCCGTCCCTGGTACTCTGCCTTATCTCCTCCTGCACAAGATCTGACCAAAGTCGCTCCCATCCTAGCAGTTTCTCCCGACCATTGACAGAGTCCTCATAGGAATGCCAACTCTTCGGAAGCCCAAGGAGAGCCAAGCTCACCAAGTCCTCTTCATCTACAGTAACCCCCACACTTCCCAACTCATCCTTGCACTCGTACCTAACTGTGAGGTACTTGGGTTACTTTCGCCTTCTCCATTTTTATTTTCCTCAGATTATCCTTGAGCGCCAACTTCCTTCCAATGCCTTACTTTGGAACAAATCCACAAAGCTTTCCAAATCAAGAATGGAGAAGCCTTACCATGAAGGCTAGACACTATGTGATCCTTTACACCTTCCAACATAATTCTTTGACACTTTACTGTCTTCTTTTGCCATGTGTCAAGTGCGGCAACATCGCTAGAAGCAGGTTTTGGAATTTCTGCATCTATGACCTCCTTCAACCCATTGTCATCCAGCAGCGCCTCCATCCTATCCTTCCATGCAATATAATTCGAGTTTCCCTCAAGGGAATAATCCAATCATAATCCGTTGAAAGAAATCTCAACTTCGACACCAAGAAAACATTTCTGCAAATTCGAATTCCACCAGCACAAAACTCAACCGCTTCAATGTTTTGCAATTGCTCCAATGATCAATATCCTCTGATACCATGTAGAAATTCATATAACTGATATGTTATACATCCGAGATTCTCCTGGTCACACACTATTTGACTTCATGCACAATACAGAATCTCTTATACCATTGATCATTAATTGCGGAAATTAAATCAATTGCATGCACACATTGAAACCATAAAAATTCACACATATGAACACAGTGTTTTAACGGGAAATCCTGAAGCTAAAAACCCCAACTATTTGTATATAATATATGTCATAGAGATCATGTAACAATCATCATACAAAGCTTCTCACAAGCTCTCAGTACAATCTCCAATTTCTACACACTAATCAGGTCCGATCTAGCAAATCCCATGCACCGATCTCTGCCACCTGCTAGCCTACCTCTACTGCGCAATCTCTGATGAAGAATAGCTCTGACTGAATTCAAATTACCCTTGATTGCATTGCGCAATACTCATTGGCATCTCCAATATGTGTTGGATGCAATCAATGCATCACTATAGTCACAACAGATAGTCTATCTTTCCCTTTCACCTATCTCTCCACTGGTCTCCACTAAAACTGCCATGCACTGTAGTTAACTGTTGTATTGTTCAGTTGATTAATGAGTTATTATTTGTGAATTAATTAACTAATTAATTCACTCCACTCTCACTAGTGTATCAATCAGTTAGACTAGATACAACTAGCTCAACTGTGTCTAACTGAGTTAAATTGAACACAACTCCACCAACTACCTCAATAACTCCACCAAACTCTGTCACATGAGTTATAACTGAAGTCTCCATGCAATAGCTCCACTTAACCCTCAATAATAGCATAATTCCTTATGTCATCTCCTGTGCCACATCTGTGCACTTAACTGAAGTGCTCCAAGAGAATAAGATAATGTTTATAGTCCAAATATTATTAAGAGCTAATAATATTTGACATATATATTTTTAGACTGGCAATCTAAAAATAGATTCCGCCCAATATGTCTAAAAATAGAAGTCCATCTATTTTTCCAACTTGACCAACCATCCACAAATAGCATCCTGCAACTCATAGAATATGATCGACATGTCTAAAAATAGATATAGTCTAAAAATAGACTTTGCGCCAAAAATAGCCTGCGGGCCCACTTAGTGAAGGCGACTTCTTTCCACTAAGCTCATCATCTTGTTGCAATCTCAACACCAAGTGTAAGATACTGACATAGAAATAGGACTAAATTCTGCCATTTTGATTTCAAAGAAGAAATATGCATACCTTTCACATGATAAACATAGTCTTTACTGGTGAGATGTTTCTTCCATGGGATGTTGTGTACTTCACGGTTTTTTGACCATTTCTTACCCTTGGCAAGAATATGGGAAGCCTTTGTGATTAAATTAACATCTACAACAATCTTTAGATCACCCACTTGTGCTTTCTTCCCATTGAATGTTGAAGTAAAAGTTGTGACAACCCGTTTTAAACTAAATCCCTGAAACAGTTGTAGAAAATACCACCAGGTGACTTGGAGAAACAATTCTTCACACTCATCGTATGCCTCTACCATTTATTTCCTGTTGGATTCCAAACAGATAAGGCAAGCCATGGCTAGAATTCAAGAGGGTTTCTACTAGGAATTACGGTGAAACGAAGGGAAAAATGCAACAAGTGGATGACCAAACCGTAACTTGCAAATACATTTGCGAAGTATGAAGGAAACAATGAAACATCCAGGAGGTATCCTCAAAACCCTAGGGAATTAAGTGAGACATCGATAAGCAAGAAGATAGTATAGCAGGAATAATGGTTATGAGGTACGAGTGATTGTGAGTGGTGGATTCGATACAATTAGCCAGAATCAAATTAACATCTCTAACAAGGACACCAAATCACCTGTAAAACCCTGATTATGCAATAAAATTTAACTCAAAAACATCATTCCTAATGATTGTAGATCTAGAACTTTTGAAATATCACCAGATATATGGATACATACTCATAGTCCTAAGTCAGTCATCTAGCCAATAAATTAAACCAAGTATCATATGTTTAAAATCATGGTATAACACATATAGGAATTAAACCATTTTTAATAACAATCAGAAGCATATAATACAAGGTTCATAAATTATAAATATGAATCATGCATTAATCGAAGCCAAATGTAGATATCAAGGCATATATGTGATTCAACATGCGATATGAAGAGTTAAAAAAAAATTGTAATATGCAAATTAAAATAAGGTAGGGTGGCTATAGAATCAAAGATTTAGTAGTGGCCCTTTTCACTCTAACATTCATATTCCACATAGAGTAATAGGCCTTGAATAACTTCTTAAAATCATGGAAAGAGACAAGGTTTTCATATTACTTTTTGAATGAGAGACATATTGATCAATCAATATCGAAAGAAAATGTTGTAAATGGACACACTTGACAAAGTAACAAAGGATATGTCATATCATCAATGGGAGAAAGAAATTCTACATGAAGACTATTACTATCACACGAAATCAAAACCAAACTTTAAAAAATGAATTTCTTTTCAGGAGGGGCCCATATCATTTTCCCAAAAGTGAGAGGGGAGCTAGTTGGGATGACAACAATAGGGTAGAATTAAAACAAGACTTATGAAAAGTTTTCTATGTTGAATAGAAGAAATATAGTATTAGTTTCAAAATGAAGAGTTCTAAAATAACAAAAGCGTGTGTGTATGTATATGTGTGTGTGTGTGTGTGTGTTAATATTTTTTAAAGATTAATTCAAGCATTAGACTAATATTAAATTAATATAGTTGTTAATAAAAAAATTAATATTAGTCTAATGCTTGAGTTAATATATCATGATAACGGTTGCAATAGTGAGAATTACACTGTAGTATTAACTATGTAACCCTAGTAAAATTTATTTCGTAAGGGTTACTAGAAAATATCAATAACTATAGAATTTTGCATCGATTATACAAATGGTCACAGAGATATGAACAGTTTAGTCTCATAGGAGAAACAATTGAGAAACAATTTAAATAAACTACTATACATGAAGAATTTAGTCTCAAAGAGAAATAATTTAAATAAACTACCATACATGAGACAGAATATCTCAAATATTGAAGGAACAAATATAACAAAGTAAAGTAAATACAATTTACAAAAAAGCATAGAGATATAGATAAAATAGTCATACAAACGGGTTAGCTAGTTTATACAATGAGAACAAGAGAAACCATGACAAATTGTCGAAAGATAGGAGAATATGAGCAAATGAAGAAAACTATATAGCCATACAATTGAAATATAATAATTTCAATATTATATTAATAAAATGAAAATTTCCGAGTTGCCAAAATGGGTCAATAAAATTGACCTTAAAACATTTAGATAATAATAGTTATGGATTGAGAATACCTACAATTAGATTGCAGGCATAGAAGCCTAATGATCCATAATCTTCCGGAAATGAAGTGGAAATCAATAACAAAAGTTTATAAATAAAAAACGTTGATAGAAATCCTTGTAATTTTTCCTTGAATAGCAAGAACCATATGAAACTAACATGAATCCAGGGGTACATGAACATCCAACTTTTGAAGTGTCCCAATTTGAAAACGTTTAAGGAAAAGAATTAACAGGTTTGTAGAAGTATTACCTACATATACAACAAGAAATAGATAAACTACATATACAACAAGAAATAGATAAATTGTGTCAATATATATTAATATAAATGCCAAAAGAAATGAAAGAGAATAAAAATAAGTGAAATTGTAATGTAATTACATGAGTAAATATGTAACACTTGCACTTCACTAAAATCCTCGACAACATGGTAATTATGTTTTAGTAAGTGGCATTGCTATCTCTTCTATTATCAAAGGATGAAAGCTTGGAAAATAAAATAACCAAGTCTTAAAATCCTGTAAGAACATTTATATAACAAGGTTATAGAAAAAGAAGGTAAACATTGAGAAAATAAATATAAAACCATAAAGAATAGAAACCCTAGCTGATATAGAATCAAAATCATTATAATGATAATAACAAGTAAAAATCAACTACAGTCATGACTGTAAAATAATTACACTAATTATAAATAACATGGTTTAAAAAAAACCATAATAACTCGTATAGGGTATAGTTTCAACCTAAAGAGATAATCTCACATTCAATAGGCCAGATAAGCCAGATTATAAACCTAATGAGTAAACTTTATATATAACTGAATTAAAAAGCAAAAAGAAATAATTCCATAAATTTTAAAATAAAAAATTGACTATGACTCGAGATAATCTCACATTCAATAAGCTCTATTTGCAATTGGGAAAAGAGGTAAGATGAAAGTTTATATAATACCTAAGAAAAAGGGAAAACCCATAAATGCTCAACCTCTGGTATATGATGGAAACCCTCAACCTCTACCTCTGGTATATGATGGAAACCCAACAGTAAAGGACTCAAAAGGATTCATAGCATAACACAAAACCGCTCAAACCAAATTAGTCCCTGCAACCAAACGAAAGCACAGTCCCTAAATTGGTTCAGTAAGAGGAAATATATATAAGAACTAAAATATGATATTCTTGTCTAATTCCAAGCTGAAAACCCCTGCATAAAAAAGAAATTGTACTTAGAGAAGAAACCCTGAATGCAAAGGAATGAATTATGGTTATGAGTACCAGGAATTGGAAACACTTGAGCCAAAGTATTGTATCCCTGGAACCGGTCACCAGCAAAAGAATAACCAAATGTTAAGGGATGGAAACCAAACGGGTCTCATAGCTTGCAAATCTCTATCCAAATACCACCGAGACGAGTGATTGATATTTTGAGAATGACGGCAATGGGTATTCATAAAAAAAAACATAACTCAACCCTAATCAATTGGAGTCGTAGATATGTCAAGGAGTAATATCGTTTGTTGATCCTAGAGTTTGAAATTAGCACCGTATCAAAATAACACAATAACATGTGGAGGTAAAAATTGGTGTTGTAAGTTCGTGAATGCTCTATAAAGTCTTTAAGAAATATACCACATGATTTGTGTCATATAATATCAAACCTTGAATTAATACAGCAATATGCCTTCGAGGTGGTTAATATATATTAATAGGTGTGATATGTTCTAGAGTCAATGTTATTAAATAATGTAAGTGATATAATTATAAGTTTTTATAAGTCATATTTTAATGGTTAAGAGCGTGTGTTTCTTCTTAAAAGGTTACAAGTTCAAAATCAGAGGAGTAGAATATGAAGGTATGTATGTCTTTGTAGACTTAGCAGTCAAATCGTTGTGCGGAGGTAAGTCATTTATCCCACAAACAAAGGAGTCTCATACATAAATTTGGTGTCTTTGTGACCTTAAAATTGGATTATATATATATATCAAAGGATGCTAAATAAATTGTGGAATGTATGTTATAAATATAATATGTATTGATAAAAATGAATTGGTTGGGTAAATATAAGTTTAAATCTCGTATTTGAACCAAAAGTATATTAAGCAAATGTAAATGTACCAAAATTTTAAGGTTTTTCCATATGGAGAACAATATCAAATAGAAAATCTAAAGCTATTTCTATAAGATAAGCGGTAGGAGGCATGGTATAATTACACAAGTGAAATAATAGTTTGATAAGCCAAAGATCATGTCTAAAACATATTTACATGGGAGAGGAGTTCCTAGGGACATAGATTAAACATTTGCAATGGTTATAACTTAAAATGTTGATCTTGAGAATGCAAATGGAAGGTAAGATTAATATTATTAATAAGCGATCAAAGCAATGTATTAGAAGAAAATTCTTTAGGTTTAAAATTTTAAGTTAGTGATGCAAGTCTTTTGCATATTGATTATGAAAACAACTTAGGTATGTTAAATGGGACTCATTACAAAAAGACCTTAATTTAATACTTGCAAATAATCAAATATGCATTACAAAATATATTTCTTGAAATATACATTGCAAAATATATTAATTCAAATATGTATTGCAAAGTAAATTATGTAAAATAAAAAAACTTCGATGCTCCAATATATCAAACATGCATTAGTGAACCATCATAGACACCACACATTGTTGCTCCTTTTAGATATTGTAGCATTGATTTTTCCTTTCATCTTTCTATGTGCCAACATAGACTTAACAGAATTGAGCTCAAAGTTTATTCCAAACTCAATGCAAAATATAAAATTGTTTAAAAAAATATCATTACAAGGACAAACTATTGTTGTTATGCCTCTAAAAGTGTATTTAGAAAAGAAGTGTGACATCTTTTATAGCGCCAATTTTTTAAAAACGTGTGATCTAAAATAAATATATCCACCCTTTATATCCTTCATTGTGGAGATTTGGATAATCAAATGTTACATATAATAATGCCAAATATTAGCAAGCTCATCAATAGTTACCACATTTGTTCTTCAATTCACAGATTTAATAGGTCATGGCCTTGAACATTAACACTTATCGAACATATTAAATCCACATGGACCAAAAGAAAATTAGTATCAATATGTTCTAAAGGTTTTTGCCATTTTTTCTCATATTTCAAAAGAGTTTTGGGGTTGAGAAAACCTCTTCATTAAACTAAGATTCAAGAAATTCAACTCAACTACTATGTTTGTCACAATCACTTTTGTGTAAATGAAACTGCTAAATTTATTTTACTTCATATGGATTCCACAATTCAAAAATCAAATAAAAATATTCTTTGTCGATCTTCTAAAGTTTGACATAACCCATGTCCAAAATGAAAACATTCCAATGCGTCGAGTTTATATAAAGCTTGACCCAAATTTATGTCTATCATATAAGATAGTTCTTGAATGTAATGATTTGTATTGGATCTTAGTACTAGATTATGAAAATATTTCTTTAGATGTAACATTTTCTAAACAATAAGATATTGAAAAGATATTTGTCTAAAAATAATATCACATGGAAAAACTAAATCTAAATCAAACCTTAACATTAAAAATAATTACTATATAAATCCCATGACAAGTCAAAAAAATATGCAATTCAATTAATACCTCCTCCAAAAATAATAATAATAATAATAATAATTAATAATTAAAAAAAAAATCTCAAAATTTTATATAAAACAAAAATGTATTTAGTTTTACCAAACACATCAACCCCTCACATGCAAATGATTATAAATGAAAATCAAACACATCAACCACTCAAATGCAAATGATTATAAATGGCATTGATTTAAGTGGAATGAAATAACATAAATCAAACCACTCACATGCAAATGATTATAAATTACATTCCCCTCAAATGGAATGAAATAACATAAATCAAACAACCCAAACTATTATTTTTAGTAAAACCTTTATGACCATTTTCATAAGTTTTTAATAATATAAATATTTGAACATTTACGATAGTATTGAAAATATAACATTAAAATTTCATCTTCTAAACTGAGAAAGTAATCCAAAAAACATGAGCCTCCTTTTTCATGGTTATTATTATACTCAAATTCAATGATATCAGCTTTGAATATCAAGTTAAAAGATGAATATCGACTTTGAATCTCTTCAACGACTGAAAGTCCAAGTCATGGTTGTCCCCATTTTTCCTGGTCAACAATCAAAAGCTTATCCCCATCTTTTTCGGAATCCAGAAGTAGAAGTGGGAGTGCCTCAATGTGTGGCAATCAATAATGTTTTTTTTTTACCAAGGTCTTAAGTTTTTTTGACACGTGATGGAATTAGGGATTGTATAAATATCTTTTAATATAATTATTAAAATATTTAAGATATAAGTTGATTATTTAAATGAGATATATTATTATAAGTATGTAATTTAGAATTTTTTAAAGATTTATTAAATTTTTAAAAAAATATTTATTAATTAATAAAATTTTGTATTTAAATTTAAATAAAAAATATATAATTAAAATTTATATTCTTTATATTGGGATGGTAGGAGGGGAGATGTGTTTTATGACTCTAAGGAAGTCAACATATTAAAGTATTCATGGATCTTAGTTAATTGACGAATAATCAAGCAGAGGCTTATAGTCTCTATCAAGGTCATCTTTTGGCTAAGGAAAATCAAGTCACTTCTCTCAGAGTTTTGGGAAATTCCCTTTTAATTATCCAATATATGGTTAAAAGGGTTCTTCCCCGAGAGATAAATCTCTAGAAAGTCTTTTGAGAAGAATCAAGAAAGCGATAAAAGAAATCCTCATGTATCTTTCTATCATGCCCTAAGGGGCCATAACAAAGAAGTTGATCATATGCCAAAGAGGGGTTCAAACTAAGAATGAGTGAGCTACAAGTAAATAGTCAAATAAGGCCTTTCTTTTACCTCAGAAGATGCAAATTTTCCTTTCCAAAAGAAATTTTAAAAAAGGAAAAGTTGATACAAAAGAAAATGGGGGGCTCTAGGCACAACATGGAACCCCCAATGAGGTATATGCATGTAAACTATCCAAATATCATTCCCAATATCATTTCACAAATTATGTAGTTCCAAGGCGATCTTCCATTCCAGGTTATCCAATATAGATCAACAATCCATTCCTCAACTCAAGCATGTATGGGTTGACTTAACTCTGTAATGACTCCCAATTATGGGTAGTTATGGTGATTTTCTTGATTATGTGTATGGGTTTTTTGGGAGGGGGTGGCTCGAGTCAATCCTGCTACCACCCAACTCTATGAATGAATGTTTCATGATAATTGAGTTGATAGCAAGGAGAGTTCGATGTAATGAAAAAATAAAGTGGCAAGTTTCTCAATCAGTCTTTGAGTTTTAGTGGAAGAAGAGGAAATTCCCATTCGACTTGGGTGTTATACATGTCTTCTACCAACAAGAGCAAAGTGGCATTCCACATTGTCACAAATGGGTCCAAGTTTTATACACTTGGGTCCACAACATTTAACAGGTTGATGATTTGTCTTTAGTTTGGATCTCTAATTTGAATTCTCTAGGTGAAAGCATATGCAAATTGCCATTTTATTCGTTGTCACATCTTGGGTTCCCTTCTCTATGAAAGGAGGATATTATAGTTTGTGTTTGTGACAACATTGTTTGCAATTGTGGTAAGATTGGAATGGAACTTGCTTAGAAGAAATTGTTTGTGTACTCTATGGTCTAATGGATATTTAATTCAGTTTAACTATGGATAATTTTCTATGTCTCTTGTGGAATTTACACTGTAAGTGGTTTAGTGGTTAATTATACTTTTGGTTGGAAATTTTCCACTGAGGTTGTCTCCTTTTGGAATGCCCCTATCTTTAGACATCTATACTACGCAGAGCGTTGGAAGGCGTCTGGTGAAAATTGCATATCCCTGGAAGCTTAGTCAAAGGTTGTTTTTTCTTGGGAACTCTCTTATACAAAGAGAAAAGACCTGAGAACTAATTCATCTTCTCTCATCTTTAACAAAATGTTTAGTAATTACAGAATTGGTCTCATGGACTTTAACCAATCGGCCATAGTTCAACCGTCAAAGAGGCTATACTCCCTACAACTTGATGTCCTTAAGCTAAAACTAAAAAAAAATGAACAAATGGCTTCTACTTCTTCTGTAATGGATAATATGCAAGAAATGAGAACCAAATCAAAGAAGAGTTATGATGATGTTATTTCTCCTCAATAGTAGATAGAAGAGCTCAAAAGAATGATAAATAGTCTTACCTTTAACCTAAATGATACGACAAGTTCTAGTGCCTATGCTCCAATCAAATGAGCCTACCCGAGATTTGGGCAAGTCATTATCATGAGAGGTTTCATTATAAAGCAATAGTTGTGTGGGTTGTAATTTTTTGTTTTTGTTGGGGCAATTTTGGAAGGTATTCACCTACAAAATCCCCCTTTTGTAGCTCAATTTCATGTCTCTCCAAAATAATTAGTTATGTTCTTATATATGAAAGAAAAATTAGAATATTTAATAATAATGATATGTACTTATTGAAACACTTGTTGATGCCTAGGCAAAGACTTTGATTATAAATAGAAATTCTCATTCTAGTTTAAAAACCAAAGATATATATATATATATATATATCATTACTCATATTTATTAAATCGAATAATAAAATAAAAACACCCTTTTTATATTTTTAAAATATTTTAATTTTATTTTATATTTTTGTATTTTTTTATCCACATATTGTACCCAATTTTTCATAGACATTCGTTATGTACTTATATTCCTTTCATGTGAGTGACTTTTAATATATATTAGTATAGATCTATCTTAACTTTGGATTTATCAAGCATCGAGAGGAATCAAATCTCTCGAGGTGCAAATATTTCCTCAAGTTTTGCACTCAAAACGAGGTTTGCATATTAAGAGATTTGATCCCTCTTAACACTTGGTAGATTCAAAAATGAATCTATGTGGATCATTATTATTATTTTATTTAATGCGTCATTTTATGGGAACTACAACATCTTTCCCATATTAAATCAATATTTAAATATTTACACTCATTTACTATCACTTCTTTCATATTAAGCTAATATTTATTACACTCATTTGCAAACACTACAACATCTTTCCATACTAAATTATTGAACATATCTTGATACAATTATATATTTTTTTCTAAATTTAATCTACCAAATTTAATAATATAAATTAAAATAAATTCATAATCATTATGATAAATAATCCATATGTGTATAACTGTTAATGGTATATAATTATGTAAGTGAACAAAGATCTGGCTGATTAATAAAATATGGGTACGGTTTTTCCTTTACCATAATTCAAACTTGTTAGAGATGTGTTTGTTAAGTGGATTGATAAATGTGTAAAAATAACTTGTATAGTGAAATTGGTGTAAGGTGCAAGTTGATTTTTTTGTTGAAATATATATTCTTCATACACATACCTATTTACTTGGTCAAAAGATTGTAATTGTTATTACAAAGTTAACAAAACAATTTTTTACTAAATGAATTAATTCTGTGTTTTATTAATTTACTAGAAATATTTAGTTTTATTATTTTACCTTTTATTTAGTAAAAAAATTGTTATTACAAAGTTATGAAATATCTTTTACTAAATGAATAATCACATTGAGAATAATCGTATGTTTTTTTTCATTGACTAGCATCTAATTTCATCATTTTGTACAATCTATATAGTCAAAATATTGTTATTACAAAGTTATGAAACATCTTTTGTTAAATGAATTATCACAATGATAATAATGGTGTGCTTTTTCACATTGACGGGAAGCATCTAATTTCATTAGTTTTGTACTATCTACATATTCAAAACATTGTTATTATAAAGTTATGAAACAGCTTTTGCTAAATGAATTATCATATCGAGAATAAGTGTATATTTGAAGAATCCAATTTCACTATTTTTGTTTTATTTGGTTGTAGTCCAGTAACAAATGGTATTAAATTACTCAAATTATGAATTTTAATTTTATTAATTAAAAATTAATTTTAAATTTTATATAAATATATTGAAAGTAAGGTCATTTTTATTTGACTTAAAAACAATGACGTTTATTAAAAATATGCTACTAATTTAAAGTAAAAAAATTCACACTGAACATTATTTCCATGTCACTTCTCACCACCATCCCAACCAAAAATTAGGGATTCTAAACACTCTTTCCACAAGAGCCATCAGAATATCAAACAAAGATCACTTAGAAAAAGATAAATCTCATCTAATCAATGTATTTCTAAAAAATGGATATAAGAAACATCAAGCCATCAAAAATCTAAATAAAGCTATTGGAACGGGATTTCCTAGCCTCAATTTTGTCTAGTTTTGTAATATTTTGTAATATTTAGTCTAGTGCGGGGGGTTTGGGGTGGGTCAAAACCCCTAATGAAGTGTAATGGGTCAAAAAGGTAGACCAAGGGTCCTCAAACCACGATTTGCAGACCATATGATGGTGCAGGCTAGCATGATATAAATAGATGGATATATCGAGTCTAGAGTGGAGAAGAAAAAAGTGAAAAGGCTAGATATGAACTTGAGGATTTTTGGTTGATTGTTTGAGTAAGGGCTCCTGTTGGCTGCGTGCGCGAAGACCCTAAGTTTTGTTGTGTATAGACCTCGTTGGATGTGTGCGCGGGCTAGTAACTAGATACTGTAAGATGGATCTGAACGTTAATGAATAAGAAAACCTTTTCTGAATACTGTATCATTCTATGTTGTGATTATTGGCTACACATTGTGTTATTTATATCTGCTCACTGCATATTGATGATTGTTGAGGCGCACATGGATGCGATAGTATATAAGATGATAAATGCATAGATCTTGTTAGATTTAATGGTTTTTGCTTCAGTTGATCTACTATTACATGATTTATAAGCTCTGCTAGAGATATTCCGCTCGCACGCAGTTAAAGGTTCTCGGTATAGGGCATTGGTCTGATTAATCTAGAAGGACCCCCTTCAATTGACTTTCTCTCTCTCAGGGTGTGGAAACCTAGTTCCAACACCCTCCCACACTACTTCGGGTGAGACCTTGACCTGCGCAAGCAGGTCATTGCTGAAAGGGCCAGTAGTATAGGGGTTTGTTGGAAAAACTTAAAGACGAACCTGGGTCAGGACCCCTCAAGCCAACAAAAGCTATGAAGGAAATTTGTAATAAGGATAGAAATAAAATTTTTGAAAACTCCATCAGTAAATTTAACCTTACTTATATCCTTGGAACCACAGACAAAATTGTGCACATATTAAAAAACCATAATATCATGACAACCTTCAAACCAATAAACACCATTCGCAGTCGCCTCAATCTTGTTAAAGATCTCGTTGACCCCCAAAGCTAGAAAGGAATCTATTTGGCTCCTTGTTCTTGTGGAATTCCATATTATGGGGAGACTGATAGATCCTTTAACACTCGGATCCTAGAACATTCTGCTCACATAAAACACAATTGGTCAAAAACCTCAGCACTTTCTGAGCATTCTCATAGCACCAAGCATCACATTTGCATTGAAAAAACATGCATCCTTGCCAAAATCGACCACTACTTCCACAAAAAATTTCGAGAGGCATTCAAAATCAATAAGCATCCTAAAAAACTAAACATGGATGAAGGATGGAGCATCAACAAAAACTGGATCCCCACCCTCAAGTCTAAAGCCGATTCCAAATCCATTGAAACCCCCTAATCATATTTCGCCTTTCTCCTCTCTCACCTCTCGTTTATTTTTAACTTTAAATTTAACCTTATTAATTTTTTGTTTTTCTACCCAAAAACCATTACATTCTTAAAAAAAATCTGTATCCAAATTCTTTCATATTTTGTAACATCAATAAATCCTTTAAATAATAAAAGAATTTATATTACCCTTATTATATAACAATTTGACTCGTAATTACATTAACCTAAAAAAACAACTAAATAATTCTACTATACAATTAAAATTAATTTAAAACAACTTAATTCAACAAAATAAAATGAATTAGAATTTATTAACACAATTTTAAAATTATTATAGGACATAAATCATTAAATAATATAATAAAACAAACCATATAATTCAAAAAAAAAAAATACAACATACTTAATTAAATAACATTTTAATATTAATTTTAAATTAAAATATTTGACATAAATTAATAAATATAATGAAGCAAACTAAATAATTTCTAAAATTCTAAAATAAAAAAATATTTAAAAATTAAAAAATTAAAATAAAAACATTCCTTTCTAATTAAAAATTTGGTAAACATATTAATTTAACATAAAATCTTAAACAAATTTCCTCGCTGACTTATTTCACTTAACTTTTAATATACTTTCCTATTTATTAAAATAAACTTAAGGTAGATTTGTTTTTCTCATACATTCTTATCATTCTTATATCCTGATGATGAACTCCAATGGAAGGTTCGAAATGTCGACTCTAAATCAAAATGAATGGGATGAATCTGAAATATTTATTACAACACATACATATTAAAGTAATGTTATTGATTAATCTAGAAAAAGAGTAAATTTGATTTTCTACTACATAATAGGAAAAGAACTGTCTCAAATTTGAATATATATCTTCTTCACAACAATTTCACAAAATTATCACTATATTATATCTCAACAAAAAAATCCATAGAGGAATACCTATAATGAAAACAAAATTTAATTCTAGGTTAAATCTCTTACCACTTAGAGCTAAGAGTAAGTAAATGATAGGATGAAATAAATGTTCCATTGATGCCGCCATTCATAATAGTGTAGCTTAACCATTTTACAGTTTTGTTTTTTCAAAGGTATATTTTCCAATGAGTTTTGTCTAAAATCTAACTTAAAATTGTTAAAATTTGAGTTGTTAAATTTTTACGGACTAAGTATCCTAGAGGTTTTTCATGGTTTTGAATTTGTTTATATATTCGAAAATGCATTTCAGAAAATGAAGAATAGCAATTTCACCAAGAATTGTATCACCGAATTTTGGCCAAAAAAAAAAATCACATAGAACAGTTAGACTTAATCATTCTAAATTTATACTAGGAATGAGGGTTGGAATTTCTAAAATAAACAACTTGTCAAATTTAATGGTTTTGACAACTCTAATTTCCATTTTAACATTTTTAGTAAAAAATACTAACACTTTTAAAAAAATGTCATATTTAATGGACAAATTGTCATGTAACAAACAATTTCCCCTTACAAAAAATTAAAATTCCATCCCTACTAAAAATAATATATTTCATGAATTCTTTGTACTCACCCACATGTACATATAGAGATATTTTTTTAAAATAAATGGGTAATGAATATTATATTAAAGAAGTTGGGATCTGTCCCAAAACCGTTACAACTCTTCTAAAAACAAGAGCTACCAAAATTCCTTAAATATTTGGAATTGAGCACGCGACATCAATATATATCCTTAACTAAGAACTCGAAATACATAAAATTTGTTCCCCTTCCAACTGAAAATTTTCCAAAATACGCCTAATAACTAAATTTATTTGCACCCCATTCTTACTTAGTGTCATTTTGTTTTTTGTTGGTTTCACGTTATCCTTGGAGAGTTATTTTTCTCCTTTTCCCCCACTTGGATCCATCCCAAGTTTTATGATGTATATGTCTTATCACCGTTCTTGAGATTATCACTTTTGGGGGAATCATTTATTTGACTCAATATTAGCTCTTCCACATCTACCTGACCAACCCAAGAAGAAAATTTTCTAATCTTGATTTCTAAGGAAACACTCTCATAAACATTGTTCTTTGAGAAAAAAATTTCGCTTAACTACTTTTAAATGCTGAGTCTTTGAAGTATTTTTTTCGAGAGTATTCTCCAAAGAAGAACCTGAAGTACTGAAAATATCTTGATTGTCAGAAGCCTCCACACTACTACACACCTTCACTTGGCATGTTGCTAAGGTTCAACGATTTTTAGGAGGATCAATTTTGAGATCTAAATTTTTCTTATCCTTTTTGTTGATTGGCCTCATTATTGAGGACTCGGTGGAGATCCTCCTTAAATATCATGTAGTGATTTGAGTTGGAACCATCCCAACCATATCCATTTTCAAGATGTTTTCTTGGCTTTATTCTTCTCAGCTTTGGGGAAATTTTTAAGAGAATGCCCAATTTCATAACGTTCTCTACAAAAAAAAAAAATATTTTCATAATCTAATGTTTGCACCCACAAAAATTTATGACATGTTAACTTAATTTTAGCAGGAAATCCTTTGTTAAAATCCATCTCCACACAAATATGTGCATATGTGGCCTTCAAGTGGAATTTATTTTATCGGTTCGACAATAAAATATACCTAAA
Source organism: Pinus albicaulis (assembly GCA_034641835.2). Lineage (NCBI taxonomy): Eukaryota > Viridiplantae > Streptophyta > Pinopsida > Pinales > Pinaceae > Pinus > Pinus albicaulis. The sequence continues at coordinate 1,349,639,570 of CM076579.1, forward strand.
TAGTTAGTGATTTATTCCAAAGATGAAATATTCCACGTATGTAGAGAGATATTAGGTAGCCTTACCCAAACTAGGGCAGAAGATTTTGAAGTCAAAAGGGGGTCAAAGGAAGGAATCTAGGGTTGCATAGAGATCCCTACACTACCCTAGAACCATGGTCTAAAATCCGAGATCAACACCTGATCATCGGCTTTAACAAATACTGTAATAAAGAATCCTCTATCCATAGAGTAGTATCATAATTTAAAAGTTTACCATAAACAAAAATCCAAGAGTGGAGATCAACTAGTTCCAGCCACAGGTCATTAAATCGACAAATCAGACCAACCTCCAAGAATAATTTTGATTCGCTTAGAGCTTCAACCACTAGAGGAACCTCAATTGAATTGAATTGAATTGAAGAATTTTAATGACGTCCACTGACCCAAATGGTTTAAGCGACCCATATATCCAACCAAAAAAACATCATAAAATAAAGTTTCTCTACATAACAACCCTCTTGGTGTGACTCATGATCAAAAAGTTTGTTGTCTTGTGAATCTTTCCTTCCACAAATAGCTCACATAAATTGTCCACTTTCAAGTCACTTTCGAACAGAATATGAATTTCCTTATAGGTAGGACACTCCATGATGAGGTTCATTCAGTTTTAACCTCTCCTTCCTAAAAAAAGACACAAGTTATTTCTTCCCACTCTTCCTTGGGAACTACCCATCTACTTGTTTCACATCTAAGATGATGGGACCGATCCTTAGTTGTGCTATTAAAATCTTAGCCTTTCCCTTGATTGCTGCACTCAAATGAGGTTTTTTCATTATGTGACCACGTTGGGTTGAAATTATTGACATATATCATTTTTTTACAGCCAACCCATTTTTCCCACATGGAAATCCTGAAATTTTCAAGTACCCAATTTTTTATTTCCACTTTAGAATTAGGACAATCCTACCAAATTATTCCCAATTTTCCCATCCACTTGTCATTCTGCTTCCTCCAAGTTTTCTTCCTATGATTTAACTCTTCTGCCACAATCAACTTGGGCCATTGGTGTTCATCCATGCCATCCACCTTTTTTAAATACTTTAACAAACGAATGATTGTTAAAGCTTCCATTGGAAATAAACCAGCCTCTGCTAGCAAGGTCTCATATGGGATAGTTGATTTTAATTTAAGGTTACTAGTGATTAATTGTTTTTGAATTATTTCTACCTGTCTCCATTTTTTGTCTGACGTGTTGCTCCCCCAAAATTCACACCCATAGAGGAAAAACAGAGTGACTAACAATCCAAAAAGATTTTTCCTGGTTTTCCAATCCCATAATTCTTCTTTCTTGCATCTATTCTAAAGAAGGTAAGAAGCTCTCCACCCCCCTTGTATCATTTCAATTCTACGTGTCTCCTAACTGATCCTATCGTGGAAAAAAATTCCTAGGTACTTGTACTCTTCCACTAACTCCAATGCTTTTCCCTAAAAAATAAAGCTAGCTTATTATTTTTTCCACTTCAAAGAGAATATCATTACTTTAATTTTTCTAGTGTTTGCTTGCATCCCCGCATCTTGACAGAATATCTCTAATTCCTTCAAATTCTCTCTCAAACCATGAATAGATTTCACAATTAGAATAAGATCGTATTCATACAGAAGAAGCTTCACCACATATCCTACTAATTAAACACCCTCTCCACTAGTTTTGTTCACCCATTCTTCAAACTTATCAATATATAAACCAAAAATCGTGGCGGAAAGACAGAACCCTTTCTTAACCCCAATGTCACTACCAAAGCATTCATAAAAGCCTTCCTTAGTTCTGATTTTTGTGCTAACTTTCTCATAAATTTTATGCACAACTACTCTATACTCCCTTGGAATTCTAAGCTCTTCCATTCTTCTCCACAGCATATCTCTAGGGACAGTGTCAAAAGCTTTCTTGAAGTCAACAAAGAAACAAAATGCCTCCTTGCTCTAAACATCCCAATATTTTTTGATGAAGTGCCTAAGAGTGATGTAATGATAAATGGTAGAGTGCCTTGACCTAAAAACAACTTTCTCTTTAGCTATTTTACCCTTTTTTTCTGCCCAGTTGTTGATTATATCATCCAACATGCTCCCAAACAATTTTCCAAGAAGATGATTGACCATAATAGTGCGGTAATTAGTAGGATTATTGATGTATCCACTTTTGTAAAGAGTGATAACAACACTCATAGTTCATTCCACTGGAAAATTACCTTGTGTGATCCTATTGAATATCCTTTTAATGATTGGAACCATGGTCTCAACACCCCACTTTAAAATTCTTCTTGAAAACCATTAATTTCTTGAGCCTTACCACTTGCTAATTTTTTTATACTCTGCTTGACCTCCTCCAATATGAATAACTCGGTTGTAGAGTTGATTACGGGGGGATTAATTTTCTCTTGATCAATCTCATAGAGGAGCTTCACATAATCTACCCACTGCACAACTGATATATTATTGTCTATTTTCTTTGTCTTTTGTTGTAATTCCCACCAAAAAACCTTTAGGGTTGTTCTTTACCAAAGAAATTAATTCATTCCTTCTCGCAGCCACGTAACTATATTTTTTAGTTTTAATCATATTGTAGAAATTTATATAACTGATATTTTATACATCTGAGATTCTCCTGATCACACACTATTTGACTTCATGCACAATACAGAATCTCTTCTACCATTGATCATTAATTGCGGAAATAAAATCAGTTTCATGCACACATTAAAACCATAAACATTCACACATATGAACACAGTATTTTATGGGAAAGCTTAAAGCTGAAAACCCCCAACTATATGTATATTATATGTCATAGAGATCATGTAACAATCATCATACAAAGATCCTCACAAGCCCTGAGTACAATCTCCAATTGCTACACACTAATCAGGCCCGATCTTGCAAATCCATGCATCGATATTTGCTAGCCTTTAACCTGCCTCTACTGCGCAAACCCTGCTGAAGAATGGCTCTGGATGAACGCCAATTTCCCTAGCCTTGCTCGCGCAATCCTTAAAGGAATATCCACTAAATTTGTGGTGCAAACAATGCAACACTACAGTCACAACTAATAGTCACACTTGCTATTTCACCTACCTCTCCACTGGTCTCCACTAAAACTGTCCATGCACTGTAGTTAAATTATGTATTCTTCAGTTGATTAATGATTTAATAATTAGTGAATTAATTAATAATTAATTCACACCACTCTCACTAGTGTATCAATCAGTTAGACTAGATACAACTAGCTCAACTATGTTTAGCTTAGTTAAAATGAACACAACTCCATTAACTTCCTCAATCAACTCCACCAAACTCTCTCACATGAGTTCTAACTGAAGTATTCATGCAATAGCTCCACTTAACCCTCGGGAATAGCGTAATTCCTTCTGTCAGCTCCTGTGCCACATCTGTGCACTTAACTGAAGTGCTCCAAGAGAATAAGATAATGTTTATAGTCCAAATATTATTAAGAGCTAATAATATTCGACATATCTATTTTTAGACTGGCAATCTAAAAATAGATTCTACCCAATATGTCTAAAAATAGAAGTCCATCTATTTTTCCAACTTGACCAACCATCCACAAATAGCATCCTGCAACTCATAGAACATGATCGACATGTATAAAAATAGACATAGTCTAAAAATAGACTTTGCGCCAAAAATAGCCTGCGGGCCCACTTAGTGAAGGCAACTTCTTTCCACTAAGCTCATCATCTTGTTGCAATATCAACACATATTTTTATACTTCTTCAGGGTTTCACTATTTGTTTCCTTCTTAAGATACCTTTTAGCAACCTTTCATTATTCATCATACCAAGGATTAGTTGGAAAATTGTTTGAGACCTTCTTCTTAGGCTGCGATATTTTACACATCTTTGAGGCTTTGTGGATTAGAGGATGTGAAAATTCTGCTACTCGAAATATTACTGCATAAACTGATTAAATTTCTTCTATTTCCTAACTGAAGCAAATTATTTAACAAATTTTGTGATAAATATAAAAAATAAATACACTGAAATCTTCACAATAAACAAGAACAATAAATAAATACTAGCACAAATATACACACAAGGACACTATTATTTTCGGACAATTTTCCTCAGAAAAAACCCAATGTGGGAAAATTAGTGCAGCAACTGAGGTTTTTAATATTATGCAGTAATTTTTTTTAGTACAAATTTATGATTATTGATTTTGAAAAATCATATAGAGAAATTTTACCAATAAAGTATTGTGAGAAAAATGTCACTCTTCCACGGGATTTCGACACTTACCTACACCTGACTTAAGCTTCTCTGCACAGTGACTACATCACCCATGCAGTCTCTACGTCACACTTGCAACTTCTGACTGTCTCTGAACTGGTACTCGCTGTTGGTTGGAAACTAAAAGCTTCTTCGCTCTGAAAATGTCCTCCGAGAATTGGCACTGGCCCTCTGTTGTCTCCTCCATATAAAACAAAAATCCCTTTGTAGCTCTTCACAGACCCATCATAATATCTGCATCACTGGCTTTTCACAGCTTCCTATGGATTCTATTGTCTTCTCTCTATTCACTCTTCAGATCTAGAATTATTCCCTTTGAAAATTATCTCTACCCCTCTCTGTGAGAATCCTCTCGATTGATATTCTCCTTGAGCACTTCTCACTAAAGAATTTTGATCTTTGGATTCTTTCTCCATCTTGATATATTTTCCAAATGACTCTTCAAGCCATTCCTATATTCTTATCGTTGAGACTTCAATGGCCCAGATTAGATTTCTAATCAATGGCTAAGATTAAATTTTGACTTGATCCACCTTTTCTAGAACATTCACACCCATATTATATTAATTCCCTTTAATTATATTATTTCCCTAAGTTTAGACTTAGGGTCCCATTACAAATAATTAATTATTTTAATATAATAAAATTTTGGTGGAATTTCACTGAATGATTTTTGGGTTATGTAGAACACATGTGTCTAAGCCTCTCCACAAAATTTGAGACTTTAAATACATTTGATGCTACCCAAAATAACACTCCCTCTTAGTGAGGAATGTGCTCTAACAATATGCCATGTTGCACATTGCTCTGACCCTGAAGCATCTCCCTCTGTGTTGCTGATGTCTGACCCTACTTCCCATCAAATTCGCGCAAATGTTGCATCTGTACATGTTAACACTGCATACTGATTCCAACTGCAACTGTACTACAACTCCCTTTAAACTGCTACAACCCATTTGCTACTAAAATGGGTTCTCAACCATACCCAAATGTTCCATGAACTGAACAAACTTTTCTCTTCCTACAACCTTTGTGAGTACATCTTCTACTTGATCTTCTGTGGGAACGTAATGCAGTTGTACAACCTCACGTTGAACACAATCTCTGATAAAAGGGCATCTGATGTCTATGCGTTTAGACCGATCATGAAATATTGGATTCTGTTGACGGGAAAATGTGTCCGGCCAACAGTAAGGGATCTCCCCGGTAGAAAGTCCCAATTAGACTTTGTACCGTTTGGAGTAGGGATCCCGTCCGGGGTGTGGGTCCGGCTACCACTTAAATGACTATCTCTTCGGTTTCGAGCAACCTGATTGAAACTGCAAACATACACTCATTCACACGATACAGAATACATGACTGATGTATAAAACCAATATATGACACTATGCGTAGCAAGGTGATAGACCGAATGCATACACTCAGGAAGTGTCGTTAGCAACACATCTATGAGGTATGCATGCAGGATAATCTGACCGCCAAAGAAACAGTTCTTTGTGGCGAGAATATCCCTTAACTTTCCGAAAGATATAACGAGATGCTAATAAAACAGTTCATTAACATTCATCATGAAGTAAATAATAAACTAGAGCATCATCAACACAATCACAGATAGCTATGGTGCATAAATGATACTATTGCTAACACAGATTCATTAATCAGAAGATATTCTGAAACTGCATGCAGAATACACACAATGCTGTCACAGCTAAACACATCATCCAATCAAAGGGGTTTTAACATGTATTATATTTCATATATCAAGAGTATGATTCTTCAGTTACAATGAAATAATGCCTTTCAGTCCAAAAAAGAGCAGCCCTCTACAATGTTCCCCACAGGGGTATTTATAGGTTCAACAGGCGCACTTATGGCCTTCCGACGGTTCAGCTTCCCGGCGGTTCAGCTTCCCTTTTGCCGAAACTGCGACCTGCGACCTGGTCGCAAGTGTGACCTGCGACCTGGTCGCAAGTGCGACCTGCGACCTGATCACAAGTGCGACCTACGACCCAGCGGTTGAACTATGGAGGTGGTCGCGCAGTTGAAGTTTCTGGATCGTCAACTTTCTTGCCCTTGAGGAAGTCTCGCCAAGCCTGGTAATCTGCTGTTATGGGAGCGACAAGAGGGCTTTCCTCTTTTATTCAGTGCATACATTCTAGGGCATTCGGTACCAGAGTCTCCTTCTTCTGAGAGATCAGCATCGAGAGGGAGGCAAGCTTGGTGTAGATTTGTACCGGCGTGACAAGCAACCGATTTAGGTTTTCTTGTGATGCCTCGAATTCTGGTGCGGCAGCAGCTTGTCTCACGGGTTGCAGAAAAGACTGAATTTCCTGCTCTACCTGCTCCCAGTCTTTAGTCTCATTCAGTGCCCCTAATGATGGAATGTGATGAAGAGCATTCATGGAGTCAATGCCGCTTATCAGGTGATTATATGCAGACATTACTTTGTCCAAATCTTTGGACAACTTGTCTTTGGACTGCATATTCATCCGAATTTGCACTTTGGCTTCTTGTGTATGACTCCAATCCTTCCTAGGCACATGTTCGGGAGCTTGCGGATACTGTGCTGTCCAGTTCATCATTTTGTCCAAAGCTGCCGATGCTTCCCTGAGCTGTTCGTGTTTCTGTCTGGTTTCCTCTCGTGCCTCTGCTAACGGGGACACTGTTTGTTTCAGGATGAGCATTTCCTAGTATACTTGCTTCATTTTCATCTCCAACACATCACACTCTTTCCTGACCGCCAGTGGGACCTCGTTCACTTGGGCGGGCCTACCTTGAAGCTGCAGCATCTCATTTTCTAGCCTTGATTTTTCCTGCTCTACCGCTTTTATCCTGTTCTGTAAAGAGATAATTTCCCTGCTCATCCTAGTGACATTTTCCTCTGTGGCCGCGGCAAAAGCGGTGCCTGCTGACGCTATCATAACAGGATTAGTCCTTGTGTCTGGGACTATGTCTTTTCCGGTGGCGATCGTAGAGATGGCGGGATGGCCTTGCGCTAAGGATTTCCTTTTCTCTTGCCGTATCTTGAAAGAGAATTGGTCAAATGTCAATCGGGTCAAGTCGAAGACTTCTTCTTCTTGCTCCCCGGGAAAGTCATCAACATTGAGGGTACTTCTCGCGCCACCTGCAGGGATATCCAGGGGAGATAGGTCAATGTCATCTATTAGCTCGTCCTCTTCATCCTGCGTTTGACCCTTTTCTTTCTCCTTTTGTCGGCGCTCTGCTTCCGCCTTGTCGTGTTCTTCTTTCTTCCGGCGTTCTGCCTCTGCCTCTGCTTACTTTTCCTCTTTTCTCTTTCTCTCTGCCGCGGCGTCTTGTTCTGCCTTTTTCTGACGATCGGCTTTGTCGAGTTCTTCTTTCAGTGCCTTTTCTGCTGCCGCCTGTGCCTCCTTTTCCTGCCTTTCCTTCTCCTCCTCCTTTTTCTTTTTCCGCTCTGTCCTGGCGTCTTTCTTACGTTTCTCTTCATCTTCCTTCTTCTTCTTCTCCTCTTCCAGTTTGGCTTGGGCTTCTGCTTCCCTTTGTTGATCTGTGGTGTCAGGCCCCGTACTGGTCTGTGCTTTCTTATCTTTGGAGGAAGAAGAGCCTCCTAAATTCTGGTGATCCTCTCCTTCTTTGTCAGAGTCGATCCCTGGAGCTAGATGCCTTTCTGCATTGTACCAGTTTCTTTTTTCATCCTCTGCTGGGCGCTCGACGTGCTGATAACTCCATCTAAAATTGGCCCTTTTACAATGCTCAGGAACTATCCTGACTGGGTCATAAGTTCGGCAATCCAGATTTCTGAAGTGATAACTTTTTACCTCTTCCCCTTCACGCCCTACTTCTCTGAAGTCCTTGACTGTATAAGCACCAATGGTGAGAGGTAGAGCGGGCCAAGTTTCTTCTTCCCTTTGGAAAGGACGTTAGAGAAACCCGAGGTCATCTGGAAACATACCTCCTGCATGAGCACCTTATCGGTAATAAACTTAGGCAGAGCATGTGGTGCTTTAAACGAGCCAAATACTCGGATGATTGTGAATTCAGCGAATGGGAACCAGTGTGCCACCTGACCTAGTGTCTCCATTGCTCGCCAAGACATGCAGGGGGTGTCTTGACCAAATAGTTTCCCGTATAGGGCAGGAATGAATATATGAGAGATTTGTTCGATGTCCGACTTGTACCTGGATTCCCAGAATACCTTGGTCTGCAAATGTATTGCCTGGGTCTGTTCGGGGTCCCAGTTATGTGGCCATCCCTCAACATGCATCTGGGCACAGACAGCATCTAATAGATACGAAGCCATGTAGAATTCCGATGGCGCTCCCTCATCTGGGGCTAAAGCTGAAGCCAAATTTGTGTGCATGGAGCCCATTAATATACCGGCCCAATTGAACCGAGTGCCATATACTGTCACGTGTTCCATGATGGTTGCCCATGTTCCGTTGAAGGTGGTGGCGTCCGAGCGCCCGTAAATTCTGCACAACATGGCGGCCACTAACTTATAGACCTTCCTCAGACTGGCTACCGGGTACTCCTGGTCCTTTTTGATTTTGAATTTATCTGGTTCTGCCCACCATTTTCTGATTGTATCAACCATCGGCACTTTATTTGCAGAAAACCATCTTGGGGTGAAGTTCACCTCTGGTTTGGGGAACGAGTAGTAGATCTGTGCTTTTGAGCTCTCCAGTGTTGCGAAGGCTTTTCCTGCACTATCTCGGATTGTGAAGTTCTTCGGATCCGTCTTTTGTATGATCCAGTCCAACATCTCTGGGCACGGAAAGATGGCGGGATGTGACCCTGCTAAGTGCAATTTGGACTTCTTGACTTTCAGGTATACTTCCCGGTCCGGGAGATCTTCTGGAAACTCATCCTCTGGCATGGCAAACTCGCGGTATACTTCATACCACCTAAGGCTGTCCTCCTTTGCGAAGGTGCAAATGGTGTCTCTGTATATTGGTGGAGGAGAGGTTTGAATGTCTGTGTCTGACTCTTCCTCCACTACCTGCCTACTTCTCCTTCGGGATACCCGGGGTGCCATATTGCTGGAGTCGGAGAGGACCGGTACTGTGTCTGCTCTGAATTCACCTGCTGCATTCAAGACAGAATCCCAGGATAAGAAAGACATGATGATAATGGCTAAATAGAGTCTACACATGCAAAGATTAATTGACTGTTCTCTGGGAGTCGTTGGGTCGCTGATCCTCAAAAGGGACTCACACGCGACCTTGCGACCTTGCGACTAGGTCGCAGGGTCGCAGAGTCGCTGAGAAGGAGTTTTGCGACTCTGCGACCTTGCGACCTGGTCGCGAGGTCGCAGGTCGTACTTGCGCCTGCCGGGGGGTTTCACGCGCGCGCGACTTTGCGGCCAATATTTCCCTAACGGGAAAAGTATGCGGCTTGAAAGGGCCTAAACTGACCGTAAGGCACAGCCATGAGGAAATGGGTAAGAGACGGGTGACCTTGGGGTTTGTGGGAAACAAAAACAACGGTGAAACTCTAAAGAAAACCTTATATCCTTTCCAGCAAATAAATAAGACCGTGGGGAGGCTCAATAATGGCAAGAAATGCTTAAAAGGGAAACATAGGGAGGAAGAGGCAACTTACCCGGAAGAAAACGCGCCAGTCGACCTGTCAAAGCAATTCCACGGTTTTCGCTGAGAGTCACATATGCGACCTAGCGACCCAACCTTATATAAAAAGGTCGCACGTGCGGATACTTAATGAGGTCGCAAGTCGTAAGTTTGTGACCTTGCGACCTTGCAACCTTAAGGTCGCTGGGTCGCAAAGGTCGCTGAGTCGCTAATTTCTTTAAAACTTCATTTTGCGACTTTGCGACCTAGCGACCTTAAGGTCGCAAGGTCGCAAGGTCGCAAATTGATTGAATTCTGACTCTTGCGACCTGGCGACCTATGCGACCTTAGGGTCGCAGAGTCGCATAGGTCGCATGAGTCGCAAATAATGGATATGCGACTTAGCGACTTGCTTTTAAAACTTTACTTGGCCTTCTTCCTTCTTCATTTTCAAAGGGGGCTCCAAAAATTTTGAAGTGTGTGTTATGATTTTATGTATTTTTGGAGGGTGTTGTAGGAGCTACAACAGATTCTCAAAGAGATTGATACAACTTTGATTATCACAGTAGACACTAATCGGCTCCATCCTTTTCTTGAACAAGCTCATAAGAAGCTTTCTAAGCCATATGGCTTCACATGTTGTTGTGTTGGCTGCCATATATTGTGCTTCGGCTGAGCTCAATGCTATTGATGAGCTCCATCATTAGGTACATTTGGAGGTTTTGAACTGTCACCTTTTTGCCTTATTAGGTCTCTTTTTCTCAAATTTAATTATATTATGGTCTTATGTTGCTATTTTAGATGGTGATTAAGGCTTTTCATGCTATGAATGCCTAACATGAGTTAAATGCAGGAAAATCATGAAGATATTTCATTTTTTATGAATATTTTTCCATTATAGCTCGGAGTAGACAGTAAGGAGAGATTCTAGGGGGGTTTTCCACCTTCTTAACTCCCAAAGGTAGCCAAGGGATCCTTGAGATTCCCTCCAACATCTCAAAATCAAAGGTAACCAAGAAAACTCAAGATCAAGTACACCAAAGCTACACTTCACTTGTAGTCAAAGTGGACACATCACCTAAATTTTAGGGACCTGTTGGTAGCTACCCTCTAGGTTAAATAGGGTTGACAAAGAGATCATTAAGATTCAAACTTTGAAGGAAGCTAATAAAATATTAGCTCTTGTAATAGGTTTGGTGAGCCCTGGTATTGCACCAAGAATGCTTCAATTCCCACAGACTTCCCTAGTTTAATTTATCAACATGAGGTTCGTACAAAATTAGAGGTGACAGTGCTATATACACAACATATGCATTCTATTCATCTCATCCTCTTCTGAGCTCTACGAAAGAGTGATATTTCTAGGGTTTTTGAATGAAATCTGTCACACTTCTTAATTTAGAACTAATTCTACAAATGATTCAAATCCGTTACTCTATCATAAATCAAAGAGTTATTCTACAGTAAGAAAGTACATCTAACTACTCTGCAATGAAATAAATCTAAAATTAAAGCTATGATGAGAAATGGAAGCAAACTAGGCATCTTGCCTGAAGTAAATTGTTGAATTGAAATTGCATAAAGGAAACTAACCTAATCACACATGGCTAGGTGAAATGGCTAAACACATTCTGTTTACTTTATTTTTGAACTATCATGATTTTAATCATGCATCTAATCATAACCTAACTATTCTTGTGAATGAATTGTTTTGTAGCTAGGAGGGGAAAGTGGTAAGGTGGCTTATGAAGGATTGAACTCATGGGTGCAAGTCTGAAGGTGTCTAGGTGGCTTTGGAAGGTCTGGATGAAGTGGATGGTGGTTCCTGGGCTTAAGAATGGGCCCACTAGTGTTGCTGCAAGTGCTGCTACAGGTTTCCTATAGTGTTATAGGAAAGTCCTAAATTGCTACAGGAAACAATCTGAGGGAAATTTGAGGCCAAAAATGGGTGATAAAAGGGTAGGGAAAAGTGGTGACTCTGCTTATGAGTTCAGGTGAAAGTTTGATGGCTAGGCCCCTAACCACAGTGATGGATCTCTCCTCTGAGTGTGATTGCAGAGCCATTGAAAATTCTCAAGTTATCTCCTCGTCAAACCCTTTTAAAATCTCAAAGAAACCTAGCCATTACTGGTTTCTAAAAAATTTCATGACTTGAGGATGTTGCCTAATTATTTTAATGTCAGTGGGCTCCCTTTTTTTGAACCCCCCTCCCATTTTTTATGGTTGTGATAGGAATGTATTGAGATGTTTGAGATTTATGTGAATAGGTCTTGGAGACAAATGCAAAAAAAAAAAAAAATACCCTTTAATTGCCAAATTTAACTTCTTGTGTGTAAATTTCATGGAGAAATCTCAGTGCTGGAGGATGAAAACTACTTACCTCTTCCTTCTGGTGTTTTTTTTTGGTAGATGGTTGCCTTAGGAAGCAATTTCACCCATAGGTGACTTTGTGTTTCCCTTTGTATCGTTGTCGATCTACCTCTGTAGTTGCCTATAGCAATTCTCTATTTCCTATAGTATGATGGTGCATGCAACTTTGACTTTGATGCTTCTCTCCTTGATGGCTCCCATTTCTCTTTTTATTTTTTTTCTCTTCAAAATTCTCATAGAAATGGTGAAAATGAGGCAAGACTCACCTTTTTGGAATTTTTAGCTAAATTTGGAGTGGGGTGATGACTCGTACTTAACACAAGTTTTCCTCTTTGAGACCATTGGCCCCACTCCAGTTAATGATTTCTTAGCCTCGTAATCACATTCTTCGTACTCTTTCACTCCCTCTTGAATTGATTTGACTTGTGCAGGTGGCATGTACTTTTAATTTTCTCCAGTTTAACGTTACGAATGTGGCCAAGTTAACTAACCACCTTTTTGCCTTTTAAATTTCTAAAACTCGACATTAAACCATTTTGGTCATTATGAATGCATAGCGAGAGGTGAAGGACCATACCTGAGCCTACCTAGTGCTAATGTGGTGCAGAATGAGCTGGTGAAAGGAGATGGAGTTGGTGGTTACAGTCATCATCTTCCTCTTGTTTTTTTTTCATTTTCTTGTTTTTTTCTAAGTGAGTAGCTTTTTTTGAGTGAGATGCTTCTTTTTCTGAGTGAGTAGCTTAACATTTTTCTTGTCCTTTCTTCTTTCAGGTGTTTCTTGTATATCTTGAGGTGCTATGGCTGGTGTGATTTCTCTCCAAGAGTCTGCTGGTGGTATTTTCAAGTCATCTTCATCAAATTTTCTTCAACTTTTGGCCTTGCTATGCCACACACAGATTAGGCTACAGGAAACTTTCCAATTCCTGTAGCAACCTTCTTTTTTATTCTTCTTGCTTCAAATTTCTAAGTAATGAAAGGAGATGGTTTATGGAGGTCATGGATGGGGTCATGGAATGAATGGATTAATGGATAGGTAAGTGAAGAGGTCTAATGCCAATTTTCAGATGATCTAGCTGCTAATGGCGCAACATAGGTTTAGAGAGTGAATCCTTATGCATGGAGTGAAATAAGGGGTTAAGTGTGGCAAGTATAGAAAAAACATAAATTATCATGCTCTCCTTGAAGTTCATAAATCCTTGAGTGAGATCCTTCATTCATGAATGAGTATCCTGTAGCATTTACAGGAGTTTCTTGTAGTGCTACAGGAATCCTGTAGTTGTTGGATTTGCATGTAGCAATTACAGTTAGAAGAAAAAAATGATTTTTTTGCCTATTTGAGGGGTGTAATGAATGAATGGGTGTATTCTAGAGTGTTTCATGGAGTGTGAAAGTAGAGGAGAAGGATAAATGAAGAAAAATTGCTCCTCTAGATCCAAAAAACCATCTTTGATCAATAACCTGCAAAACAGAAAACATATGAGTGCATAGGTATTTTATTTCTCTTTTTTCTTTTGTTTCTTTTTTTTTCTCTTTTTATTATTTCTCTTTTTTTTTTTAAGGAAATTGGGCTTCCTCCATAGAGGTTTTCAACCCACAGGCCTGCATTGGGCACCGTAAAGAGGTTTTCACCCAAAGATATTTTATTTTCTATTTTTCTCTTTTTCTCTTTTTTTTTTTCTCCAGGATTGCCTCATGGAGTTTTTCAACCCTAGAGTTGGCCTTGGGCGCCTAAGAGAGGTTTTCACCCATGCCTCTTTATTTTTCTTTTTTACTTTCTTTATCTAGGAGACCTTGAAGAGCCTGACACATACCTCTGAAGACCCTGGCACATTCATGTTTGAATTTTTTGTTGTCTGTAGGACCTATGACTACTCCTTAGATGATCAAAAGCTGAAGCTATTCCCATCTACCCTTAAGGATGTGACCTTGTGCTGGTTCATGGGTCTACCTGGAAACACATCACTACCTGGGTACAGATGCAAGAGGCCTTTAACAACAAGTATAGAGACTACTATAGGTCCAAGGAAAATAAGGACTAAATATTTAGGATGCCTCTAGGCCCTGATGAATCCCTAGAGGACCATGAAGAGAGGTTCCAGTGAAACTATAATAGATCCAATTGTACCCTTGATCTCGGATCACTTAAACTAGTAATTCTTTGAGGGATCAAGGAGGAGGTGATAAGAACCTTGAATATTCTATCAGGAGGATATATCTACCAGCTTCCTTATGATACCATCAAAATTGTCTTCAGGAACCATTCTAGGGAAGCTAGGAAGAAAGGCAGAGCTAGCCAAATTACAACCAATACCCCTTCCTCTTCCACCTCCATCAAGCATGAAATTGGAAATATGTTGGAGGACTTCAATAGTGACTTGATGCACACCTTTTCCTTGCAAATGGACACAACGCAGGTCAAGAGGAAGAAAGAGGAAGAAAAAAGAGCCTTGGCTATATTTTTCCCTAGATGTACTAGAAAGCACCCTAGAAATGAATGTCCATTAAATGTCATAGAGGTTTTCTTAGTCTGTGAGGCGAATCATGCCATAGAAAATTGTCCCTCCTTACCTAGACTCAAAGTTGTATATCAAGGTGGGGAAGTTGGACCAGAGAAAATTTGTTTCATCAACTAAAGAAGGCCTCAAGGCCCTACGTCATATCAGCAGGGTATGCAAAGGTGAACCTTATTCCTACTATCACAAAAATCATAATGCACCTATACAATCTTGGTACACCCCCACTCCTTCATCCTGGCCTACACCTCCTACTTTGCCTTACAACCCTCCATTTCATCCACATCTTGTGAACCAACCATTTTAGCAGTATGTTCCTCAACAACCTTAGTGGAACAACCCATCCCAAGGGTGAAGGCCTCAACATAATCAAACACCTTCTCTAATGCCTCCACCCCAACCTCAACCTCAACTTACTCATGTTTCTCCACCCAAGCTACCTCAGATGCCTGCACAACCCAATCTGAACCTAAACAACAGACAAGAACAACAAGTTTATAGTGGAGAGACATCCTATCTAGCTTATGTTGTGGAGATACAGGATATTAATCTCGAGTTAAGAAGAGTACTCCCAGACAACCATCATCCATCTCCACCTATATAGGTTGCGGAGGAAAAGGAATAAAGTAACACTCATATCCAACAACCTCCTTTTTCTGAGCACTTGATCCATTCCAGTTAGCACACCCTAGAGGAGACCAAACTTCTGGGAGAACCGAAAAATTTGTGTGTAAAAATACCCCTTCTCTAGGCCATTAAGGGTGTACCTATTTACAATAGGCTCATCAAGGAAAATTTCTTCAAGAAAATTGTGAGAAATAATAAAGATACCCCCACCATCAATGTTGGGAAGGGTGATCTGCCCAAAGTACCCGAGCCCCGTCGGTCCAGTTGTAGGTGTGAACATATATGATGTCATGGTCCCCAATACTCTGATTGATCTCGGTGCTTCCATAAATGTTATGACCAAGGAAAATATGCTTAAAATAAACCTCCAAGGGACTTTGAGGAAAACCACAACAATTCTGAAACTTGCAGATCAGTCCATAGTAACTTCAGAAGGAATTGTTGAGGATGTAATGGTTTCAATTGATACTTAGGAGTATCCTTCAATTTCATGGTCCTACAACCAAAAACCAAGTTTAATGGATATCCTCTCATCTTAGGGAGACCTATGTTAGCCACATTCGATGCTTATATCAACTATCAGGTCAAGAACATGAATATTAAGAATGTGCCCTTATTTAAGCAACTGGTATTATATCCTCCAACCCAACCTTCCATTGCCCATGACATACCTATCTAGTTGGAGGATGAAGAAGAAGATGAAGTATACAACACTACCCCCATTTGTATCATATATGTTTTTCTTAGAGAGGGGTAGCTTGATGAAGATGAACTCATTGACCATGTCATTCAAAACCAGTCCCCCACTGACAACCCGCTTAAAAACCTAGTCAAAGAATCTGAAAGCCACCCTTGGATGGAATTGCACTCAGTTGATTCAACCTCTAAAACCACCAAGGCTATAGATTTTGGACCATCCAAATATCTAAATATTAACTCAAACCTCTCAGATAGAGAATAAGAGCAGCCATGCCATATTTTGAGAGAAAGCCTAGATGCATTTGCTTGGGATTTCAAGGACATGAAAGGGGTGCATCCCTCATTATGCAGACATCATATTTACATTAAGGAAGGATGCAAGCCTGTGCGCCAACCCCAAAGCTGGATGAACCCAACTCTAAAAGACATAGTCAAGGAAGAACTGCAAAAATTGTTTGATGTAGGTTTCATTTATCCTATATCATATAGTGACTGGGTATCTCCTCTTTTCCCAGTCTCAAATAATAATGGAAAATGGTGAATTTGTGTTGATTATCGAGAACTCAACAAAGCCACCAAAAAGGACCATTTACCTTTTCCCTTTATAGATCAAGTCCTGGATAGCCTTGCAGGAAAGAAGTTATTTTCTTTCTTAGATGGGTTCAGTGGTTATAACCATATCAAAATCATCCCTGAATACCAGGATAAGACTACTTTCACATGTCCTTGGGGTACCTTCGCTTACAGAGTGCTACCCTTTGGGTGATGTAATGCCCCAACTACCTTCCAAAGAGTTGGCTTGAGAATTTTCTCTGAGCTAGTACATGACCTGATTGAAACATACATGGATGATTTCACACCATATGGGGATGAATTCCAGGAATCTCTCTCCAATTTGGGAAAAGTGTTGAGAAGATGCATTGAGATGCATCTCTCCCTGATGCCATAAAAGTGTGAATTCTTGAAAAGAGCGGGAGTTGTATTGGGACACTCAATCTTCTAAGCAAGAATACAGGTAGACACGAACAAAATCACCAACATAAAAAGGGTACCTACTCCTCAAAAGTAGAGAGATGTCAGAAGTTTCTTGGGTTTGGCTAGCTACTATAGAAGTCTCATCAAGGATTTCAGCAATTTGGCTTCGCCACTATTTGGTTTGTTGGCTAAAGACTCTGAGTTTACTTAGTCTAGTCTCTTTCAAGAAGCTTTTGAGCTCATTAAGGGAAATTTAACTACTTCCCCCATTCTTTG
The DNA here is from genome assembly GCA_034641835.2 of Pinus albicaulis. Taxonomy (NCBI): domain Eukaryota; kingdom Viridiplantae; phylum Streptophyta; class Pinopsida; order Pinales; family Pinaceae; genus Pinus; species Pinus albicaulis. The sequence continues at coordinate 1,349,656,861 of CM076579.1, forward strand.
AGGCCCAAATTGGACTCTGCCTTTCCACATCCACACATATGCATCAGACAAAGTTGTCGCTATAGGAAAATCTACCCTAAGGCCTTGGGTTGAGGGACCTAACAGAGCGGATGCCATGTCATCACAAGAAGGACTCTAATTACCAATTCCTTTCTTTAAAATAGAAAATGAGGATTGTGGACCTTACCCGTTTATCCTTATTTTGAAGTAGATCCCATAGGGTGAAAACCCTCTACAACTCCTTGTGCTCTGGAACCTAAAAATCAGTCAAGAACAAGAAAAAAAACTATTTGTACAACATATATGTCCTAGATGTTAGCATATTATCATACATGATCTCATAAAGATAACATGAAATAAACTATTCAATATTGATGCCGGGTTACCCTTGCTTACCCACAGTCTTCACTATCTCATGCATATAAAATTGCATCTCCATTCATTTTCCTGGCTGGCAATTTAAATTAATGTCCAAACCCAAGTCTGGCAATTTCACAATATAATTTCAGAAGCTTCTCTCACCAATCTCCACCATGAAGATTTCTTCGCATTTAATATATGGTTATAAAACCATAGTCGGACCTCTTAATTCCAAGGTCCCTTCCTTTCGTTTATTTCCCAAGTTAAAGCCTCTCTCACTTACCATAAACCTTCAATTAAAACAATCCTTGGCATTTAGATCTACAGTGATAGACTTTTAAAAGTCGAAAGGTTTACTATAGCTCAGACCTTATATTAAGGTTTCTTGTCTATGCCTTGACCATATCACATGTCCTTGCGGAAATTATCAAACTCATATATATTTACTGCACATATATTAAACCCAACATAAATGGTATTCACATCTTCTTTGTGCCCATTATACAATATTCCGCACCGTTCAATAAACCGACCCATTTAACATTTGAATATTAGTTTAATGTTGATCTGGTCCCACAACACATTTATATGCATAAAATTTGCAACTTACCTTGGGTTGTCAAAATGAATGCCAATATATTAGCCGATCCCACAGCTATCCTCCCCTTGCACTAAATGTCGAATGGATCTGATGGCCCATGTTTCATCACGCTCCAAACCTCAATTAAACCCTCATCCAACAGATATCGCGTTATGAAAATGCTCGAGACTTAATCCTCAAAAATTACACGATGTAAGTGGTTTTTGAATCCCACTCTAAACCACGTGTCCACCAAAGACCCATATCACATTCTAAAAGTGAAATCCACTTACCATTTTAAAAGTTACGTGATACTGCTAGTCTAGGTTCGCCAAGACCGCCCTTACTGTTTCTTCAAGGTTCCACCTTCGCTCACAGTTCCGCATCCTTCGTTTGTTAAACTCCGCCTTCAGCTTTGTAACCTTAACTCAGATTCTGAATATGATTCAACGCCTCTGTCCTTCACTCAAGGATCCACAACGCTTGCCATACTTCAATTCATTTCGATGAAATGAGATTGACTCCTATTCAATTTTCGATACTCCCTTCACGATTTTATTGATTTTAAATCGTGTTCTTACTATACCTCCACTCCAGTTCTTCTTTATTGAAGACTTCTTTCAATTCAAACCCCCAAGTCGCAATTCACCCATTCCTCTTCGATTTAAGTCTTCACTCTATGATTTCTATATAACAAAATTCAACCAAATCCCAAATCAGACTTCAACCATGTAGTATCACTCCTTAATTCTGAATTTAAATTCAATCTCTCTCTTGCATCAACGATCCTTTCAGTGATCGTTTATTGAACCTAGGCAATCACACATCTACTCAGCCTTTCTAGGTGTATGCATGCATTAATTCAATTCAAATCTGTCTACAGTAATTATGTCGATTTCTCCCATTGTATGCAGAGTATCATCTTAGAGCTCTAACACAAAATTTATCATATATTCATCCACATAAATTAAAACATTCATCACACAGAATTCAATCAAAGAATACATATATATCAGAACCAATTTCCTTCATTCATATATATGAAATCAAAGACAACAACATTCTCGTCTTTGGCCAGATTTTCAAAGTCAAATGGCCTTCTATCCTCACTACTCTACACAGCTCTACCGGTCTCCAGATCTGTTTATTAATGCCTTTAAGGCTTACACTTATACAGGATGGTAATGAATCGATTCAGCTCCTACAATGACTCAACAAAACTCTTAGAATCCTCAAATCCTAAATTTAGCCTAACTCCTTAAATTCACTGAACTGACTCTTCACATTCCTAGTTAATCGACTTCCCCTCATGTTCTCTAATAACTGGGGAACATTTACAATTTTCTCACTATATTTATTCAAAAATACTAATAATTACATAAGAAATTAGAAACATGAGACCCCCCTATGTCTACTTAAATACAAAGTATTTTTTGGAACCTAATGCCCCTACATCAAATATTATTACGCATGTATAAGAGACACATAACACATGAACATTAGGAACATGATGGTACTTTTTTTATTGATAACATGTACATAAAATAGTGGATAAATCACCTGAGATGTGCCATGGCCTTGAGCAAAACCACCCTCTAGATTCATCCAACCCTATCCTCACAAAGCTTCTTCCATAAATGGTGCACAAAGGATCTCACATAAAAGGGGGGTGATCATCACAAGGAATATTCAAGGGTTTCCTAAAACCTGGGAAGTGCAGGAGGCACATGGGAATTAGAAGACTTGATCAAGGCTATAACAGGCTATAATATCAATAATATTCTCTCTCTCCTCCCTTGGGCCATTCCGTTGAGGTGTATTTATAATTCCTCGAATTAGTTTTTCCAGTTGGGGAATAGTTAGGCCACGGGATGGGATAGTTAAGTTACAGGAAAAATTGTAAACCCCACCTCAATAATAGGGAAATTATGTATATTTTTAATATTTTAAATAGCATACGCGGGTCATCTATGGATGGAACCGCGTGTGCACATGGAAAAAACTGGGTAGAGTCATGTATTGATTTTAAAATATTGTTTTTGAGAAATGTGACCAAGTCTGAATGGAAGGTCTGCCCAAGGTCAATGCATACGTCATCAAGTATATAAAGGTGATAAATGATGCTATAACAATTGTGGGGGAAGACTTGGGGCAGTTAGAAGACAAATTACCTTATGAAATATATTTCATCAGTAAGAACTTGTCTAAGGCCGAACTCAATTATACTGTCACAAAGAAGGAAATGTTAGCCAATGTCCATGATTTAAACAAATTTAGACATTATATCACTGATTATCAGACCTTTTTAGAGACTAACCATGAAACCATCAAATATTTAATGAACAAACTAGATGTTAATGCTAGAATAATTAGATGGTTGTTACTATTACAACAGTTTGACCTAAAGATTGTTGATAAACTGGGAAAGGAGAATGTTGTTGTAGATTTTTTTATCTTGGTTAGCTCTATCTACAGATGAAGAAGGAATGGTGGATGACCAACTACTAGATGAATATATCTTCGCTATCTCAACACTCTCACCATGGTTTTTTTACATAGCTAACTACTTGGTTGCTGAAAAGTTCCCTCCTAACCTCTCATCTAAGGAAAAGAGCAAGATCATCAGAAGAAGCACCCCTTTCACCTGAATTGGGGGAAATCACTTCAAGCTAGGCCCTGACCAAATTCTCAAAATATGTGTGAGGGAGGAATAATTTTTTGATATCCTCTATACATGTCATGATAGCCCTTGTGGAGGCCACTTCGCTACAAAAAGGGTTTCCTTAAAAGCTTTGCAGGCAGGTTACTATTGGCCTACCCTTCACCAAGATGCCAGAAGATACACTAGCAGGTGTGACCAGTGCCAAAGGATGGGGAAACCTAAACAGAGGGATGATATGCCTTTGCACCCTCAGGTGGCTCTTGAGTCATTTGACAAGTGGGTCATGGACTTCATTGGACCTATTGATCCACCATCTGGACAGAAAAAGTATATCATAGTATGCACTGACTACCTAAAAAACTAGATTGAAACAAAAACTATGAAGGTAGCAACCGAGGACAAGGTAGAAAATTTTTTGAGAGAGAATGTGCTCTACAAATTTGTATGCCCTAGAGAGGTATTCAATGATCAAGGGGCACAATTCACATCTCATCTCATTGAGAATATTCTGAGGAGGCACAAGATAAATCATAAGACTTCCACTGCCTACCACACTCAAGCAAATGGCCAAGTGGAAGTGACCAAGAGAGCTTTCGAAAATATCCTCACCAAGTTTCTGAGCAGCAGCAAAAAATATTGGGCAGACAGTTTGGTATAAGCCACTTGCGCCTACAACACTACTTGGAAAATAACAATAGGGTTCACTCCTTATGACCTGGTCTATGGCAAGAAATATATGCTTTCAATTGAATTTGAGTTCAACACCTTAAGGATGGAAGCTCATTTAGACCTAGATATATCAAAGGCCAAACAAGACAGGTTGTTGCAATTAAATGGATTGGATGAGTTCAGGATGAAAGCACTCCTTTACGCAGAAGTGATTTAGTTGCAAAGAAATCTGTTATAGGTAAATTTGGGCATCATCCCCCAAGACCTGGTCAAACTGGACATCATCCCCAAGACCAATGAAATAGGGTCGATCATCCCATTATATTTCAGTTGCTATATTCCCTAAGTGAAGAACATTTCATTCATGGCTTCTATTGTGAGATTTCCAAGGTTTGATGTATATGTTATATGACCCACTGAATCACCAACACTCCTCTTCAAGGGACTAACTGTATTGCAATGCCAATTCCTCCATGCAAGGGTGCACTACAGTGCACTTCCCGACATTCAAGAGTGCATTGGTCACCTAGGAGTGCAATTCTCATTGTTCCAGGAATCTCCACATGGCCAGTGCCTTCTATAAGAGTCCATAGGTGTCATACTTCGAATCCAAGTGTCCATATAACACCTCTAAACTTGGAAACATGTCTTGCCTATTATTATAAATTCATTCATGGAGAACTACCATCACTTTCCCTATAAATTGAGCACTCATCCTAGTGCTAGGGGGGAATAATTTTGTGCAAATTTATGTTGTTGAATTCTCATTTGATAAGAGAGTGAAAGTATTGATATGTTGCTGAGGTGATGTTGGATGTGATGAGGTTGGAATGAAGTTGGAGCAGGTTGATGACAAATAGATCCTTTGATTGTAATATTCTCCTCCTACTCTCTAATAAATATTGATGTTTATTTTCCCATACATATGACTTTATTTCTTGTGCAATGTATTCTTTAATGATGTATCTATTTCAAATCTAATCGGTTTGATTTGAGTAAGATAAGTATATATTTGTATATTGTGTGTTGTTTGATGTTCTTTTTTTGTGTTTGCAGGAATCAATCTAGCGACTTGAGTTGGATTGAGAGCGATGACAACAACGACAGAAGGAGGAGAGTGAAAAGGATCAAAATTACACTCTTTCTCATTTTAGTATAATTGCTTGTTTTAGAGAAAATAGTAGTTATCTTTCACCTGTTGTTCTAAGTGATAAACACCACACTTAGGTAATTTGATTTATCCATAGATTAAAATTCTGTATAAAAAATTGGTGACTCCACTAGGGAGAATCCTATCATTCCTGGTGTTTTTGCCTCTGTTTATCTTCATCAGTAACATCTACTTTCTGTTATCAATCATTTCAATGAAAAAATTGCATTAGAAGTGTGTTTTGCTACTTTTTTTCAAACCTAGTTGGGTCCAACGCACTGTTGGTCAAGACACAGTGCACTATAGTGCATTGTCTCCCATTCAGGGGTGCTCTGCAATGCATTGTCTCCCCTTAGAGACTGCATTTCCCCCTCAACCAACCAAATTCCATCAAAATTTGTCATTTCTTTCAATTTCAACCACTTTTTTGTTGTATTCTCAGATGTTTGATACCTCTTAGAGACCAGTAAAATTTCTCGTTCTTCCTCCTTTGAAAAGTAATTTGTTCAATGTTTAATTAGGGTTTTATTTATAATTGGAAAATAAAATTCAAAGTAGTTAATTTTTGCATTAGATGAATTCTATTTTCGAAAATTAAATTGTTGTTTTATTCCTCGTTTCTTGTAGGAATATTGTAGTTCCATTCTTCATTTTCCTAAGAGAAATTATTGTTTCATTCCTCGTTTCTCATAAGAAAACATGTGTTTGATTGATTTATGCATATAGTTTCCTTTCTTTCATTCACATTAAAGGGAGCTGAAAAGAAAAACATGCATGTGCATATAGTGAATTGTGTGTGTTGCATAGAAACAAGTTAGGAAAGCTGCATTTAGTTTTTTCTCTGTGTTGTATGCTCAAAAATTGATTGTTCTTTCCACTTAGTAGCTAGGATTTCCATTGAAAAAGATAAATTGAAAAGTTTGCTTATCATTTAGTTTTCCTTTTTAGGAATTTCCATTACATCACGTGGTGAACCTCAAAGAGATTCTCTTAAACAAGATGAACATAAAATTTACATCAATCAACCTAAGTAAGCATTGGAACATTAACGATAACATTTAGAAGGTCTAGGCTAGAGACGTGTTTCGTCATCGTTAAACATAGAAGTTGTCGCGAAATTTTTTGTGACACATTCCGAGTGTGATACCTCACTCCACGAACGTAAGTATATCGGAGCTCCTCCATGTACCTTTGGGTATATAGGGCGGTGTTCTAGTACGAAAAGTATAAAGGGGTGCTCTCATTGTGTGTTTTCGCATTAGACAATGCTAATACAGACTTGGGCATCCATGTACCTTCTAGTATATTTGGGAAGACAACTTTAGGTTTCTATCATCCATAGGTAACCAAGTCGTCCACCTTGTAACTTGTTATAAACTGAACACAACATTCAGGGAGAATGACTTCTCGTACTTCTTGGTTTTCCAGGAGGTATTATGCAGTTTACAATTACTTAGTAAACCTTTTTCCTAGAACTACCCTTTTATTTTGTCTATTTTTTTTTGGCATAAAATCAATCATTCATCATGGAAGAAGAACATCCATTTCCCCTTGTTCGCATAGAATATCACTTAGACAACCTTTACCACTGGAAGCCATTTCTAGTCAGCAAAGGTGACATCGTTATACCGAAACTAGTACTATCAGTACCTATGGTGCGACATCATCATCACATATACCAGAGTCATCTTGAGTTGTTTCTACAAATCCTAGTTCATCCATTATTTTCGAGATGGATTCCTCACAGCTACCTGTGGTTACGATCCATCCAATCAGTGAGACCATACCTCTCGAACCAACATTTTTCAATTGGAAGTTGATCCAGATCCTATCATTATTTTACCAGAACATCCAGATCCCGAAGTCGAACAATCAGAATTTGTTCCTGTATCGGTCGCTCCACAGTCGATTGTAGCCATTGAGTCTCCCATATCGTGTAGTCAAACACCTGAAATATATCTCTGGCTTGACGGTGAAATCTTTCCACCTGGTTTGATTTTGATTGAATAAATCTCGTAAGATGAAATACCTTCAACTCCATCTCATTTTGAGGAGGAAATTTTTATTTACGAGAATTTTCCTCAATCACCTCACATTTCTTTCTTTGATCCTATTTCAATTCAAGTTCCCTCAGATCCTATAGGGTATACATTGGGTCATATCACCATGGATGAGTCTACATCTCCGGCTGTACCATTTGTTACAGTTGCGACAACATCTACTGTTGCTACCCGTGGATGTTCACCACATCAACAGAGTCACATCTATATGGTGGTCTTTCCGTCCCACCTAGTTACCAATATTTATCTGGAACCTTCTCTAGTGCATCCTCAAACCCATGGACTTCAGCCACGTCATCATCTGATATTTTGTGTGGTACATCTCTAATGATTACTGAATGGCTTGATCCTTTATATACATCTTCAGTGCAATATCAAGCAGGTCCATTTGGGTATATTCCATCCAATACAATCTCAACTGGACTCCCGACATTTGGAGAACAATATATTCCATCTTATTATACTCCTCATGCTGGGGGGGAAACCTATGGTTGCCCATTTTTACAGTACTTTGTCCCTTTATGGTCATCCTAATGTTGGAATGATTGTTTTTCAATGGCAACCTATTCTGCCCGTTCAACCACAAACGGTTGTGCATTCATATCAACCGGTTCCACCTGTTGCACCCACATCTACTCCACTTGTCAATGCATCATTACCCCTATTACAGGCTCAAATTGTTGTACCTCAACCGTATCAGGTGGGTCCTTCAACCCAATACCCTCAAGTTTTGGGCCCTCAGACTCCAACTCCTTCGGTTGGTTTACAAAAACCACCTGTATCCAGAATTTTTTATTCACAAGATGGATTACTCTATTATGGGATGTCACAGGAACAACCGGGTCTTACCTATTCACAAACAGGTCCAAGCTATTCTAGTTTGGGCTATAATCTTGGAGGGAAAACACCTTGGCAGCCACAAGCACAAATGCCACAACCATATTTCCAACAACAAGTAGCTTACCCAGGTTTTGGTCAACAAAATCCTCAAGTGTTTTCTTATCAAAACAACCCCTATCTTGGTTACCAACAACAAATTTCTTATGTTGGTGCTCAAAGCCCTATTGCCCAAGAAATTCCATCATAACCTGGCTATGCTCAACCTAACTTAAATCGACAGTTTCCCTTTGTTGCAACTTTAGAATTACCTTATTTAAACCGACTTACCAATGATCCAATCAACTATGCTCCTTGGTGGCTGGTGATACCACATAAATTACCCTCGAATATTACTATGTTCAATGGAAATCCTGGAGAAGACCCGTCGATGCATGCTATGACTTATCATTTGTGGAGTTCATCTAACTCCTTAAATGATGATTCCATTCGACTACTTTTCCAGCACATGTTCACTGGTTCGACCTCTTACCACGAGATTCATTTGATAATTTCACTTCCTTATATACTACCTTTCTTAACCACTTCCAGTTACCCATACGATATGAAACTGGAATGGAACTCTTGACCAATTTTAAACAGACAAATTCTACTCACATTTCTAATCATATTCATGAGTGGCGACATTGTCATAGAATGACCAAAACATTTGTTCCTAGTCAACTCCATGCTGAGTGGTTCATTAAGTCCTTGCTTCCATCTATCACTGAGGATGTGGCTATGGGTGGCTTCTTCACTGAATATTAGGTCATTTCTCATTCCTAGTACTTAGATTTTATTTATACTCAGTCTAGCATGCTCTATGAGAAAATTCCCAACATGTCATGATCTAATTTTACTGTTCCTCCTCCATCTAAGGACTCTCATGCCAGCGACGGTATGATTGGTACTGCAAGCACACATCACTCTACTGCATCTGATATTGAACCTTCTTCCAAAATTCATGTCGTGTCATCTTACAAAGGCAAAAGTGACAAGCAACCCAGATGTAAGAAAAAGGGGAAAGCGAAGAAAAATAAAAATTCAACCACGCAGGAATGATCATCTGATCAAAAAACTGGAAAAATAGGAAACCTCCATACCATTGCATAATATTTAATGATGAGCACTTTGTTTGAGACTGTCTCACCACACCGAAGTCTTAAAATTTCTTAAGACCTTGACTGCATCTGTTGTGTTGACATATCCATTTCTAAATCTATACACAAATTTGGTTGCTATGGATCCAACTTCTAGTTCCCAAGTGCTTATTTTATCTATCATGAAGCCAAAAACTGATGTTTTGGTGTTAACACAAAATAATGATTACGATAGTCAAGCTAATGATCATCCTACTACCTCGACCATGAATCCGTCCACGGAATCTATTCCACCAACTTCTATTCCTGAGTTAGAAATAAAGCCACCGAAGGGAGTCGTCCATAAATCGACATTCAATCCTCAAGCCTGAGCTGCTCTAAATTATAATATAGTTGAAGATTTGGCTCAATCCCCTTTAGTTATGTCGACGCTTGAGGTACTTCAAAATTTTCCCTCCCAGAAACAGGCTTTGTTGTCGGGAATTGGTGGAATCGACCCGACAGATTCCAATCTTGTAGTCTTTAATCATACGAGCTATGTGACAAAATTACTAGCAAAATTGGCATTCTCCATCCAATTAAATGTTGTCAATCACCTGATTCATTGTATTATTATTGATGAGGTAGAATCTACCTGCATTATGTATCTAACTGTTGGAAGTCACTTAGCTTGTTGCGCCTATCTCAATCACCTATGACGTTGAAAGATTTTGAAGGTTGTACATATAAGCCTTACAGTATCATCAATAACCTGCATGTCAAACTAGGGGGAAAAATAGTAACTGCTAAATTTGAGGCCATTGACGGACCCCTTGACTACAAAATTTTACTCGGAAGGCCATGGGTTTACGCTATGAATGTGATATTCTCTACCTATTTTAAAATGATCGCATTTCCTCATAAAGGTGTTCTTACAGTCATCAATCAACTCTCGTTCTTTTCCTCTAGTTCCCAGTTGACTGGAAGCGTTATGTTAGTTCACGCAACCCAACTATCACTTCAAAACATCAGTGTAAGGCTCTTAAAGGATTCTTCCATAATGGGCACCTTTGCATTACTACCGCTTGCGACGTCGGCAAAAATTGCAAGAATAGAGACCTGTTGCATGATGTCTTCCACTCCATCTGGCTTAAGTAAGATTACCAATGATTTTTAAGTTGTTACGTTGGATGAATTCCTACTGCCCAGCCCAATTGAGCTGGAATAGCAATCAATATATATGGCTTGGGAGGAAAATATGAAATCATCATCGCCGATCGTTTGGGTCGATCGTTCATTAGATTTTGGTACTCCATCCGATCCTTTTTCATCCATTTTCTTGACTGATGAGAGCATTGTAGAATCCATGATGCTAGAAGGAGAACCATGGGAAGATCATCATCATCATTCCCATCTTCAAGATTACGAAGAAGATAATATTATTGAAATATATCACCCATCGATCAAAATTTTCTTTTTGAATTCTTTTCCCATTAATGCAATCAAATCCGAGTGAAATTTATAAAATATTGAAGAAACCATTTCTATCGATATTTCGACCAAACCTGACATTGAAGAAAACATTCATGTCGGCGTGTCTTTTTATCCATCAGAACTCGAAACTTATCGCTCTCTCTTTCATGAATTCTGAGATATATTTGCTTGGTCTTATGAGTAAATGCCAAGCATAGATACTAGTATCGTTGAACACACCATTAAAATGTACCCTGATGTCAGACCAGTACGTCAACACCTTCGTCATGTTCATTTGACAAAGGCCGCTACCATTAAAGCATAAGTTGAAAAACTTTTTCGTATTGGTTTCATTTACCCTGTTCCACTTACTAATTGGGTTTCCAACATTGTTCCTGTCATGAAGAAACAAGGGACAATCAGAGTGTGTGTCGATTATCGGGATGTCAATCTTGCTTGTCCAAAATACAACTATCCTACTCCCTTTATCGACCAGATTGTTGACGATTGTGCTGGGTGTGAAATCTTTTTGTTCATGGATGGATTCTCTGGTTACAATAAAATCAATATCTGTTCAGAGGACCAATATAAGACAACATTCATCTGTCCTTGGGGAATATTATCTTATCAAAAACTCCCATTTGGTTTAAAGTACGTTGGGGAAACATTTTAGAGAGAAATGGATTATGATTTCAATGACATCAAGCACATTGTTCAACCTTATCTAGATGATTTACCTGCGCATTCACGAAACCAAACTGATCACCCGATGCATCTGATTGCTATTTTTTACACTGCTAACACTACAAAATACACCTCAATCCACATAAGTGTGTTTTTGTGTTGGTTCTAGTCATTTTCTAGGATTCGTCATCTCAAAAGAAGGAATTCAAATATACCTTATGAAGGTCCATGCAATTTTTAATTTTCCTGCGCCATCAAATTTACTTCAACTACAGAAACTAAGTCAAGGAAAGGTTAACTTCCTAAGGAGGTTCATAGCCAACTAAGGCAAAATGGCTAAAGGATTTACTCGTCTCTCGAAAAAGGGGATTACCTTCCATTCGGATAAGGTTGTGCAAACTTCTTTTGATGTTGTCAAGGACACACTTTTCTGGGCATCATTAATGTATCCCTCCAATTATTAGAGTGATTTTTCTTATATATCATCGTGGCAGATATGACCATTGCTATGGTATTGGTCCAAGAATAAGATGGGATAGAAAATCCAATATATTATTTGAGTCATAATCTCAATAATACAAAATTGAAGTATTCATACGTCGAAAAGCTTTCCTTGGCAGCTGTTCAAGTTGTCCAAATATTTCGCCATTATATCATGTTCTGGAAGACCATTGTCATTTCAGATTGTAACCCCATGACATAAATTTTGTCACGTCAATTGTTGGGGGGAAATATTAAAAAGTGGATCGTCATTTTACAGGAATTTGATTTGGAATTCATAAAATCCAAGTTGAAGAAGTCTTTAGTATTGGTCGAGCTTCTCTATGACCTTCCCTCTGATAGTACTGCTACTACATCAGAACCGTGAATTCTTGATGAGTCTTTGTTTCTGATCGGATCATATGATCCTTGGTATGGGTATTTTATCATTTATCTCCAAACCCATACTTTCCGGCCTGATATATCTCTCTCTCAACAATGATGAATTTGATACCAAGCCAAATATTATCGGATCATCGGCGATACACTTTATCATCGTGGTGTCGATATGATTTTAAGGAGGTGCCTCACTCATGAGGAGGCCAAGAAAGTTCTAAATGATTGTCATGATGGGGCTTGTGGTAGACACTTGTCTAGATACGTTACCCCGTAGAATATTCTCTGTGCCAATTACTTTTGGCCTGCCATATTTTGCGGTTGCATCCTCGCAGTTAGAAGTTGTCATGTGTGCCATATATTTGATCGTAAAATCCGTAAACCACCAATGTCAATGCATCCTTTTATCATTGTCGGACGATTTGAAAAATGGGGCATTGACTTCATGACTTGTAACTATTGTTCATCCCGAGGGCATGGTTATATTATTTTCGCAGTAGACTACTTTACCAAGTGGGCTGAAGCGATGCCTACATTCAATAACACAGGCGAAACAACTGCATTATACTTTTTCAATCATGTCAGCTCACGGTTTGGTGTTCCACAGGCTATATTCATAGATCATGGTAAACATTTTTGTAATCACATGATGAATGAGTTGACTACAAAATTAGGACTGTCCCATGATAGTTCTACTCCTTATTATCCACAATCCAATGGAAAATTTGAAGCCATTAACAAGATTCTTAAGCGAATTATAGGAGTTAATAAACGAAATTGGAATTTGATCATGTACTCGGCTTTTTGGGCATACCGAACCTCGGTGAGAAATGAAACCGGATTTACCCCCTTTCAATTGGTGTATGGTCTGGAAGCTATCTTGCCTATCCAATCTAAAATATTGTCGTTAAAACTTGATGTTGACTTGTTACCTCAAACTTCTACTGAAGAAGCACGCATTTTTAATCTCATCCATCTTGATGAAACACGTCGTGAAGCCGCATTGGAAAACGAAGCACATAAGAGACGAATTAAGGCGCAAATGACCAACATGTCCAGTATCAAATCTTCTCAGAGTGTGACCTGGTCTTACTTTATGATCAGGAAGCTGATGTAATAGGTACAAGAAAATTTGAGTCATTACGGAATTTCCCCTATATTATCAAAAGAGTTCTTTCTAAGGCGCCTATGAGTTAGTAGATTATGATGGAATTCCATTGGCGCAGCCCCGAAATGGGTTGTATCTCAAACGTCACTATGCTTAAACATGAGCATAGTAAACTTTTGTATTATATTGTATATATGCTTTTGATTTGCACTTACTGTCTTAGTTTTTTTTTTAGATTTTTATTGAAGTTAGTAATCCACTTTACATTTCATCGTAGATGTCTGAATCTTTGGAACCATTCATTGGGTATGTTGATGTTGATAGTCGCAATACGCAGAATCTATCTTCTGTAGCATGGGCCATTTTAGCTCTGAGTATCGAGTTAGTGAGTTTTCAAGGGATTTGTATCGGTTGATCTACAAAAAATATCGCTGAGTATATTGCGTTGATTGAACTTCTCTCTGATGCCATTTCATTTTGTATTAACCGCATCATCATTAGGTTAGATTCACAACTTTTTGTACTACAAATTGCTAGCATTTATACTATTTGAAATCCAACACTGCATCATATGTTCCTAAGAGTTCATCTTTTGGAAAGACATTTTTATTTCATTCCATATCAACACATTTCCATAAATTTGAACACATTAACTGATTCCTTAGTGAATTATGTTTTAAACAAACATTTGCAACACATGTAAAGACATATTTTCAATTCATATCACATAATTGAATAGGATTGTGCAATAAATATAGGAAAACACTGGAAACAAATAGATAGATAGTTACAGGTTTTTAAAAAAATTTGTGCCTAAGACACATTGGTCATCTGACCTCAAAATGTATGCAAAATGTCAAAGTAAACTAGCAATGCTCGTCATAACAAGCTATTGATCTAGCTATCCTACTTAATAACTACATCCAATTGTTAGGAATGCCAATAGTGTGGTGCTGCAGTCTCATATGTAACTCTTTGATCTGGCAATCCAGAATCCTGAGATTCAATCCCTCCATGTGTTTTTGTAGCTCAACAAGAGTCTTAGTCATTTCTAAATCCAAAAGGACTTCTCCCCCAACAACCCTTTTTGTTGGCTCATCTGCTCTGTGCTTTGGTTGACCCACCATTCGAACTCGACCCACATCTGCATACATAAAAACTTTAGTTTAGTCTTGGGAAACATCAAAATAAAAAAAAATGTATAAAAATTAGAAAAAATAATAAAAAAATGGTCAAAACATGCTTACCAATTGCACCCCATTGAGTGTCGTCTGGTAGAATTAAGTTTGGGTCTCCTCGGAAATCTACGCGTGCGTATGCATACTGATTTATGGCGATCATTTGTCGTCTAAACCAGGTGAAGAATGGAGTAGAGAATGAAATGGTTGATTGACCAGCATGTCTAGACATCAGTTCAACCCATCTCCACATCCGTGGATCTCTAGGGCCATATATGCCCAATGTAACATGTTGTGGCTGCATCAATGGAATTTTCTCTAAGGAAAAGTAAATCAGGATCGAGCCATAGTTGAAATTCTTCTTCCTTCCTCCCTTTTCTTTGGTCAGTTGTTCTTTCATATGAAAGAGGTCAGCTTCAGCCCAGTTAAATACTGTTGGTTCTAAACACTCTATTGCATAATGCATGTAAGATTTTTTTTCCACATGTAGTGTAGCAGAACCGATAAGCTTTGCGATAGTAAATAGGATGGTCCTCAAAGGAAAATCACATACATCATGGATGTTTATTTTCCCATCCTTACTTGGTTCAGTCCCTGGATGGCAGTGTTGTAGTATGTAATCTCTCACTATCTCTCCTCCAAGAGCAGATCCTGAAAGAGAAATGGGAGAACCTCGCCTCGATAATCCAGTGAGAAAATAAATTTCCTCCACTAATATGGGGAGAAATTTGTCCCCAATGTGAAAATCCTGTAGTACCGGATCCCATGAATGAATAAGGAACTCTAATATTTCTATTTTCTGTCTCATACCCAATAGTATGAAGTATTTTAGCAACCCACAATCTCTAAGGGCTCTTACTGTACCCAGATTGTTTAGGGAAATCATATTATGTTCTTCATGTTCTCTTTCTCTCCTTATAATCATCATTTTGATCCGATGAATACCTAAAACACAATCATAAGCTTTATTAGGATCCATTTCATGCAAAAAACTTGGGAGATTTTGGGCACATAGCAAAAAAAAAGAATGAGAATTGTGCCCAATGCACCCCAAGTCAAGGGACAAAGCGTTGCAGTGCATCTCGCATTCAATTTCAGTGCACTGCAATGCACCTTTCGACATTCAAGGGTGATTTTCCCTATGAGGGTAGTAGATTTACCCTAAGGGACTCAAAACCATAAAAAATTACCATGAAATGCACAATAAATGATACTAAAGGAAAGAGAAGGTTTATAGCTCCAACCTAGATTGAATGGCAAGAGAAATCATCCACAAAATCTTTCGCAATCAACTGCTGAAGTTCAGGGGAAAAAACTGGTTCAGAGCTCCTAATTTTCAAATGGTAACTTTGGAATGGTAAAAATGAATGGTAAAAACTCTTTTAATTAGTCAATTTTATTATTTTAAATCATATTGAATGTTGTGACTATGGTTTTTATTCATTTTTTCTATGAAACAGGTATTTTTAATCCGTTTGATGGTTTTATGAATAGGTTTTACAGCTGATACAGTAGATTAGTCATGCACACTTATGCAAGAATGATTTGACCACAAAGCATACTTTTATCCTTATTTTTAGAGCTTTGATAAAAATTAAAAAGGAATTGAAGAGCACTTTTATCGCTTTTTTGAGCCTCGATAACTCCGAAAAAGGAACCCCCTGGAACTTCGATAATGTGAAAATATTGCCAAGCACTTATCTTTTTGAGCTCGTAAAAGTAAATGAAATGACATCTACTCAGTATAAGTTTAACCCTTTTACGGACTGATATATATTATTTATGAAAAAGGAAAACCTTAGTTGAACATGGCTAAGAGGTTTTCTCATGTATCATTTTATACTTTTTCAGACCTAAGCGACAAATTTACGAAAAATGACTCATGGAGTTTTCTTTTGTCCTCTTTTTCAAACTCTCTAAATATGAAAAAGGACTCAGTTTTCACTATCGTTAGGCTCGTTAAAACATAAAATAGCAACAAACTTGTCGATCATGGCAGGAATCAAGTTTCATTTATCGATAGACTCGTTAAATTATTAAATAGCGATGGATTCACTCGAAGGGTTTAATTATAGATTAAGAATATGTTACCCTCCTCAAGCTTGTTAAAAAATAAAGAGGTACTGGTTGAAAAATGACTGGGAAAATATGGGAAAAAGAACAAAACACTTTATGGTAGCAGATCTCTCTTGAACATGACACTTTCACTCCGTCATCGTGACTTTTGGGTTGGGTAGCATTCTTGATGGTTCATTCATACCTATGGTTCATCATACCTTCACTTCGGTTTTGGGTCAATGCTGCCAACTCATCTCAATGTTGTCGATATGTTCAAGAGAAGTCATCCAGTAAAATCTGCATCCTTCTGCAACACTCATAAACCTTCATTTTCATGGCAGTCATCCCTGAACATTGCTATATTAGGTCACATTTTTTCTCTGAAATCAGCAACTCCCATTTTGCAATAAATTTGCTTCATGTCGACATCATCTCTTCATCTAGGAAGTTTACTTAGAAACATCTTCCAGTACCTTGAGGCTTGTTACATCATCGAAAATTTTCTTGCTTATGGACCTTTGATCGAACGATTTTGTTTGGCGTTTGAAATCAAATCATCTATTCACACCTTGCAAATTGTACTACAGTACCTTGAGAGCTATTAACATCAATGGTGATTTTCTCGCGTCTATTAACAACTCACATCATTGGTTGTTAATCAGACGATGTATTTCCATGTTCAAATTCAAATCATATATTCACATGGTTAGACTTGTACCTGAACGATCGAGTGAATGAGATAATAATACCCCGGATCTAGTTTCATCCATCTGGGATACAATTTCAAGATTGTTGTACACATCATCTGTACGATGGCTTTACATACAGATCGTCATCTGAACATGGGCCTATATCTATAGGCATGTCTATTTTTATCACCCAAAAAATTCAAACATCATTTTGACAAAGTTAAATAGGTTCATGGGTAAAAATATGGTTGTAGGATTCATTTTTAAGTTTGGTCATGGAAATATTAAATTTTTATGGTTTAAGTTTACCCTAAGGTCTAAACCCACTCATGTTCCAACTCCTTCATGTCACATCATTCACCATTTTCTGAATTATTTCATTTTCCAAAGTTTTTGTACTAAAACTTCCAAATTAGCCAAGAAACCACAGTTTCGTAGTGCAATGCACTACAAAAAGTCACTTTTTGCTACGAAACTGCTGATAGTTTCGTAGCAAAAATAGTCAAATTAACACTAAAGGCGCTATGAAAGCATGGTTTCCTATCTGTCTTGTCAGTCTAGCTGTTAGGTGTCATAAATCATTTGGAAAAGGATAATTTATATGCTTTTAGGTCATGGAGGGATAAAATCAAGGTACATGCAGTCATCATGGTCAGTTTAGGTAATGCAGACGTCGTCATTGAGTCATAAGAAGACATTTAAACTTCAAATCCTTTCCTAATTCAGTCATTCTCATTTATTTTTTCTCCTTACGTAATATTTGAGCTCTGGAGAGCTATTATACTAAGCCAAAGTTGGGGTTGGTTTCTTCAAAGGTTTCCTTTGAACATCATCAAGCGAGCCTGCAAACTCATCAAGCGAGGTTGAGAAATTCTTAGAGAAACTATGGTAGAGAAAATAAAATTACACACGGGTGGACAATGTTTGAGATATGAACCTACAGACATGAAAGTGATCAATGAAGATCCAGTAGTAATGGAAGCCTTTAGAAGAGCAGGTTGCCTACAGTTTTGTGAGAAATTGCAGGGTTGTCATACACAGTTATCCAAGGATTTTGCTTTGAATTTCAGTGGAATGGCCACTAAAGTGGGAATGCTCAATTTTTCCATCACACCAGAGGTTATTACTACTGCTACAAAGATTCCAAGAGGTTAAGAAAACTGGTTCAAATGTTTCAAATTTAACATGGAGCAGTGAAAAAAATTCATGAAGCCTGAGCACACTGAGATGGATCCCACCAATGTTGTTCCAAGAAGCTGCATTAAAGGCAACTATTCAAAATTGATGCTCATCATCAAAAAGTACTTTACCTGTGAAGGTAGATATCACAAACTCTACTCATACCATTTCAAATTACTTCTGCACTTCATTGGTAAGATTTCCCATGAATTACCTTTATATCTTCATATAAGTCTATCAAAGATGGTTGATAAGGTCCAAGCAAAGTCTGAGGGGAGTGAGACATCATTATTTCATCATGGCTTAATAAAATTATTGGTTTTGGATGAACTTCAAAGGTTAGGATGAGATTGGTCCTCATTCTTTTTTGTCAGTGGTTTTGAGTTGGATGCTTTAACTCCTTCAAAAACTCCTAAACCTAGGAAAATTCCATCACCACTAGGCATCATCCTCAAATCATGGAAATTTTCAGAAATCACCAATGGCTAGGTTTCTTTGAGATTTTGAAAAGTTTTGATAAAGATATAGCTTGATAATTTTCAATGGCTCTGCAATCACACTCAAAAGAGAGAGCCACCACTGTGGTTAAGGCCCTAGCCATCACACTATCACCTGAAATCATAAGTAGAGTCACAAATTTTCCCTTAGGAGTTAAATGGGTTAAGGAAAGGATGCCAAGCACTGTAGCCACGAAAAATTTCTTTCTGCTAGGAGAAGAATACATTTAGGAAATGAATGGAGTGAGGAGAGAAATCCTTGCATACCCCTGGGATGAATTAGCCTTCCATATCATGAAATTCATTTCTTGTGAAGGAAGAATTAGTGTAGTCTATGGGTACCATTTCAAGTTGTTGAATGAGACTAGGTTTCAAGGAGAACTCCCTCTAGAACAAATATTGAGCATCCCTCCTTTTCTCCTAAACTCAATAACAGACATGATAAAAAAAGTGAGGGAAAGAAAATACTAGAATTTCACTCATCATAGCCTCATAAAACTGATAGTGAATGATGCTTTGAGAATATTAAACCTCCCTGTATCTTTGTACTCTTTCATATACATGTATAGGGAAGCCTTAAATGACACCAAAACAAGAAAAACCTCTACCTCTAGTCTAAGAGAGAGGGAGGTAGAAGAAGAAGAAGAGGAGGCTTAAGAGGAGGTAGAAGAAGAAAAATAGGAGGCTGAAGATGAGGAAGAAAAAGAAGGGATGGAGATGGAAACATAAAACACAGAGACAATAGAATTTGAGAAAGAAAAGGCTGAGGGGAATAAGGAAGAAAATACAGAGTAAAATAAAGGATTGGACCCTATTCTAGGCAGTGATACCTCCCCTCAAGACACCAACATGTCACCAGAGATTATAGATTAGAAAGTGGCTACTGCCCTAGCCACTTTGAGCACACCTGTGAAAGAAAAAAGGAAGAGGAAAACCCCAATGGATTTTAAAACTAGGAAGAGTCATAGGATAAGGCAAGGTAAACCACAGACTCCCACCAAAAACCCTATTTCCATGAAGGAAGGATAGAAGAAGGAAAGGTGTAAGAGGTCACCTCACCTGTGAGGACCCCTGTGACCTACATTAGAGGACACTCAACAAGGTTGGCATCATGTACACCTCATGCAACCCCCACAGACCCTCAAAATATTGAAAAAAAAAATAAAAACCAGCAAAAAAGAGTCTTCAGCAAGAAAAACAAAGTTTTCTATAGGAAACTCTAACAGACCCAGAATTAGAGAAAAAGGCCTTGGTTGAGGAAGGAAAGACATCCATAGATGGGAAAGAGGTCAAAGAATTTTAGGAAAAGGCATAAGATGAAGGACAAGATGAAAAAGAGGGAGAAAAAGATGACTAGGAGGAGCCCACCTCACCAAAACCAGTCCTCAAAGATGTAGCGGTAGTGCCAAACCCTAGCCCTCAACCCAATCTAAGCTCCTATTACACATTTATTGAAGGGGGCATATTGATCCCTTATAAATTCATAGTTCCTTAATTCTATTGTTTGGAAGAGGAGAGGGCACACACTCATCATTTGATGAAGCTTGCCACATCCAAAGGCGTGCATGACATAAGTTCATGGAGGAAAAATTTGCTGAGTTGGGGAAGGATTTGTCTGATGTTATGCTCAAATAATCCATGTTGAAAGAGCAACCTCATAAGGCTGAAGTAGAGAATGTAGAATTGCAGGAGAAACTCCAGCAAAAGGACAAAGGATCCTGCACTTGCAGAAAAATACCTCCACTCACAAGCTCAAGCCATGGCACACTTTGATGATGTTTCTAGATTATTGGGATATGAGTGCATAATCTCTAGTCAAAGGAGATGGAATAACCTCCCTTATAGCCTTAGAAACATGGAGTACCACACACCAGAAAGATCGAGAGGTGCCCTAGAAATAGCACCACTATACAAGAGAGCCATGCAACCCAGAACGATTCAGTGGCTTGGTTTGAAACTCAGTCCACCCTTGCTATTGGCGCTGAGTGATGGAAAATACCAGGATGGGAAGAAGGAAAAAAGAATGATGTATTTTACCCTCTTAAAGGGACTCCCACACTTCTTCCTTGGGAAGTCAGAGGGTCCATTAAAGATTTGAAAGAAATGCAGAAGGAGGACTAAGTTGCTCAAAGGATGAGAAACAATTTGGTAGGGGGGTGATGATGATCTCCATGATTAGGTACATTTGGAGGGGTTAATTGTCACCTTTTTTTCCTTATTAGGTATCTTTTTCTCACATTTAATTATATTATGGTGTTATGTTTCTTTTGTAGATGGTGATTAAGGCTTGTCATACCTCGAATGACTAAAATGGGTTAAATGCAGGAAAAGCACGAAGATATTGCATTTTTTTATGAATATTTTTCCATTAAAGCTCAGAGTATACATCAAGGAGAGATTATAGGGGGGTTTTCCACCTGATTAACTCCCAAAGGCAGCTAAGAGATCCTCAAGCTCAAGATCAAGTGCACCAAAGCTACACTTCACTTGCAGTCAAAGTGGGCACATCACCTACTTTTTAGGGAGTTGTTGGTAGCTACCCTCTAGGATAAATAGGGCTCAGCAAAATATCATTACGATTCAAACTTTGAAGGAAGCTAATAGACTCTTAGCTCTTATAATAGGTTTTTGACACTTTCATGTTTATGTAATGAGACTATTTTCTGCAATAAGATGAGTATTCAGATTGTGCTTCACTGATCTAGTTTCAGAGGGCTAAGTTTGTGGGTTAGGGCCCAATCCATTGGCCTTAGTCTCCCTTGTTTATTGATTCTTTACTTTTATGTCATTGTAGTTATTTTTCTTATGAGTTTTTAGCTAGTTTGCTTACATTTCAATTTATTGTTTTTAGTTTGCTTCCATTTGTCTTTGCTATATATTAATCTTGCTTACATGTTTGTAGAATATTTTATAAACTCAAAAATCTATTTGTCAAGCCTCCCTCTCTCATCTCTTTCATTGGAGCTTGAGGAGGGTAGACCTTCTCCACAGGCCAAATTTTATTTTTAGTTTATTATTTCTTGGAAAGAGTAGTTAGGTTGTTGTAGTGTCATGAACATGTTTAGAAAGTTGAGTTAGATTTCCATTTGTGGGATAAAGTAGGTTTTATTTCCAAATTAAACTCATCTTTTCCATTTCCTTCATCACGAATTTGTCAATATTTGTTGCATGAACAGGTAGTTTTCTTGTAGGTTCAAGTAGTACAGCAAAGGAAGACTCCACTAGCACCTTTAGCTTCATTTCTACCCTTTCATTAGCCTTATGTTCATCAAATTGCCATCAACCCTATTTTCAGATTTTTCACCTTCACGCCATGAGAAAACCCTAGAGGTTCAAGACAGGATTATCAAGAGGTTTTGAGCTTGGCCAAGGGGTTGACCACCTTCCACTCATCCAAAGACACCTTCAATCCACCTTCCTTATTCTTTTCTCACCCATTTTTGGCCTCAGATCTCCCTCAGACTGTTTCAGCTTGTAGAAATTGAGGAGTTTCATGTAGCACTGCAAGAAACCTATAGCAGCACTTGTAGCAACACCATTGGGCCCCTCCTTAAGCCCAGAAACCAACATCCACCTTATCCATTGATCTGAATGTGATCAATTAAGTGTTGAGGTACTTTGATCAGTTTGTCATTAAGATTGATTTTTAACTAAAGAAATATTTTTAAATAAAAGGCAACATAAACCAACCACAAATAAATGATTAAAACACAACATAAAATAGAGAGAAGAAGAAGAAAACAGTTAATTACGGAGTTCGTCCCTGGTGGACTACATCTCCGGTTCTGCTTTCAAGTAGGCATCCGCTTTATTAGGATTGATCTGAGGAATTATTTACACAGAAAAAATACCATAATGACTATGCTCGCAAGCACTTCTAGTCACTGAAAATAGGAAGCTCTCTCTCTCAGCTTTCCAATGCCTATCTCTGTGCTTAATTCCAACTCTAGACGGTCGAGCTATGCTGAAAACAAAACTGCCTCTATCCTACTGAAACTGAACTCAAATTATCTCAATGTCTTCCGTAACAAAAGATGTCCTTCATGAAGAAACTCCATGGCTTTATAAGTTTCAATCAAACCACTGATAGCTAAATTTGGCATTTGGTTGAACTATACATGGTGATGAGGTCTCGAATCCTATCATTTACATAAACCTAGGGATAATGAATCTTTGACCTTAGCACTTATATTAATACAAAAACCCAAAATAAACACTATAATAGAACTTTAGCCCGACGGTTAGGCTAACAAGGCAGAGGAAATCCCTCGACATGTGATCAGCACTGACGTCGGAAATTAAGCTTGGCGGTCACGGTTTACACCTGGCGGTTCTAGCGCGACCTGTCACATGGCAATCTCCGTCGGCATATACAACTGGCAGCTTTGACATATTCCGTCATGGTATTTTAAACATGTTTACATGTGTCATATGTTTAACAAACTCCAACACGGTTTGGACAGCTGCGGTTAGCGCTACAATTATGGTTAACTCTATTGACATTTGTTTTATAATAAAGTCCGAAAGGTTTTAATAGCTTGAACCTTTGTTTTGTAGTTAATCCATAACCCTAACCTTATAATAAGGTTTTGTAACATGGTTTTTTAAATATATACCATAGCGCTTAGGTTTAGGTCCTTAGGTTTAGATGTATAGGTTTTAGACTTAGGTTTTTATTGTGCTAGGATTTTACATAAGTTTTAGGATTTAGTGCTAGGTTTTGACACCATAGGTTTAAGTGTATGACATATGTTTTAGTGTTATGGTTTAGGTATTTAGGAATATGAATTTACATTTCATAAGGTATTTCACCATAGGAGACCTTATAACTAGGTCCATAAATACCATGTCCCCATATTCACCAAATTACACCATCACATTACGAAATTTGAAACTTATGACGACCATAACAACTGAAGGACCTTTTCATTGGAGAATTGACGATACTAAAGACTCAACTAGTCTTTGAACTGCTAGAGCTGACTGGACTTCTCTGCTGAACTGTAATGAATAAGATCCTCATGGATCAATCCTCTCCACTTGAAAGATTTTTTACCACAAAAGATTAATTTTAAGCGTACAATAAGTGAGGATACAACTCCCGCACTTTTCTGATCTCTATCCTCTTCGCCTTACTCAGATTTATTCCCTTGAGTCCCACTCGAAGATATTCCACATCTTGTCACTTGGAAGTATGAACTCTTCTGTCCAAGATGATGTCTTCCTACAACTCTGTCATTACTCAGGTGATAAATTGTCAATAGAAGGGATCTGTATATATCATCCTCAAAATCAACAATCATCAGAGGTTCATACAACTTCAAACTTTCAACATTCATAACTGAGTAAATATGCATATAAGGCTGTAAATCTAATCGGAACACATTATGTCCAATCTTCTCAACAATTTTGAAGGGACCATACCTGATTAACTTCAGTTTCTTACCTTCCCCTTTTAACCTATCTTTGTTGATATACAACAATACCTTTTTGCCGACTTGAAAATGATGATCGACTAGATGCTTATCATGGTGCAATTTGAACTTGGCCTGACTCTCTTTCAATTGATTCCATACTGCCCTATGTATCTGTTGTATTTGAGAAGAGTGACATGTCTGAATAACTTGTACTTTTCCTTTCTGCAGTATACACAACTTACCCAAATAATATAACAAATTTTCATAAATATGATAATTATTTTCTTCGATCTGAGTACCATGAGTTAGTGATTCATAAATTTCTTTGAAATTATCATCAATACTGTACTATTCTACATAGCTTTCATGTTTTAATGAACTATTCTGCAGTACTATTGAAGTAATAAAAGACATTCTATTCATCATATCAGCTGCTTTATTTATCACACCCTTCTTGTTCTTAATTTCTAAGTGAATTTGTTGAATAAATCTCATCCAACT
Source organism: Pinus albicaulis (assembly GCA_034641835.2). NCBI lineage: Eukaryota > Viridiplantae > Streptophyta > Pinopsida > Pinales > Pinaceae > Pinus > Pinus albicaulis. The sequence goes on from CM076579.1 coordinate 1,349,681,957, forward strand.
GTAGTAGCGAGATTGTTGCAACTTAGTATGTGACTGAAGGTATTGAAGTGGCTAATGATCTCTATGAATCACTTTAAACTTTGTATTACCACTAACATCTATTTCAAATGGTTGTTGATGATCTAACAAAACTAAGATTGATGTTATGAAGATTTTCTGCTTAACTGATTTAAAAAATTTAAAATTGACACACATTCCCCATGTCCCATTTTTCTTATGAGCCTAAATTATGGGTGAGCTGTATGGAGATGAAATGGGTCGCATGGATTCCATTCCTGGAATTTTTTTCTTTATTTCTTTACACTCTATAACTTACTTGTGACACGTTCCATTATTAGGGGCATCAGACATCAACTGCGTCTCATGTGATATTTCCTTTTTAGAAGTAGATGTTTTGGTTCTTTAACTAGATCTTGAAATGAATCTACCTTTTTAACCAAATTACCTTCATACTGAAATTCACAACCTGAACAATTATCATTAAGATCCTTATGTTTCTGTTTTATCAAAATGAGTATGCATCTCTTACTTGAACTAATTAAGCACTTCTTCTTATTAGAATTTATTAAATTCAAGTGATTTTGAGTTTTATGTGCTCAAACAATGTACTTAATCCAATATTTCTTGAGATGATACATATGTTCCTTCCTATAAAATATTGCATCATGGTCATAGAATAAGGGCTTCCTAAGATAATTCCACATATGTCTAATGGTATCACATCTAGATCCACTTCATTGATATAGTTAGCTGTGATTTCAAATTTTAACCGACACTATTTGGTAACATGAATTTGAGATTGTTCCTTTAACCACCCTAAAGGATATGGTTTTGGATTATTATATGTTTTCAAACCCAATTTCTTTACCAATGATTTAGAAATCAAATTTTCTTGTGATCTTGTATCAAACAATGTATCTATCTTAGTATGCTTTGAAGTTACCCTTATATGAAATAACTCGATTATTTTTCCTTCATTCAACTATGTGATATTTGAAGAAGTAGAGGTACTAGCTTCAGAAATTTTACCGTTTGTAACCATAGCAGTGATTTTGCCTTCATCACCTGAATAGGATCCCAAGTCCAAGCCTTGTTGGATTGTTGTTTCAGCCTTCTTTTCACCCTTCTTCATTTGGAACTTCTTTGGTTTGAGTTCCGGATGAAGTTTCCAACACCTAGCTTTATCATGGCCAATCCTTTAGAAATGTGTATAGGTAAGTCTTTCATCTTCCTTCCTAGCTGTGGCAGTCTTCTTTCCCTTTGACTTGCCCTTATTTTTGTTGCCTTTGGTTTCCATCTGCTTGGATGTCCTTGGTGTAAACTTGAATGGTCTACCACCTGATTCGACATGAATAGCTTGAACAAAAGCTTCATCAAAGTCATTAGGATTGAACATTAATAATGTATGCTGCAAATATGAATGCAAATTGCCAATATACTTCAAAAAAGTTTCTTTTGTGTCTAAATAAATACCAAGTGCTAATGCTTTATTTCTAAATTCCTGTGTGAACTCTTGAACATTATGTCCCTTACGTTGTCGCAAGCGTTTCCAATCAATTACAGCTTGCTGTGTGTGACCCAATGGATAGAATTGTTTCTTTAGAGCTTTTATAAACTTAGTCCATGAGGTGATAACTTTTCCTTTACACTTTAAATCTATCTGTGTCTTACTTTCCCACCATATCAAAGCAGTACCCCCCATTCTAAGAGTAGCTAATTGGATCTTTGTCTTATCATCAGTAATATCTTGAATACGACAATAGACTTCTAACTGTTTTACCCAATTATCTAGTTTCTCAGCATTTATTTCACCATCATACACAGGTAATTCGAACTTAACATCAAGTTTCAAAAGTGGACACTTAAGTTTCTTTTATTTTTCTAATTGAGAACTAGAAGTAGAAGAAGAAGATGATGATGATGGAGATGATGGAGGAGAAGGAGGTTTATCTTCCCTTGCCTTTACCCTTGTCCTTCTTTGAAGACTTCGACGATGAGGCTGCATCTCTCGTATTCTTGTCTTCATATAATTCTGCCAACATCTGTTGCATGTTTAGAAACATCTAATGGATTTGATTCTCATCCATGGGTTTCGTTTCAGTAGTTTCAGGAGTCTCAAAGTTCTTAGTCCCTGTCATCATTGATTGATGAACGACTTTCCACTTTCCGATCTTTGGATCGAATTCCTCAAGCTTTCCTTTTCCATGTTGTAGTCCCAACCTGGTTAACATCCACTGACAAAAAAAATACAAAGCACAACCTTCTCTGATACCAAATATGATCTGAATGTGATCGATTAAGTGATGAGGTAATTTGATTAGTTTGTCATTAAGATTGATTGTTAACTGAAGAAAGCTTTTTAAATGAAAGGCGACATAAACTAGCAACAAATAAATGATTAAAACATAGCATAAAATAGAGAGAAGAAGAAGAAAACAGTTGACTACGAAGTTCATCTCTGGTGGACTACATCTTCGGGTCCGCTTTCAAGTGGGCGTCTGCTTTATTAGGATTGATCTGAGGAAGTCTTTACACAGAAAAAATACAAGACTAACTATGCTCGCAGGCACTTCTGGTCACTGAAAACAAGAAGCTCTCTATCTCTCTCATCTTTCCAATGCCTGTCTCTACGCTCAATTCCGACTCCGAACGGTCAATCTATGCTAAAAACAAAACTACCTCTATCCTGCTAAAATTGAACTCAAATTCTCTCAATGTCTTCCATAACAAAAGATGTCCTTCATGAAGAAATTCCATGGCTTTATAAGTCTGCATCGAACCACTGATAGCCAAATTTAGAATTTGGTTGAGCTATACATGGTGATGAGGTCTCAAATCCTATCATTTACATAAACCTAGGGATAATGAACCTTTGACCTTAGCGTTGATATTAATAAAAAAACCCAAAATAAACATTATAATAAAACTTTAGCTTGACGGTTAAGCTAACCAAACGAAGGAAATCCCTTGGCATGTGATCAGCGCCGACATCGGCAGTTAAGCACGACGGTCACGGTTTACACCCGGCGGTTTCGGCGCGACCTGTCACATGGCAATCTCCATCGGCATATACAACTAGCAGCTTTGACATATTCCACCGTAGTATTTTAAACATGTTTACATGTGTCATATGTTTAACAAACTCCAACACAGTTTGGACAGCTGTGGTTAGCACTGCGGTTATGGTTAACTGTGTTGACATTTGTTTTATAATAAAGTCTGAAAGGTTTTAATAGCCCGAACCTTTTTTTTGTAGTTAATCCATAACCCTAACCTTATAATAAGGTTTTGTAACGTGTTTTTTGAAATATATACCATAGTGCTTAGGTTCAGGTCCTTAGGTTTAGATGCATAGGTTTTAGCCTTAGGATTTTATTGCACTAGGATTTTACATAAGTTTTAGGACTTAGTGCTAGGTTTTGACACCATAGGTTTAGGTGTATGACATATGTTTTAGTGTTAGGGTTTAGGTATTTAGGAATAGGACTTTACATTTTATAAGGTATTTCACCATAGGAGACCTTATAACTAGGTCCATAAATACCATGTTCCCTTATTCACCAAATTACACCAGCACATTACGAAATTCGAAACTTATGATGACCATAACAAGTGAAGGACCTTTTCACTAGTGAATTGACGATACTGAACACTAAACCGGTCTTTGAACTGCTAGAGTTGACTAGACTTCTCTGTTGAACTGTAATGAATAAGATCCTCCTAGATCATCCATAATTTCCAAAACCACCCAGAAAACTTCATCCTTGCACCCATGAGTTCAAGCCCTTCATATGCCACCTTAGCACTTTCTCCTCCTAGTTACTATTAGAAAATTATATATTATGGAGCAATGCAACACATAAATATGTGGAAAATACAAGCACACAAAAAACACATAAAACCAGAGAGACACAGATATACGTGGTTCACCCAATTTGGGCTACGTCCACCTTGAACAGCCAGTCCTTCCTTTCTATTATCCAGCAAAATGAAAAGAAAAAACCTACAACAGATCCACTGTAATATCCTTTGTTCTTTCTCACAATATCCCTCTCTGTTTCTCACTCCAAGAATACACATACAATACACAGCCGCAATGCAATGCCCTCATAAAGACGAGGGGTTGCCTTCTAGGGCAAAAAACCCTAATCTAAACATAACTTCTACCGTCAGATCAATTGCCTAATGAACGGCCTAGATTGACTAGAAATTACTATAATTTTACAAGGAAATTCTATATCCCCCATGGCAGCAATTAATTACGGGCGGCGTTGTTGCCCCTTTTAAGGTACAGGGGTCCAATGCTATGATACAAAGTAAACAAGATAATCAAGCTCCACACCCAACAATCTCCCACTTGGAGATTGATTGTAGCAACTCCACCGCTGCTTCATTTGCTGGAAAATGACTCCTCTTTGGACCTGGCTGTTTCTTATCTTCATTTTCATCCTTGAAGACCAATTGAAAATGAGCATGTTCTTAGTTTCTACTTGGTTACAACTTTTGTTAGCATATCTGCAGGATTCTGGCTAGTGTGTATCTTTTCCAGCTTCAACTCTCCATCTTCCAATACTGACCGTATGAAATGTTACTTGAGATGTATGTGTTTAGTCTTGGAATGAAATGCTGAGTTCTTTGCAAGATGAATAACACTTTGGCTATCACTGTATAGTGTGCCCATATCATGCTTCTTACCCAATTCACCCATAAACCTTTGTAACCAAATCATTTCTTTACTAGCCTCTGTAGCAGCAACATACTCTACTTATGTTGTTGAAAGTGCAACAACACTTTGGATTTTTGAAACCCAACTGACAGTTGTTCCACCTACAGTAAATACATATCCTGTAGTGCTCCTCCTATTATCTCTGTCACCTGCCATATTTGCATCAACATATCCCTGTAGAGCAATGTTTGAACCACCAAAGCATAATGCTTGATTTGTGGTACCTCTCAAATATCTGAGAATCCATTTTACTGCCATCCAATGTTCTTTTCCTGTATTATTCATGTACCTGCTTACAACTCCCACTGCATGTGCAATATCAGGCCTTGTGAAAACCATTGCATACATTAAGCTTCCAACTGCAGATGCATATGGAACTTTAGACATATATTCCATTTCTTCATGGGTCTTGGGGCACATCTCCTTACTAAGTTTGAAATGGCTAGCAAAAGGTGTACTAACTGGTTTTGCATTCTGCATATTAAATATTTTCAACACCTTCTCTATGTACTCATTCTGAGACAGTGTTAATTTGCGATTTTTCTTGTCTCTAGTTATCCTCATACCAAGGATTTGTTTTGCAACTCCCAAATCCTTCATTGCAAATGAATTTGCCAATTTTCTTTTGAGAACATTTATTTCCTGCATGTTAGACCCTGCAAAAAGCATGTCATCTACATACAATAACAATATAATATAGCTGCCATCATTTTTCCTTTTTAGATAAACACAATGATCAGAGTGACATCTAGCATAACCTTGTTCAGACATGAACTTGTCAAATTTTATATACCACTGCCTTGGAGCCTATTTTAAGCCATACAAGCTCTTCTTTAACCGGCACACCAATTTTTCTTTCCCTTTTACCTCACATCCTTCTGGTTGCTGCATGTATATCTCTTCCTCCAAATATCCATGGATAAATGTTGTCTTTACATCTAACTGTTCAAGATGTAAATATTTCGCTGCTACAAGACTTAAAATAGTTCTGATTGAATTCATTTTAACAACAGGAGAAAATATTTCATCAAAATCAATACCTTTCTTCTGTGCAAACCCCTTCACCAAAATTCTAGCTTTGTACCTCTGTTTTCCTCCATCTTCTTCCTTCAGCCTATAAACCCATTTATTATGCATGTAATTTTACCTGTAGGCAACCTGACTAAGTCCCAAGTCTGGTTATGCATTAAGGATTCCATCTCTTCTTCCATGGCTAGCTCCCACTTCTTCCTGCTTTCAACCTACATTGTTTCTTCATAACATTCACCAGAATCAGTCAACAATAAATAATATAATGAAGGAGAGTATCGTTCAGGGGGTCTACTTATCCTGGTAGATATTCTAACAACAGTTTCAGGTGTTTCAGGTGCCTGTTGTTGTTGTGGTGGTTGCTGCTGCTATGGTTGTTGATTATTATTATTTTCAGGCACGTTTACTTTTTTAGTTATCTCATCAAAAACCTTGTATTCCTTGCTTTCTTTTTCCTGTTTCTTTTCCTGCAACTGATTCTTATACAAGACCTTTTCATTGAATATTACATCTCTGCTCCTAATGATTTTGTGATTTTCATAATCATATAGCGACTAACAAAATCATTAGCACCATATCCAATAAAGGTACATTTCTTTGATTTTACCTCTAGCTTTGTTCTATTTTCTTTATTAATATGGAAAAAGACCTCCCAACAAAAGGCTTTTAAAAAGTTTACTTTTTTACCTGTTTGGGCTTCCTCACGGAATACCACCATAAAGAGAACTTGAGAGGCCCTCTTGTTTATTAGATGTGGCGACAGTATCTGCTTATCTTAAAATTGTAAAGGCAATCCTGCATGCAATCTCCTGCACGTTGCACGCTCCATGATTGTTCTGTTCATCCTTTCTGACACACCATTTTCTTGTGGTGTTCTTGGAATTGTCTTCTCTCTGCAAATTCCATGCTCTAAACATTACCTATCAAACTCTTTGCTGCAATATTCACCTCCATTGTTTGATCTGAGACACTTCAACTTCTTTCCTATCTTAATCTCAACCAAAGCTTTCCATTTCTTGAAAGTATCAAATACATCGATTTGTCGAATCTGATAAATCCATGTTTTTTCTAGTTGCATCATCAATAAAAGTAACATAATAATGAGAGCCCATAAAGGAAGACATTTTCAGCATATTGCTGGCACATTTTATGCACAAGCTCAATTTTTAGCTCTTCTTTTCTTTCCCAACTACGAGAAATACGACTCTCTTTTGTTTTCCATAAATACAATTCTCACAGAAAACCAAATCAATATTCTTCAAACCTAGCAACAAATTTCTTGAGTGAGGAATCTTCATCCCCTTCTCACTCATGTGTCTAAGCGTATGATGCCATAATGTTGCACCTTCTACTTTGGAATTTAAAGCATTAACAAAGCTATAAATACCATTTCATAAATACAATATACCAACCTTTTCTCCTTTTGCTATTACAAGGGATCCTCTAATGACCTTACAGGTTTTATCTGTGAAAGTTGTCACACGACCTGCACGCCTAACTGCCCTATTGAAAACAAATTCTTATTCAGATATGGAACATTCCTTACCTCCTTTAATAACCATTGATTTCCATTCCATTATTTTACAAGAACTTTACCCATTCCAACGATTTTATAGGGTTTATCATCCCCCAAACAAACCTGTCCAAAATATCCTTGAGCATAGTCATGAAAATATTTCTTATCGGGTGTGGCATGGAATGCGGCCCCTGAATCTACCACCTAGGAATCAATAACATTTTTTAAAGAAAGAATCAAAGAATATTGTAACACATAACCTGTCACATTTTCTTCATGATCGTTTTCTTGTTGTGCGTCTCCTTCTTTTCCCTTTCGAGATCTACATTCTTTCTTTAGGTGTCCTTTCTTTCCAAATTCTACGATAATATGCTTAGCTGACTTTGGTCACACTGCTGGTTCTAAGAAGAACCCAAGCTCTTTCTCTGCATGTTCTTCCCTAGACTCTGCTCAACATTGATGTCTCCACCAGGAATACTTTTAATCGCATTTCCTCGCTAAGGATAGCACCAACAACATCATCAAGCTTTAAAGTAGATCCGTGATTACTAATAGCCATTACTAAACCATTCCAACTCTCTGTGAATGAGACGAGAATACTTGAGCTCTAACTTCATCATCAAATTTTACCCCTACATAACTTAAACAGTGAGTAACATGGTAAAATCATTTAAATGGTCTGCAACAGATCCACCTTCCGAAATCTTCATATTAAATAGTCGTTTCATTAGAAATACCTTGTTTGAGGCCGAGGGTTTTTCATATAGTTTCGCCAACGTCTGCATCAAACCCTCTGTTGTTTTTTCCTTCGAAATATTGAAGGCAATTGACGCTGCAAGGCACAACCGTACTGTTTCGAGTGCCTTTCTATTGAGAATGTTCCATTCCACGTCTGTCATGGCCGCTGGCTTCTTTGTTTTTCTGCTCAATGGTAGGTACAGATCTTTCTGATACAGATAATCTTCCATCTGCATCTTCCACAATGGGAAGTTTTGGCCATTAAATTTCTCGACCCTAAACTTACCATCTTCCGCCATTGCTCCCACTCGAACCAGGAACCCTTCTTTCCTGTGAGTTTATCAGCCAAATATACCTTCGGTTCTGATACCAGTTGTTAGAAAATTAAATATTACAGAGCAATGCAACACATAAAATATGCGGAAAATACAAGCACACAAAACACACATAAAACCAGAGAGACATAGATATACGTGGTTCACCCAGTTTGGGCTACGTCCACCCCGAATAGCCAGTCCTTCCTTTCTTTTATCTATCAAAATGAAAAGACAAAACCTACAGCAGATCCGCTGTAATATCCTCTGTTCTTTCTCACAGTGATACCAGTTGTTAGAAAATTATATATTATGGAGCAATGCAACACATAAATATGCGGAAAATACAAGCACACAAAAAACACATAAAAACAGAGAGACATAGATATACGTGGTTCACCCAATTTGGGCTACGTCTAGACAGCAAGCAGTCACTTCTTTTACATTATCAGTGAAATGAAAGACTAAAACCTACAGTCTTGAGTAATATCCTACATTCTTCTCACAGTCTCTCTGTCTCTCACTCCAAGAATACACATACAATCCACAGTCGCAATACAATGCCCTCATAAAAATGAGGGGTTGCCTTCTAGCGCAAAAAACCCTAATCTAAACATAACTTCTACCGTCAGATCATTTGCCTAATGAATGGCCCAGATTGACTAGAAATTACTATACTTTTACAAGGCAATTTTACATCCCCCATGGCAGCGTATTAATTACGGGCGGCGTTACCGCCCCTTTTAAGGTACAGGGTCCAATGCTGTGATACAAAGTAAACAAGATAATCAGGCTCCACACCCAACAACTACAAAAAAATCTGTTTACAAGCATAGTTAGGTCATGATTATATGCATGAGTAAAATAATGATAATTAGAACATGATGTAGGAAGTGTGTTTTTAGCCATTTGGCCCAGCAAAGTGTGATTAGGTTAGTTTCCTTTATGCAATTTCAATTTAGCAATTTACTTCATGCAAAATACCTAGTTTGCTTCCATTTCTTATCATAGCTTAATTTGCAGATTTATTTCATTATAAAGTAGTTAGATGTAATTTCTTGTTATAGAATAGTTCTTTGGTTGTTGATAGAGTAATGGCATTGAATCATTTGTAGCCCTAGGTCTAAATTTAGAAGTGTGACAGACTTCATTCAGAAACCCTATAAGTACCACTCTTTTGTAGATCTCAGAAGCAGATGACATGAGTAGAATGAATATATTGTGTATATAGCACTGTCACCTCCAATTTTGTACGAACCCCAGGTTGATAAAGTAAAGTAGCGTAGCCACTAGGAGTTGCAAAATTCTTGGTGTAATACGAGGGCTCACCATCTACTGAATTTAGTTTCCTGCTACACCAGGAGATCATTCCCAATCCAATGCTGAAACAATACCCAAAGGTACTTTTTTCAGTTAGTTTAACTTCATGCCCAATCTGCATCTATGAACTCGCTTAATCTGACATCATCCCCTTAGGTTTATTTTAACCCATATCTGACTGTTCCCCGCACATATCTGAGAATGTGCTTGTTGCTGCCAATGTACCCTTTTCAGTTCCACCATGAACTGACTAAGGGTGTTGACAACAAAACAAATGTATGGTCTGATATTGACTAGATACATGAGTGACCCAATGAGCTATTGGTACAAGGTGGGGTCTACTTCCCTGTCTCCTTATGCATCTATATTCTTCCATTCGGTGATCATATTCATCACCATGCATCAGGAATCGTGCATCTTGAACCTCTTCAGAATTTCCATGGCATATCTCGCTTGCCCCAGGAAGATTTCTCCATTCTGATTTAGGGAAAATCTTCAATATCTCAATAACCTAAAAACTCTTTTAGTATCTAGATCAATACTAATTTCTACAAAAATTTCGTGTCTGTCTATGTAAACATATGATCGTTTCTCCTAAGTAGTAGCCTTCATACTCCAAGATTGCCCTCAATTCACAGTAATAAAAATACAAGGAATTTTACAATCACACATTAAAACCCAATTATATATATATATATATATATATATATATATATATATATATATATATATATATATATATATATATATATATATATATATATATATATATATATATATATATATATATATATATATATATCATTCTTGATAATATGCTTTGTGCCTATGAAAAAACAATAATTAGCCATATTAAATCTTTGAGAAAAGCTTAAAATTAGCCATCACATGAATTGATCAACTGCTACATGTGTTTAATCAAGTCTCTAATATTTGTGAAATAGCTACTAAAAGGAGGGAAAACACTACCTCAAACTTTGCCTTTCACAATGCACATTGTCTCACTCATGAACAAATAATTATCTCAAGCTTTAGATATGGAATGAGACAGCTCCCTTTGTGCCAACGCACTACTACACCTCACACAATATAGTGTATTATTACACTCTCCACATTATTTAGGTGGGATCGACCTCCTTCAATTTCTTTCTTCCACGATCAACTACAACTTCTCTAATAGACACTCCAAATTCGGTCTACAGAAACACATCACATCCATACAACCTTATGACAATATTACTTCAAATTGAATGTCATCCACGCACAAATATATCCTTTCGATATCAAATTGATCTACTGTAAATGTAGCAAATCATTTTCATTCACGTATTCCATAAACACACAGTTGAAGGATCCCTTCGAAACTCCTCAACCAGAGACGTTTTTGGAAAATCGCTCGCGAGTTACGAAATAGACCTAATTCTGCTCAAAATCCAGATGGCAGAATTTCAAAATTGGTCTTCCTTTTATCAAAAATTTAACCACAAGTTGGATGACATATTTTACTTGGGAATTCCCTTCATCTGTTACTCATCTTCTTTCTATGAGCATGACACTCTTGCAATATTTCAATGTTGCAATTATTAATTTGTGTTCTCATTTAAACTATGTGCATAAACCTTTAAACAAACTTACCTTCCATACCTCAACCAACAATATCGAACCAGGCTTCAATCCATGTCCCTCATTAGTTCGGCTCAATAATCAAATGAAATTAGAATGGCAACATAGTTTGGATTTAATTCTCAGTCTTTAGCACATTCCAACCACATAGCATACTCTGTTAAATCCACACATTCTATGAGATTTAATTTGATTTCTACAACCTTTGCAAACAATATTTCAATCCTTCTACATTGACAATTCCAACACTTAAAAGGGACAAATTTTATTCACCCAGCGAACCTCAATTACATACACAAAAAGTGGATTCACAGTCTGTTAAATTCCACAAACTTCCTTCACATATTAAACACGAAATTCCTTTCGTAACTTCACTGTGGAAATGTCTCGCTCAAAAAGAGATATAATTATTGATTTAACAATTTTTAGTAGATGTCAATTCTCCAATTACGACATTGTCATCAAATATTTATTCTTTCCATCCATTGTTCATGTTGATTGTGACACGATTTCTTTGCATTGATTTCACCATTCAAACTTCATCATGTTCCCGTACTCATACAATTCCCTCAATATCCAGAGATATATACTATTTCATAATGAGCATAATTTTACACAGCCTAATCATATGCCATTCGAAACAGAATGTTCATTTTTCTATATTAATAAAATGCACACATAAATTACATAGACTTACATAAGGTATTATATACCTTCTTGACATTGATTACTTTCAGTAATATTCCCCTCTCTATTTGGCCTGGTTTTCTTCATTTGAATTGGCCTCTTCCTTCATTGAGCTTACAATTTAGTTTATGATTACAATAGAGCTTATCCAGCTCTCACAATCAACTCCTACGAATTTGCAACAAACTCTCCTTCATACTTATTGTATTTGAAGATAAAAACTTGTTCATCCTCATACTGCCTTTGAACTTCACTCTTACCTTCAAAAGATAAGATGTCCTCCATCTCCTTTATTACAGCCTCCTTTGTATCTTCTTCATCACCTATAAACACATCATTAACTTGGAAATTTAAACTCTTCTCAGTCTCCTTAGACGTTATAAACACCCCTTCTTCTTTGGCTGTAATTTATTCTTCACTTTTAGGCTCTCTCAACAATTCTTCTAGCACTCTAATCTCTTCCTTGCACCTAAAAAGTATGAATTCATCTCTGGCCTTTCTCATAACAATTTCCAAAAACTGTTCTTCTCTTTGGCTTCCCTTGACAATCAACTTCTCTTTGTCTACTGCATTAACAACTTCCACTAGTTGTCATTGTGCAATCCTATCTTCCTTGGAGATGAAATCTTCAGCAAGATTTCCTATGCAATGCATATATGTCTCACTCTTCTTCGTAATATAATTTTATTTTTGTTTTCTTTCCTCAGATATTAGAAACCCAGCTTGTTCTTCAGAGAATTTATTTTGTTCTTCATTTGTACTTTCAGAAAGAATGTTCTCAAGCCCTTCCTCCTCCATGACAGTTTCAAATGGCTGTCTTTTTCCTTTATTAAAACAACCTTGCCCAGGTTTACAAAAGTAAACTTATTTTACTTTCTTTTGGATACCAATATAAGCCAAACTCCCTCTGGTTACAGCTCTAGCAGTATGCTGAAAAGTAATATCTTCCTTCAATTTTGTATGAATTTCTTCATGAGACCTAATTGTCTTATCTTTCTTCTTTAAAACAGAATTCAGATTCTATCTCTCTTCTTCCTCTTCTTTGACAATACCCAAATATTGTCCATCATCATGTATTACACCTGCAAGCATACATAAATTGTTAATTTCATAATCATAATTCTCAGTATCCTCAACTGATGGTTCAAACATTATGGCTCCATCCTCAAGTTCACAAGGAACTTGTTCTTCTCCAACAACTTTATTTTGCTGTAGCTCAACTCCTTTGAGCTTCTCCAACCTCAATTGAACATCCATTATTTTCTCAAGCTTTTTAAGCTCATATATTAACTGCATATTCACTTGATGCTCTCTCTTCTCTTGTAGCTTGTGTCATTTCACCCTATTTCTCATTATGTAACCATACCTCTGGTATTCTTTACTTCTCTTGACCAAATTCATCAACAAATTAAATTGCATTCTTATCTCAGCCTTTTCTTTCTCATACTCTTCATCCATGCCATCTTATTTGAAATCTTTCTTCACTCTTCTTTTGTTATGGTCTCTCTCTGAACCTCTACTATTACTATCAGTATTCATATTCTTCTCGATTATGAGTTCCTCACTCACTATGAGCTGTACCAAGCCTCTGCAATAGAAATTCCTCCCTACTATATTTATCTCACCAAGCTCTCCTCTGTACCTGGTCTTTTGGTAACACTAGTCCCCTCTCTAGAACCATTATTTTGAGCACTCCTCTGCTCCTTCTAGGCTTCAACTCATCTGCACTTTTGAGAACAAAACTGTCCTCCTGTATTTCAATCACAAATGAAATACTAGGTTCCGGCCACACTCTTCTTTCTTTCAAAAATCCTTACCAGCTTCCTTCATCACTGCTTCTTAAGGCTTGATCTTCTTTTGCTGAGATACTTCATTAGCTGCAACTATCAATCTTCAATATTTCTTTAACCTGCAAAACTCAAATCATAGTTAATATACTACCTGCATGATTTCACAAGCAGACTGCTTCCACTATTCACATTTGAATGGATTTTTATTCTTCATAAGAAAACAACCATCGCTGTGCTTTATTTGTGCTTCTACAACTTCTCCTTAAGAGTATCACTTACTTCCATATTCTGCCATACTTTACCTTTGTATGCCTACTGCTTGTAAGATTTTAATAACCTGATCTCCTCTTCCTTCTTTGCAATCACAAATGCATTCTTCTTTAACCTCCAAAAGAGTTTTAACCTTTCCCTGAAACCAAATGATGTAGGGAAAATCTTCAATATCTCAATAACCTGAAAAACTCTTTCAGTATCTAGACCAATACTGATTGCTGTAAAATTTTCCTATCTATCTATGTAAACATCTGATCGTTTCTCCTAAGTAGCAGCCTTCATACTCCAAGACTGACCTCAATTCATAGTCATAAAAATACAAGGCATTTTACATTCAAACATTAAAATACAATCATATATATATATCATTCTTGATAATATGCTTTGTGCCTATGCAAACACAATAATTAGCAGTATTAAATCTTTGATAAAAGCTTAAAATTAGCCATCACATGAATCTATCAACTGCTACAGTTGTTTAATCAAGTCTCTAATCTCTACGCAATAGCTACTAAAAGGAGGGAAACCACTACCTCAAATTTTTCCTTTCACAATGCACATTGTCTCACTCATGAACAAATAATTATCTCAAGCTTCAGATATGCAATGAGACAGCTCCATTTGTGCCAACACACTACTACACCTCACACAATATAGTGTATCATTACACTCTTCACATTATTCAGCTGGGATCGACCTCCTTCAATTGCTTTCTTCCATGATCAGCTACAACTTCTCTAATAGACACTCCAAATTTGATCCACATAAACACATCACATTCATACAACCTTATGACGATCTTACTTCAGATCAAATGTCATCCACACACAAATATATCCTTTTGATATCAAATTGATCTACAGTAAATGCATAAAATCATTTTCATTCACGCAGTCCATAAAAACACAGTTGAAAGATCCCTTCTAATCTCCTCAACAAGAGACTTTTTTGGAAAATTTCTCGCGAGTTACAAAATAGACCCAGTTCTGCTCAAAACTCGGATGGAAGAATTTCAAAATTGGTCTTCCTTTTATCGAAAATTTAACCGCAAGTTGGATGACGGATTTTCCTTGGGAATTCCCTTCATTTGCTACTCATTTTATTGCTATAAGTATGACACTCTTGCAATATTTTCAATGTTGCATTTATTAATTTATGTTCTCATTTAAACTATGTGCATAAACTTTTAAACAGACTTACCTTCCATACCTCAACCAACAATATCGAACCAGGCTTCAATCCATCTCTGAATCGATCTATGTCCCTCATTAGTTCGGCTCAATAATGAAATGAAATCAGAATGGAAACAGAGTTTTGATTTAATGCTCAATCTTTAGCACATTCCAACCACACACTATACTCTGTTAAATCCACACATTATTTGAGATTTAATTTGATTTCTACAACCTTTGCAAAAATTATTTCAATCCTTTTGCATTGACAATTCCGACACTTAAAAGGGACAAATTTTATTCACCCAACGAACCTTAATTTCATACACAAAAAGTGGATTCACATTCTGTTAAATTCCACTGAATTCCTTCACGTATTAAACACAGAACTCCTTTTCTAACTTCACTGAAATGTCTCGTTCAAAAAGAGATATAATTATTGATTTAACAATTTTCAGCAGATGTAATCCTCCAATTACGACATTGTCATAAAATATTTCTTCTTTCCATCCATTGTTCATGTCAATTTCCACACGATTTCTTTGAATTGATTTCACCATTCGAACTTCATCATCTTCCTGTACTCATACAAATCCCCCAATATCCAGAGATATATACTATTTCACAATTAGCAGAATTTTACATAGTCTAATCATATGGCATTTGAAACAGAATGTTCATTTTTATATATTAATCAAGTGCACGCATAAATTACATAGACTTACATAAGGTATTCTATACCTTCTTGACATTGATTACTTCCAGTAATCTTCCGCTCTCTCTCTGGCCTGGTTTTCTTCATTTGAATTGGCCTCTTCCTTCCTTGAGATTACAATTTAATTTATAATTACAATAGATCTTATCCAACTCTCACAATTGGCTCCTATGACTTTGCATCAAACTCTATTAAAAGAAAATCCTTCCTATCTCTAATTTATCACTAATCTAATATCTTGAGAATAAAAAGCAATTATCCTCTCTAAAATCCCTTTTTTTTATGGATATGTTTACAAAAGTCAACTAGAATATCCCCTTCCTATGTTTTCTAGGAATTTAAAATTTTTATAAGAGAATATTACAATATTTACAACTTGACCCCTCATTGGGCTAATATCAAACAATTAAAATTTAATTTGAGTGCTAATGCTCTTGCATCACATTTTTCTACCATACCTCCAATCCTAGAAAATAATGCATCAACCCCAAATCCTTCATGTCGAATTCTACTTCCAGATTCCTCTTGTGATCATTTATAAGCCTATATGATCCTATAAGGAACAATTCATCTACATATAGTACTATAAATAGGGGCTCATTATCTACCCATAATTAGTAAAGATTGGGATCTGCATCACTCTTGACAAATCCCAATTGTTGCAGGTAACTATCTATTTGACCATACCATTGCTCTAGGTGCCTACTTGAGCCCATATAGGGCTTTCTTCATTTTTCATACATGAAATTTCTTCTCATGTGTTTCGAAGCCCTTAGGTTTTTCTATATACACCTCCTCTTCTATCACCCCATTCAAGAACGTTGTCTTCACATCCATTTGGTGAATCTCCCATCCCATCTAAGTTTCTAGGGATACAACAAATCTGATGGAGGTGTATCTAGAGCCAAGGTGATGGAGTCCCTTCATAGTCAATTCCTTCTTTCTGTGCATACCCCTTTGATCTGAACACCCTTTTGTTGTGAAAATTTCCTTGTACTTATTGATGCTACCATCTGCAATGTACTTGATCTTGTAGATCCATCTTGATCCTATAACCGATCTATTCTCTGGTCTAGGTAAAACTTCCCAGACATCATTCATCATGATAGAATTTTATTATTCTACCATGGAATCCACCCATAATGGAATGGCTTCCTAAAAACTAGAGGGTTCCTCTCCCTGAGCAACCAATGCCTGGTACCTGTCAGGTTGTCTACACTGCCTCTTCTCAGTTCCGGTTGCTCCAATGAACTCCTCTACATCCATTAGTATATGTCATGCCTCCCTACTAGTTCAACCATTGGTGGTAGGAGGGTCTCTCAATTCCTCCTCTTGTGCTTGTTGTTCCATCTACTGAGAACCTCAAAAATATTTCTCTCTTGTGGAAATTATAGTACTAGTTACTGTCTAGATCCCAATGCCTATCCTCCTGCCTGTCCTTCTTGTTTCCCCTGCTATTATTGGACAAAAGGAACCTTTGCTTCTTGACCTTCTGCTGGCATATCACGAGATTTCTGAAAGGCCCTATCCATGAATTTAACATCTCACCTCACTACAACTTTCCTACTACTAGGAATGTAGATTTTGTAAGCTTTTGAGGTCTCACTATATCCTACAAGATACCGCTTCTCTGCAGTCTGATCAAGTTTTCTCTTTTTATCTTCTGGAACATGGAAATATGCCAGACTTCCAAATATTCAGAGGTGTCCTACTTTGATTTTCTTCCCTGTGAAAAATACATCAGGATTTTTCTTCCCCAATGCTCTGTGAGGAGTTATATTCTGGATGTATACAGTTGTTTTACATCCCTCTTCCCATAAGAATATAGGGAGTCATATAACATGGATTTTTCTACCCCTACAATATTCATGTTCTTCCACTCTGCTACACCATTCTACTATGGATTGTATGGAGTTTTCCACTCTCTCTTAATGCTCTCCTTTGTGTAGAAATTTGTGAAGTCTCCATGTGTATTCTCCACCGTTATCTAAGCACAATATATTTATTTTATTTACCATCATGTTCTCTACAAGAGCTTTAAACTCTCTGAACTAAACAAAGACCTCATCTTTGGTCTTTAGGAAGTAAATCCAAGTTTTCCTATAGTAATCATCAATGAAGGTGAAAAATTATTTTCTACTGTTGAGAGCATTAGTGGACATTGTGCCACAAATTTTTGAGTGTATCAATCCTAGTGCACTTGATTCTTGGTTCTCACTCTTGGGAAAAGTTGTTTTAGTGTACTTCCCTAGTACACACCCCCTGCATCCATCATCATGCTTGGTATTGAGGACTAGTACACTAGTAACAGTCTCTCTGAGCCTCCTCAATGATCCATGGTGTAGATGTCCCATTCTCATGGGACATAGTTCATTCAAATCTCTCTCGCCATCAATATTGTTGCGTATCAGTGCCATTGGAGACTCAAGTTGAAACCTGTATAATCTGTTTCTTCGAGTTCCAATTTTCTTCCTCTTCTTCCACCTTAGATGTTTGACATATGCCTTCCTCCCGATGAAGTATACAACATATCCCTTGTCCTGTAACTAGGACACTGAAATTAGATTCATCCCAAGCCCTAACACATACATCACATTCGTGGCTCTGATGTTGTTTCCTACTTTCGTCTGAAACATTATGGTGCCTCTCCTTGTTGGAGTGAATTTTTTTATGTTCCCCATAGTGATATGGAAGTTCGTATTCTATTCTTGATAACCCAAGAATTATTGTCATACTCCAATGATACGAGCTGAAGCCCCACTATCAATGTAACAAATACCTGCAGATGTTGAATTCGATAAACATGCACAATATACTTCTATTCTAGAAGATAAGATATCTTAGTCTTCCATACTTATTTGTGCTCTTTTCTTTATGCAAAAACAAATTGCGTCACTTTTGAAGCTTAACATTCAACCTACTTTGCAATCCCTTGAGGAACTTGATTCACGGGCTATGTAGTTTCCCCCCTCTTCTGCTCATAATTGCCTCTTCTGGATCTATCAGCTCTAATACCATGTGAAAATTCCGCTACTCAGAATCTTACTGCAAAAAATTATTAAATTTCTTCTATTTCCTAACTGAAGAAAATTATTTAACAAATGTTGTGATGAATATTGAAAATAAATACACCAAAATCTTCACAATAAACCAGAACAAGAAAGAAATACTAGCACAAGTATACACACATGGACATCGTTATTTTTGGACAATTGTCCTCGAAAAAACCCAATGTGGGAAAGTCGGTGCATCAGCTGAGGGTTTTAATATTATGTAATATTTTGTCTCAGTACAAATTTATGATTGTCGATCCTAACAAATCATATAGATAAATATGACCAATAAAGTCTCACAAGACAAATCTCACTCTTCCACGGGATTTTGGCACTGACCTGCACCTAACTTAAGCTACTCTACATTGCCTCTCCGTAGTGACTGCGCCACACTTAAAGCTACACTCCGTCTCTACATGAGTACTCACTGTTGGCTGGAAACTGGAATATTTTGTGAAAATTATGGAATAAAGTTATGCAGAAATGCTACTGCAGTATCATGTTTTACTTCTCCTACTTGTGATTAAGTTATACAAGTTATTTTCAGAAAAATATTTATAAAATACCGAAGTAAACACAACTAACATCTTACACACATGAAGATCAATTACTGAATATTACGCTCATTCAACAAAGTGACACACATATTTTTGGACATAAGTCCCCGAAAAAATACAATGCGTGAAAACCGGTGTAGCAGATATGGGGGTTTATTATTATTAAGTAGAATTTGAGTACAACAAATATGGGCACCAAATTTGGTTAACTCGACGGAGAAAAAATAGATCTGCAGCTAAAATTCTCTTTTGAGACCAATATTCTTACTGATCCACACCTGCAAATGATATTTACAATACTCGGTTCGATTCTAGCCCTAGAAACCCCAGCGCTGACCCTGAAGCCCCAGCGTCAGCCCTGATAGGCTATGTGTTCCTCTACACTGCTCAGAAGGAGACTACGTAACCCCAGAGTGGGTGACGCAGTCCTTACGTTTCCTCTGGAGGCCTCTACGTAACTCTAGAAGCTCTATGAAGTTGTAGCACTGCCCCTCCTGAGCTTGCGTAGTGACTGAAGTTGTGTTGTGTAGTTGCTACGTAATTTTTGTTGTTGTTGCCCTTAGTCCTCTGTGCTGACCCTGAAAGATGATCCTCTTCCTCTTGCTTACTCTTGGCTGTGGAATTATATCACCCCCTTAACCAATACTACCCCTCGCTACAAAAACCTCCTTCGGAAATTCCTAGCAAACCCTACCCTAGAATTCCAGTTTAGTTTCTCAGCTCTGCCTCCGTGTGTGTGTCTCCAACTGACCCTCAACCCTTTCTATTATAATTTTTCGTTGAACACATCAACGACCATGATTAAATCACTTATCAATGGCTAAGATTAAAATACTTCTTAATCCATGTGACTTATAACATTTCAACACATGTGTTAATTAATTCACTTTAATTATTTATTTTCCCTAAGTTTAGACTTAGGGATTACATTAAAATAATTAATTATTTGAATAACTTCAACACCATATGAAATTTATCCAAACGCTTTATGGGTTTTGGAGGGGATATGTTTCTTAGCCCCTCCACAAATTTTCAGGGCTAGAGCACACCCGATGCTACCCCAACTACACAAAATATCAACACTCCCTCTTAGCACGGAGTGTGCTCTAGTAACACATCCACACCATGCATCGCAAGATCTTGGTATTGATTTATGTGCTGTTGATGCTTGGCCTGCTACCATCCATCTACTACATTGTTTCTCTCTGTACTGCTGCCCATTTCATTGTCACTGACACTGCCACATCTGTACTACAGCTCCCTCTCAATTTGTTGCATCATGCTACCCATAGCACTACCACTGCTAACTGTTGCACTGCAACTTAGTTGCTGAGAAGTAAGCAACTCAAAGACTCCTTCCCAACCATTTATAGACAATTCAAGCTGCATCCCATCACTAAAGTGCCCTTGGTTTCTGACTTATGTTGTCCTCCTGAAGCTATTGTGCTGCTACAACCCTACACTGCCTCTCTGCGTTGCTGAAGTCCCATCAGCATCTATGTTGATGCCTCTACACGGTTGTTGCCCCTGCATTACGCTTCTCCCTCTTCAACTCTTTGGCACTGCACTCCGCTTCACTGTGACCTTTTGCAACCATCTCTCAACTTATCCCACTACCGTCTTAAGGCTCTCGTATCTCGTATGTGATCCAAGAGTAGGGCTGAATCAAGGGTCCTATGACTCCTGTTTGTAGCTGCGCTATAGATGCAAATCGCCCCATATCTTCTCTCAAAGTAAATTATCACTCATGGTTGCATCATAATTAGAGCCATCATCCCTTGTTGTTGTAGCCTTGGATTCAGAAGATCCTTTGTCCTTATTCTTAGGAAAAGTGCTGGTGAAGTGTCCAAGTTCGCCACAGTTAAAGCATCATACCTTAGATAAGTCCATATTTTTCTTCCCTTGCTGCCTATGTTCCTTTGATACAAGGGTTGCATCCTCCTCCTCCTCTTTCTTTACTTCGGCTGATCCACTCCCGTTGCTTTGCCTCTTGGTGAATCTCCTGACTTCCTCCTGACGGAGGATAGCCCACATGTCTGCCCATGATGGTAACGTTTCCTTGCCAATAATTATTTGGACAAATGTTTCTGATTCTTTAGTGACTACATTCAAAGCAGTCCTCACTAGGATCCCCTGATATGGATTTGTACCCATGGCAATCAGTTGATCCTGGATAGTCTGAAGTCTGAAGAGGAAGGGATCTATCTCCTCACCCTTTTGCATCTGGAAAAACCACATCTGATTCTCCTGAAGAATCCTTCTTTGGACAAAGACTCCTTGATACATCGTGTCCAATGCTACCAACATCTCATTTACCATATTATTTCTGGAAATATGAGGCACGACGTGGTCTTTGACTCCATCCATAATCAAACGCTTAGCTCGTGCTTGATTTTCTTCGTACTTATTTAGAGGATCTGCATCGGCTGGCACAACTAGGACTCTCTCTGCATGGTCCTTGAGGCCATACTCATCCAGGACTAACAGGATCATGGCCCTCTAGATAACAAAGTTGGACATGTCATCCAACCTATCCCGATTTCTCAGTCCATATGGCTCCATCTTCTTAGATATGAGAGAACATATACTCTGATCCCTCTTTATGTTGAAATACTCAACAGAAATGATGGATCTGGGTTTCTTGGTGAATAAAAACCCTCTATAGTAGTTGCTCCCTTTATCAACTAATTTCCCTCTTGGAAATATTCATCCAAACCAATCAGACGGTTCTCTTCGATCACCTAATCAAATCTCAAATCTGTTTGGCTCAGATCTGTTGAGTGACTATCTTCCTCTCGCTCTTTGTTGACTTAGCTAGGCACAATTTTGCACCAGCAGAATCTCCACCACACCAACACTGTTGAAGATCTGAAGCACTGCTTCCGGACCTTGGAAAAAATTCTCTGCAGTAGGAAGAATGACTAGACTGTGTCCCACTAACTTGTCCAACGTAGCCTCAATGCTGCTCAGAAGTGGACTGTGTAACCCCAGATTGGGTGATGCATTCCTTACACTTCCCTAGAAAGGCTCTACGTAAGCCTGATGGCCTTCTGTAGTTGCATCGCTACCCCTTCCTGGGCCTGCATCCTCCTACTGCCAAGCTTCCCTTTCTGGATTTCTGCTGCTTCTACTGTTGTCTTGTAGAAAAAATTTTCTTCAACTGATTTGTTGGAGATTCAACTTGATCTGTTATCGATCTGATACCATGTGAAAAATATTGAATAGAGTTATGCAGAAATCTTACTGTAGTATCATGGTTTACTTCTCTTACTTGTGATTAAGTTGTACAAGTTATTTTCAGAAAAATATTCAGAAAATACCGAAGTAAACACAACTAACAACCTACACACATGCATATCATTTACTGAATATTACTCTCATTCAAAAAAGTGACACACAAATTTTTGGACATATGTCCCCGGAAAAACCTAATGCAGGAAAACCGGTGCAACAAATATGAGGGTTTATTATTATTAAGTAGAATCTGAGTACAACAAATCTGGGCAACAAATCTGGTTAACCCAACATAGAAGAAATAGTTCTTCATATAACCTGTTGTTCTAAGACCAAGATTCTGAATGATCCACACCCTCAAACAGGATTTACAAGACTCATCTTGATTTTTGCCCTAGAAACCCCAGCGTTGCCCTTGAAGCCCCAACGTCAGCCCTGCTAGGCTTTGCATGCCTCTACGCTGCTCAGAAGGGGACTGTGTAACCCCAGAGTGGGTGATGCATTCCTTACGCTACCTTGGAGGCCTTTTCATAACTCTAGAAGCCCTCTGAAACTGCAGTGCTACCCCTCCTGGGCCTACGTAACACTTGTGTAGCTGTTGAAGCTGTGTTGTGCAACTGCTACGTAACTGTTGTTGCTGTTGTCCTTTCTCCTCTATGCTGACCCTCAAATTTTCTCCTCTGCCTCTTGCTGACACTTGGCTTTGGGATCAGATCATCCCCCTAGCCAATACTAGCCCTCACTATAGAAAACTCCTCCGAAAATTTTTAGCAAACCCTACCCTATAATTCCAGCTTAGTTTCTTAGCTCGGCCTCTCTGTATGTGTCTCCGACTGACCCTCAAGCCTTTCTCTTATACTTTTTCATTGAACACATCAATGACCGTGATTAAATCACTTATCAACTACTAAGACTAAAATACTTCTTGATCCATGTCACTTAGAACATTTCATGACATGTGTTAATTAATTCACTTTAATTATTTAATTTCCCTAAGTTTAGACTCAGGGATTACATTAAAATAATTAATTATTTGAATAACTTCAACATCAAATGAAATTTCTCCAAACGATTTCTGGGTTTTGGAGGTGATGTGTTTCTTATCCCTTCCACAAATTTTCAAGGCTAGAGTACACCTGATGCTACCCCAACTAAAAAAAATATCAACATATGTTTCCCTCCAAAAGTTTCCTTTGGGAACTGACACAGACCCTCTATTGTCTCCTCCACAGAAAATGAAATTCCCTCTGTAGCTCTGTGCAGTCCCAACGTAATATTTGCATCCCTAGCTCTATGTGACTTCTTGTGGCTTATGTTGTATTTTTTGTGTTCACTCTTCAGATCTGCAATTCTTCCCTATAAAAATTATCTTTGGCCCTCTCTGTGAGAATCCTCTTGATCAATCTTCTCCCTGAGCACTACTCACTAAATAATTTCAATCTTTGGATTCTTTCTCCGTCTTGATATATTTTCCAAATGACTCTTCAATCCATTCTTATGGTCTTCTCATTGAGACTTCAACGACTCAAGTTGGATCTCTAATCGATGGCTCAGATTAACTTTTGACTTGATGCGCCTTTTCTAGAACATTCACACCCATATTCTATTACAATTTGGGTGGAATTTCACTGAACGATTTCTGGGTTATCTGGAATACATGTGTCTAAGGCACTCCAAAAATTTGAAATTTAGAGCACATCTAATGCTACCCCAAATTAATAGAGGGATCAACATACTTCTACAAATGCACTATGTTCTTGCACTATCTTCTTTGACATTTATGTTGTTTTTTGACACCTAAAAGTGTTGTTCCAAGGCCGCAACAAATAGCTCTTGATTCTCTTGTTTCATGAGGATTCTTCTGCTTGCATGCACTTTCTTTTGAGATTGTTGGGTCTGTGCTTCATGTATATCACCTGTGTGCATTCCCAATGTAATAAAGAGAGGAAGATGGTCTGAGTTAATCTCAATAGGACAAGCTCCAATCCTGAAATCTGACAAATTGTAGATCAAGCTCTGGGAGCATATCACATAGTCCACCACAGTTTGACCTTTGTAAGTTTTACATGTGATGCCACCAGATATTGGCCAAGATTTCATATCATTGCAAATAACCATGTCATAGAGGATACATAAGCCTAACAACTCAATACCAAAGTGGGAAACACTCCCATTCCCATCATGAGGGGTCCTTGTCCACGCGTGATCCTCAGTCTCCTCTAACCAAAGAAGGTTGTTGTCTATATTCTCATCACTTCCCAATTGAATAGAATGATAATTTTATGTTCTTGCATTAAATTCCCTAATTAACACTATACGTCCTAACATCATAAATGCAAATATATCTCTTTTCAATGAACAAAAAGGGTCTTTGTTATCTAAATTTGACTTCTTGTAAAACTTTGAGTTTTTTGGGTAAAAGTAGCATGCAACCAACTTGAATGTTATTTTGTTGTTATTTATACTCAACCATATAAATTACTTATTTGTATTTTATTTTTCCACTTTTGATATTATTCCCCACGATTCTCTTATTAGAACTGTGATCCCTCCGTGATTTTTACCTGCTCCTATTTCTTCATTCCAAACTTAAACCTTATGGAAGCCTTCATATTATGGAGCCTTGTAACCCTCATGCTAATGGGTTTCTAAAAGGATAATGATGTATTTCCCTTCTACTACGGGCCCCAATATCCATCCTCTCCTCCATGGGAAACCTCTAAAGTTCCAACTTACCATGCTTATATACTCTCGGGGGAGGGGGGGGCTGAATCCCTATTTTCCATTTGTTAAATGTTTGCTTATTTGGGCTTTCCCATTTTTCAGCCACGCCCACTTTCCTGCTTCTATTTTTGATTTCACCCTCTCCCATTCATTCCTTTGATCTTCCCATTAGTCCCATGTCAAGTCATCATCTAGATAAATGTGAGTTCTTCTAATTAACCCCCTATTTTTTAGGATAATTATTACGTCTCGTGTGCTTCTTAAAATAACTCTCACGTGTATATTACTTTTTCTTTCTAATTTCCTACCTATCCTATTTTCTTGCTGAATATAGCCTATCTATTTCAATTCGTCCTTGACAAAATTCCTTGTTAAAATATTTGTCCTCTATTTCTCTCCATAATCCTTCAAACCTTTGATGATGAAATTTGCGGCCTTCTCTTGTCTATATTTTTCTTCTCTTATTTGTCTCTTGATTTGTCCCCTTATGGTTTTTTTTTTCAACCAACGGTTCCTTTACTATTTGAGCCCAGGGTTTAGCCTCTTCTATTTGTTATCTTATTTTGTTTTCTTCATTTAAATTTTTGCAATTGTTGATTGAAGCTCTTCCATATGAATTTATTTTTTAGTTGTCCTTGTCCATGTGTCTGTTTCCTATACTACTTTCACTTGCTCTAATTCCTCTTTTAGTGTGACCAATTATTGCTTCCCTCTTTCCATACTTCTTTGTAAGTTTAATACATGCTCTTTGAGGATCTTGTTTTCCTTTTCAAGTTTTTGATTGACCTCTGAAATTTATTTTAACTTAAGATCATCGAATTTCCATTTTATCTCAATGAATTCAAATTTTTTTTTTCATTCTCATGAGTTCACATACATAGATCTCAGATGACCATAAAAATAGAGTGGTTGTGGGTTTGTATGTGTCCATGTTTTTTTATTCTCTATTTGTTGGTGTAAATTTGATTTCACCCTATATTGGACTATACCCCTCATGTGTTGATAAGATCACCTTTATTTTTATTTTTATTTTTACCAGCCTCATCCCCTCTTGTTCCTCTAGTAATGATTGTAACTTGGTTGTAACACTTGCATTAATTTTAGATGATTTTAGTAGGATCCAAGTGATTTTTTTTCTTTGTGATTGTCTCCTCTTTTTTCCCTATTTGTGCCTTAAAATCCCCTTGTACTACTTTTCATTCACAAAAATCACGTTTTCCTTTGTGCCAAATACCTTGGCTTGATGCACCCCAAGAATAAGGGGACTCAAAGTCCCACTTACATTCTTAGTAAGAGTGTTGGGGTAGGGCTCCTTAACTTCTCCTGAGATTCAAAAAGTGTGGTTCCAGGGTGTGCACCAACCCTCCTCTAGAAACCCCCTTAAAATGAAACTCGTTGTTTTCATTTGGAATTTGTTTACTGTTTCCCAACTATTTGATATGACTTTCCCCATATCTCCACTAGACCCCATGTCTCCATATTAAAATGATTTTTTCTTTAAAATTTTCTCGTTAACAAAGGTTATTGGGCCCAGTTTTATAGAGCTCTAGATTGATGTTTTGAAATGAAGACAAAAAAAACACAAAAAATAATATGTAAATGAGGGAAATGTGGGTGCAACTTGTCCCTTCAGTTGAAAATGAAACTATGGTTTTGAATTATTTCTTCAGCTAAAAATGGAACTCATCATTGTGCTCACAGTGGATCTCGCTCCTCCATGCGCAAACCGTCATAGCTCATGCTCCTCCCTCAACGCTCAACACTCGAGAGATATCTCACCTCACCTCTCACCTTACTGACATTACTCGCTCCCATTAAACTTGAATTCTTGACTTCAAGAATGCCACATGTCCAATGTTGTAGGATGGTTTTTTTTGGTTCAAACTACCAGAGGTTAGGCTCACAACACTCATAGTATATATCTCTCACATAGCAAATCTCACCTCACATCTCTCACCCCACAACTCTCACCTAAATCTCACCCCATAGCTCTCACCTAAATCTCACCCCACAACTCTCACAACTCTCATAGCTATCACGCTCCTCCCTTCGTTAGAGACCAACTTCACGGTACTTTTCAATTCAATTCTATTAATGGAAATTCAATAATTTATATCCAAGAGTAGGAGGAACTAGAATCTATTTTCACAAAATTGTAAAAGGAAGGGGTCCAAATTCAAATTAACACCCATTGAGGTGTTTCCATAACTGAAAGTGATTTCAAGACCACCATCATAGAAGAAGAGTATGGGTTCAGTAAGGAAGCAGTGTCCATAAAGAAAGGGAACTGAAAGAAAAGGGAAAGGATGAACCAACTGCTAGAAAATACTTATTTGGTCTCTTATATGAAGACTAGAACTTAGATCCAACCACCAAAGGAGCCGTGGTGAAAGAATAACCAGTTTCTAAAGGCAAAGTGGAGGAGAAAGGGCTATCCACATCCAAACATTTATGAGATTTAGATGAGAAAATGGGCACTACACTGGATCAATATGAAGGAGTCATATCAACAAGGCATCCTTTTGAAAAAATTGTAGAATGAGAGGAGAGGTGGTTGGATAGGGTCGAACCCTAACCCTAGCCACTGCAATGAAGGTGTCGCAATCAAGAGCCATTTAACATGTGTACATATAGAGATATTAATGGAAAAATATTCTAACAAATATTTATGATCCATTGAAGATTGTTATAATCAGTGTGTTGCAATCCATATATATATATATATATATATATATATATATATATATATATATATGTATATATATATATATATATATATATATATATATATATATATATTAAATCATTTCAAATAAAATATTTGTGTTTCAATTTAAAAATGAAAATTTAGGGCATTTCCAGTCATATGTGTTGGAGCTCAGTTATTAGACCAGACAAACATGACACTAGTCTAACTTTCCAAATTGCAGGAGTTAGGATCTACAAGAGTTGGTTAGTCCATGTCGTGAAACACACAGGGAGTGTTGAACCCAATGTCCAACAATCTCCCCCCCCCCCCCCCAACGTGAGCCGGGTGAGTTTCGAACGCGATACATGTTTCTCTGATACCACTTGTTGGAATCACGATTGTCTTTAGACCAAAACCCGTAGGCATTAGTCTACCCTACAATTGCTAGAGTTAGGATCTACGAAAGGCGGTCAATCCATGTCGTGAAACACACGGGGAGCGTTGAACCCAATGTCCAACAATATATATAGAAGGATCAATTAAAGGATTTCAAAAGAAAATATGTGTGTTTCAATTTAAAATGAACTTTTTTTTGGGAGGTTTCACTTGTAAACAATGAGAAATTCTATCAAAACTCAGTTGTAAACTCAATAATATGGAAAATCGTCACTAACTATTATTTGTTAATGCACGATGATGCATAACCATTATTCAAGGAAAACCATATATATATATATATATATATATATATATATAGATATAGATATAGATATATAGATATTAAAAGAAATATTCATTTGTTTTAATTTAAAATAAAAGTATAGTTGGGAGGATTCACTTGTAAACAGGGAGAAAGCCTATCAAAACTTAGTTGTCAGACCAATAGTGAGTACAAAATTTATTCGTGAATTAAGGTCGATTCATCACCATTATTTAGGGAAAACTATATCACCTAGAACTGTCCATTGGTGATCCATAAGAGAGTAGGCATTCACTCTTGCTATATGCCTCTAGATATTGGGTTGTTAAGCTATTTTCTTACTTCCAAGAAAGACAAGAATTTAGCCAATTTGTCTTGACTAATTTTATAAGTGAAAAAACATTATTATAAAATTTGTAAAAATAATTTGTAAACTAAGTCTATGGAGAGGAGGACAGGTCAAAAGCTCCAAAGTTATAGTGATAGTAGTCAGAATCGACCCTATGTCATGTGAGTACTAGGCCGACCCACTTACCAATTCCTCTAGTTACCAAACAAACAAACAAACAAACAAAAAATTATAATTTATATTATATAAGATATAAGAGGTTAAAAAAAGATTCAATACTCTTTTAAGATTTGTTTTTTAGATAATTATTCTTCAACATTTTAAAAGCTTTTTGTGATTTTTTTATTATTTATTCATTGTAAATTTTAAATTATGTCAAAATTTGTTTTCCCTTTACCATTCTCTTTGTTCATTAAATCTTCTTGTTTCATTTTAATATTTCTTTCACATACATTTTCATTGTTTATCTCTTTCCCTTTTTTATTAATTTTTTATCTTTATTATTTGGAGTTAGTTTAGCATTATTAATGGGTGTCATGTTTACTTGAAACATCAATATATTTATATATAGGTAATATTATAATTGACACTGATTGATGTTCACTAAGGCTAAATTTGATTTATTGGGCCTTAAGAAATGCAAAGAAATTATTTGGTTTTCTCTATAATTTTAAATATTTTCTTGAAAATATTTAAGAGCATTCCTAAAACATCATAGTTTTGACAAGTGAAAAGGTTATGAAAGTTGGTATTGTAACAAATATTTTGAAATTTTGATTTAATGTGGGTGTACATAGGACATTATAAGAGAAAATTATTTTCATCTTCGACCCTCTTTGTGTAACAAAGACAGAAAATTATTTTGACCCGCTATTATGTTTTAGAAATTTCCCAATGCCTTATTTTACTATGGCACATCATTGAGAATTTTTTCTTATTTTAGCAATGTCGATTTCTTCTTTACACTAATAAAGAAAGAGAGATTTTATTATTATTATAGATTATAGTTTATCACATCTTTATAGCATGTTAATTTTATTTTATCCTCTAATTCTTTATTGCACCACAAATTTTCGTTCAATTTATATGAATAGTATATTTGATATTATCATTATTCTGCAGAGTGACATATTCATTTATACCCCAATGATTTCTCCAAGACTTATCATCTTTATTCCAACCCCACTTGAGTCGTAGGTATTTTTTACTAGAGCTTTAATAAATCTAAAAAAAAACCTTTTCTTCTATATTTTTTATCTTGTTCTTTTTCATTAGTTATCTAGTCATAGTCATACTCTAGTTGGGAGAAAGGTTTGCTTCTATGAGGAGGATATGATAGAGTGTATTGCCTTTTATTTTGAGATCATAAGTTATAAAACCCTTTTAGATTGGCATTATATTTCTCCATGGTTCTCTAGAGATGTTGCATCCCCAAACTTCATAACCATATAAAATAACTAGAGCGATGAGTCTTAAGGACAAATTTCTTCATATCCTATACTTAATGGACCACTAATTTATAATTGTTTTCAAAGACATAATAAGCTTTCCACCCTTCATTTATCATTATCTCAATTCCATAGGTCCAGTTGAGCATGTGATGAAGATTAATTCCAAGATATTTGTATGAAGTCACTTCCTCAAAGCTATTATTGTCATACTAAAATTTAACATAAGTGATCTTTTTGGATTTAATTATCATTACCTTTGTTTTTTTAGTGTTAATAGTCACTCTTATACAAGAGTAGAGATATTTTATAAATTTTAGTTTCTTCTTAAGATCATAGGGACTCCTTTCCATAAGAACAATATAATTAGTGTAAATAAGGAGGATGATGACTATACCAACTAGAGCTAAGCCAACACTACTGGTTCTTCCAAACAACCTGCTAACTTATTGATGTATATGCCAAAATGTTGAAATTTGGGTAGCTTCGAGATGAATTTCTGAAAAAGGAAGCCCAACTACCCTAAGGAAATCCCACACTTCCCCAAGGAAGAATTAAAGTTGGTTAAATGAAATTATTATTAATATGTTTATGGCACCCCTCATTGATGTATTATTTGATAATGATCTCAGGCAATCAATTATGTGTTAAATGTATTCAAATCAATTTCAAATTTGAAATTCCCTCCATAATTTGGCCTTAAACATCAAGTTGGATCACCCTAAGACATGACATTTTTTTTTCGCATAGTCAAACATCTATATATTGACACCTATTACTCCTCATTAGGCATGAAATTTCAGATTTTCTATGTGGCTCAAGCTCGTATTATCTCTATGAAAAATTGTATGGTTTCATATGGCTCTATGGCAAGTTCGTATGTCTTTGTGGATACACAATTCAAATACCTCTTTTACTCTACAAATTGATCTTTGTGGCTCACTTTATGATACACATATTGGCTTGATAATTTATGTGTTAAGGATTACATAAAATTCCTTGCATGATCTTAGTATAGCTCGCATGATCTTTGTATCAAGGCTTGTATGATCTCTATTGATGTAAAAATGCCTTGATCACTATGAAGCGAAGAAGACTCCATTATCTATGATTGAAGTTATGAAACTTGTTATTCCCTATGTTTAGATTATAATCGCTAATGTCTATGATTGTGTCACTATACTTTGGAGCATACTCATTACAGTGGCATCATTTAAACTTTTTAACTTGCATGAACTTCTGTATTTCTCTGGCATGCTATATATATATATATATATGTGGCTTGCAGAAATTTTCTATGGCTCAATTTTCTAATAGTAACTTTCTTATGGTCTGTATTACCACAGAAAACAAGAAATCCCTAAAAATTAATATGGTATCAGAGTTGAGCTAAAGAAAAGTCAATGAGATAATCCTCGTGAAGACTCAAATGGATCAAGTAGAATGAAAGAGATGAATATGGAAGAGAATTGAAATAATGTTAGGGTTTGAAGGAAACCCTTGTTGTTACAAGAGAGGTTAGGGTTTGTGAGAGACCCTCAGAGTGGCCTTGGATATAATAAAGGCCTTAAAAAATGGAACCATATTATGAAACTTATGGATATCATATAATTGGTGAGAAGCCCATAATAGATTTAGAGAAACCCTAGGTGAGGTTGTGCATATGGAAAAGGCCTTGTAGCATCAATGATGCAATATCTTCTTGAAGGATTTAAGAAACCATAGATGGGCCTTCGATCATATGGTCTTTGGTGTTATAGTAGCTTGGAAGTCCTTCTAACATATTTGGTAGCCTATTTTTTAGAGTGATTCCCCTTGTGATGACATGGAATTATTGGACCAGCCAACACACTCTATGATGATTAGGGTTTTGATCATTGAGAGACCTATCTCATGTACACCTAGATAGCTATAATGACGAGATGACGTTATGAAGATCCAGTGGTCATCTTGTACTTGGATCATTGGGCTTAATTTCACTAGATTTATTAGTTGATAATACTAGGTGGTGAATAACAGAAATCACTTCTTTCTTGCATAAAATGGTACATGGTTTATGGACATTGATCCCTGATCATGACTAAGAGGGAGGCAAGATATAGAGGGAGCTAATACCTTTAAGATATAAGTGCTTCTATACTATGTCATTTCCTTGATTGTTATGCATTTTTGTTTAGAATACTTCATCTCCTTAGATTAATTTTCCTTCTAAATAGCTTGGCTAAATAATGTTTCCTTGACTTCTTGAACAAAGTAGTGAGCTAGGAAAACAAGCACTTCTTGAAGGATGCTAAAATAAAGAAGAAAGCAAAAAGATTTGATTCCAAGAGGGATTTTTTTGTAGGAGATTGAAGGATCCCCTCTCACATCTAGAAAATAAATACAATAGTGCCTCCTGGATGAAGCATGCAACTAAATATGTCAGGAAGAAGTCCAAAGTGAAATTGATGGGGTCCTATGAAAACAAGGAACAATATTCTCAAAGTATTACCTCTCCATAAGGTACCTTGTGAATATTATTTCTCTTGTTTCTGTTTCTCTTTCTCTTGTTCTGGGGTCAACATGTATATTAATCATATATAAGGACCAAATCCCTCAATGCAAAGATTAAGGAAGAAGTAGAGAAACCTCTTGATCAAAGTAGCGTAGGAGATGAACAAAATCTAATATTTTGAAATGACTTGTAAAGAATGAGTCATTGATGATTGATAAGGATTCCTATTCAAAGGGAGATAATTATCTAAAGAGATGAGAGATCCTTTGTAGTATGTGATGCAATAACTAGGTGGGATTCTCAGAGGTATTTTTCCTCAATGAAAGAACCATAGAAGTCAAGTGGATATTCTTCTTGTTTACACTAATTACATAGACGTATAAAGAGTCAACTTTCTCTTTCTGTGAGTGGTTGTTGAAGAATGTACTGCTAATCCTTTTAGTGTAGTAGTAGTCTAATTACTTTTCTCACTGACCTGTTGGATTCTACTATCACTCCCTGTAGCGGCGTCATATTTTAGGACTAAAGGAATATATTTAGTAGCATTTCCATGTTATTCTAGAATGATTCCTCTATATGGAGGAAAAGTATATGGGGATTCTAATTTTGTTCTGTCATTTTGCAGTCCATTGATGTTTATATGATGATCTGCAGATATCATTTGTATATTTTTATCCTCTTTGTGCTTATTCCATTCATAAAAGGAGACCGATAAATTTTCTTGGTCCATATATTCCTTCCAGCTTAATGAAAGGTATTTTTTTCCTCTAGAGGTAGATATATTGAATTCTCTACCATCTAGGTGAGTGAATAAATCCCATTTTATCATATTTTTCATCCAATGTGTGTCTAAATTGCATTTTGGGTATCCTTCAATTAGGGAGAATAATTTATACATCTCAGGTTTAGATGGTTTTTTACGATCATGAGGTATGGGATTACAAAAACTACAGCATGGGATTAGTTCTTCCATATATTATAGATATCCTACTCCATATTTGGGCATGCCTGGTAGCCTCATTTTGGTAAGCATTTCCGTAAGTATTGGATTCTCATTTTCAAGAGACAAAATTTCATGGATGTCCAAGATAGTGCATGTGGAAAGGAAATATCATTGCATTTTGGATTTGGACACGAGTTGTTTAGTATAGTAGATGGATCTTCACTCATTCTAGGGTTATGTTTTTTGTGGGAACCAATATGTAGAAGAGATATTAGATTAACTAAATTCTGACAAGATGGACACTTTACTTATAGATCCTAAAAATTTAAAACTTAGGCTAGTTCAAATAACTCAATATGTACACAGGAAGAAATAAGGTATGAAGTGGATGATTCATCATGGATGGGGTAAGATTTTATGTATTCTAGTATTTCTTTGTCAATATTTTGTTGGGGGATAGTAGATATTATTGGGAAGGACAAGACTACAGAGGATGAATTTTCTTGGATATGGGTGGATGTGATGTTCTGAATTTTTGGAGACTTTGGTAAGTCTACTACCCAGTCCTCTGGAAAGCTGAATTCTTCCCATCTTATGGTTTGGTGCTCAATTTTTTGGTTTTGAGCGTATGTGATCATTATAACACTGGATTTAGATTCCTAGCTTGGAGAGTGGATGACAACAGGGTATGGAGTATTAGTGTGTCGAAAAAATCCCCTAGTATGGACTGAAATACTTGTCCTCTTTTTATTCATATTAAACTGAAAGATTTTGATATGTAATTGCAAGATTTCTTTGATGTGTTCATAAAATAAATAGACAGAAAAATTTGGATAACATTCAAACCATACGGGGCCATTAGAAATAGGAGCTACTATCCCACCAAGTAATTAATCAATATATTTGTTGTGAGTGAGATCTATGATAGTTTCCAAGGAAAACGTATTTAAGCCCTTGTGAGTCAGGGCTGAAATTCCAACTCTTATACACCCCAAATGGGCATAATATGTATTATGTTTGTGAGTTTCTCTCTATAGATATTTAAAATTAAGTAGAGGGATAGCTTGAATGGCTTCAACATTCTCCTGAATTTGGCTGACACATTCTTTAATAGAGACTCTAGTGATATAATTTAGGTGAAACATAGACATATCAAATTAGATGTCAGAGGGACTAATAGAAGGGATTTTCCAGCATGAGGAGGGTTGTTCTTCAACAATCTCTAATTCAATATTAGTTATAACAGATGAAGAAGAAATATTGAAAATAATTCTCATATCAAACTTTCATATTTTTTTTAACTGTATTGTAGTTCACAGAAAGACAGTTATTTTATTCCATCTTCCATTTTAGAAAACAAGTTTAGAATTACCCGATGAACCAGACGTTACTGGATATTATACTAATTTAGAGTAGAGGCTTCCTCCGACAGAGAATGAAGCTTGCAGATTGAATGATTATTGATTGTGCTACACGAAATTTTACATGAACTCATACACAAACCTTTAGACAAATCCAATGAAAAACATGCTCTTCCAATGAACTCTTGTTGATATGAGAAAAAATGCACTCCAGGATCCTACGCGGACCACTGATGAGCTTAAGATGAAATTCGTTCACTCAAAAACAATTACGCACAAAGATATCACACAAAAAGAAACTTCTTCTTTGATTAATCTTGAATAAATTGGATATTGCAATCATTTTGACACTATAAAATGACTTCTAAGGTCAAACCAAAGATTTAATGCAAAGAATTTTACCAGGTATACTAGCTTCACAAAAATCTAGAAATCAGAGGCTTCTTGGCCTGTTGCAGACTTTGTCTATGAACCAAAGTAGTAAAAACCAAAGAATCTTTACCTATGAAAGTTAAGCCACTTTATTTTCTCACCAGAATCATAGGTTTTGATGCACGGGATTCTAAAACCTTTTACTCCTAGACTCTTAGACCTCTGATCTTTCAAAACTTGGATGCCTCTCTAGGTTTCATCCCCCTTGTTTTATAGGAAGTTGGGGAAATTGAGAGAATCTCTTCGGTACTGAATGATATAATTTATTTCTTTGTCATAGATGCTCTGATATGTGGTCAATCCACACAAAAATTCAAAGAAGTGCTCTGAGTCTCAGAGAATTGTCTGGTAAAGTTTCATAAAATTATTCTTTGGGACAGAGAGTCATCTAAATAGTATACAGAGTTGGGATGTACTAATATTTTATTTACACAGTGGATATATTATAGGAATCCCACGCTACTGGTCACACTCATACTCAGGTAAATAGACACTACATCATTTACACATTGGATGCTTATATCATGAAAATCCCACGATAAACAATTTTAGTATAAATATCTTAATCACATTCCTACCATGTTAGTTCCATGGAACCTTTGTCTGGCTTAGATACCAATATTTTCCCATGCCTTTGTAAATATTATTCGGACTATCATATAATTCCCAAGTATTATTTGATGTTTTATTTTTGTGAGAATCAACCACTAGTGATGTCATTCCATGTGACCTGGCAAGATTTTTTCATCAGAGAATCTGTTCATATCTATAACTATTCTATTGTGTTGATGTAAAAAATCCATACACTAATTACATGCTTGCCTAAAGTCTAATTGAAAATATATGGGGTGCATGACTAATTTTTTGATCTCGAATGAGCCTCACCATTCCTTTAGCCATTCTAGTTGACACAGAAGTTGATTGATCATTATTTCTCCAAACTTTATGAGTGTGTAATAAGCACAATCTGGCTTATCTCTACATAGTAAATTCCACCATATTTTATTGTATCCATAAAATTCATAGATTAAGTTAGGGAATATGAAACTATGGTTATGATGGGGCCACATGAGTCTTTGGTAGAAATCTGGATCTCTGGTTCTCTTGATCACAAAATATTTGTGGAATATGCCTGCGTTGGTTTGCTCAGTTCTCCAAATCAGTTCAAGATCTTTGAAATGATTTGTCAAGGTATCTTATGCTATATTTTCTTAGTGCTAAGAGTGGTCATAGATCATGTCATGAATCCACCTGCTTGACTTGTATTATATCTTCGTTTTTGGGACTAGGTGTTGTGAATATTTATGTGGTTGAAGATTAGCATCTAATAATTGGGCATTTCTCGTTTTCCAAGTTGGACTCCAAGTGTTGCAGTAAATATCCCAATTCATTAAATAAGAAATTTCTTGAAAGTTTCATGATTCAAGGTGGGGTCCCATTCAGTTACTATGACCATTAGGTGGGTTTATCCTTGGATATTTATTCTACTATGAAAGTCTATAATGCTATTATTGTTTCCTTGATGTTTTATATCTCAAAATCAAAGTTAGAAAATAGGCCCTTCCACCTAGCAAACTTTGATTCTCTGGGTTTTCTAATATCTTTGGATAAAAATTTATTCATTGCAAAGGCCTCTGTTCTTAAGAGATTTTTTTTGTTGATCAAGTGAATATCAAATTTAACTATACAATTCCATGCACTTTTCACTTATTTTTCAATTGTGGAATAATTTCTCTCTATCGGATCCCACACCCCTAAAGAAAATTGGAGTATTTGTTTTGACCATATTTAACTTGTTTGAGGATGCCTCCCTGATCTATGTCACTTGCGTCTGAATCCATGATTTTGAAAGGATTTTCATCTGAGACATACAATATAGGTATAATTATTACTTTTTCTTTTATTTTCTTGGCAACATCTATATGTTCTTGCGTCCAGGGCTCTGGATTATTTTTCAATCTTTGATTCAGGATCTTTCAGTCTTGGGCGCAATTTTTATATAAGTTACAAACATAGTTCAAGTAGCCCAAGAACCTCTCAAGTAGGGTTTTGTCTTTCATTTCATCTGGGAACTTGTATGTAAATTCCATTGCATGTTATTGGGGAGAATTTTGGCCATTTTATATTACATGCCCAAGAAATTTGATCTTAGTCTGGAAAATATCCATCTTTTTATTGCTCAAAACTAATCAATTATTCTTAACCATTTGCTTGAATTTATATACATGCTTAAAATTCTCTTATAAGGACTTTTATAAGATTAATGCGTCATCAATATATACAATCATACAGTCAAAATATGGCCTGGACACTTGATTTTTTACACTAAAAATGTCACCATGATGTTTTACTGTCTGTATGGGTTCATCATTACTCATACAATACTACCTTAGAAGTCTACAAACATCAAGTTCCTAAAACCAAGCCTTGAAATTGAGACAAAAGCTTATAAAAGTCATAAAATACTTGTACCACACTTTCTCTTAGTATTACCTGCGGTGCCGCATCTGTTTGTTCTAGAACATGTGGAACCGGCTGCACTTTTTCTTCATTCAAAGTCCAGATTGCTGTAAAAGGTAAAATGAAGGCGGAAGTAAAATTTGGAAGCCAAGCTGGTTAAATCTAGAAGCTTTTGGAAGAAATTATTCAGTGGAAAGTTCACTCCTTTCATGTACATTCACCCCTCCATTAAAGGAGCCTACCCCTTGGTATGTGGAACTTAATCCCTTTGAAAGAGGATTCTATTCCCTCTTATTTGGAGCTGCAACCTCTTCTATTTTGCTATAAATTGAGGCCATAGTTCAGCCTCAAGGGGAGTTAGGCTTTGAGATTTCTTGAGGAGAATTGCTGGAAAAACTCAGACTCTCTTAACTGATTACCATATGGGAATGATTACACACTCATGTGTATGTGAGTTGAGAGAGTGCAAAGACTTGTCAAAGTAGAGGAAACGCGTGTTCCGGACCCCAGAAGGACATGTACAACATCAAGGCGAACACGGTTGTAAGGCTCCTTTTTTCATTAAAGATAATACAAATGGATCATGTTTTCTCAATGAGTTGTTTATTTAAATGGCTTATTTCTTGAATTCCTTAATCATCAAGATAGATTTATGGTTTATGAATTAGTCTATATTATGCAGGTGCTTCTAATTCTTTTATTTTGTTGATTGCAGATCCCTAAAGGAGACGTATTCAAAGCGACAGGAAAGAAGACTATGATCAGCGCTGGACTACAGGTAAGTCCTAAATCCTTCATTATAGATAATTCTAGATCAAATATAATCTAGAGAAAGTAGTTTACATCTTTATGTTTGTTGCTAATTGTAGGATACTAGGGAGATATGTCTTGTCCGCAAGAACGATTTATCCATCCAACAAAATGGCGACTCCACTGGGGAATGCATCTTGAACTTAGTTTTCTTCTATTTTTGACTTGTGAAATTATTTTTCTGATTTTGATTTATTGATACTAGCTTGGGTAATTTATTCCTGTAGAATCCTTGAAAAGGGCTTTAGAATTTTTTATTTTTCTCTAATTTTTCTGGTCTTCGCACTTTGTCCTTAGGCACAATGCAGTCATCTCCGTTGTTTTTCTGTATACATAGTGTGGCACTACACCTGTTTACACTAAAACCTGTGGACCCTGAGAAAATTTTTGAAAAACATAAAATTCTCTTTTCTGGGATCGGCTTGCAAGATTCTCAGTATACATCCAGACTTGTATTTTCTGTCAGAAAGCTTTGTGTGAGAGTTTCTTTCAGCTTTTTACGTTTTGCATGATTTTCTAAAAGATCTACATGTTATAAGTGATTTTTGCTTTGTCTTTGTGTCACTCAAAGATTAGAAATCTCTGTATACCTTAGATCACTAGTATTTCATTGTTTTCTTGCTGAGTCTGTGACTTCATAGAAGAAATTGTTTTATGAGAATTAGATCCCATTTTCTCATTTGAAAATATTTAAAAACTTTTTCATTAAGTTTTGAATTTCACTTAAAAAACCATAATTGGATGTTTTTGAGATTTTACTGATTCCAACAAAGGATTTCTTAGTTAGAATACAAACTAAGAAAAACGTCCTCAAATATTTAAAGTTTTGATTTCAAATTTAATTCTTAGAATTTTTAGATTTCGAAATTAGTGTTTTTAGTTTTGAGTGTTATTTCTAGAAATTGTAGTTTTCTTTTGGAGAATTTTTTATTGTAGTTTCAATCTTGAAGAATAAAGGGATTTTGTTTTTTGAGAAATTGATCATTTTGAGTTCTCGTGACACAAGATTTCTTTTCGTATGTTCTTGTTTTGAAGGAAAGAATTGTTTTAAAAGATTGCATTTCTCAACTCTTTCTTTTAGATAGAATTCATCGAAAGGAAATGAATTGTTTCTCATAATAGATGCATTTTTAGTGTGTTTTGAGTCGGGTCACTACATATCATCAAATTTCACTTTTGCACCTATTGTCCTAAGAAACATCCTATTAAAAGCAATGCTTAAATTAAAATCAATCTAGTAATTTTTATATTTCTATGACTCTTTTCACCAACATAGCTTAGGCTACTATCTTGGAGTAGGGAGTAATTAACTCTCTAAGACAATTAAAACAAACAAGTAGTCCATCTTGCGGTAGGAAAAATCAAATAGTAGCTTGTATATTATGGGAAGCTCCTCCTAAAGGATTCAAGCACGAGATCATATCCAAACTAGTGAGGTGATCAATTCTATCTCATTGGGAGCGATAGAAGATGTGTGCGTATTAACAATGGTAAGCCTCGGATTGACCATTGTCGAGGAGCCTGGGGTCACTTGTCAGTATACCTTGGATTATGTCAAGGATTCTTCAAGGGGATTGAGCTTTGTTACTCTGCCCTTGCGCGTATATCGGATCGTATACTGTTCCCCCAGGTATATTTTTTTTTGTTGGTGACCTTAGTGGCCATAAATTTTAAGATTTTTTCCGAAGGTGATGGTGGAGGAAAGATCTCACTGTACCTGGAGCAGACGTCGACTAGACTCACTTGGACTCTTTAGAGATTTATCTTCACTCGAGATGGTTTAAGTGGAGAAACTTGCACCGATCTGTTTCGTTAAGCAGGCTGTCAGGGTAATTGTTCCAACCGGTAACTGTTCCAACCACCATTTCTACATTAAAATACCATGATGTTTAATTCCATCACCAACTAGTGTTTTTAGTGTGGTAATATACTATTTTTGTGTGGTTTGATCTCCTATATATATATATATATATATATATATATATATTTCACAAAGAAAAAAGTCGTAACTTTTCATTAATAGATAAGTTACATGTTACATTTGCTAGTAGTTAAACTACTAAAATGTCTATCGAAAATAACTATATAGAGCCAAGTTCTGGCTACCAATATAAAAACATACAAAAATTCCACTAATACAGTCATAGATGTCTGTAAATAACATCACATGTAAGTTCGGTGCATAGCTTACCGGTTGATCTCCTAGATTTTATAAGCGTTTGATCACTTGATTGTCTCCTTAGTGACTTTAGGATTTTTTATTGAAATTTTCTTTGATTACGTGTGATTAATTGTTTTTAATCGTGGCTGAATTACCAATACAATCGCGTAGACTTCAGGGGAAACCCCCTGAGTATACACCAAGCCAACTTGAAGGACTGAAAGCTTTGGTACCACATAGTATCAACAGAATTAGATCAATAGAACCAGGAGAGTCATCCATAATTACTCATCCTGATTATCATGAAATAAATCAATCACAAATAGAAGAATATATTCAAAAGCCAACTTAAACTTCCAAAATAATTGACATTGCTTCTACAACCAGTGAATTAGCTAAAGAACCTGAAATTTCTGAGCCAGAAACTGAACCTGCTATGTTGGAATCATCTTCAGGATTTGTTACTCTGACTTCTAGTGATCTTGATTCACCTAGAGTATGACATTACATTACCGAAAATCTTCTTTCTGATCTCATATGTATTGAAGAAATTTTTGGTCCAGACGAATACGTAGTTCTTCCCGAAACCCAAGAAAATTTGAATCTTAGAGAGCGTGAATCAATATTCTACAGTCCTTTTAGAACTGATGCTTGGTATTTATCATTGACAGTTTTTTTACAAAACGCAGGTCTTCCTTATTCACCACCCCAAATTCCTTTTTACCCTACACTAAGAGGTTATCAACCTTCATTAGTTATGTCAGGTGAGTCATCTATGTTTTCTGAATCTCTAAAAACATTTTTATACGGTGGTTCGTCTATTCCTCTGGGATACCAATCGCTCTCTGGTACCTTCTCAGGAGCAGCTCCTCAACCAATTGAACAAGTGTTATCATCTAGTAAAAATGGAACAAATACTGACATGTTGAACACAAAACATATTTTTATGATGTCTGGAAATATTCCAAATCCTCAACCTCAAGGAAGTCAGTTACCACCTGGGGGGCAACCTCAAGGAAGTCAGTTATCACCTGGGGGGCAACCTCAAGGTAGTTAATTACCGCCTGGAGGGCAACCTCAGGGTAATTTTTTACCACCTGGAGGTCAACCTGAAGGAAAATATTTACAGCCTGGGGGGCAACCTCAAGGACAGTACATACCTCAAGGTCAATATCAACCCCAGAGTTAGTTCATACCTCAAGATAAATATCAACCCCAGATTCAGTACATACCTCAGGGTCAATATCAACCCCAGATTTCGTACATGCCTCAAGGTCAATATCAACCTCAAGGTCAGTACCCATCTCAAGGTTTTCAACCTCCTTCAGGTCAACCATTATTACAAGGAGCTGGAAATTTTCCAGTTAATTATCAAACTTACGTTCAACCTGGTTATGGTCCTTCATATAAACAACCTTCTATGGGTCAATATCCTAGAATTAATATGGTGTGGGATCCATCTCAAATTCAATAGAATTTTCAACCCAATGTGCAGTTACCTAATCAACTTGAACATCCCATAGGTTCTGGTCCAACCCAGCAACCTGTCCAGCCTACCATTCAAATATTTGCACCTGGTTCTGTTCAGCAACCTAGGCCTAGTACACCTAGAACTCCGCCTCAAACTTCTATTGCTGTTGCAACTTCTGTTCAACCTGCCACACCTATTTCTAGAGTATCTGCAGTTCCTGTTTCTACTACCCCTGTATCAGTGAAAATTCTTCAAGTATCTGTGCCACAGTCAAGACCTACAGTTCAGACTACGGTCCAGATGCCTACAGGACAATCTGGTACAAGTACGATTCTCACTAGTCAACCACAATTTACTTATCAACTGTACCAGGGGAAATATCAATTTTGACATACTACACAGACTCTAACATATCAGTATCAGCCGTATCCTGGGTATACTTATCAAGTACCTCAATAACCCCAGTTTGGTCCAGTTAATACTAGTTTCACAATTCCTAATGCACATCCAATTCCATGATATCCTGGATGTCCTCCTCCTGGAACTGGTTTGATCACACAAGGTTATCAAGACCCTAGCCGTCGGTTACCATTCATAGCAACTTTAGATTTACCTGATCTATCGCGCCTTACAAATGATCCCATCTTTTATCTTCCATATTGGCCGCTGATGCCTAATAAGTTGCCCAGTGATATTCCAAAGTTTGAAGGTAATTCAGGAGAAGATCCATCTAATCATGTTATGACTTATCACCTCTGGTGTGCATCCAATCGATGATTCGATTTGATTATGTCTTTTTCAGAGAACTCTCATTGGTCTAGCTGCCAAATGGTACATTGAGTTACCACGAGGCTCATTTAATACTTTTAATGAACTAGCTACTGCTTTCTTAACCCATTTTCAATTACATGTCTGATACGACAATGGTACGAAATTGTTGACTTCATTAAAATAATATACGTCTACGTACATATCTGATCACATTCATGAATGGAGACATAGGAGACGTTTAGTGAAAGTCTTTATTCCGGATCAAATTTTGGCTGAATGGTTTATCAAATAATTATTGCCCAAAATTAATGAAGACGTGGCCAAAGAAGGTGTTGTTACAGAAGAGCAAGTCATTGCTCAAGCTCAGTACCTTGACCTTGTATATACACATTCAGGTACTCTGTATGCAAAATCCCCAATTTACCAAGACCTTATCGGTTAACTACAACTCCTTCAGGATCTCATGCCGCTGATGGTGTAATTGGTTCTGTTAACACTAGCATGAGTAAGAAGAAATCTTCCAAGATGACTTCTCCTATTATGAATTTACTCGATTCACCTAAAGGATATTCTTCCATTGAAACTTCTGTCGATATTCATGTTGCAGAATCATCTACAACTAAACCTAAAACTGGTGGTAA
The DNA here is from genome assembly GCA_034641835.2 of Pinus albicaulis. Classification (NCBI taxonomy): domain Eukaryota; kingdom Viridiplantae; phylum Streptophyta; class Pinopsida; order Pinales; family Pinaceae; genus Pinus; species Pinus albicaulis. The sequence continues at coordinate 1,349,726,158 of CM076579.1, forward strand.
GAATAAAGGTAAGAATAAAAACAAAAAATCATCTTCAAAAGATAAAAATGATAAAACTGAACCAACTGACGATAAACGAAAACCCCGGTATCCTTGTCTGATCTGTGATGAGGATCATTTTACTAAAGAGTGTCTGCATAGAGCCGAGGTATCGAAATTCATTAAGGGTTCGCCCATACCTGCTGTCTTGAAGGATCCCTTTTGCTACTCAAGATAGTAACATGATTAGATCTTCCTCGAATACGATAAAAGATATCTTGATGGTTGTGACGCAATCGCAAGATTATGGTAGTAAAAATTATGTTGGTGGTAAAGAAGCAGAAAATTCTAATTCAACATCAACTACATCTCCCTCAGTTTCTGATCCGTTACAAATCGAGAAACCAAATCCTGACTTAGTAATCGAATCGCCTGCTAAAGGTGTACTTCGTAAATCAGCTTTCAATCCACATGCGAGAGCTGCTCAGAACTACAATATTGTTGAAGAATTGGTGATTTCCCCTTCAGCAATGTCGGCTTTGGAAGTGCTGCAATCATGTCCAGCTCAAAGAAAATTACTATTGTCAGCCATAGGAGCTGTAGATCTTCAGGATTCAAACCTAATGATCTTCGATTTGGAAAATTTTACACCCCGCCTACCTCATCAAATGGCTTTTCAAATTCCAGTTTTAGTCAAAAACAAACATTGCTTTCGTACTGTTATTGATGAAGGGGCTTCTACATGTATCATGTCGTTAAAATGTTGGAAATCACTTGGTTCTCCGACACTTAACCAATCGCCGACTATCCTCAAATATTTTGATGGAAGAGGATTCCATCCGTATGGTATTTTACAGGATCTACCTATAGAGGTCGAAGGAAAAACCATTAATCTCGATGTGGAAGTGGTTGATGCCCCTCTAGATTACAACCTTCTCCTGGGTCGTAGTTGGTCTTACGCCATGACTGTTGTTGTATCATCGGTATTTCGTCTCATCATGTTTCCTCATAAAGGAAAGATTGTTAAAATAGATCAGCTCTCATATTGTTCATCCGACCCAGCCACTACTGATAGCATCCAACATGTCGGAAAATGGACTATCCCTTATAAAGATGTTGGAGTAGGTTTAATTAAAGATTCTGCTTTACTGGGAACTTTTTCCCTGCCTACTCCCAACGTACCACCTCCTATCGCTAATATCAATATGATTACATCAAGTACTATTTCCTTTGATGATCCTTGGATAGTACCTTCAGACTCAAAACTAGTTTCTTTCGATGGCACGATGCCTTTGAGTCCTTTTGAATTAGCATATCAAGCACTACAGTCATTTTCTGATACTCCTTCAACTAACCCTGATCTAGTGAATGTGATCAATGAGGAATCGATTTCGATATCAAGCTCAGCTTCGCCATCCATTCCGGATCCTGTTCAACAAGTATTCAATACTGATGAGAATATTCGTGAATTTTTGTCTATAGAAGAATTACCATGGGAAGATCTACATCATCGATCTTCATTTTTACCTGATCTCGATCATTTTGAAACTGATTTTTCTTCCATTTTTACCGTTGATTATGTCAACGAACCCTGAAATCCTCTCATGAATTCTGATTCTGAATTAAACTTAGCAAAAATTTCTACGACATTTCCTATTGACATCTCAGTGAAACCAGGAATTGTTGAAAACATTCATACAGGTGCTTCTTGTACGCTAGATTAAATTCAAGCATATAAAGCCATATTTCAGGAATTCCGTGACATTTTTGCTTGGTCATATGAAGAAATGCCAAGAATCGATCCATCAATTGTTGTTCATGAAATTAAAACATACCTGGTTGCTAAACCTATCCTACAAATATTACGTCAGATACATCCGCGAAAAGCTGCCGCTATTAAAGCCGAAGTTGAGAAATTACTTCGTGCAGGTTTTATTTATCCAATTCCTTTAACGGATTGCGTATCTAATATTGTTTCTGTTAATAAAAAACAAGGGACAATACGAGTATGTATCGATTATAGGGATATAAATCGAGCTTGTCCAAAAGACAATTATCCAACCCCTTATATCGATCAAATTATTGACGATTGTGCCGAAAGTGAAATGTTTTCGTTTATGGATGGATTTTCGGGCTACAATCAAATCAACATACTCCTTGCTGATCAACCCAAAACAACTTTCATTTGTCCGTGGGGGGATTTTTCTTACTGCAAATTACATTTTGGACTTAAGAACGCTGGCAAAACTTTTCAGAGGGCAATTTCTTATGCATTTCATGACATTAAACACATTGTGCAACCCTATCTCGATGATTTACCTGCTCATTCATTGTGCAGAGCAGATCATCTTACTCATCTACAAGCTATCTTTATGAGATGTAGGCATTATAGGATTCTTATGAATCCTCACAAATGTGTCTTTTGTGTTGAATCTAGACGATTTTTGGGATTTTTTGTCTCAAAGGAAGGCATTCGTGTTGACCCATCGAAGGTTGAGGCTATCATCAATTTACCTTCTCCTTCTACTCTTCGCCAACTCCAAATTTTGCAAGGGAAAGCAAACTTTTTACATCGATTCATTCCTAACTATGCTGAGTTAACCAAAGTTTTTACCAGGTTGTTAAAGTAGAATATTCCTTTCTTTTGGGGTGAGATCGCTGATCGATCTTTTGATGCTCTTAAACATGCGTTGACCCATGCACTGTTATTGCATCCTCCCAATTACAACCAGAATTACTTTTTATACCTAGTAGCTTTCAATTCTACGATTAGAATGGTATTAGTTCAGGAAGATGAATTCCACAACGAACATGTGATTTATTATCTTAGTTGCAATCTGCATCTGACCGAAATCAAGTACTCACATGTGGATAAATTGGCCTTGGCAGCAGTTCAAGTTGTCCAACGATTTCGTCATTACATACTGTTACACAAAACAACAGTGATTTCTGATTGTAACCCTATGATGTATATTTTGACCAGACAATTGCTAGGGGGGAAATACTCCGAATGGATTGTTATCCTACAAGATTTTGATTTGGAATTTAAAAAATCCAAATCAAAGAAATCATTGGTCTTCGTTGAACTTATGTGTGACTTCCCAAATACTGACATAGAAACTGTGGCAGAACATCCGATCACGGATGAATCTTTGTTTCTTATCAGTACCATCGATCCTTGGTATGGAGATATCATCATTTATCTCCAAACCCAAACTTTTCGGCCCGAAATCTCATGGTCACAATGATGAAAAATCCATTTCCAATCTCAACAATATCATATTGTTGGTGACACATTATACCGTCGTGGTGCGGACTCTATTTTCAACGTTGTCTCACTCTTGATGAAGCTGAAAAGGTTTTAAATGACTGTCACTCTGGAGCATGTGGCATTCATATTTCTGGGTATGCCACAACCCAAAATATATTTCACGCTGGCTATTTTTGGTCGTTATTATTTAAAGATTGTATTTCTGCTATCCGAAAATGCCACAACTGTCAAATATTTGATCGCAAGATGCATGCACCACCCGCTCCTCTTCACCCTATAATTGTTGTCAGTCCTTTTGCAAAATGGGGCATTGACTTCATTACATGTAACCCTCACTCGGCCGAGGGGCATGGGTATATTATTCTCGCAGTAGATTATTTTACCAAATGGGCCAAGGCGATGCCTACATTTGTGGTAGATGGAAAAACTACAGCTACTTTCGTGTTCAATCATGTGATTGCTCATTTTGGTGTACCCCAAGTGATAATTACTGACCATGGGAGTCATTTTTGAAACATCATGATGACTGAAATGACTGATCAACTTGGCCTGCACCATGACAGTTCTACACCATATTACCCACAGGCTAATGGTCTGGTTGAAGCTATCAATAAATTTTTAGTCACCATGATCAAACAAATCATCGACATTCATAAATCGAATTGGCATACCATGATTTTTTCGGCACATTGGGCATATCGAACCTTAGCAAAAACATCGACAGGTTTTACCACTTTTCAACTGGTTTACGGTTTAGAATAAGTATTACCGATTGAATGTGAGATACCTTCACTCTAACTAGCCATAGAGTTACTACCAGCCACTTCTGAAGAGAAGAAATGATTTTTGTACTTAGCTCAATTAGATGAGAATCAGCACACCGCTGCATTAGCTACCGAAACTCATGCGAAACAAATGAAAGCTCAGTATGATAGAAGTGTTACACCTCATATTTTTTCAAAAAGAGACCTAGTCTTGGTTTATGATCAAGCTAACGATAAGCTAGGGGCTGGGAAATTTGAACCCATGTGGCATGGTCCTTATATTGTCAAGTGACAGCTTGCAAAAGGGGCCTATGAATTGATTGACTTTGACGGGGTCTCTTTAGGCGAACCCATAAATGGGCTTTATCTAAAGATATATTATGCTTGATTCTTGTGTGGAGATATTCCCTGTATATTAGTTATTTTCATAAGCTAGCGTGTTGTAGATTAGAAGAGCATGCCTAGTTTAAGTGTGCTTTTACTACTATCCCTGCTCATCTGGATCACTCTTGATTTTGCAGATGTTGACGTCCCTTCAAACATACATTGGTTTTGTTGATGGTGCTTGTTGTAGTACACAGAACATTTCTTACGTAGCTTGGGTTATTTATTCACCCACTGATGAGTTAGTGTCTATGCATGGGGTAAGCCTCGGTCAAACGACGAACAATATTGCAAAGTATAGCTCAGTTATTGAGTTATTGTCTAAATCCATTTCGTTTGGAATTCGAAGTTTGATCGTTAGGTTAGATTCTGAACTTGTTGTATTACAATTGAGTAGAGTATATGCAATTAAAAACCCAGTGTTGTTAAGATTAGTTTTGAAAGTTCGTCTCTTGGAACGAGAATTTGATTATATTGAATATCAACATATTCCGAGAAATTTAAACACATTAGCCGATGCAGTAGCTTCTAGTGTTATAAACAGACATTTGCGATAATTAAAGCAGTAGATCAAAATAACATTTGATAACATGTTAAGACAAAAAACTGGAAATAGTAGTAATATCATAGCATAAGAGTAGTGTTTTCAAAAAATATTACATCGTCCTCGATCATAGGTCCAAAAAGCCTTATGATCGAAAAAAAGTGATACAAAAAATGATATAAGTCTACAATATCAATCATCCACTATCTGTGGTGATGATCACAATAAAACACTACAGCCTGTGCCACCTTGCTTAGAAATCTCCTGAACGGTCCCGGAACCCCGATAACATATCTCTGTAAGCAGAGCGGAATGTCATCTATGGTAGTCTCTGGAATATCCTAATTCAACTGCTCTAGATGGTTTTCCAGGTCGGTAAGGACCTCTGCTATCTGATCCTGTGGTGGTGGTGTTGTTGTAGCTGGCTTCCTGTCAAAAGGACAGAGAGTGGCTGGTCGACGTGGACCCACATCTGCATTTGAAATTTTTGTCATAATTTTCTGATGATTCGAAAAAAAAAAAAAAAATTATAATTTAGAACATGTCAAAATGATTCTTACCTGAGTCATCCCACTGTGTCCCTGGAGGAAGAGACATGTCTTGGTCTCTGCGGAAATCTATCCCAGCATAAGGGAAATCTTCTATCATGAAGATTTGGTTCTCTGACCAATGAAAATAAGCTGGAGTAAAACGAACAACCTCACCGCCTTCACTATGATGGACCATCCGAGGCTCTTTGACTCTACCATGATCAACTGAAATCTGTTGTGGAGCAAGTGAAGGAATTATTTCTAGAGCAAATGTGACCACGATCGCTCCATACCCGAAGTTTTTTAACTTCGCGTTTTTTGCTCTAGTTAGTTGGCCTTTGACATTGGCCAACACTGCCTTACACCAATTGAAAATGGTGCCTCTAAAACAGTCAACAGCAGTCTGCATTTGGGATCTTGTAGCAACATGAGGAGTTGCGCTCCCACACAACGTGGTTATGGTAAATGCAACCACTTTGAGCTCAGGATGAATAATGTTTTTTATGTATATGCATTTATCTTTGGGGCCCGCTTCTTCATTGCAAAATTCTTCCTGAAGGCTAGTGACAGACTGGCCACCTGCCCTGGCCCCAAACAAAGAGAGTGGCTCACCCCTCTTTGATAAACCAGTGAGAAATTATATATCTTGCAGCTCAATTTCGAGCCGGTGACCTCCAATTATAAAGAATTTTTCTAGTACGTCCCATTTATTTACTAGCCAAGTAAGCAAGTCTACTTGAGCCCTCATACCCTGAATGGCCCAAAATTTGTACAAACCACATTCTCTTAAAACACATAATGTGGGAAGATGTAACATGGCCGCATCATCAACCTCCTCATGCTCACATTTTCTCCACTCAAGCATTGTAAATATCCTGCAATGGACAAATTGAAATATTAGAAACAATTTGAGTGGGAAAATTTGGTTTAAATTGGGAGATTTATTCATTTTATTTTTTCTTACGGTGCCTCCGCACTTTTTTCATAAAAACAGTGCATGGATCCGCATGTATATTATGCATAAGGTGCGGTACCATGACATTTTTTCCTTTACAAAATTATCGGGGTCTCCAGGTTCCATGTGTTTTACCTGCGGACCCCCGTGAGTGAATTTTTGAACATATTTTCCTCCTAAAAAATAAATTTAATCCCTAAATTGAGAAAGTAAAAAGAAAAAAATGAAGGTAAGGATGATGTGGATTACCTGGAACTGATGGTTTTCGATTTTGACAGGCGAATCTTCCGTAATCTCCTCCAGAACGTTTTTTACCAAAAGCTCTTAATTTTCACTCTAAAGTCAAATGGTAAAAATGATTTAGAAAAACTCGTTTTTATAAGATTTTTTGAATAAATAAAATGTAATTTTGTTTATTTTTCACTTTGAAAGGTTGTTTTCCAATTTATTTTTATTAATCATAAATAGGTATGTTTAATTTTTGAATTTTTGTGTAGAATACAAGATTTTTTGGGTAAAATGGTCCTTTTGACAAAACAAGTACATTTTGATCACTTTTTCAAACTCGGTAAAAATTATGAAAAAGCGAAATCTATGATTACATTTTTATCACTTTTTTGAACTCGTTAAAACTTACAGAAAAAGCAAAACTACTGAGTATAATTTTATCACTTTTTCGGACTCTTTAAAATTACAAAAAAGCGAAACCTTGGAGTTCTCTTTTAAGCCCTTTTCAGACTCTCTAAAAATGAAAAAATTGCCGAGTACTTGACTATTCGAACTCGTTAAAGGAAATGAATAGTCGTCCTTTCCGTATAGGTTTACCCCTTTTCCAGACTGAAATGGACTATTTACGAAAAAGGTATACGTTGGTTGAACATGGTCAATAGAGTTATCTCCTATATTATTTTATCCTTTTTCGAGCTTGAGAGACTAAATTTACGAAAAAGTACACCCACAGATTTTTCTTAAGTTTTTTCTCCTGACTCCCTAAAATTGAAAAACACCGAGTTTCTCCTATATTGTACTTGTTAAAAATTAACAGTAAAGGACCTGTCGATTACAAATAGGAACGAACCACTCCTTCTTAGGTTCGATTTTAAACTAAGTTGGACTCATCTGAAGGATGAGCTTATATAATAAGCAAATGTTATCATCCTCAATCTTGTCAAAAATAAAGAGGTACTTGCCAAAAATGGTGGGGGAAAAGAGAGAAAACTAATCCGTTTGTCACACTTTGTTTAAAAAGCAGTTTACTACTCTTGAAGACGACACTTTTTGTCACACTTCTACCTGGGTTGGAAAAATCCTTTGCCTATCAGTTAATCAAACCATATTGAAAGTCTTCAACCAGTTTCTAGGTATTAGCTTTAGGCCAATTGTCACCAAACCATCTACAGTGTCGTTATGTGTTCAAGAGGACAGTTTAAATAAACCATTCATTTGCAAACATTTGTCTCCATTTGCATTGACCATCCCTGAGTCAGTCCTTGCAAAATATTTCTACAAAACTTGATCTAATGGTTTCATGTCGTGGGATTTCCTACGACATATCACTTTCTATTGACGACAGCTCATCATCTAGGAAATTGATCTAGAATCCTTCAATACCTTGGAATATGCATGCCTTAATGGCAGGTTTCTTGCCTTCAACGACAGGTTGCATCATTGACCTTCATTCGAACGATTCTGTGAAATTTTCAACTTCAGATCATTTATTCACATTCCATGGATTGTACTGAGTACTTTGAGAGCCATTTTCATTATTGGTGGTTTCTCTCACATTTGTTAACAGTTCACATCATTGACTGGTAATCAAGTGGTTTCTACCATGTTTGACTTCAACACAATCAATCACATGGATAGAATCATACTAGTTCGGGTAGCAGAAATCAAGACCCTGGATCTAGTTTCCACCATCCAGGCTACGAGGAGTTTTATTATTCATTATGATGTAGACTATTCATAAACAGATGGTTGCATCCATACTGTGTCTACATTATTGATGTGATAGTAAAATCATTTCTACATCAGAACAAGTTTGATCTGAGTATGGGAATGCCTACCTCAACGATGATATATATATATGTGTGTGTGTGTGTGTGTGTGTGTGTGTGTTTTTCATTGAATGTTTTTACAGGATTCTGACTAGGGTGCCCACAAGCTAATCCTCGAAATGATAAAGCACATCACTCTTCGAATGGTCTCAGACTTCGCACTTTAGGGGGCAATCTGTTACACTAAAAATGTCACCATGACATTTTACTGTCTATATGGGTTCATCATTACTCATAAAATACTCCCTTAGAAGTCTACAAACATCAAGTTCCTAAAACCAAGCCTTGAAATTGAGACAAAAGCTTATAAAAGTCATAAAATACTTGTACCGCACTTTCTCTTAGTATTACCTGCAGTGCCGCATTTGTTTGTTCTAGAACATGTGGAACCGGCCGCACTTTTTCTTAATTCAAAGTGCAGATTGCTGTAAAAATTAAAATGAAGGCGGAAGTAAAATTTGGAAGCCCAATTGGTTGAATTTGGAAGCTTCTGGAAGCAATTATTCGGTGGAAAGTTCGCTCCTTTCATGTACATTCATCCCTCCATTAAAGGAGCCTACCCCTTGGTATGTGGAACTTAATCCCTTTGAAAGAGGTTCCTATCCCCTCTTATTTGGAGCTGCAACCTCTTCTCTTTTGCTATAAATTGAGGCCATATTTAGGGGAGTTAGGCTTTGAGATTTCTTGAGGAGAATTGCTGGAAAAACTCAGACTCTCTTAACTGATTACCATATGGGAATGATTACACACGCATGTGTATGTTAGTTGAGAGAGTGAAAAGGCTTGTCAAAGTAGAGGAAACGCTTTTTCCGGACCCCGGAAGGACCTGTACGACATCAAGGCAAACACGGTTGTAAGGCTCCTTTTTTCATTAAAGATAATACAAATGGATCCTGTTTTCTCAATGAGTTGTTTATTTAAATGGCTTATTTCTTGAATTCCTTAATCATAAAGATAGATTTATGGTTTATGAATTAGTCTATATTATGTAGGTGCTTCTGATTCTTTTATGTTGTTGATTGCAGATCCTGAAAGGAGACGTATTCAAAGCGACAGGAAAGAAGACTACGATCAGCGCTAGACTACAGGTAAGTCCTAAATCCTTCATTATAGATAATTATGTTGGAAATACTGAGAGGGGGGGTGAATCAGTATTCCTTTCAATTATAGCATTAGTTAATCTTCAATTATTATTAGTGTTTGTACAATGATAGCAGCAAACAAGAGGAACACAAATGCACACAGTTTTTAAGGTGGAAACCCACTCCGGGACAAAAACCACCTAATGCTTTTCTCATAATTCTTTAATATTCAACTCTAATTGAAAATAAAGCTCCAACTTCCTAGAATCTAGAAAAGAATTCTTCTCCAGCTCCCACTAGATGGATGCTCCAATGCCCGAGATTCTTCAGTAGTCAACTGAAGGGATGCCCCAACACCCAATGAGCTACAACTCACCCTAGCACCACCCTACCACCCTATAGAAGAATGGACTCCCGTACCAAGGAAAATGGTCCACTTTACAATGATATAGAATGATGTAGAAGAAGAATATATACTAGACCATAACCCCAAATTTTACACAACCACCTAATGATGATCCTAGACCTCCCAACACTGCCTCTTCAACCCTTGGCAGATAGATACTAGTACAATTTGTACAATAATGTATTTACAATGACTAAGTACAATGATACCTTTACAATTATTGTATGCGGTACTGCCCACTTGAAGACTTCATATGATGAAATTCTTGCTACTATTATGCACCTTGGTTGATGCTCTTATCATGCTACCCTCTGTTGCACCTTGCTTTGCTTTGTTGTCGTAGAAATTCTGGTCCTTTGCAACCCTTGACAACACATGATCTAGCTTTTTCTTGCCTTCTAGGAGCTCGATATTGAATCTGGTGTCTCTGTTATTTCAGATCCTCAATATCTAATTTTTGGTCCTGTAGTATTCCTCTGAGTCATATTCCAATTCCACAGGTCTGACCCAATTTGGATTCTTCAAGGGAGAGTTATACCCAATCTCTCACAATGCCCTAATTAAGGACTGTTTTAGAAGAGTGCACTTGTACGACATGCCACGTGTCATTGTTTCTTCATTTGTCTCTGAAATTGATAGAGAAAAAATTACAGACTGTGCACTATCCTCCACTTTTTACGGAATTCCAATCCAATACCCAGAGACAGATTTATGACAAGTTTACCAAGGTCACTTCTTTGAGATGAATTTCAAGAGCCTGCAAAAACCCTGACTTCCACAGATCATATCTCCAAAAATATTGCACACCTTGATCTGAAATTTTTATTGCAGCTTCCTTAGGATTTCAGCTTCACCTCATAAAAATTTCAGCTTCTGAACCTTTGTAGAAAAAAATTTAGAGCGAAAATTCCACGATGACCTGATTCAGATGGTCGAATCCCTTGCATAAGGAGGAAATGAAGATCAAAATTTATATGAATGCTTAAGTTGAGAGGAGTTTCAACAAGTGAACGTGGGAGGAATTTTAGGATCTTAAAAAATATTAATTATTACTTTTCAATGACCCATGCCCAAACCCCATGGGGTTTTAGCCCACTAACTGGGGTACAAACTTCAAACATGAATAACTCTCAAACCGTGAAGAATTACATAGTGTGCCATATATCAACGGATACATCTCGACAATTAGAAACCATAAAATCATTATTGGCCCAGAATATATTGATTTTTTAGGTCAAAAATCCCATGCAATATTGGGTTAACCCTTGGTGCTGCTTGGGTTGACATCAATGACGACCGCTGATCAACAATCTCCCCCTTTGACATCAATGGCAAAGGGTAACTCCCCCTAAAACACAACCACCCACCCTATGGACCTGTACACACTTCCACTCCCCCTAACACACAACCGTCCTGCAGACCTGTAATCTAATGAGAACTTGGGAGTATCCCAAGATTTTGACGAAGATATTCAAATGCTTCACGAGGTAAAGGTTTAGTGAAGATATCAGCAATTTGTTCTTTTGTACGAACATACTCAAGTTTGATATTCTTTTCAGCGACTTGTTCTCTAACAAAATGATATTTGATCAGAATGTGTTTTTTTTTTTTAATGCATGACAGGATTCTTGGAGAAGCTGATGGCACTAGTGTTGTCACGGAATATGGGAATAGGCTCATTGAATTGTACTTGAAGATCTTGCAAAGTTTGTTTCATCCAAAGGACTTGAGTACAACATGATGCTGCTGCAATGTATTCTGATTCTGCTATAGATAACGAGATTGAAGTTTGTTTTTTTCTCAACCATGATACGAGACAACCTCATAGATAGAATGCTACTCCACTAGTACTGTTAAATTCATCAACGCTTCTTGCCCAATCTGCATCTGTAAAGGTTTGAATAATGATATTGTTACCCTTGGGATACCACAATCCATATTCTTCTGTGCCCTTTAGATACCGAAGAATTCTTTTGACAACAATAATATGTGATTCTTTTGGTGCTGCTTGGAATCTTGCTACTTGTCCAACTGCTTGCATAAAATCTGGCCGAGATTGTTACATATAGAAGACTACCAATCATAGATCTGTACAACCTCTGATCCACATCCTTAGATGAGTCGTCTATGCTCAATTTGCAACTTGTTACCATCGGAATAAGGACGGGTTTGCAATCTTCCATTTTGAATTTCTTGAGCATTTCCTTGATGTACTTGGCTTGACATATAAATATTCCTTTCTCTTACTGAGATATTTGAAGCCCTAAGAAGTATGTCAACTCACCAAATAAATACATCTCAAACTCACTTTGCATCTTTCTAGAAAATTTCTTACTTAGTCAATCATCATTGCTACCAAATATTATATCATCCACATATACCTCAACAATTGTTAAATTATATTTATCTATTTGTACATAAAGATTGCTATCAACAGTACCTTTCTTGAACCCTTGTTGACATAGATATCCATCAAGATGAGCATACCATGCTCTAGGAGCTTGCTTGAGACCATATAGAGCCTTCTTTAACCTGCAGACATAGTCTTCTTTTTGTGATAGTAGAAAACCTTCAGGTTGTTCGATGTAAACTTCTTCTTCTAATTCTACATTCAAAAATGCTGACCTAACATCCATTTGGTAGACTTTGATTTTTCTTGAACATGCATAGGCGAGAAACATTTGGATGGCTTCCATTCTGGAAACTGGTGCAAATGTTTCGTCGAAATCAATTCCTTCCACTTGTGCATAGCCTTTGCAAACCAATCTTGCTTTGTTTTTGGTAACCTGCCCATCTTCATTCAATTTGTTCCTGAACACCCATTTAGTCCCAATGAAATTTTTATCTTTTGGTCATGGAACTAATTCCCAGGTGTTATTCTTCTCAATTTGATCCAATTCTTCATTCATAGCTGCTACCCAATGTTCATTTTGGCTGGCTTCCTCAAAACTACTAGGCTCAAAGGTTGCTAGAAAAGCAACGTGAGCTTGTTGTGATGAACAAAGTTGTCGACCTTCATTTATGTCACCAATGATTTGATTTGATGGATGGTTCTTTTGAATCCACTCTTTTGTTCTCCTTGGAGGAGCTTCTTGTTTTTGTTCTGGTATATCTTGATGATCATTGTTTACTTCTTCCTCGTTGATAGTTGCTTCTTGTTCTACAATTTTATCTGTGTCTTTTTCAGCCTCTATCTCAAGTTTCAAATATTCTAGATCCTCATCATTACTCACTAGAACACCATCTTCGTCAAATGTAAAATTTATGCTCTCCACTATATGTTTTCGTCTTAGATTATAGAATTTATAGGCCTTTCTTTTACGTGAGTAACCAAAAAAGATACCTTCATCAACACGTGATTCAAACTTACCAAAATTTTGACCTTCTCTTTTGATATAACATTTTATTCCGAAGATTCTGAAATATTTTACATTAGCTGGTTTTCCTTTCCATAATTCATATGGATTCTTGTTGCAATTATTTCTGAGAAGACTTCGGTTGATAATGAAGACTGTCATATCAATTGCTTGAACCCAAAATTTTTCATCCAATTTTGAGTCCTTCAACATTGCTCTACCCATTTCCTATACAGTGCTATTCTTTCTTTTAGCAACTCCATTTTGCTGAGGTGTTCTTGCTGTTGAAAATTTCCTTTTTATTCCATTTTCGTCACAGTATTGCTGAAATAATTTGGAAGTAAATTCTCCACCATTATCTGATCTTAAACATTTTAGTTTCAAATAAGTTTCATTTTCAACCAACTCCATGTAGATCTTAAAGCACTCAAATGCTTCAGATTTTTTCTTTAGGAAACTAACGGCTGTCATCCTGGTATAGTCATCTATCATTAACATGAAATATAATTCTCCGTCTAAGCCTTTTGTTCTCACAGGACCACATAGATTAGTATGTATCAATTCCAATGGATGTGATGAAAACTGTTCTTTTGTTTTAAATTGGACTTTTTTCTGCTTGCCATGCCGACATGCCTCACATAGTGTGTTGGAAGGTTTTGAGATTTTCGGCATTTCTCGTACTGCTTCCTTTTTGCTTATCCTGACAAGATTTTCAAAGTTTATGTGACCCATTCATTTGTGCCATAACCAACTTTCATCTTCTTTAGCTAGTAGACATGCTTTAGTTGCTTCATCCAGAACATATATGTCATTTGGAGCTCGACTTGCTGTAGCCACAATTTTACCATACCTGCCTTTCCTGATTTCACATTTTGTGGAGTTGAATAGCATTATGTGTCCTTGATCACACATTTGTCCAACACTAAGCAGATTGTGATTCATGTTTTCGACCAATAGAACATTCTTGGCTATAAAATATTTGCTTCCGAGAGTGACAGTACCTGATCCTATAACATTTGAAGATCCATCATTTCCAAAGGATATGGTTCCATCCTTCTCTTTCGGAGATACAAATTTCTTTCTATCTCCAGTCATATGCATTGAGCAACCACTGTCAACATACCACACATCCTTATTTTTTTTAGCCTTGAGAGCGAGAGCATAATTATCAGTCTTCTTCTTCTTCCATGTTCATTCATTTTGTGGCTTCGAAGATTCTTCTGGAGGATTTTCAAGTCTGCAGTCTCTGGCTATGTGTCCAAAGTTCTAACATTTGTAACATTCCATATTATTTCTTAAATGTTCAAATCTATTGATGTTTCGTTGAGCCCTGGGAGGTTCATATTTGAAGAATCTCTTGGAATTTTATTGGTTCCTAGGGTACGTGCGACATTCTACAGCTTTATGACCAAATTTTCCACATGAATAACAATAGCCATGAAAAATATGTTGGTACCTGGATGAAAATCTTTGTCGAGGAATCGTCTTCCAAGGATGTGCTTGTGAATCTGGTCCAATGAATTCTACATGTATGTCAGATCTCATAGGTTCATTGTATTTTGTTGTAGAAGGTCCTGCTTCTTCTTCTTTGTAACCAAGGCCAGTTCTATCGTTGTAAGATCATTAATTGTTGATGAGTTCTTCCAATGCCCTTGAGTTGTTGGCATAGTTTTGGATAGTTTTCCCCTTCTTCACTTCCTTACGCAGCGAGACTACTTTGGCTTCTAATGCTTCCCTTTCTTGGTTGCTTTCTTCCAACTTCTTTTGAAGTGACTCTTCAATACATTTGTGTTCTTCAACCTCAACTTTGAGACCTTGAACTTGTTCTTCAAGAGTATTGGAACGGATCTTCTCAGCATTGAGCTCTTTTATAAGCTTGATTGCCTCCTCATAAAATTCTTCTATGGTCAACCCTTCTTCTTCATTGTTTGATACTTCTTGTTTATTGTGCTTGGCCATAAACAATACTTTCTCATTGGCTTCTTCTTTGTTGTCACTTTCTTCATCCGATGATTACGTATCTTATTTAGAGAGAAAGTTCCTTTTGGATCCTTTATTTTTGCCTTGCTTGTTGAATTTCTTAAAGCCTTTCTTTCCTTTTGAGTTGCCATCACTTTTGTTCGGACATTTTGCTACGAAATGCCCAACCTCACCACAACCAAAACATATCAATGGAATTTTACCTTTGAATTTTCCCTTACCAGGTTTTAGTTTTCTCGTAAAGTAAGCATATTCTTCATCTGAAAGACCTTCTCCATCATCTCCCTTTTCTTCACACTTGTAGGTGCATGTCATTTCAATTGAAGGTTGTTTGTCCTTATTGGTTTGCTTAGATGCAACGAACGCAGTTTCTAGATTTGAAGTACCCTTTTCTTCATCAAGTCTCATTTCATATGCTATGAGAACTCCATGTAATTCTTCCTTGCTGAGTTTGTCCAGATTTGCACTATATTCTAAGACCGATACCTTTGGTTTGAATCTCCTTGGTAATGTTCTAAGAATCTTCCGTATAATAGTCTTCTCGTCAACTGGCTCTCCCAATCCTTCCAGAGTATTGGTTATTTCATCAATGTATTGGAAGTATGCAGCAATGTTGCAATCTTCTTTCATTCTAAGTTGCTCAAATTTTTCTCTATAGATTTGAATCTTTGCTTCTTTGACATTTGAGTCACCTGCATATATATTCTCAAGCTTGTCCCATACATTTTTGGCAGTTTTACAACCCAACACCTTATGATAAGCAAATTCAATAAGTCCACTGATAATAATATTCTTTGCTTTTGCATCATTTACCAAATTCTTCTTACCTTGTTCATCCGCAGTTGATGTAAATCCATTTTGAACAGTGTCCCATACTTCGTAACCTTGCGCCAAGAGATAGACCTCCATTCTTCCTTTCGAAAGTGCATAATTATTTTCATTGAATAGAGGTACACCATTCTTGGTATGCTCCATGACCTCCTTCCAGCTGTTAAACTGCTATTGAAGGAACCAAGATCTGATACCAATTGTTGGAAATACTGAGAGGGGGGGTGAATCAGTATTCCTTTCAATTAGAGCATTAGTTAATCTTCAATTATTATCAGTGTTTGTACAATGATAGCAAAAAACAAGAGGAACACAAATGCACACAGTTTTTAAGGTGGAAACCCACTCCGGGACAAAAACCACCTAATGCTTTTCTAATAATTCTTTTCAACTCCAATTGAAAATAAAGCTCCAACTTCCTAGAATCTAGAAAAGCATTCTTCTCCAGCTCCCACTGGATGGACACTCCAACGCCCGAGATTCTTCAGTAGTCAACTGAATGGATGCCCCAACACCCAATGAGCTACAACTCACCCTAGCACCACCCTACCATCCTATAGAAGAATAAAAGAAGAATGGACTCCCGTACCAGGGAAAATGGTCAACTTTACAATGATATAGAATGATGTAGAAGAAGAAGATATACTAGACCATAACCCCAACTTTGACACAACCACCTAATGATGATCCTAGACCTCCCAACACTGCCTCTTCAACCCTTGGCATATAGATACTAGTACAATTTGTACAATAATGTATTTACAATGACTAAGTACAATGATACCTTTACAATGATTGTATGCAGTGCTGCCCACTTGAAGACTTCATATGATGAACTTCTTGCTGCTGTTATGCACCTTGGTTTCTACTCTTGTCATATGCTAATTCCCATCGCACCTTGCGTTTCTTTGTTGCCGTAGAAAGTCTGGTCCTTTGCAACCCTTAACAACACATGATCTAGCTTTTTCTTACCTTCTAGGAGATCGATATTGAAACTGGTGTATCTCTGTTATTTCAAATCCTCAATATTTGATTTTTAGTCCTATAGTATTTGTCTGAGCCTTCTTTCCAATGCCATAGGTCTGACCCAATTTGGATTATTCAAGAGAGATTTATACCCAATCTCTCACAATGCCCTAATTAAGGATTGTTTCAGCAGAGTGCACTTGTACGGCGTGCCACGTGTCACTGTTTCTTCATTTGTATCTGAAATTGATAGAGAAAAAATCAAAGACTATGCATTATCTGCCACTTTTTATGGAATTCCAATCTGATACTCAGAGAGAGAGTTATGACGAATTTACCAAGGTCACTTCTTTGAGATGAATTTCAGGAGCCTGCAAAAAAACCCTGACTTCCACAGATCATATCTCCAAAAATATTGCGCACCTTGATCTAAATTTTTTAGTGAAGCTTCCTCAAGATTTCGGCTTCACCTCATAAAAATTTCAGCTTCTTAACCTTCGTAGAAAAAAATTTAGAGCGAAAATTCCATGATGACTTTGTTTGAGATGGCAGTATCCCTTGCATAAGGAGGAAATGAAGATCTGCAATTTATGTGAATGCTTAAGTTGAGAGGGGCTTCAACAAGTGAACGTGAGAGGGATTTTAGGAGCTTAAAAAATATTAATTATGACTTTTCAATGACCCATGCCCCAACCCCATGGGGTTTTAGCGATAGCGGGGTACAAACTTCAATTGGCATTAACTCTCAAGCGCGAAATTACACGATATAGAATATATCAAAGGAAACATCTCGACAAGTAGAAACCATCAAAAGAATTATTGACCTAGAATATATTAATTTGGTAGGTCAAAAATCCCATGCAATATTAGGTTAAACCCTGGTGCTGCTTGGGTTGACATCAATGACAACCGCTGATCAACAAATTCTAGATCAAATATAATCTAGAGAAAGTAGTTTACATCTATATGTTCGTTGCTAGTTATCGTAGGATACTAGGGAGAGTTGTCTTGTCCGCAAGAATGATTTATCCATCTAACATGATCCATGAATTTATGAAATTTAGAAGGACCATGCTTCTGTCCAAAAGGAATCAAATTCCATTCATAATGTCCAGAGGCGGCACTAGTTGCAGTTTTGAAATGATCTTATTCCCTAAATGATACATGCCAGAAACCATACTTCATATCAAACTTGGAAAATATTTTTTATCTTGCAATTCTTGTTATTAGACTCCCTTTATGGGGAATAGGAAAGTGTCATAAACCAAAAAATTATTGAGAAGCCTATAGTTGATAACTAATATTAGTATTCCTCTAATTTTTTATGAATTATTATTTACATAGAACCCATAACAGTTCCAGGGATTAATAGATTCTCTTATTAGCTTCTTTCTTAACAAGTATTGGATTTCCTTTTGGCATAGTTTTCTATACTCTTCATTTATTTGAATTTCTCTTCTTTTACAAGGTTTTCCTACATACTCAAGTTTATATGGTAGTTCCAAAAAATATTGTTTCTTATGCAAAAAGGAATTTGGTTCTTTTGCACAAAATTCTATTTCTAATCAGTGTTTCACTTCATTTATCTTTTTTATGACATCTGATTGTTTCAATCTTTCATCAATTCTCAGATAGGATTTCAGTTCACTAAGTGTATAAATTATATAGCTTATGTGTTATATATCCAAGATTCTCCTGATCACACACTATTTTAACTTCATGCACAATACAGAATCTATTCCACCATTGATCATCACATGCGGAAATTAAATCAATTGTAATGCACACATGAAACCATAAAAATTCAAACACATTAACACAGTTGTTTAACGGGAAAGCCTGAAGTTGAAAACCCCAACTATCATATATTATGTATCATGGAGATCATGTAACAATCTCATACAAATCTTAGTACATAAAGCTCTCAGTACAATACAATCGTCACACACTATCATGAAGAAATCTAAAAATCCTTGCACCAATCTCTACCCTCCTGCTAGCCTGCCTCCACTGCGCAATCCAAGCTAATTACAAAGACCAATTCAATGCAATCCCACTCTCCTTGACTGCGTGATTATCATTGGCAACTCCAATGTATATGTAGATGCAATCCATGCATCACTAGTAGTCACAATGGATAGTCTCACTTGCTCTTTCACCTATCTCTCCATTGGTCTCCACTGAAACTGCCATGCACTGTAGTTAATTGATGTATTCTTCAGTTGATTAATGAGCTATTATTTAGTGAATTAATTAACTATTTAATTCACACCACTCTCACTAGTGCATCAATCAATTAGACTAGATACAACTAGCTCAACTGAGTCTAACTGAGTTAAACTAAATACAACTCCATGAACTACTCTTCCAACTCTGTCATAACTTTGCCACTTCAGTTCTAACTGAGTCCTCCATGCATGAACTCTAGTAAACCCTTAGGAATTGCGTAATTCCTTCAACCTACTGATTTGACAAATCTGTATACTGAAATTAAGTGCTCCAAGAGAATAAGTTTTTTTTTGTTGTCAGATTATTATTAAGAGCTAATAATAACCGACATGCATCTATTTTTGGATCAACGATCTATAAATAGACTTCGCCCAATCTTCTAAAAATAGAATTTCATCTATTTTCCACATTTGAACAACCATCTAAAAATAGCATCCTGCAACTTATAGAATATGCTCACCATGTATAAAAATAGACATACACCTAAAAATAGCCTGTGTGGGCCCCACCTAGTTTAGGTGATTATTTTCCAACTAGGATCAAGGATGATTTTTTAGGATGCCTCCTTCATTGTCTCTTGTTGCAAACTTCAAAACTCCCTCTCAACAAGAAAGGCTTGTCTTTGCATGCGACATGCAACTCCATGCATTCGCCCTGCAACCTTTTCGAGCGCCCTGCAACTCCATGCATTCGCTCTGCAAATCTTGCTGCAACACTTCCGAAATTGAATAGCCTCCAAACAAATGAATCAGTATAATGCATCTATCATAAAAATCTTTGAATTCTATTGGTACCAACTGCACATGTCTTCAGGAACCACTGCGCTATTGAACTCTGAACCCATGCACTCTACACTTGTTGTCAACTCTGAACTGCACTCTGGTATCTAACACTGTCACTTTGATCTGCCTGCATCAATCCAACTGATCATGCTACTGCTGCTCTATGGGCACCTCGTAGCCAGGTTCAATTCATGAGATCCACACCATCTCCATGAATCCTTCCCAGAAATCTCCTCTTGGTATTAATCATGCATGTCGCCCCTCCTCTCACCTGGTGGTATAGTTGCATGCACTCCCTCTGCCCATCTGGCACGAAATTTCTCTACATGAGTGGTTTCTCCCACTCCATGATCCTCATCTTGTGGCTGCTCCACATCCCGAGGTTCACTCCTACCTGCATGCAAATCTAGCTCCCTCTCAAGCTTCAATTGCATGTCTTTCTTACACTTCCCAAAAGTAGGAAGCTCCGTATAAATCCCATCTACTTCAAGTCTGTAGAGATTCTTCGCTCAAATCCCAACCTTCTTGACTTGTCTTGTCGCTTTGTTCTGAAGGAAAATTTTTCCTTCACTAAAGACAACATCATACCCTTTATCCTCTAACATTGCGACTGAGATTAAATTCTTCTTTAAACCTGGAACATGCGCTACATCTTGTAAAAGAATGAGTTTACCTGACTCCCTCTGAAAGGTAATGGTACCAATGTCGGTCGCATTGTATCATCCATTGTCGCCCAACTCAACATGCAACTGGACATCTCTCTCCACCAAGTCACTCAAAAGATTCACATCTCCCGTCATGTGAAAGGAAGCACCACTATCAAAGTACCACCCCGATCCCAATGCACTAGACACCATGCATGCGATCAATGAGGATTCAAGCTCAAATTGCAAGGAAAGAGCCTCACCAACTACAGCTCCAGCAGCCTACTTGTTATTCTTCTTCTGTGGACAATTAGTGGCGAAATGCCCATGTTCGTGATAGTGAAAACACTTCACTTTCGACATGTCACGCTCTTTGCCATCCGCACCGGATTGAGAAGTATTTTTCTTCCCCTTTCCTTTTCTTTCTTTGGCAGCCAAAGCACAATCCTCTTCATCATCATTCTTTGATGAAGAGCCATCCCTGGTACTCTGCCTTATCTCCTCCTGCACAAGATCCGACCAAAGTCGCTCCCATCCTGGTAGTTTCCCCCGTCCATTGATAGAGTCCTCATAGCTATGCCAACTCTTCGGAAGCCCAAGGAGACCCAAGATCACCAAGTCCTCTTCATCCACACTGAATCCTACACTCCCAAGATCATCCCTGTAGTGGAAAAACTTTGTCAAGTATACTGTAATAGTGTCATTCTTCTCCATTTTTATTTTTCTGAGCTTGTCTTTAAGCGCCAACTTCCTCTGGTCACTTATGCTTTGGAACAAGTCTGTCAAAGCCTTCAACATTAATAATGGAGTGGCTTTAACATGAAGGCTGGACACTATGTGGTCCTTCAAACCTTCCAACAGAATTCTTCGACACTTTGCTACCTTCTTTTTCCATGTGTCAAGTGCGGCTGCATCGCTAGAACCCGGCTTAGGAACATTGCTATCGATGAACTCCTTCAGCCCATTATCCTCCAGAACCACCTCCATCATGTCCTTCCATGCAATATAATTCAAGCTCCCATCAAGGGCATACTCCAATCGCAATCCATTGAAACACATTTCAATGAATGCTCAACTTCGACACCAAGAAAACACTGCAGCAAATTCGAATTCCACCAGCACAAAACTCAACCGCTTCAATAATTGCAATCTCCTCCAATGATCAACTACTCTGATACCATTTATAAATTATATAAATTATGTGTTATATATCCAAGATTATTTTGATCACACACTATTTTAACTTCATGCACAATACAGAATCTATTCCACCATTGATCATCACATGCAGAAATTAAATCAATTGCCATGCACACATGAAACCATAAAAATTCACACACATTAACACAGTTGTTTAACGGGAAAGCCTGAAGCTGAAAATCCCAACTATCATGTATTATGTATCATGGTGATCATGTAACAATATCATACAAATCTTAGTACATCAAGCTCTCAGTACAATACAATCGTCACACACTTTCATGAAGAAATCTGCAAATCCATGCACCAATCTCTACCCTCCTACTAGCCTACCTCCACTGTGCAATCCAAGCTGATTACAAAGAAAAATTCTATGCAATCCCACTCTCCTTGACTTCATGATTATCATTGGAAACTCCAATTTATATGTAGATGCAATCCATGCGTCACTAGTAGTCACAACGAATAGTCTCACTTGCTCTTTCACCTATCTCTCCACTGGTCTCCACTGAAACTGCCATGCACTGTAGTTAACTGATGTATTCTTCAATTGATTAATGAGTTATTATTTACTGAATTAATTAACTAATTAATTCACACCACTCTCACTATTTTATCAATCAGTTAGACTAGATACAACTAGCTCAACTGAGTATAACTGAGTTAAACTAAATACAACTCCATGAACTACTCTTCCAACTCTGTCATAACTTTTCCACTTCAGTTCTAAATGAGTCCTCCATGCATGAACTCCAGTAAACCCTTAGGAATTGCGTAATTCCTTCAGCCCACTGATTTTACAAATCTGTATACTGAAATTAAGTGCTCCAAGAGAATAATTTGTTGTTTATTGTCGGACTATTATTAAGAGATAATAATAACCAACATGCATCTATTTTTAGATCAGTAATCTATAAATAGACTTCGCCCAATCTTCTAAAAATAGAATTTCATCTATTTTCCACATTTGACCAACCATCTACAAATAGCATCCTACAACTTATAGAATATGCTCACCATGTATAAAAATAGACATACACCTAAAAATAGCCTGTGTGGGCCCCACCTAGTTTAGGTGATTATTTTCCAACTAGGATCAAGGATGATGTTTCAGGATGCCTCCTTCATTGTTTCCTGTTGCAAACTTCAACAGATGTTTAAGCCTTTTCTCAGAATTCCCTATTTCTTGCATTGATTTTATCGTTGTAGAAACTTTGGGTGTTGATACAAAAGGAAGCTTGATTGCCAACAGATATCCATCATGGTGTGGAATAAAAATAAAATATCATAATTTTCCATCATCTAATCTTGTTGAACCATGTGGTTCAACAGCTTCTAGGAATGGATTTCCTAGGATGCAATCGACTGGAATATTACCAATTGCAAATTTTACATTCATTCAATAGTCTTTGAGGAAAATAGTTGCTTTGGGGACCTCATAGTGAAAATTGAATTCTTCTTCTGCTAATATGATTACCTCTCTTTGGGACCTTGTCCAATATCTGGCATGGATAGACCTTTTATTTAACACTTTAACGTCTTCTCCTATGTCTAAAAGAGTCTTTAAAGTAAAAACTTTGCCTTGGATCTTAATTTGGATCATAGCATGGTATTGTTGGTGTTGGAAAACTATGATTTTCATGCTATATATTCCTAAAAAATATTTAGATTTGGCCTCATAGATTTTTACCTTTGAATTCTTTTGAAAGGAAGGAAAACTTTCTTCACTCTCTAGGAATTTTCCTTTCTCTAATTTAGAGACCTTGTTCTTAAGTTCAATAATTTTTTTCTTTATATTTTAATCTCATGGATGACTTCATTCAGGGTTAGAATCCTTTTCTTATCCTGCTTATGAATTCATTAGAATGATTTTTTATTTTTCTCATATGATACAAAAATGGAATTTGGAATATAAAAGCATACATTTGAGTGAATATCCCTTTGTTCATCAAGGGAGTGGCCAAATTTGGAATAAAAAGATACATTTGAGTGAAGAAAAAATAAAAATGGATTTTGGAATAGTACCTTTGTTTGTAGTTGTTGAAAAAGAACCCTGATTTTTAATCATTTTTTGGAAGAAAGACTCCATCAAATTTTTTTTCATTTATCCTTCAGGGAGCATCTTCATGCCTATAAGAACTTTTGCGTCTTCATCATTAGAAATGAGAGCCATGAAATTTTTAAATTTCGGGGCAGGTTCTTCGTCAGAGCTGGATCTAGAATCTATTTATGGGATACTACAATTTCATTCCTCAGAATCTATACAATTGCAATTCTTAGAAAATAGAATTGCATCTTCTTCATTAGTCATGGATTCTGAATCAGAAATACTGAAGCTAGATGTTTTAGTAGAATCATAGAAATTTTGTCCTAGAATATGTACTTCATCTTTTATCACAAAGTGAGGATAGTTCTCAGTTTTATGATATTTTGAGCCACATTTATAAAATTGTATTTGAACTAAGGGCTTCCTTTCTTATTTCTTTGTTTTTTCTTGTTGTGACTTACAACGTTTATGAAGTTTTGATTTTTCTCCTTGAGGCCACACGTTTGAGGTGTGTCCCTTGAACTCACATAAACAACAGTTAATTCCAAGCCTCTATTTTGTAAGTTGGAATATGGATGTCGAGTAGTCCATAATAGTGGGATTACAGAATCCCTCATTTACGAGTTATACTAACTTCATAAAAATCTAGAAACCATAGGCTTCCTGGCCTGTTGCAAACTCTATCTATGAACCAAAGCAGTGAAGACCAAAGACTCTTTACCTATGAAAGTTAAACCACTTTAGGTTCTCACCTGTTAGCCACCTATAAATTCTGTTGTACCAAAAAGGTAAATTTGTGACCAAGCCTTCAAGACATCTATTTCTAGTGAAAATCCATCATCTTGAAGTCTTATGTTGTTTTCCTATCCCGGAGGTTCATCTTCACTACTGTTTCCATTATTGAACCCTGTTGTTTATGAAAGAAACTGTTTCCAAAAGGCCTCTGAAACTACCTATTTCCACTTTTCCCCCCATTGTCATAAAGCCTTCTTCATCTTTCAAAACCCCTTCATTTTACCTCTAAGTCATCCTAAACCCCTTTTAAACCTTATGTTTCCCTTTATCTGGTTTAAAAATCCCTCCTTCCATCTATCAGAACCTCCAAAATTCCTCAAAAACCCTTCAAAATCCTTAAAAATCTTCATTTTTGCATTAAGGCCTTAAGCCCCTTTCAGCCTTAGCCCTAGCCCCTTTTCCGCATGTGACCTCATCCCGCGACCAGGAGCTAGCCCCCATCATGCAATCGTAGTCGGGGCTTATAGTTTCTTTGTTAAGCTTTTATTTCAAAAATCCGATGCGACGAGCCCTTTCAAATCCGCCGATTTGATCTAGACAGTTGAATCCACAAGAACCAACGGCCAGGATTCAATCACGCTTTGCTCGCAGCTCCCCGTCATCGCATCCACCGATTTGATCTGGACCGTTGAATCCACAAGACCCAATGGCCAGGATTCAATCGCACTCCACCCATAGTCCTCCGAAATCACACCCACCGATTCAATCCTGACCGTTGATCTCTCGTCTGATCCGATGACCAACGCTTAATCGCACATCGCAAACTCAAAAGAACCTAGTGCTTTGGCCTCTTTCCTTTTCTCTGATGCTACTTAATCCTAGCCGTTCATTTTTCCAGATCCGATGGTTCGCACTTCATCGCATCACGCCCGTCCCTCACGTAATCCTCCACCATCCCAACCTCCAATTAAATCTCCATCGTTGATAAAGTTTGATCGGACTGTCCACATTACTTCCACTCTTCAAACCTGGCCCTTCTCATTCTCCCCCATCAACAAATCTCGATCGTCGATCCTCACAATCCGATGGCTCGCATTGACCTCAGCAATGGACCCCGCATACCTTTTAAACCCTGCAGCTTTCAACCCATTGTGTTTCTTCCACACCGTCAGATCTGAGGCCTCAGATCCAATGATCACCATCCAATATTGTGTAATTTTTGTGCCCAAAGTTTAACATTTCAAAATTGCGCGATAAAATTGGTTTTGAGATTCCACGTGGCGATCGTTGAATGGAATCGCGTTTTTTTGGGAATTTCCACTTTCCCCCTTTTTGTTGCACGAAATCCATTTCCAGTTCCACCTTACCGCCTACCCTCCACAATTTTAGCTTTTAATCCCAGCCGTCGATCTCTGAGATCGAACGACTCTTATCATATCACAACCCCGTTCACTTGCATTTTAACTTTTCTTCCAAATGACTCCATTGAGCGATCCCCACCATTGATTATTCTAATCTAACGGCCCACATTTAATCTCCCCCCCTTCCATTTTCCTTTCATCTAACCTCCCGAATGACCTCATCAAAAGATCTCAACCGTAGATCACCATGATCTAACGGTCCACAACCCACGTCGCACCCAAACTCCCCTCAGACCTGTTTTCGCCTTCCGCCATGATTTTCATCACATTTTCACTGCAATTCATGATCCTTCCTCATTTCTCCTTTGCCCCCGGAGCCTCTGCAAGTAGTCTAACTGAGCCCGCATGGATTTCTTAACACGTTTACCGTATGTTTGCAGGTATTCACGGCAGATGAAGGATAAATTGTTTCACAATCACAAAGGTGACACAAAAGCTCAAATAACAGTCTCAGGGCCACGAAACAACATCAAAGGGACCAGAACAGAAGGGCAAGGTCGTGTCAATCAATGGATCAGATCCATGAACCGTCAGTAACCCTCTAATTCAGCAAAACCCTCCACCTGTACACAAAACACTTAGAAAATATGATGATCACATTTCCGGTGCCAGAACACATGGCATGGAATATTAATAAGACTTCTTAAGGCATCAGTACATAAGTAGTTCGAGCAGATTAACAAAGCAGGAGCACAATCAGGCTCAAATAGTTTCAAGTACAAAGGGACAGAGCAGTTATTGGCACAGAATGTTGACTGACACATACAGCCTACCTCCATGTAAAGAAAACATCCCAGCAATGACCACATCAAAGAAAAACACCACAAACTGTCAGAGAAGTTATTTGGAAGTATGGGGGGGCTCAAAACCCATGCTTTCACTTAACTTACACCAAGAAAATGACAGTACTACTGTAGACAGTGTTTTCTCCTAAAGGACAGCCTGTAGGGTGATCTCCGTCATATCAAAATGGTCTCAACAAGCTACATATTTATTGATCTTGTCTAGAATTCAATGAAATGTTTAAAACACAGAATGGGGCATTCAAATGCTCCCTCCTACCTCTGATGTTCATTAAAACTCTCCTCACCTACTTTTCCTCATTTTTCCTATAAAGACTCTTCGAAGTCTCATTGTAAAATGTTGGCATTTCGTGATTTCTAAAGTAATACATATTTTTGCTTTGAAGAAGCATTGGTGTTCTAAAAGAGTGTGAAGATATTTGTTTTTCTGTTGATGAAGGAGGTTGGACCATTGGATCCATGAGGCTGGTTTTGGTGAAGTACCTCTTATCGTTAATGTTATTTCCTGTTTTCCACTTTATTCCATCACGCTTTGCTTACAGTAGGATAAAAAGTTTAGGAAGAGAAATGTATCTTAGAAGCACCTCTGACCTGTTTATCCTTCACTGTTTATATGTTTTCTACTACTGAATATGACAGGGTAGTCTAATAGCTCTCTTAAATTTTCAGTTTGTTTTAGCTCAGAAATAATCAATTCAGTCGTGCTAAAGACTGTCGAGGCATTCCCTCTTTCTTTACCACTGAATATTGTGTCTGAAATATCCCTTTGATTATTAATGCTTGCAGTTTGACAGAGGAATTTGTTTCAAACATACTCTCTCATCATTATTGCAATTATTGAGTTAAAGGTCCCTATAATTGCAGTCCTAGATGTCTAAGGCGTTCCCTCTTCTTTGAATGCAATTGTATGTCTTTGTTGATTAAACCTTTCAGCAGTAAACTCATAGGAGGAAATAGGGCATTCCTCGAATCCTTTAAGTCATTGTGAGAGGGTTTTAGTCTGCATTTCTCCTCTTATTTGAGTGTTAAGTTAATTAAGTCCAAAGCAGTGAGCTTACTAGAGGAAATAGGGTGTTCCCTGAATCCTTTAAGTCATTTGTGAAAGGACTTAGTTTTCTTTCACTCTTAGTCCTTAATTTTCATCCCATTTCACCTATATTATTCAACAGATCCTTGACCAAGTTAGATTTTCCCTTTGGTTTCCCTTCTTTCTCATTCAAAACTATTTGGAACTTCACATGACTCCATTGCCCAATGGCTTGTATATTCCCATGCTCTATCTATACCACCTGAAACACATTTGTCCAACCAAACAAACAAAACAAAGCCTTGTGCTCTATAATTAGCCTAATACTTAAAATTGAACTTTAAAGATACATTATTCTTACCTTTATAGAGAGATCCCTCTCTGGATCCAGGAGGGCTAGATCTTGAGATCCCAAAGTGGTTTTGATGTTGTCAGGTATTTTGGTTAGCCAATCTACCAAACACAGGAACCCCAACATAATGGCGATCAGAGTGGGACATTCTGAAAGAAGCACTAAACATACACATCTCTGAACATTCAGAAGTCCCTGTATTAAGAGAACACCCTGTGGACTTATCCCACCACTCACACCAACATAATGGTGATCACGGTGGGACGTATTGAGTATATGATAGTCTAACTAACTCTTGTGCACTCTTTAGTCCTACAAATCTCTAAGAAAATCAGTTAGTAAGCCATTGAGTAGACTCTGTTTGTTTGAGCACCTTAGCTAAGTGTAAGTTCAGACATAGGACACTCTCATAACCACAGAAATATACAAAACCCAAAAATATTTTAGATTGGCTCCATAATAAACATGGTGGTGGAACCATAAAACAATTTTACCTTCACAAAAAGCTATAAATTTTCCACCTAGCGACTCCATTGGCCTTAGTAGGCCTATTACCCATCTAGGTCTCCAGATATCTTTAGGACTGTGTTAACCAGCCTTGAAGAAGTTGAGAAACCTAGTCCCACATTAGATAAGACATTCTGAGAGGCAGAACTTTCAAGACAGTTCCTACAAACCTCTGCATCACTCACTTTTGAAAAGCAGTCTAGCTTCACATAGGATCAACAGTAGATCTCATCTAGACCCCAATCCTCCTACCATAGTTGAAAATCCAGAGAGAATTTTGTGGCAGACTTCTAGAGCTGGAAAATCAGTTGTTGATAGGAACATCCCAAGAACGAAATCTCTCCCTGAAAATCTTGTTGTCTCGGAGGATTTACACTTTGACTTACATCATACTAAGAACAACTTTAGAACCAGGACTCAAAGTTATTTAAACCAAACTGATCTTGAAACTGTAGGTTTGCAACAAAGCTTTAGTAGAGAAGCTTCACCTTCTACTCCCCCTGATTCACAACTTCTTCACCACTTTAGCCTTTTTCATAATCAGTCTCCTGGCCCAAGTGTCTCTTCCACTCCAATCCATACCACCACTATCCAAAACACTTCATTTCATCCCACTTTCCCTCTTGTGAATCCACCTTTCCTTCTAGCCATGGCAGCATGGTATGCCCCATTAGTGTTACCACAACCTATGGCTCCCTTGCCAAATGATTATCAGTCTAAAATTCCCCATTTCACTGGAAAAGAATCTACCACAGCTCAACAACATGTAGATAGGATGGAAGATGCTTTTGACTATATGGAAATAGAAGATGACAGCATCAAGATGAGAATCTTCACTCAAAGTTTGGGAGGAGAAGTAAAGAAGTGGTTTAAAGGCCTAACTCCTAATAGCATCAATAACCTTCCTTCTTTACATCAAACTTTCATAAACAAATGGGAAATCAAAAGCAACCCCCTCCAAATATTAGCAGAATATAAAATTATTAAGATAAATCAGGGGGAGAACGTTCATGATTACTCCACCAGGTTTAACAGTGTCTACAATTCCCTTCCACCTCACATGAAACCTCCCCAAGGCATGGCCTTGGTAAAATATCCTGAACGCTTCGATG
The DNA here is from genome assembly GCA_034641835.2 of Pinus albicaulis. Classification (NCBI taxonomy): domain Eukaryota; kingdom Viridiplantae; phylum Streptophyta; class Pinopsida; order Pinales; family Pinaceae; genus Pinus; species Pinus albicaulis. The sequence goes on from CM076579.1 coordinate 1,349,756,119, forward strand.
CTGATAAGGCCTATCAGCTGAGGGAGAGAGATTATGTAACTCTAGAAGACATGCAGAAGGGAGCAGTGAGTGTAGAAGCAAAATTAATTGAGAAAAGAGCTAGGTTAAGGTTAGAGCAGAGGGTAACCTATAAAGATGATACTGCACCCTCAACCTCATCCTCTGATGCCAAAATTGACATCCTAGTGAAGGTAATGGAGAGAATGCTTGAAAAGATAAATTTGAGTGATAGACTGCCCCCAAGAGAACCCCAAAACAAATTCCAAAATAAAAACAGAAACCAGAAATTTAGAAGAGAAAAAAATCAAGATAGGCAAAGAGATAATGACCAACAAATTAGACCTCCCTTCTAGCAAAAATATGTAGATAAAGAGGAAGAAAGGGAGATTGAAATTTTGGGAGAAAACCGTGTAAACTTGATTGGATCAAACAGTGTGGATGATGTTTTCCTCACTGAAGAAGAACAAGGCTTCTTCTCCTCAGAACCAAAGGAATATATGTACGAGGAGTCAGAAGATTATAGATTGGGGTTTGAGAATGCAATCATGGAGGTACGCAAACACTATGATCTAAGAAGCAAAGGGAACATTGATAATCCAAATGACAAGAACACTAGCTCTGCTGTTAGGAAAAATACAGAAAATCAGCATAAGAAAATAGCACAGAAAACCTACATTTTGGCTAAGAAAACAGATCTAAATAAAGGGAAAAGTAGCCAGCCAAATGTTGAAGAAAGTTTCCCTAGTACCTTTGCTAGTGGCCCTGTTAAAACAGCTCAGGTAGACAGTCTTAATAAAACTCAGCAAGCCAAAATTGTTGAAAGAAACATAAGTGAGAAAACAGATGTAAATACCACAAAATCAATAGTTCCTTTCAGCCTTGAGGGAGAGTTTGCAAAGATTAAAATTAACATACCTCTAGCTGAATTAGTAACCCAGGAAGTGTACAGAAACTAGGTCCTAAAAGCTCTGAATATACATGTTGATACCAATACTTTGAACTTGATAGATGACAAGCCAGAGTTGTTGTTTGGTCCTAAAATTGAAGGAAAATATCAAGAAGGGGATGTGCCTCCCTTCTACTTCAGTCTGAACATAGATGACAAAATTTTACACAATGCCATGCTGGATTCAGGAGCATCACACAACCTTATGCCTAAAGTAGTGATGGAAAGCCTAGGCTTAGAGATTACTAGACCATATAAAGACTTGTATTCCTTTGATTCCAGAAGGGTCCAATGCTTGGGGTTGATTAAATATTTGTGTGTTAACTTGTCTCAAATTCCTGCCAAGAATCTTGTAATGGATGTAGTAGTAGCTGACATTCCCCCAAAATATGGCATGCTCTTGTCTAGATCATGGGGAGCTAAGATTTAGGGCACCCTTCAAATGGACATGTCTTATGCCACCATCCTAGTGTTTGGTCAAACCAGAAGATTATATAGGGAAAACCTCATGAAATACATGGTGAGTAGCAAAGACAAACCTCACAACACTGTTGTTTACTCCACCCATTCAAATCTAGATTCCTTCATTTTATACAATGAAGATGAAGTCACCCAAACAAAGGAAGAAAATGAGCAGGACATTAGTGCACCGAATCATTCAGAATCGTCTTCCTCTCAACCTCTAGATATCTCAATTTCCAGCAGCCTAGAGCAACACAAAACAAGTGAGAATGAAACAGAAACACTTTGGAGAATGAGCTTTGATGGCTCTTGCAGCAAAAATAGTGCAGGGGCTAGTGTATGGATACACAACACAAACAAAGGACATGCCTGCAAATTAGATTTTTCATGCACTAACAACATTGCAGAATATCAGGCCCTTCTCCTTGGCCTGCACATACTTAAAGATTTAAAGGCCAAAAGGATATCAGTCCAGGGAGATTCTGAGTTAATTATCAGACAAATCAAAGGGGAATATTCAACCAAAAACCCCAGACTCAGAGAATATAGAGACACCATTTAGATCTCCTGAAAACCTTCGAAAAATATGAGCTAATGTTCATACCAAGAACCCAAAATCACCTAGCAAACAAACTGGATTTTACTGCTAGTAATTTCCAAATACCACAAATCGATGAGTAGTTTATTATAAAGGTGAAAAACAGACCAACAGTGCCTGATAACGAATATCATTGGCAGGTGTTTGACAATGATAAACATATAAAGGATTTCCTGCAATGAAAAAATGAGTTTTCCATAGCATCACCTAGTTTCAGCCATGAAAAAGAATGTTTAAATGGAGAACTAAATCCTCAAGCAGAGTCCTCCTCTCCTACTGATATAAATCAGTTTGATCATCTTTTCAAAGAAAAATTATCTGATGATCCAGACCAAAAGGACCTTGAAGTTCTAGAGTGTAAAGGTGATACCATACCCAAAGGCCTTGCTCCATTAGAACAACTCTTTGATTTCAACGATGTGGCTAAGGAACCAAAGACAAAACCCATGGAAACTAATGTGGAAGAGCACAATATGGGCAGCCCAACTGAGCCTAAAATGATTAAGTTATCTAGCACCCTTCCTGCCCACATCAAACAGTAGTACATAGCACTCTTCAAAGAGTTTATAGATGTTTTTGCATGGGACTATAAAGATTTGAAATCATATGACACTAACATCATTCAGCACAAGATCCCTCTTAAGGAAAATCAGAAACCTTTCAAACATAAATTAAGGAGGATAAACCCTATTTTATTGCCTTCAATAGAAAAGGAAATTAGGAAGATGTATGATGCAGGGATCATTGTTCCTCTTAGATACTCTAACTGGGTTTCCAATCTACTATCTGTCAGGAAAAAGACAGGGGATATCAGGCTGTGTATTGACTTCAGAAACCTTAATAGAGCCTCTTTGAAAGATAACTACCCCTTGCCAAAAATGGACCACATTCTTCAAAGGGTAGTTGGGTCAAAAAAAATATCATTGTTGGATGGGTTCTCGGGTTATAATCAAGTGTTATTCCTCCAAAGTGATCAGCATAAGACAACCTTTACCACGCCTTGGGGAACATTCATGTATGTCAAAATGCCATTTGGTTTGATGAATGCAGGGGCCACTTTCCAGAGGGCCATGGACATAGCCTTCTCAGAAGACATAGGCTATTATAATCATTTACCTTGATGATATTACTGTCTTCTACAAAAATGATGAAGAACATTTGGAACATTTAAGGAAATTTTTTGAGAAATGCAGAAGATTTGGCTTGTCTTTAAATCCCAAAAATACACTCTTTGGCCTCCAGGAAGGAAAGCTTCTTGGTCACATAATCTCCGAAGAAGGGATCAAGATAGATCCTAAAAGAATTGATGGCATACTGAATATTAACCACCTTAGAAACCTCAAAGAATTATAGTCTTTCATTGGAAAGATAAATTTTTTGAGGAGGTTCATCCCCAACCTTGTTGAGATATTAAGAAACATCACTAATATGCTCAGGAAAGAAGTAGGTGTTAAATGGACAATGCAAGCTAAACAATCATTTGAACTGGTAAAGCAAGCCCTTACTCAAGCACTAGTCCTTATCAGTCCTAATTTCACCAAAGATTTCTATATTTTTTTCTTTGCATATGAACATACAATAGCTACAATTTTGTTGCAAAAGAATAGCTTGGGGAAAGAACAACCTATATCCTTCTTTAGTAAAGCCTTAAGAGATGCCCCACTCAAATATAATATCATGGAGAAGCAAGCCTTAGCACTGGTAAAAGCATTAAAAGACTTCAAGGTGTACATTTTACACTTACATATCATTGCATTTGTGCCACACACCGTGGTTAATGATATTCTAAGTCAGGACCCCGATGGTAAGAGGGGAAAATGGATTGCAACTATTCTAGAATATGACTTAGAAATCAGGCCTACTAAACTCATCAAGGGACAAGGATTATCAAAAATCATGGCCGAGTCTAATTTCAAAGATCTAGATATGAATATGGTTGATGCATTAGAAGAGATAAAAGAGTTCCCAGCACCATTTACTGAAGAAACATTCATGAAATATCCTTGGTATGCTAACACCATGTATGTGTTGCTTTATTTGAATGCTCCTCCTTCCTTGTCAAAAGCAAAAGTTGGATTTGTCAAGAAGAAGGCTTTAAATTATTGCATAATAGATGGAGTTTTATATTGGAAAAATGTTGTTGGGATATTACTAAAATGTTTACTTGAGAATGATGCAGGAAGAATCATGCATGAAATGCATGAAGGAGAATGTGGAGGGCACTTAAATTGGAATACCACAGCAAACAAGATCCTTAGATCTGGTTACTATTTGCCCACCCTTTTTCCAGACACCCACAAACTAGTAATGTCTTGCCACAAGTGCCAAATTTTTTATGGTAGAAGAAAGCTCTTGCCCTTACCCTTACAACCTATTAGTGTTGAAGCACCTTTTCAGCAATGGGGTTTGGACTTCATAGGGGAAATCCATCCATCTTCCTCAGCCCAACACAAATGGATCCTCACAGCCACTGACTATTTTACCAAATGGATAGATGTCATACCCACTAGGAATGCTACTGACTCTATCATTATTAAATTCCTTGAGACCAACATATTGTCTAGATTTGGCTGTCCTAGGAAAATAATCACAGACAATGCTGCTACCTTTAAATCCAAGAATATGGTTGATTTCTGCCATAAATATCATATCACCTTGGGCCACTCCACAGACTATTACCCCCAAGGAAGTGGACTTTCTGAATCCTCAAACAAGAGCCTGATCAACATCATCAAAAATTTGTTAGAGCAGAATCAGAAAGCATGGCATAGTAAGTTGGTTCATGCTTTGTGGGCTGACAGATTAACCACCAAAAAGTCAATCAACATGTCTCCCTATCAGCTGGTCTATGGCATGGATTTTTTTTTCCCAACTTCCTTAGGAGTTCCAGTCATGAAGCTCCTTCAGGAAGTCCAAGTTGAAGAAAATGATATGCAGAGAAGGATCAATCAGACCATCCATTTGCAGTAGGCCAAAGAAGAAGTTTATCAGAGAACTCAAAAGGTCCAAGAAAACATCAAAAATTTATTTGACAAGAGGACTAAAGAAAATGACTTCCAAGTTGGAAATTTGGTTCTCAAATGGGATTCAAGGAGAGAAGAGAAAGGAAAGCATGGTAAGTTCGAAAATCTGTGGAAAGGCCCCTACATTATTCATTCCATAAGAGGGAATAAAGCATTTTTTCTGCAAGAACTGAATGGTGAAGAAGTGTTGGGAGGTCCTGTCAATGGCAGGATGCTTAAACATTATTTCTATCAAAAATCTTAGTTTCATAGTTTTTTATCCATTGTACATACCATTTGCATCAAGAAAAATATAAATAAAAATACAAAAACAATAGAAAAAACAAAAAGAGGGCAGAAATAAAACAAGAAATGTATAGCCCCATACCAAAAAGAAAGGAAAATATGAAAGTGTGCAAGCTCAAATGCCACTACTTTAAGGAGCACTGCTGTCCAATCATACAACCTAATCATGATTGGGCAGATTTCAATTTACTGTTGATAGAATAGTGAAGAAAAGCTGCCAAACTATTTAATCTTGGCTATTCAGTAGAACAAATTAGGAAAGAAGCAGAACTGGTTCTAACATGCTCAAAACTTGAACCAACAAAGAAAAAGGATACAGCTCTAACAAGATCAAAACCAGAGCTGAAGTGAAGAGAAAATGACTCTAAAAAGCTCAAAATCTTAGTCACAAAAGAAGGATGGATGCTCTTAATTTTCAGAATTTCAGGCCTTCACAATTTTGTTTCAATTTTCTGCAAAAGTTTCAGTTCATGAGAAGCTTGTCTTTATGCCATGGACCCACAGCAAATCAAACAGTCTAATCCTAGTTTGGCTATGTTTCAATTTCTGTTTTAGAATATAGAGAATGAAATCTTTCAGACAGTCTAATCCTAACAAATATTAGTTTAGGTAGAGAAACTTATGAGTTCAACTGCTTAATTTGAACTCATGGAGAAATAAGGGTAGTATTAGATAGGTTTATTTTTCTGTTTGCAAAATAAAATGTTGGAAAAAGAGTTTTCCAATCCAAGTGCACTCAAAAAAAAAATTTGCTAGGACAAGTAGCTTTGGGTAGGTAGAAATGTTTGTTTCAAAGAGATCTCATGCTGTAGGTCACTAAAAGAACCGCCAAAATGCAAAAAATACCAGCACGAAAGCAAAGAATTTTACCCAATGGATGAGGCACTGGTATGCTTAATCCAGACATTTCTGAGGTTTTGGACACCTAAAGGGCAAGTTGCCCTCCCCAAGTGGAGCCACTGTTAGCCACCTATAAATTATGTTGTACCAAAAAGGTGGCTAAATTTGTGACCAAGCCTTCAAGAGATATATTTCTGGTGAAAATCCATCATCTTGAAGTCTTATGATGTTTTCCTATCCCAAAGGTTCATCTTCACTACTGTTTCCATTATTGAACCCTGCTATTTATGAAAGAAATTTTTTCCAAAAGGCCTATGAAATTTCCTATTTCCACTTTTTCCCCCATTGTCATAAAGCCTTCTTCATCTTTCAAAACCCCTTCATTTTAACTCTAAGTCATCCTAAACCCCTTTTAAACCTTATATTTCCCTTTATCTAGTTTTAGAATCCTTCCTTCCATCTATCAGAACCTCCAAAATCCTCAAAAACCCTTCAAAATCCTTAAAAATATTCATTTTCGCATTAAGGCCTTAATCCCCTTTCAGCCTTAGCCCTAGCCCCTTTTCCGCATGTGACCTCATCCCGCGACCAAGAGTTAGCCCCCATCGCGCAATCACAATCGGGGCTTATAGTTTCTTTGTTAAGTGTTTATTTCAAAAATCTGAAAAGATGAGCCCTTTCTCCTCCGATCCGCCGATTTGATCTAGACCGTTGAATCCACAAGAACCAACGGCCAAGATTCAATCGTGGTTCGCTCGCAACCCATCGTCATCACATGCATCGATTTGATCTGGACCGTTGAATCCACAAGAACCAACGACCAGGATTCAATCACGCTCTACCCATAGTCCTCTGACATCACACCCACCAATTCAATCTCGACCATTGATCTCTTGTTTGATCCGACGGCCAGCGCTTAATCGCACATCACAAACTCAAAATAACCTGGTGCTTTGGCCTCTTTCCTTTTCTCTGATGCGATTTAATCCCAGCCGTTCATTCCACCAGATCTGACGGTTCGCACTTCATCGCATCACGCCCGTCCCTCACGTAATCCTCCACCATCCCAACCTCCGATTAAATCTCCACCGTTGATCAAGTTTGATTGGATGGTCCACATTACTTCTGCTCTTCAAACCTCGCCCTTCTCATTCTCCCCCATTGACATGTCTCAACCGTCAATCCTCACAATCCGACGGCTCACATTGACCTCAACAATGGACCCCGCATACCTTTTAAACAACGCAGCTTTCAACCCATCGCGTTTCTTTCGCGCCATCGGATCTGAGGCCCCAGATCCAACAGTCGCCATCCAATATCACGTAATTTTTGTGCCCAAAGTTTAACATTTCAAAATTGTGCGATAAAAGTGGTTTTGATATTCCACATGGTGATCGCTGAATGGAATCGCATTTTTTTGGGCATTTCCACTTTCCCCCTTTTTGTTGCGTGAAAACCATTCCCGGTTCTGCTTTACCTCCTACCCTCTGCAATTTTAGCTTTTAATCCCAGCAGTCGATCTCTGAGATCGAACGGCTCTTATCATATCACAACCCCGTTCACTTGCATTTTAACTTTTCTTCCAAATGACTCCATCGAGCGATCCCCACCGTTGATTATTCTAATCTAATGGCCTACATTTAATCTTACCCCCTTCCATTTTCCTTTCATCTAACCTCCCGAATGACCTCTATTAGGACCTCACAATGTACCATTTTTTCCATACATTTTGACACCACTTTACTCTTTATAGTCCATATTTAAAAGTATACATTATCATTTCCATCCATTTTATCCAAAGGTATATGAAAACCTTCTCTTTACTATGTATTTAATTTTTTTTGCATATAATTCCACATTACTTTTATATTTAATCATTAATCGAAGATAGATAGTTGCTAAGACACGTCTAAAAGATTGCAGATAAACTATGATAAGGATCGCGTTGCTGAAATAGTCAACAAGCACGCAAATCCCGTAGCTGAGACAGCTCGTGATTTGCGATATTCAAAGGGTATTTTAAGAATGATGACAACAGGACGAAGATGAACAAGGGAAGTTGTTACACGAACTGTTTTGAAGCTAGTATTTTTGTACCTATTGTAACAGCATTCCAGGATGGAAGAACAGAAAAGACCATGTATTAAAACAAGAGATTAGATTTGGATAAAAATAGGATTCCTCTGATGTAACTGTAATAGATGTCTCATCTTTAAAAAGAGGAGACATCATCATTAGAAGGCGGGATTGCAGGAGTACATTTCTTGAAGCAAGAAAGAGCCTCTGCTCTGTTGTAATGTATCATTTCTTGACAGATGAATAAAAGTCTATTTTGAGCGCTTCAATTTAATTTCTTTCCTCAGGGAATCTTGTGAGAAGGACAGGGCCCGCCTTCATCACAAGATTCACCCAATTGCTCCTGTAGTCTGTTACTCTTTTTTGCACCTTAATTTAGCCTTGTTTGTTGAAGAATTACTTATACAGTTCTGTGTTTCTTATCAAGCACTCTGTTTTCTTTAACACTGCATTAGTTTTATACCATTCATTCTTAAGAAGATGAGAGTTACTTTATTTTCAATTATTTGTTTATCAGATGAATGTGTGATAGATTGATATCGGGAAATAGGTGCTGAAGATTCCTGTTTGAAGGAATAGGGTCTTGTTCTCCGTAGGTTGATATTCTTTTTCCGCAGTGTGATTGATATTAGGAAGCAGGTGCTGAAGATTCCTATTTCAAGGGAATAGGGTCCTGCTTTCCGTGGATTGATCTTTTTCTACAGTGTGATTAATATCAGGCAATAGGTGTTGAAGATTCATGCTTGGAGGAATAGGGGGTCCTGTTCTCTATTATGGTTGATTGGTCTCCTTTTCTGCAGAGTGATTTCCTTCCATTATTTTTCCTAGGATTCTTTTAATGAAGGTCTACAATAGAGGGATTGTTTCTGCTGTAACACAAGTAGGCTTCAGCTTTGTTAAAGTAGGGTGTGAACAGTTTGATTTGTGTGATTGATATTTGTGTGATTGATACTACAACATTTCTTTGCTTTTGGAATTGAGCATATCCAGTGCGTGATTGTCTTTGGAATAAACAGACCTTCCTAGGTTGACAATTTATGTGGTGCTTGAATTGTTAAAACAATTAAAGCGACCAAAATTTTGGCGTCGTTGCCGGGGAAGGCAATTATAGATTTCAAAAGCATTGATGTTTTCTTTCTAGATGTGCAGATTATATGAGAGGACGCAGAACCCAGAAGAAAACTAACCCTACAGGTGGCAAGGGCAAAGGAAGGAGAGGAATAAAGACTTTTATTGACGAAATTGTATCAAAGGCTGAATCGTCACAAAGATTAAGCTCTCGAAGACCAAAACCTCAACGCTCCCCTCAATTAGACTACAAAACAGAAGAAGTTGTGAGCCTTGAAAACATAGAGGAACCAGTAATAGATATTAAAGAACCAGTAGTCAGTGCTGAAGAAATAGGAGAAAGTGCTAAGGAATCAGCAGAGAACATTGAGGAATTGACAGAAGATATTGGACGACCAGTGGAAAACATTGAGTAACCAGTAGAAGATTTTGAGGATCGAGCAAGTGCAGTAGGAGATCAACCAATGGAAGGAAACAACGAAGAATTCTTTGGTGGGGGACGAGTAGATCCTGAAGGAGAAGGAAAGGATGAAAATTCTCTCTCTACCTTGGGATTTCCTATTAGTGATCTCCCTAGACAAGCAACTCCTATGAAGAATATTCCATTGTCAACCTTACCCAACTTCCATGGTTTATCTTCTGAAGATCCGGATGAATTTCTTTTTGAATTTGATATATTATGCAGAAGCTATGATTATGTTACTAATGCTCAGAAGTTGAAACTGTTTCCAGCAACATTAAAGGGAAATGCGTTAAGATGGTTCATGAGCCTTGGAAGCCAGGTAATCACAACATGGGAATAGATGAAACATAAATTTATGCTTAAATATCAAGATTATTATCGAACAAGAGAAAAGAGGGAGGAATTATTCAACATGGCACAAAAGGCGGACGAGAATTTGGAGGACTATGTGGAAATACTGCAGTATAATCTGCAGAGATCTGATCATCCGAATGTAAGTAAAGAAATTCATAAAACAATATTACTTAGAGGATTAAGGGACGATTGTTTATACATGCTCAACATGCTTGGTAAAGGAGATATATCTAAAGAATCATATGATGAGATTGTTGAACTCTGTAAAAGATGTTCAAGAGGAGCTACAAGGAACAGAGCAAGTAATAGAGATCCCACTTATTCAAGAGTTCAGAAATCAGCCAGTGGGGGAGCAACAAGAGCTGAAATAGGTAATTTACTTGAAGAATTTAAAACTAAAATGTTAAGTTATTTGCTTCACAAATTGACACCTTGCAGGTTAAAAAGAAGCAGGCTGAAGCAGAAGCAGCTCTGGCTATCTTTTGCCCTAAATGCATAGATAAACATCCACTAAGGGAATGCCCATTGGACAAGATACCAATCTGCACCCTTTGTGAGAAAGATCATGAAACACAACAATGTCCCTCTCTACCAGGAATAAAGGCAACACTGCAGCCAACGGAAGAAGAAGCTGAAGTAGTTTATCTGCTAACACAAAGAAGACAATGGCAACCAAGAGGACAAGGTATGAATTCTAGCATGCCATTTACATCTTCTAATCGTTGGAATAACTATCCTTCTTTCAGTTAGACAAATTACCCTCCCTTTAACCAAATGCAATACCCACCCTTTAATCAGATGAACTACCCACCCATGCAACAAAAAAACCCTCCCTTTGTTGATCCTGCAATGTGGACTCCTTGGCCCCCACAACAACCATCTTCTTTTAATCCATGGAATTCAAATTGGAGAAGCCAACAACTCCCGTATCCAAATCAATTTCCTCAATTTCAGCAACCACTGCATCTACCATCAGGAGCTCCATCAAATAATCAAATGAGACCGCAGCTACCTGTGCAACCAAATCCTAACCCCAATAATAAAGTTGTGCAAGTCATTTATATTCAGAATCATCCTACATTTTCTACTATGCAATGTAATGATATTCATTTGAGATCTGGGAAAATAGTAGAACCTATCATAGATGATATAACCTCTTCCGATTCTGATAAAGATGAAACTGAGAAACATAAGAAAGCACAACCACCCTCTAACAAGGGTGCTGAAATAGCAGAGCCACCATTCCCCGAGCGTTTAGTTTTAACTAAAATGCCTGAAACACCTGCTTTTAATCTTTTAGGGGAATTGCAAAACCTGTATGTTAAAATTCCACTTTTATAGGCACTAAGAGATGTACCAATTTATGCCAAAACCATGAGGGACATTTGTGTTAAGAAACCTGGTAGGAAGCCTAAAGACCCCCTTACAGTTCATGTTATGGGTGATCTATCTGCATTAATGTCCGGAAAAACCCCTCCTGTGAAATATGGTGACCCCGTCCATCCTACTGTGAGAGTTAAAATTGGTAAAACGATAATTCCTCAAGTTCTGGTAGATTTAGGTGCGGCAATAAACATTATGACTCTCGAAACTTCACAGTTGTTACAGCTGAATAACACAATTAGAGATACACCAACCATCCTAGAGTTAGATGACCGTTCTACAATTAAACCAGAAGGAATTTTTGAAGATCTAGTTATCTCGGTTGAATCCAGGAATTACCCAGCTGATTTTGTGGTATTACAAACTAAAACAAAGTTGGGGGGACACCCTTTAATTCTAGGAAGGCCATGGCTAGCCACAGCCGATGCCTTTATCAGCTGCAGATCCGATTCAATGACAATTTCTAATGGTTATGAAACTAAACAGCTTACTCTTTATCCTCATGCTACACCTATAATTAATAATGAAAATTCTGTGTGGATGGATTATGATGATAATGCATCGGACAAGCCTTAACTCTTAAAGACAACACAGAGGATGAAATAATTAATAATTTTATTTGCGAACCTTCCTCTGTAATTGCGGAAACACACAATCAATTGACTACACTTTTCGAAACGGATACCCAGGAAAAGATTGAATCTGAAGATTTATCTCAGACATTAACCACCATCTCCTCTAAAAGCATAACAGTGGAAATTGAACCTGGCAAAACATTAAATATAAACCTTGATCTAACAGTTGCTGAAACACAGCAGTTAATGAAGTTATTACTTGAAAATAAGGAAGCATTCGCATGGGATTACACGGATATGAAGGGAATCTCTCCTGAATTATGTAGTCACCGAATTTATATTAAAGAAGGTTGCCGACCAGTATGTCAACCCCAAAGATGAATGAACCCTAATTTAAGAGAAATTGTTAAAGAAGAACTTCAGAAATTGCTTAATGCAGGATTTATATACCCCATATCTGACAGTGAATGGGTTTCCCCATTGGTAATAGTCCCTAAGAAAAATGGGAAATGGAGAGTGTGTGTTGATTATAGAGCCTTAAACAAAGCTACTCAAAAGGACCACTTTCCTTTACCATTCATTGATCAAGTGTTGGATAGTCTGTTAGGAAAAAAATTATTTTCCTTTTTAGATGGATTCAGCGGCTATAACCAAATTAGAATTGCACCCCAAGACCAAGACAAGACCACTTTTACTAGTCCTTGGGGAAATTTTGCCTATAAATTTCTTCCATTCGAACTATGTAATGCACCAACAACTTTTCAAAGGGCTGTTATAGGAATCTTTTCTGATATGTTGAATGACTCTATGGAAATATTTATGGATGATTTTACTCCTTATGATGTGTCTTTTGAAGATGCATTACAAAATCTTAAGAAGGTACTTAAACGTTGTATACAAGCTCCCCTCTCCCTAAGTACTGAAAAGTGTCATATGATGATGAGTGAAGGAGTAGTGCTTGGACATTTTATTTCATCTCAAGGTATTCAGGTAGACCCATCCAAAATACAGGTCATTCAAAACCTTCCTGTTCCTAAAACACAAACTGATGTGAGAATTTTTCTAAGACATGCTGGATATTACAGGAGATTTATTACAAAATTTTCTAAGATAGCTTCTCCTTTATTTGTCTTTCTCATGAAAAATGTTGAATTTAAGTGGACTAATCTTTGTCAGAAAGCCTTTGTAGAACTCAAGCATAAGTTATCTATTGCTCCTATTTTGAGAGGACCTAATTGGGCACTCCCCTTTCATATATCTTCTGATGCTTCAGACACTGCAATTGGAGCTGTCTTGGGACAAGAAGAAAACCATCTTCCTTATGCTATCTATTTTATCAGTAAGAACATGACCCCTGCTGAAGTTAATTATACAGTTACCGAAAAGGAATTTCTTGCAGTAATTTATGCCATTAATAAATTTCGACATTACATCACTGGTTATCCTACTTTTGTCCACATTGATCACTCGGCTATTAAGTATTTAATGAACAAATCTGTCACAAATGCTCGAGTTACCAGATGGTTGTTGTTACTGCAGGAGTTTGATATTACAATTGTAGATCGGCCAAGTAAAGAAAATGTTGTGGCTGATTTCCTTTCACGGTTAAAAACTGATAATAATATTCCAGTAGATGATTCCTTTCCTGATGAGTATTTATTTGCAGTATCTGCTCACTCTCCTTGGTATGCAGACATTGCCAATTATTTGGTTGCAGGAAAGTTACCATCACACCTGTCACATAGGGAAAAGAGAAGAATTCTTCAACAAAGTGCCAGGTATAGCTGGATAAGCAAGTGCCTTTTCTACACAGGGCTTGATCAGAAAATCCGAAGATGCATCAGAGAGGATGAGGTGTACGACATACTAAAAGCTTGTCATGATGGCCCCTGCGGAGGGCATTTTGCTGATAAAAGAACAACACACAAAATTTTGAGGATGGGTTACTATTGGCCCTCATTGTTTAAAGATGCAAAGAAATATGTGCAGACCTGTGACAACTGTCAGTGAATGGGTCAACCCAATCATAGATATCAAATGCCATTAAACCCCCAGGTAGTACTCGAACCATTTGAAAGATGGGCCTTAGATTTCATAGGACCCATTAATCCTCCATCCAATCAAAGAACTTATATATTAGTTTCTACAGATTATATGACTAAATGGGTGGAGGCCAAAGCACTTATTAGAGCCAATGAAGAAGTTTTCCTAGCTTTCTTATTTGAGGATATCTTTGTTAGATTTGGAACTCCTAGAGAGCTGGTTACAGATGGAGGACCTCCCTTCAACTCTCATGGTTTTAAATCTACCCTTCAAAAATATCATATTCATCATAGAATGACTACACCATACCACCCCCAAGCCAATGGGCAGGTGGAAAGCAAAAATAAAGTAATAGAAGCCATTCTAACTAAAACAGTGAAGGATAACCGGAAGGATTGGTCTCAAAGGCTCCTTGAAGCACTATGGGCTTATAGAACTACCTGGAGAAATACTACAGGATTTTCTCCCTATGAATTGGTTTATGGTAAAAGTGTTGTTTTTCCTGTGGAATTTGAAATCAAAACTTTAAGAATTGCTTTAGCTGTTAACCTTGATTTGACTGATGTGCAGACAGCTAGGTTGCAGCAGCTTCTTAAATTGGATGAAAAGAGATTAGATGCCATTCACCAGACAACCATGATTCAGCAACAAAGAATGAAGTAGCATGATAAAATTATCAAGCACAAGCAGTTCCAAAAAGGTAATTGGGCCTTATTGTATGACTCTCAGTTTGAAAACTTTCAAGGTAAGTTACGTACAAGATGGCTTGGACCGTATGAAGTAGATGTTGTTTTTCCCAATGGAACAGTAAGACTTTTAACAATTGATGATTCTAAAACACCTTTACTAGTAAATGGTCATAGGCTTCGCTTGTACCAGCGCCCTGTGTCTAAAGAAGATTTTAAGGCTGCTTGCATGACTGATACACACTATCTTTTTCTAGGGGAGTCCTCTGCTCCTCACAGCATTTAATTTTCTGCACTATATTTCTAGTATTAGATTAGATTTAAAACTAATAATCCCTGTCAAGGGTTGGCATGTTACAATTTTATTTTGCAGATTAAGGAGGAACTTACCAAGGAGGAAAATTTCATGAAGATCTAAGCTTCAATCAGAGAAGCTTTGTCTCCCTTATCTTAATTCATTTCCTCATCTCCCAGAAATTCTTTTTCACTTCTCCCTTTACTCCTTCTTTCCCTTTTTCATATCATTTTCCCTATTCTACCCACTACTGAAATACCATTCTTCAGCCAGCATTTTCCTTGTTCCCTACTGCTGAAATATCATCCTTCAACAAGTACTTCCCCAATTTTCCTAGTACTAAATCATCATATTTCAGCAACATTTCCCTTATTTTTCCATTTGTTGAAACACCACTTTCAGCAACATGTCATCTATTTTTCTATTGCTGAAACACCACTCTCAGCAACCTGTCATTTATCTTCCCATCGTTAAAACACCCTTCCTTTCTTCTATTTCACAAGTTCTTCAGATTCCTCCTATGATTCAACAGACTCTAGTATCATTCCCCTTATATGTCAGAGAATTCTAAAAATTCCTCCATCAATATTAAGTCATTATGAACAAGAACTCTATACTTTGAATTACAGAACAGAGGTAAATATAAGGTAAGTGGATTTTTATGTAATACAGTTAAATCGTAGTATAAAGAGAAGATTTTTCCCATTATGATTATATTCCCCATACATTCAAAACCATCATTTCACCGCACGTAGGGGGGGGATTTCGAAAATAAAGATCATCATTTCACCCCATGCAAACCACCACCATTCTTTATACCCATTATTTCAGCTGATACACCATGTTCTTAGTCGTAAACAATTACTCTGATCAAGTCTGGTATTTCTGCTCTCTGCGTCTCTGCATTTCACTCAAGTTAGTAGCTATGGGAGGCTCGGCTATTAGACATGAGCCTGGCTCGATGGCTCTTCTTGAATTATTTCTGGAGGCTTACCAAATATTTCAGCGGGCAGGATGGATTACATATTTCGAGAGGCTAGGAGAATTTGATCCTCAGCAAGTTTTGGATTTTGCGCATAATTTTCAAGAGGATCACTCCATAGTCCAAGGGATCCGAATTTCGGTCACAGAAGAAGATATAGCACAAGTTTTGGGATTTCCGGTCACAAGTTGTCGGTGGTTTATCAGGAAACAAATCATCCTAAACGCACAACAAGACTTCCTTCTTCTAGTGGAACAGGTTGAGATTAAAGGTCGTGGCATAGGTCTGCATTCATTACCTCCCCCATGGCCAAAGGTAGCTAAATTTTTCAAGCACTATTTAACCTGTGAGGGGCGTTACCAGGTAGTTTATTAACACAATTTTGTTTTAATGAGCCATTTGTGGCATGGTCGACTAGTCAACATTCCTTATTATCTGCTTGGATGTATTAAAAATATGTCATATTACTGTAGACGGGTAAAATTCCCATTACTGTCCCTTACCCATCATCACCTGTGTCAATTATTAATTCAGAGGGGTTTTGCCCAGCAAGACCCCCCTCTAAATAATCCACCCTTACTTCTCGAACAAGCCCCTGAAATACCCCAATAAGCTGAAATTCCCCAAGAAATCCCCGAAAGCTCTTACAAACGGCAACTGGAAGATATTCCCGACCCTCCATTGGTTCCATCTTCAGAGCGAGTTGACCTATCCCCAAGTCCATATCATTTAGCAGAGTCATCCCATCCCACTGTCCACATCCCTAGCGATGAATCTCAAGCTGAAACACCCCCATCACCCCCTGCCCATAAAAGAAAGAGACGAATTGCAACAGTCTCTATCTCAAAAAGGCAAACAAGGGCCACATCCCAAGCTGCCACCTCTTCTGATAGCCCTTCTCCTAGAAAAGAATCTTCTCATAAAAAGAAAAATAAAGTCACTGCTTTTTCTACTTTCCTAACTAGGAGAAAAATGAAAACGACTGTTGAATCTGAAGTCATTCCCATTTCCCCTGACCTTGCAGCTATCTTGCTAAAACTTCATTCGTCATCACCATTCCAAATTCTTGAATCATTACCCATCTCGTCCTGTGGCACTGCCCCACAAGAACTAGATGCCCAGGGTAATATGACATCACTTTCTACTCAAACAGTAACTGCTCCACAAGAACCAGTTACTCACTCAGCAGCTGAAACACAAGAACCAGCTGCTGAAGTGAAAAAACCAAACATCCAGCATGATAATATAAGGAAACCAGTTGTAGCTGAAACACAAGAACCAGCTACAAGTGCGGAACAGCAATCAACTCCAGCAAAAGAAACCAACACACAGGGTTCACTCACTATGGCATATTTATTAGAAGAAAATGAATTTTTAAAGTCAGAATTAGAGGCCTACAAAAGAGATTTGGTAACGGCAAGGGAAGCCTTTGATAAAGAGCTAAATCTCTACATGTTGGCACATACAACATTAGTACAAAATAATGACCCATGTAAAGAATATATGTGCCATGAATGTGGGAACATCGACCAACAGGCCAGATACAAGATAGTTAAAATCCCAGTGCCTGAGGCATCCACATCAGTTGCAGTCAAGGAAGAACGCCCTACTGCCACACAAAAACCAGTAGGGCCTTCAAAAAGTCTGGAGAAAGAAACCAAGCCACAGATATTCTGCCCTGTATTAGTTAACTCAGCTACTCAGACTATGCCTCAACCCATTACTTATAATGCCGAAACACAAACTCCACCATGGAAAGAGTTGGAAATAATGAATAATTAGAAGCAGCAGTATGCTATTGATCAAGATAAAATTGTTCAACGGCATAAATTGGCCTGGAAAAATCAGATGTATTCCAACTGGGATAACTGGGAGCACACACTTCAGCAACTTAAGGATTCCAAGAAAGAAACTAAGGAGTTAAAAGACAAACTGGTCTTGATGTTTTCATTAGTACACAAATTGTTAGCCACCAGGAAACCTTCTTTGAATTATTCTCTGTTTCTTTCTAAACGCCTTGTTTATTTTCATTTGAAAGCAATTAAGGACAGGAGACCTCATGAGTTTCTCATAGCGGAACAGTTTGTTAAAACATTTGCTGAGGCCTCTGCTAGTGATAGTGAGGCTATGACTGAAAACAGAGAAGTCAACTTGAATCCGATTGTTAGTGATATACAGATTAGGGCATTTGTTTCCTTTCTTTCCAATCAAATCACATGGCAAACCACTTTTCTCCTGACTAGGCACAATGAGGATAATCGCCTCCTCTGGATAAGGCCAGAACCTTCAAATCCGGCCATTTTTGTGGCAGAATACCGTCAGTTTTTGCAGAAGCTGGGAATGAGCAGGTACATACAGCAATTACAAGCCTCAGTACTCTGAGAGTGTCATCAGTTAATCAGGGTCAAAGAGACTGTTGCTTTGAAGGCAAACACCATGTTCTGGCAACAGTCCTGTAAGGAAAGACAAGAGTATAATCCCTTTAGCCCTGATAATCTTCAAACTGCACTATCCAGAATACCAAACTATATCAGATGCATTCAGCAATGCGCCGAGAATTGGATTGGTTATCATTTTCACTTCCCCGTCTTATGGATGCCAGCAGAACGATATCAGCCTCATCACAGATTGGCTAACAGAGACGAGGCAGTAACATGGTATAAATTGCAAAGTAACCAGGGATTCAGATCTTCGACAGAGGCCACCTTCCATAGTTATTGCTTGAGTAACTTGCATGCAAAGAGTCAGTACTCAGACTCTGACTCAGACTAAAAGTTTCCTGAGGACATGCAACTCTTTCAGCTGGGGGGGATGTTAGGACCTCACAATGTACCATTTTTTCCATACATTTTGACACCACTTTACTCTTTATAGTCCATATTTAAAAGTCTACATTATCATTTCCATCCATTTTATCCAAAGGCATATGAAATCCTTCTCTTTACTATGTATTTAATTTTTTTTGCATATAATTCCACAGTAATTTTATATTTAATCATTAATCAAAGATAGATAGTTGTTAAGACACGTCTAAAAGATCACAGATAATCTATGATAAGGATCGCATTGCTGAAACAGTCGAACCCGCTGCTGAAACAGTCAACAGGCACGCAAATCCCGTAGCTAAGACAGCTCGTGATTTGCGATCTTCAAAGGGTATTTTAAGAATTATGACAACAGGACGAATATGAACAAGGGAAGCTGTTACACGGACTGTTTTGAAGCTATTATTTTTGTACCTATTGTAACAGCATTCCAGGATGGAAGAACAGAAAAGACCCTGTATTAAAACAAGAGATTAGATTTGGATAAAAATAGGATTCCTCTGATGTAACTGTAATAAATGTCTCCTCTTTAAAAAGAGGAGACATCATCATTAGAAAGGGGGATTGTAGTAGTACATTTCTTGAAGCAAGAAAGAGCCTCTACTCTGTTGTAATGTATCATTTCTTGACAGATGAATAAAATTCTATTTTGAGCGCTTCAATTTAATTTCTTTCCTCGGGGAATCTTGTGAGAAGGACAGGGCCCGCCTTCATCACAAGATTCACCCAATTGCTCCTGTAGTCTGTTACTCTTTTTTGCACCTTAATTTAGCCTTGTTTACTGAAGAATTATTTATACAGTTCTGTGTTTCTTATCAAGCACTCTGTTTTCTTTAACACTGCATTAGTTTTATACCATTCATTCTTAAGAAGCTGAGAGTTACTTTATTTTCATTTATTTGTTTATCAGATGAATGTGTGATAGATTGATATCGGGAAACGGGTGCTGAAGATTCCTGTTTGAAGGAATAGGGTCCTATTCTTCGTAGGTTGATCTTCTTTTTCCGCAGTGTGATTGATATCAGGAAGTAGGTGCTGAAGATTCCTGTTTCAAGGGAATAGGGTCCTGCTTTCCGTGGATTGATCTTTTTCTACAGTGTGATTAATATCAGGCAACAGGTGCTGAAGATTCATGCTTGGAGGAATAGGGTCTTGTTCTCTGTTATGGTTGATTGGTCTCCTTTTCTGCAGAGTGATTTCCTTCCATTATTTTTCCTAGGATTATTTTAATGAAGGTTTGCAATAGAGGGATTGTTTCTGCTTTAACACAAGTAGGCTTCAGCTTTGTTAAAGTAGGGTGTGAACAGTTTGATTTGTGTGATTGATATTTGTGTGTTTCTTTTCTTTTGGAATTGAGCATATCCAGTGCGTGATTTTCTTTGGAATAAATAGACCTTCCTGGGTTGAAAATTTATGTGGTGCTTGAATTGTTAAAACAATTAAAGCGAACGAAAACCTCATCGAAAGATCTCAACCGTAGATCACCATGATATAACGGTCCACAACCCACGTCGTACCCAAACTCCCCTCAGACCTGTTTTCTCCTTCCGCCATGATTTTTATCACATTTTCACTGCAATTCACGATCCTTCCTCACTGCTCCTTTGCCCCCAGAGCCTCTGCAAGCAGTCTAACCGAGCCCACATGAATTTCTTAACATGTTTACTGTATTTTTGCAAGTCTTCACGGCTGATGAAGGATAAATTGTTTCACAGTCACAAAGGTGACACAAAAGCTCAAATAACAGTCTCACGGCCACGAAACAACATCAAAGGGACCAGAACAGAAGGGCGAGGTCGTTTCAATCAATGGATCAGATCCATGAACCCTCAGTAACCCTCCA
The DNA here is from genome assembly GCA_034641835.2 of Pinus albicaulis. Taxonomy (NCBI): domain Eukaryota; kingdom Viridiplantae; phylum Streptophyta; class Pinopsida; order Pinales; family Pinaceae; genus Pinus; species Pinus albicaulis. The sequence goes on from CM076579.1 coordinate 1,349,776,866, forward strand.
ATTCAGCAAAACCCTCCACCTTTACACAAAACACTCAGAAAAGATGATGATCACATTTCCAGTGGCAGAACACATGGCATGGAAGATTATTAAGACTTCTGAAGGCATCAATACATAAGCAGTTCAAGAAAATTAACAAAGAAGGAGCACAATCAAGCTCAAATAGTTTCAAGTACAGAGGGACAGAGCGGTTATTGGCACAGAACGTTGACTAACACATATAGCCTACCTCCATGCACAGAAAACATCCCAGCAATTACCACATCAGAGAAAAACACCACAAACTGTCAGAGCAGTTATTTGGAAGTATGGGGGGCCTCAAAACCCATGCTTGCACTTAATTTACACCAGGAAAGTGACAGTATACTGCAGGCAGTGTTTTCTCCTAAAGGATAGCCTGTAGGGTGATCTCCATCATATCAAAATGGTCTCAACAAGCTACATATTTATTGATCCTATCTAGAATTCAATGAAATGTTTAAAACACAGAATGGGGCATTCAAATGCTCTCTCCTACCTCTAATGTTCATTAAAACTCTGCTCACCTAATTTTCCTCATTTTTCCTATAAAGACTCTTCGAAGTCTCATTGTAAAAGGTTGGCATTGGTGATTTCTAAAGTAATACATATTGTTGTTTGAAGAAGCATTGTTATCTGAAAGAGTGTGAAGATCTTTGTTTTTTTGTTGATGAAGGAGGCTGGACCATTGGATCCCTGAGCCTGGTTTTGGTGAAGTACCTCTTATCGTTAATGTTATTTCCTATTTTCCACTTTGTTCCATCATGCTTTGCTTACAGTAGGATAAAAATTTTAGGCAGAGAAATGTATCTTAGAAGCATCTCTGACCTGTTTATCCTTCACTATTTATATGTTTTCTGCTATTGAATATGACAGGGTATTCTAATAGCTCTCTTAAATGTTCAGTTTGTTTTATTTCAAAAATAATTAATTTAGTCGTGCTAAAGAATGTCTAGGCGTTACCTCTTTCTTTACCACCGAATATTGTGTCTGAAATCTCCCTTTGATTATTAATGCTTGCAGTTTGACAGAGGAACTTGTTTCAAACATACCCTCTCATCATTATTGCAATTATTGTGTTAAAGGTCCCTATAATTAAAGTCCTAGATGTCTAAGGTGTTCCCTCTTCTTTGAATGCAATTGTATGTCTTTGTTGATTAAACCTTTCAGCAGTAAACTCATAGGAGGAAATAAGGCGTTCCTCGAATCCTTTAAGTCATTGTGAGATGGTTTTAGTCTACATTTCTCCTCTTCTTTGAGTGTTAAGTTAATTAAGTCCAAAGCAGTGAGCTTACTGGAGGAAATAGGGCATTCCCCGAATCCTTTAAGTCATTTGTGAAAGGACTTAGTTTTCTTTCACTCTTAGTCCTTAATGTTCATCCCATTTCACCTATATTATTCAACAGATCCTTGACCAAGTTATATTTTCCCTTTGGTTTCTCTTATTTCTCATTCAGAACTATTTGGACCTTCACATGACTCCATTGCCCAATGGCTTGTAGATTCCCATGCTCTATCTATACCACCTGAAACACATTTTTCCAACCAAAAAAACAAAACAAACCCTTGTGCTCTATAACTAGCCTAATACCTAAAATTAAACTTTAAAGATACGTTATTCTTACCTTTATAGAGAGATCCCTCTCTGGATCCAGGAGGGCTAGATACTGAGATCCCAAAGTGGTTTTGATGTTGTCTTGTCTTTTGGTTAGCCAATATACCAAACACATGAGCCCCAACATCACCAGCCTCGCAAGTCTTCATGCACAAGCTTTTCAAACTTTCGACTCCTGGACTCTTATACCTCTGATCTCTCAAAACTCAGATTCCTCTCTGGGTTTTATCCCTCTTTATTTATAGGAAGCTGGGGACATTGAGAGAATCTCTTTATTATGACTGATCTAACTAATTTATTTGTCATAGATTCTCTAAGATGTGAGTCAATCTGCTCCAAAAGTTAGATAAGTGCTCTGAGACTCAAAGAATTTTCCGGTAAAGTTTCATAAAAGTATTCTTTGGGATAGATAGTTGTCTGAAAAGTATATATAGTGAGGATTTAATAAGATTGTATTTACATAGTAGATATATTATCATAATCCCATGATATCGGTCACACTCATAGTCAAGTGAATATTATTTACACAGTGGATGTTTTTATTGTGGAAATCCCACGAGAAATGATTTTACTACAAATATCCAAATCATGTTCCTAACATGTTAGTGTCAGGGAACTTTTATATGGAGTAGATACTACTGATTTCCCATGCCTTTGTAAATATTCTTCGGACTACCATAGGATTCTCAAGTATTATTTTATGCCTTATTTTTTCTATAATCAACCATTGGTGATGTCAAGTCATGTGATTGTAATATTCCCAATAGAGAAATGCAGCAATATTAAACAATAATGTAGAGAAATAACATAGATCAGCTAAGTAAGAGCAGGAGGCCAATATGGAGGCTCATTATTTACATGTACATTAGCAAAATATATGAATAAGACAGCTCATGAGATGTACAACAAGAAATATAAGACTTTTATGGAAGAAAATCCTCAAAATGAGGTGTTGCAACCATGTATTAAGACTAAAAGAGCTTGACAACATTATTTTTACTAGCTGCAACTGTTGTATATTACACTTAAGATCTAGAGTAGATCACTGTACAAAAATTTAGATCTATATCAGATCTGTACTGCTCCTCTTCAATTACCCCTTGGGGTTTTCAGCAAAACATGAAGCACAAGGAGTAGATATGAGACCTAATGCTGCATATCTGCAGATATATTAAAAAATTCATGGACATATAGATCGGATCTGAAATATAAAACATGATGATCTCAGCCAATGGATCTCAAATGTGAAGGGAAGATCCCCAACACATGAAAACCAATCCTCCAAAAGGTGTACCAAAATACCCTGCAATAATACCCTTAAAAATAACGCAGTCCTGGAAGGAAAAATGCATTGTAGGCTCTAGAACATTTTTGGCCTCAAGCCAAGATCTAAAAATGTAGCTCCACTCATCTAATACTCTCTTACCAATGGGATAGATGCCTTCCCCACTGAAAAGAGGCACTAGATTTGCCTAGATTTGAGTAGATCTAGCCTCCACTTGCTGCAGCTTACAAAGACAACCAAACCCTCAACAGGATCTACGTTGTAGTTGGAAGAATAGCTTGGCTAAATGCCTGATAGTGGACAAGAAATGCAAACTCTTCCAAGAGGCCTCTCAAGGAAAGAAGCGAGATTCCCGATCAGGAACACCCAGTGCTAAGCAACACTATTATCTGCTAAACAGAAAGGAGAATAAGCAATGTCTAAATAGACAAAATATTTAGAAATAACATAATCATCGACAACCTTCTCATGTTTCTCAAGTTTCCATCCTCTTCCTTTTATAATTTTGAGAGCTTGCAAAACCCTAAACCATCTCAATGGAATAGCTCCTTTCACATGAATCACCTCCAACTAAAACTGTCTTGTGCCTCATTGATGACCACTCCTCCAAGACAACGTTGTTGATTTGGTCATGGTTGACCCAGTCAAAAGATTTAGCCCCTTTTACACCTGAGGGTGCTTATTAAAATAGCCCGGATTTTGCCTTGTTCACATGTGGCATTGATTTATCTGTTGTTTTAGGAGTTTTATGATCCTCCTTTACTTTATTATTCATGAAACAAAAAGATGAAACAAAAATTAATATTCCCATTAGCTTGGGCTAATTGGGAATATTAAAGTCCTCCCCTCCACAATGTTGCTTGTCCTCAAGCAACTGATCAGGTGAGTGTTGCAACTCTTCGCCTCCTCCATTGGTGACAGCATCATCATATGTGTTTGGTTCCAATTGATGATGTCAATTAGAGTTTAATTTAATGTCAACCCAGGAAGGTAAACTTAGAAGTGCTTATCTAAAATATATAGATCTAGAAAGATTCCTAATTTGTCCAAGATCTTAAAGTCCCCTTACAAGAACATATTCATTGAGATCTCTTTCAATAACTAAACAAACCTAGATCTAATAATTGTTTGAGATCTATGGTTCTCTTACAAGAACATATTCTACAAGATCTCTTCCAACATTAGAAAATCTAATAAGAACTTAAAAGCTGAAATGAAATAAACCTAGATCTAATAATTGTATGAGGTCTTACAGTTCTCTTACAAGAACACTTTCAAATAAGACTCTTCCAATATTATAACATTTAACAAAACTTAAAAACTGAAATGAAACAAACCTAAATCTAATAATTGTATGAGATCTTATGGTTCTCTTACAAAAACACTTTCAAATAAGATACTTCCAATATTAGAACATTTAACAAAACTTAAAAGCTGAAATCAAACAAAAACATAAAATAAATCATACCTAAAATAAACAAATAAGCATGCAAGTGAGGCCATGGGGGCCCTCCATAACTCCACAAGCACACCACTTCAATGGAGACTCAGATGTAGAAGCAAAATTGAAGTATGGATCCTTTATTTGAAAATCTCCATTACAAACCAACTCTAAGCTTCTAAGATTACATACTCCAAAATTCTAAGATTACAAAACTTCAAGATAACAAAACTAAAAAAACTTCAACATTACAAATGGAGGAGATTGTACTCCTATTTATACAATGGGATGAGTAACAAACTCATAATGATCATCCACTCATCTCTCTTTTAGTTCCATACATCTCTCAACCATATAGACACATAACCCCTTTAGTCCTTGATCTTCTCCATGAGATCATAATCTTCTCCATGAGGTTTATCTTCTCAAATTCGAATTTTATCCTTCAAGGCCACATAAAGGTGTCTTGGAAGCTTCCTTGGCACCTACACATGTCACAAAAACAACCCACTTTCCATATATAATGTAAAATATATTATTTTCTAATATTTAATCAAGAATTTCTCTGAAAAATGCTTAAAAATAAATAATATTTGGAAAATATAAATTAGACCCATTAATGGTGAATAATAGGGAAAATGAAGTGACATGGTAGTGAATAATGGGTGATAAAATGGAAGCATAGGTGAAAAATGTATGGTAATGAGTGACATTTTGAAACCCAAACATACTCCCCAACTGAAGCTCTTGCATGTCCTCATGCAAGCTACTACAATGACTTATTTGATTTAATTCTTAGATGAGATTTCTTTTACAAGATGTTTAGTTCTTGTGTAACAAACATCTTTCAATCATGGACTTCCTTTTAACTTTGCACTTCTTTGGATAACTTTTATTTTTGCAAAGCATTTGCATCTTTTAATGATTGGTTCTTGTGTTACAATCATTATTTACTTTGTTGAGATCTCTGTTTAATGATTGGTTCTTGTGTTTACAATCACTATTTACTTTTTTGAGATCAATCATTTATTTAATATGCTTATCATATTTAAGAATTAATTTAATATGCTCATCATTTTGTAGTAGTTTTATTGTGGGAAAACTATGTGGGTTAAGATGTAATATGAATGAGGGAAAAAAATGAAGTGTGAAGTGTGAAATTCCCCCCTCCCCAACTGATGGTTTTTGGCAATTTTTTAATGAGAAAGGGAATAGTGAAATAGTGGAATATTTTCCAAACATCATTATTTTAGCATCTAAAAAGAATTTCAAGATTAAAGGTTAGAAAACATCATACCTTACTTACCTATAGAAGTGGATGAATCATGCATGTTTATTTGCTACAATTTTGATCTGAAGCTTCTTCTGCAAGTTGTGGATGAAAGATGGATCTGTATCGTCGTATCTGCTGCTAGATAGTATGATGAATCTGATGAGTCTGCTGAATATGGATAAAAATATATAAGGCTTGGAAGGTATACAAAATATATAAGTTACATTTTCCTCCCCCCAACCTTATTTATTGACTTGTCCTCAAGTCATGACAAGCTGAAAAAGAAATGAACGGAAATCTGCTTCATCTGCTACAAAATATGGGTCTTCAAGTTTTCAACGGTCGATGGCAAAAATCTTACTATGTGATTAAATGTGCTGGTTTCGAACATAGCAAGAAGTTGTTGACTTAGTGGCCATTAATGAATGCCACTAGCCAACACGATAGCTCCCACCATTGATTCCAATGGGAGTCAAGATGCCTAACACATCTTTGTAAGTACGAATATGTTTGTTGTGGTCGAGTCACCTACAAGATCCAACGAACAAGGGATATTAATGTACTCCCATTTTTCATTGTCAAGAGTACTTGCCATTAAGGCATGCAAGCCTCTAGGTGTTTTTACAAAGATAATTAGACTCTAGGACTTTGACTCAATGATATACATAGAAGCAGGGTTTTATTGGCGGAAATGAAAGTGGTAGGAAATGGAAATGGAAATGGAAAATGGCAAGAAGTTTGTAAGTAAACTTCTTGGATTTTATTGATGAATGGAAATGCATGGTGAATGATCAAGACCTCTTGCTGTGAAAAATGGACACTGAAATGGGAGGCTTTATGGATTTACATTTGGTGGAATTCAAAATCTTTTTCAGAAAGGGAGGTGCAAGGTAGTGGTCGTGGACATGGATTTGTCTTTAGAAATTTTCATGAATTTAGTCGTTTGAAGACCAATTTTCGTCACAATGTAATCTCCTTAATGATCACTTGATTATTCTGTAACCTGTAAAAAAAACTTGGTACAAAGAAAACATAAGTTTGTTCAAGAAGAAATGGCCAGTTCCTTCATGATTCTTACGCAAAAATTTCATACCAAATAAAACATGTTAAGGACAATCAAAGATGTTGAAATTGACTTAATCATGATATTAAAATCAATCCATTCTTTAAAAATAACCATGAAAAGTAATTTTCCCTGTTATGCTCAGCAAAAAGATTGGCATTTGAAAGATCTGTTGTGTTCTGCATATTAGTATGTCACATAAAAGCATTCAACAGAAAGATGTTATGAGTTTAATGCCAACTTGAAGCTTATCGAAACAATATAATTATCCTCCAAATGTTTGATAAATCGATCCTCAAAATTTGTTTCCAAGTGTTCAATTATTTATTTTTAGACCTGCATGAATTTTGTGGAAATTTTTTTTTTAATTTTTTTTTTAAATTTTGCACTTGTACCAACTCTTGTAGTTTCAACCAGTTCGTGTAATTCTCATGATTTTCTCAATTGCCAATATCCTTCACATGCCAATATTCACCCCTTAAATCCTTCAAAACAACAACTGTCACATAACAAATTTTTTTAAAAAAATTTTAAATGATAACAATCATAACATAAAAATAACAATGATAACCTAAAACAATGTATTAAAACAATCATATATTATAACAACATAATAACAAAATACATAGCCAACATAACAACAACAAAAAAAATTATAACTGTATTAATTAATGCAATTATAAAACATATTAATATATTAATATAATTAATACAATTAATATATTAATATATTAATACAATTTTTATAACAAACATTAATTAATAATTAAATAACATATACAACAAATTATAATTAAAAATATAACAAATTACAATTATATTAACCTAACAAATATTAAATATATACAACAAATTTAAAAATATAAATAACAACAAAATGCTATTATAATAACATATTAATATATTAATTATAACAACAAAAATTAACCAATTATAACTAAAAATAAATAACCAAATCAAAACAAATTAAAAAATAAATACAATATATAAATACAAAACAAAATAAAACTAAAAATACAAAAGAAACCAAAACAGAATGCACAATAAAATGCAAAATATGTGAAATAGCGGGATTTGGCATATGGAAGATGTTGGATGAGGCGGAATAGGCCAACTCTTTTGATTTCTGCTGCTCGTCGCTCAACAAGTCGATCTCAGTTATCATAGATGACTGCGAAGTCTCCACTTCACTTATTATTGTATATCTTCTCTCTCGATTTCGGCACCAGAATTTCAGAAACGCACTTCCCCCATTCTCGTAGTCGGATTCCTTTGAACTGCCGGCATGCTTCTTTGCGATCCACTATTGGTCGAGCATTTGCAGGGCGATGTTCCTGCGGGGGAACTGTTCTTCATATTTTGCGACCCAGTAGGCGCACAGAGGTTGGGATCGCTGAAGGAAACTCACGAGTGTGGGGATTGAAATATGTGTCTACATATATATACATCTCTATCTGAGGTCTACCGTGTCTCAGGAGGGAAAAAGCTGAAATTGTCGGCGTTTTTCTTAAATGGTGAAAGATCTCTAGCATGGGCACTTTCTACCCGGAAAGTCTTTGCATAATTTCTAGCCATAAGGATCCAAGAAGCTTAATGGAGATTATAATTTACTCATAAGCACAATCCCATCAAGAAAATGCTAGGAAATCGAGTCACAGCAATGCTCATTCAAAAATCCGAAAATTCTCCAACGCCATCCCCACCGGCATCAAAGAGATTGCCTGTACTTCAGCCTCTTTCATTCATCACTGGTAAGGTTAAATTATATTGTTGTAATGTTTGCAGGGGCACAAGGAACACGTTTCGAATCCCGCGCAACCGTCAAGACTTTGAAGGCGTGCAGGTCACCCCAGAAATGTGATAGTGGACGAAAAGGCGTCCATGATTTTGTATGGGCATTTCAGCCTGATGTCACTGATCATGATCCCTCGCCCAAAGTTCTTTGCACAACGTTCGTCGATGGCATCACCGCAAAAGCAGCATCAAAGAGTCCCTGGTCATCCTTGCCAACACACAAGACCAGAGTCGGTCAAGCCAGAGAGTTGACAACCATATCCTCGGAATCTGATCTCCTAACTTATCTTAGAACATTTTGTTTGGACTTCTAGTACAGATTATTGGCGGAAATCCACACATTCTAAATTAAATTGGAGTGCCAGAAAGTGAAGAGCCTGATCTAATTACAGATGAGATGTATTATTGTATATAGTCAATGTCAAACAGCGCATCGATTTACAAGGCAATGGAAGGATCATTCTTACAATCAAAATTTCATCTCAGGGATATAAGAGATTGTGAAGATATTTAAAAGCCCTGAGCAACGATACCAATCCCAGCAATCGAATTCTGATATGAGGACGTTGGTTGGAATTCCGGCATGAGGACGTAAGTTGGTTGGTGTTTTTTTTTTTTTTTTTTAATTAATGCTTTTCATTTTTGATGTTTTGTATTTCATTTTTTTATTTTTATTAATATTATGTTTTATTGCGAAAATTTTTTATTTAAAAAACTTTGTTGGTTTTTTTTTTTTTTTAAATCTAAAAATAAAGAAAATAAAATGGAATTCTATGAAAAAAAAAAATGGTTAGTTTTCAAAACGAATATATATATATATACATGATACATATATTATTATTATTTTGTGAGAATTTTTTTTTATTTACTTTTTTTTTTAAACTAAAATTAAAAGAAAACTAAATTTGCTCATTCACAAAATTCTTTATTGTCATATTGTAGATTAATTTTCCAGCAAGAGTATTTTTTTTATTTGAATAAATCGATAGATTTTCTGATCTTCCTGATCGCACGAAGCGCAGGAAGAGAGCATACTAATCTCTTGATTTATTTTTATTTATGCAGGTTAGCGTGGATGGATAAAACACAATTAAGATTTGCGACAAAACCTTGCATTATCTACACTTTTTCTGCAATGTCACGGTGGCGTTTAGACTCTTGAAAGACAAGGCTTTCCGATAACCAAGCTCCTGGCTCACCCGTGATACAGAAACAAGACATAGAAATGCAAAAATGTGCCACTGAATTTAGTCATGATGATTTAAAAAAAACAAGACTTAAAAGAAAATTCTACAAAGAAATTCTACGATGAAATTCTAAGACAAAATTCTACGAGATCTCGTTTTTATTTTTATTTTTAAACTATTCTACATTAACTTGAAAAATGTTTTATTTTCTAAGTAAAAGAATGCTTCCAGTGAAGCCATCTACGGACTAAAAATTCGAACATGCTCACATCAAGATTTAAAATTTTTACAGTATGTTTTACAAGTATGTGAGAATCCTGTCTTAGAGTTGGCTCAAGGTTATTGTCCTTGCTCTCCAAGAAGTACCTGTTCAACATTGTCAAATTCATCATCCGTAGATGGATTAGTGAGAAATGGGGGGTTTAAAAAAAAAACTGAATTTAAATTAACTATCTGCGAAAATAAAATGCTCCAAACTTTGAACTCCTTTACGAACCTGCTGTCACCAAGTTCCACAAATTAGTTCATAAAAACAAATGCATAAAATAAATACTAAATCCTTCTAGTTGAACTTCCCCGGCAACGGCGCCAAAATGTTTGGTTCCAATTGATGATGTCAATTAGAGTTTAATTTAATGTCAACCCGGGAAGGTAAACTTAGAAGTGCTTATCTAAAATATATAGATCTAGAAAGATTCCTAATTTGTCCAAGATCTTAAAGTCCCCTTACAAGAACATATTCATTAAGATCTCTTTCAATAACTAATCAAACCTAGATCTAACAATTGTTTGAGATCTATAGCTCTCTTACAAGAACATATTATACAAGATCTCTTCCAACATTAGAACATCTAATAAGAACTTAAAAGCTGAAATGAAATAAACCTAGATCTAATAATTGTATGAGGTCTTACAGTTCTCTTACAAGAACTCTTTCAAATAAGACTCTTCCAATATTAGAACATTTAACAAAACTTAAAAACTGAAATGAAACAAACCTAAATCTAATAATTGTATGAGATCTTATGGTTCTCTTAAAAAAACACTTTCAAATAAGATCCTTCCAATATTAGAACATTTAACAAAACTTAAAAGCTGAAATCAAACAAAAACATAAAATAAATCATACCTAAAATAAACAAATAAGCATGCAAGTGAGGCCATGGGGGCCCTCCATAACTCCACAAGCACACCACTTCAATGGAGACTCAGATGTAGAAGAAAAATTGAAGTATGGATCCTTTATTTGAAAATCTCCATTACAAACCAACTCTAAGCTTCTAAGATTACATACTCCAAAATTCTAAGATTACAAAACTTCAAGATTACAAAACTACAAATGTTGAATCTCTAATTAAACTGAGAGGGGGGGGGGGGTGAATCAGTTTAATACATTCCTGATCTTTTAAACTTTTCATTAAACTTATTTACACCTTCATTTCAAACTCTATTTGATGTGAGAGTAATTTTAGAATGCAATCAGAAAGTATTAGTTTAATAGAGCAATAGACTTAATATGAGAGTAGCAGGTATTAAGAAAATGATACATATTAGATCAATACATAAATATCATGCACAGAGACACCAGATATAAGTGGAAACCCATAAAGGGAGAAAACCACATCTTATTATTGTTGTGATGCAAAGGCAATCTCCAACTCCCTCTCACCACTGTTTTCTGCAGGCACCAACCTACAGGAGGTTCCTACCTCAATTCTGCAAGCTACAACTTGCAAGGAAGCACCAACTCCCTTCAGTTTTCTGCAGGCACCAACCTACAGGAGGCTCCAACCTCAGTCAGCTACAACTGACAGCTATCAGGCTGCAACTTGATAGGGAAGCTCCAACTTCCTCATTTTCTAAAACTAAATGTTTGCTGATTTACCTCAGATATCAGCTCTGTTCTGTAGCTTCTCTTAATCTTCTCTACCTTCTATATTCTGCATTCTCTCTATATATGCTCTCTCCCTTGCTCCAAAAAAAAAACCACTCTGCATATCAAGATGATATTATTTATAGATTTCCTCACATGACTGTTTGTATTCTGCTTGGAATTCGAAATGGAAAGTCATGTCTCTTTGCCTTCTGCCTTCTCACTCCTTTTATCAGCTTACTCAGAAATTATAACTGTAGGTGTCAATTTTAACATTACAATGGGAGTTTGTTTTCTCTCGGAGACTTGCCAATGCATCACAAACAATAAAAACAATTAAAACATTTACATTCGAATTACAATATGAATTCCAGCTCACTTATTTTGTCTCTTGGTTTTCTGCGCATTTGTCTTTTCTGTGACTGTGTTTTGACTATTTTCTGCTCTGTATGCTTTTCTGTCCTCTGTTGTAGTGTATTTGCTGCATACGTGTAACATTGCTTTTATATCAGTGCCTCTTAGAAAAATGTGTGACTGCTAACTTGCAGCAAGTGTCTTGTTGATGTGGAACATTCCGCAAATGGAACGGACATATATCACAGTCATTGTATATTTATAATCGCCCTCTCATTAGGCCGAGGCCCGTGGGTTCACAGCCCATGTGACATATTTTAATACAACTACAATCGTGTTTTATATATCTAACAACAATCCTTTTATATATAAGCAATCGCCCTCCACCTTAAGCCTTTGGTCTTATATTACAATCCAATAAGTCGAATCACAACAACTAATACATGAAAGGGTCGGGCCCCACATCTCCGTCGGCGGATCGGTGGTGGCAAACGAAAACTTGCGATTGCGATTGATCAAACGGACGCGATGACCACATAAAACATGGCTCATATCGCAATCGGGTCCGAACTTTGAACACATGCAATCGGGACGCATTATAGAAAAGTTCCACCTGCGATCGTAACAACGGATGCGATTTGCACCAATTAACTCCCACATATAATGATCTGCCCCACTTCGCTGGCAGAACATATTACAAAGTGTCTTGCGATCAATCTATGAGAGTTCCGACAGATTGAGATTCCGCACGATCAACCAACTACTCCATCGTATAATCGCCATCGGTCCTACTCGACGGAGCATATTACAAAACTTGCAATCAATCTGAATTCATTGCAATTGGGAACTTGGATGCATTAGCTCATAAATCAGAGATATAATCGACGGTCCGCTTCTTTGATCGGAGCATATAACAAAAGACTTGCGATCAATCGGAAAGTTCCGATTGCGATTGGGAACTCGGATGCGATTGGCTCATAAACTGTGGCATATAACTCGATCGGGTCCGGCCTTCAATCGGAGCATATAACAAAAGACTTGCAATCAATCGGAAAGTTCCGATTGCGATTGGGAACTCGGATGCGATTGGCTCATAAACTGTGGCATATAACTCGATCAGGTCCGGCCTTCGATCGGAGCATATAACAAAAGACTTGCGATAAATCGGAAAGTTCCGATTGCGATTGGGGAGAGGTCCCACCATCTAAAACTTCGTTTTGTGCGTTCCATAATATAACGGACATATATGTATACTTTTCCAAAGGGTTAAGCGATTCTCGGAATATGGTTTATATATTATATGTGCTCCGTCGGTTGGAGAGTGTGATTCCCAGAATATGGTTCTGTATTATATGTGTAACGCCCGGCTGGAGTCTGTGATTCCCGGAATAAGATTCGTGTTATATTATATGTATAATGCTCGCTGGAGTGTGCGATTCCCGGAATTTTGTAACTTCTCTCTGCCTCTGTCTCTGCTTCTGTCACTCTGCCTCTGTCTCACTGTGCTTCTATGACTGTTACATTTTGACTGTCTTCTTGCTGCCTCTATTGCTTTCGTTGTGCCTCTTTTGCCTTCCTTTGCTTCAGCGCTGCCTCTTTTGCCTGAGTGCTGCCGCCTTTGCCATCAATGACAATATTTCCAACAGTCTCCCCCTTTGGCATTGATGGCAATCCACTTTCTCTATTTTCTTTCTCTTTCTCTTGTTGCTTGCTCTTCCTCCTGCTATTTGTTCTTCCTCCCCCTTTGACATCAATGGAAAAGGATGACTCCTCATCCCTCCGTATGGGTTCTGTCGTTGTATTTCCTTTCTCTGAGTTACGTTTAGGTCCTCTTCTGCCGAAATTGGACTATGTTGTGTTTCATTTGTAGTGCCTGTAATATGTGCTAGATTGCAGACATAGATGATGCATTTTACGATTGAAAGGTTCTTGTTGCTTCTGAATGCTGATAATATTGATAATGCTGATCCTATGGACTTGTTTTATGCTTATCTTGCTGGCTGTTCTCCCCCTGGAATGATATCTTCATTTTGTTCTCCCCCTCAGACTGTACTTTCTCTTCATATTAGAGAATAGTATCTACAGATACTACCCCTAGTTTGTCTCTCAAGTATTCGAATGGTTCTCTGGAAAGTGGTTTGGTAAATATATCTGCTATCTGTTCTTTCGTTGATACATAGTCCAGTTTAACTATCTTCTGAGCCACTTGTTCTCGGAGAAAATGATACTTGATTGGTATATGTTTAGTTTTTTAATGAAGCACAGGATTTTTAGATATACTTATAGCACTTGTATTATCACATTTGATTGAGATAGGTTCATTAATGCTTACCTTCATGTCTTGAAGAGTTTGCTTCATCCAAATGACTTGTGTACAACATGCTGCTACTGCTATATATTCTGCTTCAGCTGTAGACAGAGATATGGATGTTTGTTTCTTGCTTAGCCATGCCACCAGACTTTCTCCTAGATAGAATGCACCTCCACTTGTACTCTTCCTGTCATCCACATAGCTGGCCCAATCTGCATCTGTGTATGCTGTTAAGGTGAAGCTCTTGCCTTTAGGATACCAAAGCCCATATTGTGCTGTTCCTTGTAGATATCTGAGTATTCTTTTTACTGCCAGAAGATGGTTTTGTTTAGGTGTTGCTTGATATCTTGCCACTAGTCCTACTGCTAGCATGATGTCTGGTCTTGAAGCTGTCAAGTACAGCAGGCTTCCTATCATGGATCTGTAGAGTTTTTGATCTACATCTACAGACCTATCATCAGCACACAACTTGCATCCCGTGATCATGGGGGTTGTCACTGGTTTGCAGTCCTCCATTTTGAATTTTTTCAGCATTTCTTTTAAGTATTTTTCTTGAGAAATGAATGTGCCTATGTTCTTTTGCTGAATTTGCAGTCCCAAGTAGAAACTGAGTTCTCCAATCATAGACATTTCAAACTCTGTTTTCATCTCATCAGCAAACCCTTTTTCTAGTTCATCTTTGTTGCTTCCAAACATAATGTCATCAACATATACAACAACAATTAGGAGTTCATTTTCATGCACTTTTATGTATAGATTGATGTCTACTCCACCTCTCTTAAAACCCTGTTTTTGCAAATATTTGTCCAGTCTTGAGTACCAAGCACGAGGAGCCTGTTTCAGTCCATATAGGGCCTTCTTCAATCTGCACACATAGTCTTCTTTGTCTGTCAATGAGAAGCCTTCTGGTTGTTCCATGTACACTTCTTCTTCTAGATCTCCATTAAGAAAAGCAGACTTTACATCCATTTGATATACCTTCAAGTCTTGGTAGCATGCAAATGCCAGGAACATTCTGATAGCCTCCATTCTGGCTACAGGTGCAAATGTTTCATCATAGTCAAGTCCTTCAATTTGTGAGTATCCTTTGCAGACCAGCCTGGCTTTATTCCTGATTACTTGTCCTTGCTCATTCATTTTTTTTTTTGAATACCCATTTTGAACCAATGATATTTTTCTCAATAGGTCTAGGAACTAGTTCCTAGGTATTGTTCTTCTCAATTTGGTCCAATTCTTCATTCATTGCTTTTACCCAATACTTGTCCTTGCTGGCTTCTTCAAATTTCTTTGGCTCTATTTGTGATAACATGGCTATGTATACTTCTTCTATTTGTTCTGTTAGCTGCCTTCTTGTCTGGACTCCTGATTTCTTGTCTCCTATGATCCGATCTTCAGGATGATTCTTATGAGTGTATCTTGAGGGGGTTTTCGAGCTCAACTCTGCATCATCTGTTGTCTTGCTTGTTTCATCATCATCCTTGTCTTCCTCTTCATGGTTGTCTGATGGATTGCAGCAGTCTGTATTTCTTGTATTGTTTGGAAGTTCTTCATCAAATCTCACATCAATACTTTCAACTATCTTCCGAAGGATCTTGTTGTAGCACCTGTACCCTTTGCTTTTGGAAGCATATCCTAGAAAAATCCCTTCATCTGCTCTTGCATCAAATTTCCCAAGGTTTTCATCATTATTCTTTATGTAACACTTGCTACCAAAGACTCTGAAATGTTTTATTGAAGCCGACTTTCCATGCCATAGTTCATACGGAGTTTTGTCACTGCTTGGCCTTAAGTGAGCTTTATTAAGGATATGTACTGCTGTGTGTACTGCTTCTGCCCAGAAGGTTTGAGCAATATTATTCTCTTGCATCATAGCTCTGGCTATTTGTTGTACAGACCTATTTTTCCTCTCTGCTACTCCATTCTGCTGAGGTGTCCCTGCAATAGTAAATTGTTTCTTTATTCCATGTTCATTACATAGGTCTACAAAGTCATAATCTGTGAATTCTCCTCCTCTGTCTGATCTGATACATTTCAGCTTGCATCCAGTTTGATTTTCTGCTAATGCTCTGAATATCTTAAATTTTTCCAATGCTTCTGATTTATTTTTGAGAAAGGCAACCCATGTCATTCTAGAGAAGTCATCTATTATCAACATGAAATAGGATTCTCCACTTGGTGTTCTAGTTCTAGCAGGTCCACACAGGTCCATGTGCACAAGCTGGAGTGGTCTTCTTGTTGACAACTCCTCTTTAGATTTAAAGGATGTGCGAGTCTGTTTCCCCAATTGACAAGATTTGCATATAGTACTTGAAGGCATTTTTATTTCTGGCATGTCTTTGACAGCTTTCTTCTTGCTCAATTTGATGATATGGTCAAAGCTGAGATGTCCCAATCTCCTATGCCACAACCATGACTCCTCAAGTTTGCTAAGATGGCAGACTTCATCTTCCTCTTTCACTATGTATACATTGTTCTCTGTTCAAACACCTTTGAGCAGAGTCTTTCCTGTTGTGCTTGACCTGACTACACAATCTTGTGCTCTAAAAAGAACTTCACAGCCTTTGTCACACATCTGACTGACACTCAGTAAATTTGCTTTCAGTCCATCCACAAATAGTACCTCTTGGGCTTTTCCTCTGCCATTGTCTATGCTGACTGAGCCTTTTCCCTTGATATTTTCTGATTTATCATTACCAAAAATAACATTGCCAGATTTCTTTTCATCAAGAGTTATAAACTTGCTTCTGTCTCCAGTCATGTGTTTGGAGCAGCCACTATCCAAGTACCACTAGCTTTTCAGATATTGAGCAGTTAGAGCCAAGTCACATTTATTCACTTTCTTTATCCACTGGAGGCCCCCTTTTGTTTGGTATCTTTGGTGAGGTGATGAATTATATCCCTTTAGAGAACACTTGGAAGATATATGCCCAATTTGATTGCATATACAACATTTGATTATAGTTTTTGCAGAATTATGAGCATGAACAAAATTTCTTTGACTCATAAACCTCCTTGAGGTATTGAACATCAGACTTTGTCCATACTTTCTACATTCAAAAATTTTATGGCCAAATTCCTTACAATAAAAACAATAACCATAGAAATTATTTGCATACCTGATGTAAGATTGTTTTCTCCATTTGTTTGTTTGAGATAGCCTCTTCACTGTTTGCATCTTTTGCAGGTCCGAATTACTCTTCCTTGCATAACAATATGCAGCAATGTGTCCTGGCTTGTGGCAGACATAGCAGGTGGCATTCTTCATAGGAGGGAAGAATTTCCTCTGATGACTTCCAAATTTGATATACTTAGGGGCATATGATTCTTTTTCTACCATCTTAGTATTCATTATATTCCTTGTTACTAGAGATTTCTTCTGATCTTTGTCATTCTTATTACATGTTTCTTCTTTTATAGGAATGGTCTGGGCTTCTTCATCAGTTTTCATTGCTTTTACAAAAATTATATTTTTGTCTTCCTTTTCTTTGCCTTTACTCGATTCTCCTTCATAGCCTATTCCTGTTTTTATCACTGGGGATCTTTGAGAAACCAGGATATCATTCAACTTGCTAGAGCTTGTTGGTAGAGAAGAGTTTATAACCACTGTCCTTTGAGCATTTTCTAGTTTCTTCCTGAGACCTACCACTTCTTCCTCCAACTTCTCTTGTTCTTGGGTTTTATCCTTGATTTGCTAAAGTAACATATCTTCTATCTTCTTGGCTTCTTCAAGCCTTACCTTCAGCAGCATGAGGACTTCTGAATTTTTTTCTTCTTTCACACATTTGAGGAGAATCTCTTTTTGTTTTCTGCATTTTAGTTTGAGTCTCTCAATCTCCTCCAGAGCACTTCTTAGCTCCCCCTCGAGGTCGACTTCCCCTTCTTCTTCTTCATCTTCTAGTAGGAGTCCCTCAAGATCTTCTATGGCCATCAATAAAAAATCTGAGGTTCCTTCTTCACATGAGGGTTCATCTGAATCTTCAGATGTACTACTGTCTTGTTTAGCATAGAAAGATTTTCTGTTGAACTTCTTTCCCTTCTGCCAGTTCTTTGATTTATTCTTTTCTGACTCTTGAGCCTGATTCCTTGCTTTCTTGTGAGGACACTTAGCAGCATAGTGTCCAACTCTTCCATAGTTAAAGCACTTGAAAGGAAGTTTACCTTTGTATTTACCTGAACCTCTATCCAGTTTCTTAACAAATTTTGCTTCTTCTTCATCTGAGCAAGAGCATATTTCTTCCTCTTCTTCTTTCTTCTTTTCTGTTTTAAAAGATGCTTCCCTCGAACTTGGTTTCTTCTGTGGGAGCCTCATTTCATAGGCTGTTAGATTTCCAAGTATCCGGTTCATGGTTAAAGTCTCCCAATCCGCTGTCTCTTCTATTGCAGATACCTTGGGATTAAATCTAGATGGGAGTGATCTTAGAATCTTTTGCACAACTATACTTTCTGGTATGGTTTCTCCAAGAGCTTTCATATTGTTAACAATTTCTGCAACTTTTAAGAAGAAGCCGCCAACATCTTCATCATCATTCATTTTTAAGTTTTCAAACTGGGCTCTATATACTTGAAGTTTGGCAGTTTTTACTTTCTGGTCTCCCTCATGTATGTCTTCAAGAGTATCCCATATTTTCTTAGCAGTGTCTTTGTGCATTACTTTAATAAACTCTGCTTCACATAATCCATTCAGGATGGCATTCATGGCTTTTGCATTAGCCACAAAATCTTGTTTTGCGTCCTTTTCTGAGTCAGTTGCCTTCGGGTCATATCCTAATTGCACAGCAGCCCAGACTTCTATTCCTAGAGACATTATGTATGTCTTCATTCTGATTTTCCAGAAAGCATAATTTTCACCAAAGAAGAAAGGGGCTTTATTGGTTGAGCATCCTTCTTTACTAGCCATCTTGGGAACCTAGGATCTCCTTTCAGTTGTTAGACTTGTACAAAGGAACCCGCTCTGATACCAATTGTTGAACCTCTAATTAAACTGAGAGGGGGGGGGGGGTGAATCAGTTTAATACATTCCTGATCTCTTAAAATTTTCATTAAACTTATTTACACCTTCATTTCAAACTCTATTTGATGTGAGAGTAATTTTAGAATGTAATCAGAAAGTATTAGTTTAATAGAGCAGTAGACTTAATATGAGAGCAGCAGGTATTAAGCAAATAATACATATCAGATCAGTATAAATATCATGCACAGAGACACCAGATATAAGTGGAAACCCATAAAGGGAGAAAACCACATCTTATTATTGTTGTGATGCAAAGGCAAGCTCCAACTCCCTCTCACCACTGTTTTTCTGCAGGCACCAACCTACAGGAGGCTCCTACTTCAATTCTGCAAGCTACAACTTGCAAGGAAGCACCAACTCCCTTCAGTTTTCTGCAGGCACCAACCTACAGGAGGCTCCAACCTCAGTCAGCTACAACTGATAGCTATCAGGCTACAACTTGATAGGGAAGCTCCAACTTCCTCATTTTCTAAAACTGAATGTTTGTTGATTTACCTCAGATATCAGCTCTGTTCTGTAGCTTCTCTTAATCTTCTCTGCCTTCTATATTCTGCATTCTCTCTATATATGCTCTCTCCCTTGCTCTCAAAAACTCACTCTGCATATCAAGATGATATTATTTATATATTTCCTCACATGACTGTTTGTATTCTGCTTGGAATTCGAAATGGAAAGTCATGTCTCTTTGCCTTCTGCCTTCTCACTCCTTTTATCAGCTTACTCAGAAATTATAACTGTAGGTGTCAATTTTTAACATTACAGTGGGAGTTTGTTTTCTCTCGGAGACTTGCCAATGCATCACAAACAATAAAAACAATTAAAACATTTACATTCGAATTACAATATGAATTCCAGCTCACTTATTTTGTCTCTTGGTTTGCTGCGCATTTGTCTTTTCTGTGACTGTGTTTTGACTCTTTTCTGCTCTGTATGCTTTTCTATCCTCTGCTGTAGTGTATTTGCTGCATACGTGTAACAGTGCTTTTATATCAATGCCTCTTAGAAAAATGCGTGACTACTGACTTGCAGCAAGTGTCTTGTTGATGTGGAACATTCCGCAAATGGAACGGACATATATCACAGTCATTGTATATTTATAATCGCCCTCTCATTAGGCCGAGGCCCGTAGGTTCACAGCCCATGTGACATATTTTAATACAACTGCAACCGTGTTTTATATATCTAACAACAATCTTTTTATATATAAGCAATCGCCCTCCACCTTAAGCCTTTGGTCTTATATTACAATCCAATAAGTCGAATCACAACCACTAATACATGAAAGGGTTGGGCCCCACATCTCCGTCGGCGGATCGGTGGTGTCAAACGAAAACTTGCGATTGCGATTGATCAAACGGACGCGATGACCACATAAAACATGGCTCATATCGCAATCGGGTCCGAACTTTGAACACATGCAATCGGGACGCATTATAGAAAAGTTTCGATTGCGATCAGAACACGGATGCGATTTGCACAAATTAACTCCCGCATATAACAGGATCGGGTCCGCCACTTCAATCGCAACATATTACAAAGTCGTGCGATCAATCGGAGAGTTCCGATTGCGATTGAGATTCCGGACACGATTGAACCAATTAATTCCATCGTATAATCGCCATCGGGTCCGCCACTTGATCGGAGCATATTACAAAAAACTTGCGATCAATCGGAAAGTTCCGATTGCGATTGGGAACTCGGATGCGATTAGCTCATAAACTGTGGCATATAACTCGATCGGGTCCGGCCTTTGATCGGAGCATATAACAAAAGACTTGCGATCAATCGGAAAGTTCCGATTGCGATTGGAAACTCGGATGCGATTGGCTCATAAACTGTGGCATATAACTCGATCGGGTCCGGCATTCGATCGGAGCATATAACAAAAGACTTGCGATCAATCAGAAAGTTCCGATTGCGATTGGGAACTCGGATGCGATTGGCTCATAAACTGTGGCATATAACTCGATCGGGTCCGGCCTTCGATCGGAGCATATAACAAAAGACTTGCGATCAATCAGAAAGTTTCGATTGCGATTGGGGAGAGGTCCCACCATCTAAAACTTCGTTTTGTGTGCTCCATAATATAACGGACATATATGTATACTTTGCCAAAGGGTTAAGCGATCCCCGGAATATGCTTTATATATTATATGTGCTCTGCTGGTTGGAGAGTGCGATTCCCAGAATATGGTTCTGTATTATATGTGTAACGCTCGGCTGGAGTCTGTGATTCCCAAAATAAGATTCGTGTTATATTATATGTATAATGCTCGTTGGAGTGTGCGATTCCCGGAATTTTGTAACTGCTCTCTGCCTCTGTCTCTGCTTCTGTCACTCTGCCTCTGTCTCACTGTGCTTCTATGACTGTTACATTTTGACTGTCTTCTTGCTGCCTCTATTGCTTTCGTTGTGTCTCTTTTGCCTTTCTTTGCTTCAGCGCTGCCTCTTTTGCCTGAGTGCTACCGCCTTTGCCATCAATGACAATATTTCCAACAACAAAAACTTCAACATTACAAATGGAGGAGATTGTACTCCTATTTATACAATGGGATGAGTAACAAACTCATAATGATCATCCACTAATCTCTCTTTTAGTTCCATACATCTCTCAACCATCTAGACACATAACCCCTTTAGTCCTTGATCTTCTCCATGAGATCATAATCTTCTCCATGAAGTTTATCTTCTCAAATTCGAATTTTATCCTTCAAGGCCACATAAAGGTGTCTTGGAAGCTTCCTTGGCACCTACACATGTCACAAAAACAACCCACTTTCCATATATAATGTAAAATATATTATTTTCTAATATTTAATCAAGAATTTCTCTCAAAAATGCTTAAAAATAAATAATATTTGGAAAATATAAATTAGACCCATTAATGGTGAATAATAGGGAAAATGAAGTGACATGGTAGTGAATAATGGGTGATAAAATGGAAGCATAGGTGAAAAATGCATGGTAATGAGTGACATTTTGAAACCCAAACAATATGCTAAGATTCCTCCATAAGCTAAGTGTTCACCAATCCAACCCTCCATGAATTGTTCGCCCAAAGTCATCATGAGATGTATATAGTCCATCCCACAAGGAGTCAATAACTCAAATGAAACAAACATGGTTGAACCAATGCTCTCCCTAAAACATGTAGCATAAGGTACATAAAGATTCTCCATCCCATGTGGTACATACATGCCTCCCATCCTCCCTCCATACATCCCCATAAAGAGTACAAGTATATCATCAAGGTATGGAAGTAAAACTACATACATACAAACAGAAATTTGAGCATGTGGAGGTGGGTCATAGTCCCACATATGGTACCAGTGGAGTGCATCTCCTGCCTGCATCATATCAAGATATTGTAAGTTGTTTTCCCACCACTTACTTGCTACCCATGTTATCTCACTATGGCTGAAAGTGTGAAATATTTTTGGTGCCTTTTTAAAGCACCCATCATGATGGAAAATATCCCTTTGTTCATCAAGGGAGTGGCCAAATTTAGAAATTTGTGTAGCCCAAATTTTGCCATGAGATTTACATGATGTATTACTCCTCCTTGGAGCCATGGCCTGCATAAACATGGTGAAAGAATATGTACAATCAAAAAATAAAACATGCTTTACATGATTAGATTCTTCACCAACAATACTCCTCATACAAATGGATTTGTGCATGGATCTTTCTCCTCTTTCAAAAGAAGGAAGAGATGGCTGAAATAACTCCTTCATAGAGTCATGTTGTTGCCCCAACTCCACATGGTACATGCATTCTTGAAAATTCTGATATATTTCTTCTTTCAAGCCTTCCCAATCAAAGCTACTCATGATGATGTTGTAGATCCTCATGGAATACATATGGCTGAAACAAAACTCTTTGTAAGCTCTTTGTAGCAACTTCTTCTTGAGCTTGGAGGTTCTAGACAAGAAGATCCTACCATGATGATAGATGAATCCTCCTTGGACTAGATATCCCTCTTCATGCAATTGGTCATCAAGTATCATACAAGTGTGAAAATATTTGGAGTAATCCACCAACAGTTGGGATTTCCAATATAGATCTAAACTGCTCAACAATGACAACGTTGATGGTGTATCAATAGAAATGTCTGTCATGTTGCTGCTTTCCTCCTTGACATTTCCCATGCCAAAGGTGTGTATTGGAAGGCCATTCCATTAGGGGAATTTTGAGGTCTAAAATGGGTCTCCTAAGGAAATTGTAAAATAATAGTGGAAATAATCAAATAATATTTGATTACATCATCAAATTTTAGAGGGAAAAAGAAAAAACTACTTTTTTCAACTAGTATTTTGAACTTATCTCCATAATTTTTTGCTCAAATTTCAAGCAGGAATACTTGTTGGATGCAAAATTCAATTTCCCATCCTAGGAGTACCCATGTTGCATACTTTTGATGGACTTTGCTACACGAAAAATGAGAAATACATGAAAAACATGATCGCAATCACGTTTTTTCATGTATTTCTCATTTTTCGTGTAGCAAGGTCCATCAAAAGTATGAAACATGGGTACTCCTTGGATGAGGAATTAAATTTTGCATCCAATGAGTACTCCAGCTCAATATTTGAGTAAACCCTTAGGGAGATAAGTTGAAAATATGAGTTGAAAAAGTAGTTTTATTATTTTATTATTTTTTAATCTTTTTACTTTTTCACTCCAAAAATGGTGAATCATCCCCCATGGTTGACATCATCATCTTGAATCCTATTGGTTCTCATAAATTTTATTTTGGTTGTACATTTTTCTTAGGAGGCCCATTTTAGACCCCAAAATGCCCCTAATGCTTCCATTCTTCTCCTCCCACGGCGCTAAAGCAGAAATGAGAGTGGGTGATGATGATGAGGGAAGAAGATTTCCCTCCTCCTTGAGCTTACCCAAGACTCCCAGCATTGTAGCTTTGTCTTCTAGTGCGCCAATCCCTCCTGGATCTAAGCTTGGAGCCTCATGTTGTGAGATATTTCCCACAAAATCTTAATCAGGTGGCCTCCCAAGTGGTTTTCCACTAGATAAGGGTGTCCCATGTAGAAATATCATGAACATGATAGATGGGACTGTAAATTCCTTGTTTCCACTGCGCAAATCCATCTCTAATTTCTATGTGGAAGTGGTATGTGAGGGGTATGTAGGCATGCCTTTGATAATTTTAAATTCACCACTTTTCTTGTCCACCCATTCCATTTGCAAATCCTCCCAATTAGTGGTGACTTTCCCCAATATAATCAACCACTGAACACCCAAAATCACAATGGTGTCTGGTATGTCAACCACAAAGAAGTGATAAACCAAAGTGTAGGTACCCATGGTGACTGCAAGTGATGGGACATAATGCATGCATTGCATTGTTCTATCTCCTGGGACCAAAACAGAGAATCCCTCAAAAGTATCAGTGGGTATTGCCCTCCTTTGCACAAGATGGGCATCAAAGAAGTTGTGGGTGGCCCCACTATCAATCAGTATAGAAACCCTTTGATTCAAGATTGAACCTTGAACTCTTAAGGTCAAGTTATTAGGTACTCCTATCAAAGATTAAAGAGTCCCTCCGATAGGAGAAAATGCTCCATTCCCATCTCTTGATGGTGTTGGATATCCTCCAGCAGTGTCAGCGATGTGACCTCTTCTTGGTTCATCTTCTTCTTCCACCTCAAAATTTGAGAAGACTTCTATGTAATGTGCTTTTCCAATGACACATCTATGTCTAGGTGCCCATGATTCTTGGCAAGTGAAGCATAGATTATTCTTCCTCAAATCTCTCCAGATTTCATCATCAAGAGGCTTCTTGTATGAGCTCTCCTTTGAAGGAGCAGCTTTCTCTTCCTTTCCTTTAGAGGGAAAAGAGGGCTTGTGCTAGAAGTTTTCCTTTTTTTTTGGCAAGGCATCTTGAAGGTCTCTACCCCTCTCAATGGCATCATGCAAGGTAGTGAGCTTGGTATAGTTTACCAACCCATGAAGAGGTTCATCTAGACCATAGATGAACATATACACCCTTCTTGTTGCAGACAAATGAGGAACCATAACAGATAATCTCAAAAATTCAAAAATATAAGACTTTGTATTATTTGATTGCTTCAACTTTTCAAGGCTCATGAATGGTGCCTCTAGATATCTTCTGTCAAATATTTCCACCAGCCTTC
The DNA here is from genome assembly GCA_034641835.2 of Pinus albicaulis. Taxonomy (NCBI): domain Eukaryota; kingdom Viridiplantae; phylum Streptophyta; class Pinopsida; order Pinales; family Pinaceae; genus Pinus; species Pinus albicaulis. The sequence goes on from CM076579.1 coordinate 1,349,802,246, forward strand.
TAGTGAACTCTGAATAAGCAGTCACATTGGCATGACCCAATGTAGACAAGCCATGGAACCACTAGTCATGTGCTTCACCTTCAAAGTGTAGCACTGCAAACTTGATAGCTTCCATCTCTAGAACCTTGTTCAACTGAAAGTAGATGTCAAGTTTTTCTACCCATGCTTTGGTAGAACACTTGTATGACCCATAAAATTGGGTAAAAAGAATCTTCCCATAGAGTGATGTCGATCATGATTCTGAGTGAATCCACCATCTCTATGCTGATACCTTGGTCTTCTTTTTTCCTTGAGGTGACAGAACTCTTGAAAACTCAAGTGATATTTGAATCTCTGATTTTGAGACTCATATTCTTCAAAATAGTATTCAAGGGATGCTTGCTCTTGAAACCCTTCATTTCCCACAGCCAAAAAGGTAGGCATGGTAGAGCGTTGGGAAATTTGTGGCTGATGCACTGGTTGATCATTCCAGTGGTGAAACATGCCAGAGCTTTCTCCAAGATGAAATCTCTTAGGAGACTCTTTGATTCTGTCCATTCTCATCTCTTTGATCTCTCTAGCAAGATATTTCATGGCTCTCAAAAGGATCTTTGTAAAGTCCTTTCCTTCTTCATCACTTCCAGATTCAGGGGCTTTATCCTTGTATTTATCATCACTTGTGTAATCAAATTTCTTTTGTATTCCTTTTAGATACCTCTTCTCTCTGTCAGTAAGAGGCTCTTATTCTTCTGAAGACATTTTGGCTTCTTATAGGCTGTGCCAAGGTGATTTCTCTAATACCACTGTAATATTCCCAATAGGGAAATGCAGCAATATTAAACAATAATGCAGAGAAATAACACAGATCAACTAAGTAAGAGTAGGAGGCTAATATGGAGGCTCATTATTTACATGTACATCAGCAAAATATATGAATAAAACAACTCATGAGATGTACAACAGGAAATAGAAGACTTTTATGAAAGAAAATCCTCAAAATGAGGTGTTGCAACCATGTATTAAGAGTAAAAGAGCTTGACAACGTTTTTTTTATTAGCTACAACTGTTGTAGATTACACTTTAGATCTAGAGAAAATCTGTATACAAAAATTTAGATCTATATCAGATTTGTACACTAGATAGGCTCCTCTTCAATTACCCCTTGGGGTTTTCAGCAAAACATGAAGCACAAGGAGTAGATCTGAGATCTAATGCTGCAGATCTACAGATATATTCAGAAATTCATGGAAATACATATCTAATCTGAAATATACAATATGATGATCCCAGCCAATGGATCTCAAATGTGAAGGGCAGATCCCCAACACATGAAAACTAATCCTCCAAAAGGTGTGCCAAAATACCATTACAAATAATGCAATCCTGGAAGGAAAAATGCGTTGTAGGCTCTAGAACATGTTTGGCCTCAAGCTAAGATCTAAAAATGTAGCTCCACTCATCCAATACTCTCTTTCCAATGGGATAGATGCCTTCCCCACTAAAGAGAGGCACTATATTTGCCTAGATCTTAGTAGATCTAGCCTCCACTTGCTGCAGCTTACAAAGACAACCAAACCCTCAACAGGATCTACATTGTAGTTGGAAGAAGAGCTTGGCCAAATGCCTGATATTGGAAAAGAAATGCAAACTGTTCCAAGAGGCCTCTCAAGGAAAGAGGTGGTATTCCCGATCAGGAACACCCAGTGCTAAATAGCACTATTCTCTGTTAAACAGCAAGGAGAATAAGAAATGTCTAAACAGACAAAATATTCAGAAATAACATAATCATCAACAACCTTCTCATGCTGCCATCCTCTTCCTTTTATAAGTTTGAGAGCTTGCAAAACCCTAAACCATCTCAATGGAATAGCTCCTTTCACATGAATCGCCTCCAACTAAAAATGTGTTGTGCCTCATTGATGACCACTCCTCCAAGACAGCATTGTTGATTTGGTCATGGTTGACCCAGTCAAAAGATTCAGCCCCTTTTACACCTAAGGGTGCTTATTAAAATAGCCTAGATTTAGCCTTGTTCACATGTGGCATTGATTTATTTGTTGTTTTAGGAGTTTTATTATCCTCCTTTACATTTTTATTCATATTCCCAGTAGCTTGGGCTAATTGGGAATATTATAGTGATCTAACAAGATTTTGTCATCAGAGAATCTGTTTGTATCTACAACTATTCTACATGGTTGATGGAACAAATCCATACACTGATCACATGCTTTCCTAAAGTCTGATTGAAAATAGATGGGGTCCATGGTTGTTTTGTTGATCCCAAACCAACTCCACCATTCCTTTAGTCAGTCGAGTTGATGCTTAAGTAGAGTGATCAATACTGCTCCAAACTTTATGAGTGTGTAATAGGTACAACCTGGCTTATCTCTAGATAGTACATTCCACCATAGTTTCTTGTATCTGGAAAAGTGATATATTGAGTCAAGGAATATCAAATTAAGGTTATGATGGGGGCACATGAGTCTTTGGTGGAAATATGGGTCTTTGATTTTGTTGATCACAAAATATTTGTAGAATATGACTGTGTTGTTTTACTCATTTATCCAAATAAGTTCAATATATTTGAAATGATTTGTAAAGGCATTTGGTGCTAAGAGTTTTCAGAGTTTTCATAGATCATGTCATGAATCCACCTGCTTGACTTGGGATATATATTCCTTTCTAGGACCAGGTGTTGCAAAGCCTTATGTGGTTAAATATTATCACCTAATACTTGGGTATTTCTCAGTTACCAGGTTGGCCTCCAAGTGTTGCAGTAAATATCGCAATTCATTCAATCAAAAATTTACTTGAAAGTTTCATAATTCAAAGTGGGATCCCATTCAGTTACTATGAGAATTAAGTGGGCTTATCCTTGGATATTTTCTCTATTGAGGAAGTCTAGAATTCTACTATTGTTGCCTTTTATGTGTTCTATCTCAAAATCGAGGTTAGTGAATAGGGCATGCCACCTAGAAAACTTTGATTCTCCGGGTTTTCTAATATCTTTAGATAAAAATTTCTCCATTGCAGAGGAGTGTGTTCTTAAGAGAAATTTTTGTTGATAAAGTGCATATAATATTTATCTATACAATTCCATGACACTTTCACTTTTGTTTTTCAAATAGGGAATAATTTCTCTCTTTCAGATCCCACACCCAAACTGGATTATCTTTTCTTGACCATCTTTAACTTGTTTGAGGATGCCTCCCCAGCCTATGTCACTTGCGTCTCACTCGAATATTTTGAATATATTTTCATCTGAAGCATACAATATAGGGATCATTCTTACTTTTTCCTTTATTTTCTTCATAGCAGTTGTATGTGCTTGTGTCGAGAGATCTGGATTCTTTTTCAATCTTTGATTCAAGATATTTCAGTATTGGGCACAATTTTTATATAAGTTACAAAGATATTTTTTTAATTTCCACCTCCCCTCATATATACCCAAGTAATAGGCCAACCAGGGTAAACATGATATGAGGGGAAGTTAAGAACAGACCCAACCTCCTTGGTGACTCTATGGAAGTGGAATAGACAGAAACCCATAACACAAACCTCTTGTATCTGATTTAGGACCCCAAGAGGCTATGATCTAGACTTATACAAGAATGCAATAAAATACATAAATACACATAAACACATAGATGCAACAGAAATAAGACTTTGTTTCATTAATATCACATAGCTGAAATATGATTATAGACAGAATGAAAATAAACTAGCTAGGGTATTGGTAGCTTATCTATGAGAAGAGATGTGGTGGCTACATGCCTCTGAATTGTGTTACAATGAGGCTCGAAGGCTTATTTATTATTGATAAATAATGGAAAACCCTAAACATCCAAAAACCTAACCCTAGGAGATGAAACACTAAACTATGGGCCCCATTGGGGTAAATTGGTACATCTATTTCCTGAGGTCGCAAATTTGGCATATTATCTTCATTTGATGCACACGATACCTCATTCGAAATATCTATTTAAGGACTAAAAATACATAAAGTGAATTTAAGTTGAAATTTCACATTTATTGACGGTGATTTTCCAAAAAAATGTCATTTAGGGCCTCAAAACAGCTCTGAAAGTTCAGGACCTAAAAAAATGCTAAAATAGCAAATTGCGCTACAATTAAGGAAATTGCGCAGATGTGTGGACCACTTCTGATGGCGATCGTTCTGCAACTTCCCTTGTGTTTGTATGAACTGCGGGAGTCGGTGGTCTGTGTGGATGATCATTTCCTTTACAAAAATGTAACGTTTCCATTTTTGGAAAGCCTACACAATGGAATAAATCTCTTTGTCATAAGTGGGATACTTGCAGACTGTGTTAGATAATGTCTCACTATGATATGTCACTAGATTCCCTTATTGAGTGAGAAATTCCCCAATAGCATAGTCAGAGGCATTTGTCTTGATCTCAAATGATTGTTGCAAGTTTTTTAATGTGAGCATTGGCACAGAGCAGAGGTGATGTTTCAAATCTACGAACACCTTCTGTTGAGATTCAGGCAAAAATAATTTTTATTTCTCTCCTCCATTGGTGACTTGACTGAAGGGCCAACTAATATGATAAAATCCCAACACAGACCTGCAGTAGAAATTGGAAAGGCCTAGAAATTTGCAGAGCTTTTTTAGAGTGGTTGGGGCTGGCCAATCCCGAATTACTTGGATCTTGTTTGGGTCCACATGCACCTCCCTCTCATCAATAATTTATCCCAAATACTAAACCTGGGTTATGACAAAAGTTCACTTCTCAAAATTGGCACACAACTTGTGTTGCTGTTGTGTTTGGAGGACCTATCGGATGTGGTAGAGGTGTTATTCCCAAGTATGGCTGAAGATCATGATGTCATCCAAGTACACTACTACAAATGAGTTGGTGAATGTCTGCAAGATGACATCCATCAACCTCATGAAAGTTGTGGGATGATTCATCAGCCTGAAAGGCATGACAAGCCATTCGAAAAGGCCCTCCTCGGCTTTGAAGGAAATCTTCAACACATTGGAGGGTTCGATTGGTACCTAGTGATACTCAGACTTCAAGTCAATATTGATGAAATATTTGCCCCCTTAAGTTGTTCTAGAAGGTCATCAATCTGTGGGATTGGGTACCTATTCCAGAAAGTGATCTTCTTCAACACCCAATAGTCAATACAAAGTATCCAAGTCCCATCCTTCTTCTACACCAACATAATCAGGCTCCCACAGGGCGATGAACTCAGCTAGATGTGACCTTTCTGCAACAACTCCAAAAACTACCTCTTGATTTCATCATTCTCTAGAATAGGGCATTGATATATTGGTCCATTGGGAAGCGACGCACCTGGGTCAGATTGATACGCCTCTGATGGGTAGTCATTGAAGGATCTAGGCAAAGTTATCCATCATCTCGTTCCTTTGTTTCTTGAGGGCCTCCTTGGGCAATATTTTGATAGGATCTCTTGATCCCTCATGTTTCTTTTCGTCCCCGATGGGTGGTCGTCAGGGTTTATGAGGTCGATCTTGCATCAATCATATTGATCCCTGAATCCTTATACCCCGACCTTGTTAGGGACATGCAAATAAGGATCGAGAATGAGCATACTGCTTTGATACCACTGATCTGGACTTATGCAGGAACACAATAAAATACAGAAATACACATAAACACAGATATTCAGTAGAAATAAGACTTAATTTCATTAATATCACATAGTTGAAATATGCTTACAGACAGAATGGAAATAAACTAGCTAGGGCGAGGGTAGCTTATCTCTAAGAAGAGATGTGGTGGCTACATGCCTCTAAAATGTGTTATAATGAGGCTCTAAGGCCTATCATTGAGAAACAATGGAAAACCCTAAACATCCAAAAACCAAACCCTAGGAGATGAAATGCCAAACTATGGGCCCCGTTGGGGTAAATTGGTACATCAATTTCCTAGGGTCGTAACTTTGGCATATGATCTTCATTTGACGCATAGGATACCTCGTTAGAAAGATCTATCTAAGGACTAAAACTATTATCAATTAATGTCAACTTGAGAACTCACATTTTTTTACTATGATTTTCCAAAAAAAATGTCGTTTAGGGCCTCAAAACAGCTCTAGAAGTTTAGGACCCGAAAACCTTCCAAAAATAGTAAATTGTGCTACAATTAAGAAAACTAAAAAACTGAAAGAAATAATGGTGGGGGTCAAAGTGGAATAGGTAGGTGGCCACCAATATCCACCTAGATCAGGCTATCCCAGTCATCCACCTAATCGATCATTGGGTCCCACTGAGTTTTAGTGAATAAAATGCCTGGACGCTCCCTTGATATGGGAAAGGGTGCATTTGGGAGGCTCTGGGTGCTACCATAGCAAGGGTTTGCATGCATCCAGGGATTTTTTCCCTCAAACCTGTGCCAGTGTCTGCAGAATTTGTGCCACTTTTTAAGCCCAGAATCTAGGGCACTGCCCAAAACTTTATGTAGCTTCCGTAATCCATCAAACACATTATGACAAAGATAATCAAGAAACAACTAACTCTAGGACTAGGCCTGACCATCCCCAATCTGGACTGACATTCTGTAAAACACTTGTCATCAATGAAATCTACAAATCTAGGATACAACATAGAACATCAATGACTGAAAACACTTATGAGACATGACAAGAAGGATCACAACCCTGTTCCTTGAACTATTATGAAATCAAATAGGTATTGCATCCATTATCTTAACAATTAAAAGTAAATACATGAAATAATAGTCACTTGTACCAGTTACATAACCATGCTTATAACCATCATAAAATCATGTAAATAACAATGAGATAACAACCATTAAAGCCACACATTAACAAGTACAAAATAAAGAGAACTTTTCTTTTATTAAACATAGTCAAGAGCCAACTAGGTTCAGGACTTCCACGTACCACTTGGCCATAGACATGGTTGATGCAAATGTCTCTTCAGCCAGTCACCCCTATGCGATATTTGTAATATTCCTAAATTAGCATGCAGCTAATTGGAATATTAATTTTTCTCTTAATCTATGGTTAGATGAATAAATGGGTAAGGAGGCCCATAAATATTTTTAGCAGCAATAAAATCCATCTTAATGTGAAAAGGGATCATATTCATAGTTGGATAAAACACCCTCATGTGTGAACAAGGGCTAATGCATGAAGACAAGGTCAAGTTTGACCAAGTCAACAGAGATGGAATGGAGGGAGTGAACCGTCAATTGATACAGCCAGTATGAATGTGGATTAGCTTAGATAGTTAAATAAAAGCTGGATTGAAGACCCTTAGGTGTGAAAAGGGGCTAGAGTTGTTTGAAGAGGTCAACTTTGACCAAATCAAACAACGTTGTTATGGAGGAGTGGCTTTAATGATGGGACAACACAGTTTTAGAGGGATATTGATTGGGTGATGATGGACACCCTAATGAGTGGGACCCAAGGTAAGAAGGCTCAATTTTTTTATAAGGAAGAGGATGGCAGCCATATGGGGTTAACTTATGAATATTTTTTTGATATGTCTCTTTAGACTTTTGCTTTCTTCAGTTGTTTAGCTAATATTGATGGTGTTGTTTAGCACTAGGTATTCATGTTTATGAATTCCATATCTTTCCTTGAGACGCCTCTTGGGAGAGTCCTAATCCATCATTCCACACATCCGGCATTCTTTCCAAGCTTCAATCTTCAGCTACAACACATTTTCTTCATAATATTGTGTTGTGTTGCAGAGTGCTGCAATGGAGGGTTGAGAAACCCACTTTTTGAGATAGTTTTTCATAAGAGGAAGGATTCCTTCTCTTGGGAGATCAGCAAGGAGGGTTCTTATGCAAATTTTAGATATTTTGCATTAGGCCAACTTATCCCCATCATTTACATCACATTTTCAACTGGGAATTGTGTTATTTTGGAGGGAAATTTCAGTGAGGGATCTTGTGGCTCCTTTAAAGTGTTTTCCTGTGATTGAAGGGTTCAACCTTTCATTGGAGGAGACATTTTAGTAGATCTGCATTAGATATATATTATTTCAGCCTTCTATCTTCATGTGCTTTAGTTTTCAATGACTCTTCAGTCCTAGGGCTATAGATCACCATTTTTATTTGGGTGTATTTCTAGAAACCCTTCCCAGGTCCTCTTGGATTTGTATTAAGGAGACTATATCTCAATTTCTTAGCATTATTGATTAATATATGAGCAGATCTATTTGTCTCTATAATTTCTAAGTAGAAACCCTCATTAGAATATGCTGTCACTCTATGTAGTAATTTCGTGTTGCAGTAGTTTTGGGGTTGCATTGTTTTTAAGCTATTCTGGGTGTGGGAGGCTTGTTTATCTCACCTATCATGATTTTTTCCTGAGATCCTCTTGTATTTGGATGTAATAATGTCTAATCTAAAGTATCCATGTGATTTTATGAGTTATTATAGCATAAATTTCTAAAAAAATGTGTTTTTTGTGCATGTATTGATGATTTCCCCATTTGGGAATATTACAGTGGTATCAGAGCATAATCTTGGCTTAGCCTGTGAGTTTTCAGCCAATATGGTATAAGAATAAGAAGAGGAGAAGAAGGGATCTAAAATGATGGAAGGAATGAGCTTTGTCTCGTCACTTTTCAGATCTATGAAGAGCCTCTCTAAGGAGGTTAAGCAGATGAAGAAGTAGAGATGTAAAGAGATATCTAGAGGGTTTCGAGAAGAGGGAGGCCCATGTACCTCCTATTATCAGAAGAAAGAACTAATGTTGCAAAGAGCTCCAAAGCAATACACTATGCCCTCTTATTTTGAGGAAGAAGACAAGAAGCATGGAGATGGAGGGAACTTGGAACATGAGATCCTAAGTGGGTACTTGGCAGAATATAAGTCTCAACCTAGAGCTTTCAAGGAAACTCTAACTCTTCCATATTTTATTTAGCTTGAAGAAGAAAGGAGACCTTGCAGCAATAGGAGAATAAAGGGCAACAAATTTCTATTGTCTACTTTTGATGGATCATCCACATGTACAGCAAAGGCTTGGGTAAGGAATCTAGATGCATTCTTCCTACTACATCCAGTGGTAGAAAGAGAGGTTGTTGAGATTACAGTGCTACACCTTCAGGGTGAATCAAACATTTGGTGTTTCAACCATTTGATTCATGCAAGAGTGACTGCATTTGCAGATTTTAATCAAAGGTTGATCAAAGAATTTGACAAGAATAAATCTAAGGAGAAGAAGCCTTCACCACCACTTAGGGAGACATGTACCAGCGCTACTAAAACTATGGAAGAGCAGTCCTCATCATCAGCAATTGGGGAATCCAACACATTGGAGGAAGGAACCCTTGTAGCCATACAAGATGTTCCCAAGTTTCACCAAGGTATGCCTAAGTTCCCACTTTCTATCATTTCAGTACATCTTATGTAAAGTTGTGGAAATATGTCTTTGCATGACCAAGGGTCAAAACATATTGTTGATTTCGAGCATCAGACTTTCACTGCGCTGTGTAACCTTGAGTTGTTCAAGGAAGGGATAAAAAATCCTCTTGACTATTCATTATTGAGATGCACACAACTCCTAGGGTTGGGGTGTGGATTTTTGGAGGGTATGATGAGCTTTGTCCTAAAAAATCCAATGCAGAACAATATGTTCAGCATTGAGCTTGAGCATGAGACTACAAATACACCATTATGGAGATCAACAGTGCTATCATTGAGTAGCAGTGATGAGTTGGGGGCCCAAATATTACTAGAGCATCTTGATGACCATTAAACTAGTGTGACATTGGAGGAGCAAATGATTGATGATAATCCTCTTATCATTCAGCATTATGATGGGTATTTCTGGATGAGCATTGCACAGCTCTATGAGGAGACTTTTCTTTCAGCACACTTGAATCCCTATGGATTCAATATGGTTATTGGTGAGGGACCTTCATCAGGAGATCTCTAAGAGACTGCATTTCAATATCCCATGAAATGCAAGGGTAGAAATATGATATGGGAAGATGGTGTTCTCCATTGGATAAATACCAAGATGGAGCATGGTAGGAGACACCCACTTTGGATGAAAGGGTGTGGATGGTGAGCAAGAGGTTGGTGAGTCACCTACATATCTATGACATAGGGAAAAAAGAGGCATGGTTGCATTGGCTACTCTTGAAAGATTTTGGCCATCATGTGACATATCCTTCTTCAAGGGGTGCGTTGGTGGAGGGAACTTGGCAGGACACTTGCATCATATGGTAGCAAGGAGTTTGGGTGCATTGTGTTGATATGAAATTCTTCATGTCAATCATCATATCTTCACCTCATGATTTTTATGATGGAGGTGTGAGGGGGCAGCAAGATTTATTGTTTCTTTGGCTACTCTTAGGAGAGTATGGGCAGATTTTTTCCCATACTTGCATGATATTTCCGGAGAAAGGGATGGCACAATCAAAATGCAAAGAGGCTACCCTTCAACATTGGAGGATAAGGAGATACTTCCACATAGGAAGGAGATCTGCCCACATAGCAACATGATGGTGGATGACTTTGGCATATGGCATGTCAAAGAAGGAAGTCATGGAGTGACAAGAGCCTTATCACTAAGGCCAACAACACTGTCACTTGGGAGTATGTTTCTATTGATGGAGTGTTCCAAGGGGAGTATGCATCCTTTCACTTTGCAGACTTTTATGAGGAGCTTCTCATGGGAGGACTCATCCATGGACCTCACTTTCAGCTTACTCACTATACATGGTAAGAAATGTATTTATGTACTTATTGATCATTTCATTGAGTATTTGCATTATCTCACCATCTATGTACAATGCATTTCTCCACAAGAGGGCAAGATTATTTTTGGGTTTCATGGTCATTCTACATGGAGATAACCCTTTTCTACATGACTTTGGGCATGTGTGGTGTTATTATTATTATGCTCAGATGATATATAATGGCATTTACTACCTCATAGTAGATTAGCAAACATGCATGGCTAGTAACTTGTTGAAAGACAACTTTCCACATGCTGTTCTAAAACAGCAGTTGGAAAGACTGCGTTGTATCCACTGGAAAAAACATTGGGACTATCCAAACTTGCACATAACCTTCAAAAATTTTCTTATTTGGATACCATATCGTGATGATGTACCATTCATTTTGTATGGGATGGATTGGGCTAGCATGATTCATGATTCTATGGAGAGGATCTTTGAATATCTAGTCTTCTTCTTGCCACTTGAGGGCAAAATTACTGCAGCCCAAGATCAGTAGCTACTCTACACTTATCAGAGGTGGAGAGAGGGACAGCATGGTGTAGGCTATTTTTTCTACCATTTTCAGTTATGCAGCCCACCTACATTGCAGGAGCCAAAGGTGGAGGATATTTTTCATGAGTTACCATTTTGGAGGGTGGCTCATTTTGTATGGATGATAGCTTGGGGATGGGCGATTCACATGGGGATGGTAGTTCCCAACATATATCAGATCTCATGACTCAAGAAGGCCTCTAGACCTCACATTGTTGCCTCCATGGATGTTTTACTTCTATATGATGATAGCTATTTGGGATGGTCACCAAAATATAACTTGCATATTTGGGAGGGGCAACTTGGAAATGTATTGATGAGACAACATCTTGTTCCTTAGAGGAATTTATCATATGAGGATGCTACAGGAGGAGGAGAGGAGGATCTTCAGTTCTATCCTTGCAGTTGCTTGAGGACAAGAAACATTAGGGAGGGGAGGACTGTAATATTCCTAAATTAGCATGCATCTAATTAGAATATTAATTTTTCTCTTAATCTATGGTTAGATGAATAAATGGGTAAGGAGGCCCATAAATATTTTTAGCAGCAATAAAATCCCTCTTAATGTTAAAATGGATCATATTCATAGCTGGATAAAACACCCTCATGTGTGAACAAGGGCTAATGCATGAAGACAAGGTCAAGTTTGACCAAGTCAACAGAGATGGAATGGAGGGAGTGAACCATCAATTGATACGGCCAGTATGAATGTGGATTAGCTTAGATAGTTAAATAAAATCTGGCTTGAAGACCCTTAGGTGTGAAAAGGGGTTGGAGCAGGTTGAAGAGGTCAAATTTTATCAAACCAAACAACATTGTCATGGAGGAGTGGCTTTAATGATGGGACAATGCAGTTTTGGAGGGATATTGATTGGGTGATGATGGAAAACCTAATGAGTAGGACCCAAGGTGAGAAGGCTCACATTGTTTATAAGGAAGAGGATGGTAGCCATATGGGGTTAGCTTATGAATATTATTTTGATATGTTTGTTTAGACTTTTGCTTTCTTCAGTTGTTTAGCTAAGATTGCTGGTGTTGTTTAGCACTAGGTATTCCTATTTAGGAATCCCATCTCTTTCCTTGAGAGGCCTCTTGGGAGAGTGTTGATCCATCATTCCACACATCCGAAATTTTGGCCAAGCTTCAATCTTCAGCTACAATGCAGTTTCTGCATAATATTGTGTTGTGTTGCAGAGTGTTGCAGTGGAGGGTTGAGAAACCCACTTTCTGAGCTATTTTTTCATAGGAGGAAGGATTCCTTCTCTTGGGAGATCAGAAAGGAGGGTTCTTGTGCACATTTCAGATATTTTTCATTAGGCCAACTTATCCCCATCATTTACAACACAGTTTTAGCTGGGAATTGCGTTATTTTGGAAGGCACTTTTAGTGAGGGATCTTGTGGCTCCTTTAAAGTGTTTTCCTACGATTGAAGGGTTCAGCCTTTCATTAGAGGAGACCTTCGAGTAGATATGCATCAGATCTATATTATTTCAGCCTTATATCTTCATGTGCTTTAGTTTGCAATGACTCTTCAATCATAGGTTTGTAGATCACCATTTTCATTTGGGTGTATTTCCAGAAACCCCTCCTAAGTTATCTTCGATTTGTATTAAGGAGACTAGATCTTAGTTTCTGAGCATTATTGATTAATATATGAGTAGATCTATTTGTCTCTATAATTTCTGAGTAGAAACCCTCATTAGAATGCGTTTTCACTCTATGCAGTAATTTTTTGTTGCAGTAGTTTTGGGGTTTCATTGTTTTTAATCTATTCTGGGTGTGGGAGGCTTGTTTATCTCACCTATCATGATTTTTTCTTGATCTCCTCTTAGATTTGGATGTAATAATGTCTGATCTAAAGGATCCATGTGCTGTTATGAGTTATTATAGCATAAATTTCTGAAAAATGTGTTTTTTGTGCATGTATTGTTGATTTCCCATTTGGGAATATTACAATATTCCAAGCATGAATGTGGTATCTCATGGATAAACCAATCCAAAAAAAACCAAGGGAATCTAGAGGTTATACCACCTTCACCCTCGCCATATTGTGATCACACCTAAACCAGTGTCGAGATCACAAACCAAACCGAGCTTAGAATTCCTCTGAACTCCATCATTATCCTTGAGGAATTTTCTGTCTCCTTGTCTCTCAGGATTTTCCGCAATCCACATTGGATCACTAGGCCTTAAATCGAGAAACCACCCTTAGGATTTATCATGTATCCCACAAAAACTAGTCAATGGATTCCTAGGACTTTGGGAATTTCCTAAGACTGCCTCCACCCTGGATTCTAAAAACCATCCAACAATTCCAAAGCTTAAAACCAAGGTTAATCACATCACACCATGGCTATCTAGAAAAAGGAAAGGAAATGTTGAAAACCACTATCAAAAATTGACAAAACCATGCCACCGAAAAAAAGAGAATCAAATACCAACATGCATAATCCATGCATGTCCAAACCTAGCAAGGAAACCATACATGCAACTCGATACATGTAAATAAATACAGTTGTAGCTATTGATCCCACTGTCCCCTTGCACTTTCCTATTTTTCCTTTGCCTTCTTGCTCCAAATTCCAAGTATGTCACATTCCTCCAAGAGTGCTCAAAGACACTCTAGGTGTCCAAGAGTATGAGAGAGAGATAATATAAGAGAGCTCCACAAAAACCTTTCAAAAGCCTGCCAACTAATCCTCAAAAGCCTTTTTATTAATGAGTCCTATATTTTTTTCATTTTCGATTATTTTCCTTCATTTTCCTTCTCACATGCAACCTGTGACCTTTCAGCTTCCTTTTCTCCTATTTTCCATTATTTTCATAAATAAAATTTCAATTAATGCCTCATGTCTTTCCAAATCCTTTTCCATTTCCTTTGCCAATTTACTTTATCCATAATAAACCAAATGAACACCTACTGGGATTTTTTTCCCACCATTCAACTTGGAATACGTGTCCCATGACCTTGGTCTTATATTTTTTTACATGGATTTTTAACCAGGGCTGCTACAGAACCCTCCCTCTTGGGGGAACACTATCCTCGGTGTTCAATGAAACCTACAACGAAAAGAACAAAACATAATTCTTATGTAGCTTTATAACACAGCTCGTTGTAATATTTACAATGACCACTGCTGGAAAAATGACAAACCTACCATTTTCTAGAGCTTTATAACACAACTCATTACGGTATTTACAATAACAACCACATATACTCAACCAACAAATAACCATACTGTCTATGGAGCTTTATAAATCTAGATCGATATAATATTTACAATAATATACACATATAAACATATGCACATTTTCTCAACTAGCAAATAAAAGGATATGATGCCCATATCAACAACAAGGGAATCCATAGGCTAACACAACCACCCTCAAAGTAGTACCAAGATTCACCTCCTTCTGAGTAAGTCTAGAATCCACTTCCAAAGTCAAATTCGGCATCCAATGTCCAACAGTATAATCCTGCGCCACTTCTCCTCTCAGTGAATAGTTATCGGCTCATTGTTTCAGGGCACACTCCCAATATGCATATGATTCCCTATGAAAATGCTAATGACCAAAATAAATCCATCCCCAACCTTCCCTTCTATGCTACATAGTCCCTCGGGAAATCTAATCACCCCCTTCCATGTAGTCACACACCTTCCAAGTTCCATTGGCACCCACATCCCGGGTATTCCATCCCTTTGCAAGGCTTCCTTATATCATAAGATACAAAAACCAAGTCATATAAATGCCTCAAAACCATCATACCAGTCATATAATTCTCATGGAAATCAATGTATTCAGTACTAGTGTCCCACAATGGCCCTTCTCCTAAAGTGCTTTATCAACATACTATTGCATGCTCCAATTCCTTTTAATGATGTTTCTAGTTCTTGCAGTCTGCTTCAACCACCCAACCAAACATTGCATGATTTCCTATGCTAAGCACATAATCCCCATTAGACTCAAAGAAAATTTAAATAAACTCAAATCATAACTCATTGGTAGTTCATCGACAAGGTACACTTTCAATCCTATTTACTTCTATCACAACAAGTCAAATAAGATCTTTGACCAAATCATCATGAATAAACATATCACATATGGTTAGCTCAAAATTCAACAATTGTAAATTAAAATCATGAGTCGCATGAAATCATCATAAACAATAATCATAAATCACATGTAACCATAACAAGTTAGAATTATAGATCACATCAATAATAAAACTGAAATAAAATACTGACACTTATCCTTCATTGGTCATTACTTCTACCTTCGTCCTTTATGTAAATGCATCAGATTGGTTTCCACACTCGGAAAGCACCCAGATCCTTTGATTCCCTTCAATCATGTACACATACACACAATTTACATCACAACACATACATCCACACATACGACATACAAGACCATACAATACATGCACCCACACCGACATACTAGACATACACCCACACCTAGTGTACAATACAACACAATACATACACCTACATTGGCATACAACGCCCACACCTACAGTCGGTGTACAATAAAATACAACACATACACCTACATTCGGTGTACAAAACAACACAATCCATATACATATATAGAGTACAACACAATGAATACACATGTCACGATACCATGGCTACACCATGCACATACATAGTACTGCATGCTTGCAACACAACATGTTGGGCCAGAATTGTGAATTATGGATAAATCATGCTTTCCTAGACAAGTGCTAGTCTAAAACAATAGGTGAAAGACTCTACAACTATTTCTCCTAACTCGGAACAGATACACAGAGAGGATTGGAGGCTTACTTGATCAGCCGCCTCCAAATGGCTCCTTCTGTCACTTCTGTTGCAGCTTCAAATTCAAGCAGTCTTTTAGGTTGAATGCTTCCCACAAGAAATAACACTGAAACAATAGAAGATGCAATAATGTAGATATCTATTCAAGCTAGTTAGCTAAATCAATTTAGCATAAACCATACACATCAACTAAGATCTTGCAATATGGAAAATCAAAGTCAATACAGATGCATATAGGGAAAAATAAGCAGTACTCTTTATTGATGATAGAAGGAGAGGTTACAACCTAGTGACTAATTTGAAGTGACCTTCCAACAAAATTCCCATGCCTCATCATAGTATAAATCTCTCCAGCAGTAGCTACACAAATCTAGCTCTCAATTGAAAATTCTCCAGCATTTATCTACTCAAATTCTTCCACCTCAAGAACTTAGATCTGTGCTAAATTTATAGATGAACTGTAGGTATTTTTGCAATCAATGACTTTCCAATAATAGGCAAGACATGTTTCCAGTCATGCAGATGTCAAATGGACACTTGGATCTTAAGCTTAACACATGAGAACTCTTCTAGAAGGCACTGGCCAAGTAGAGATTCCGGAACAATGAGAATTTCGCTCCCAATGTGACCAACGCACCTATGAATGTTGGGAAGTGCTTTGCAGAGCAGCCTTGCATGGGTATACCTGCATATGCACCGCACTTAGGCCCCTTAGAGCCTGCATTGGTGAGCTCACATATGTTATATAATAAGCTTCAAACCATGGAAACCTTTGCTTGATGAAAGTCTTGCTTGATTTGTCTTGTTTCTTGTCTTAGGGCATGTAGCAACTGAAATGATAGGGAATGATAGACCCTTGATCATTGGTCCTAGAGATGATGCTCAGCTAACAGGTCATTGGGAATGGCGCCTAAACTGACTTCCATATAACAATTGCTTCAAAGCATGAGATCCAAATAATAAGAACATTTGATTGAGATGCTTTACACTGTGATGAGCCTGGAAACAAAGCGGAGTGGTCACCTGCATCAATATTACAATACATTACATCATGATATATCCTCTTTGATCATAATTTCTAAGGGTAGGCATTACCATGTTCAACATAAACAATATAATAACATGTACATAATTCAGAAAGTCGTCTTCAATGGAATGTTGCCTAGATGCAGACATGCCTACAGATATAGGCCCATGTTTGGATGACAATCTGTATGTAAGGTCACCATACATATAATGTGTACAAAAATCTTGAAATTGCAGCCCGGATGGATGAAACTAGATCCGAGGTCTTCTTATCTCGTTCACTCGATCATTCGGGTACAAGTCTAGCCATGCAAATATATGATTTGTAGTCGAACATGGAAAGACATCGTTTGATTACCAGCCAATGATGTGAGTTATTAACAAATGCGGGAGAACCACCAGTAATGTCAATGGCCCTCAAGGTACTTCAGTACATTTCGTAAGTCGTGAATAGATGATTTGATGTCGAACGCCAAACAAAATATTTCGGTCAAAGGTCCAGAAGCGAGGATCTTGTCGATGTTGTAAAAATCCTCATGGTACTGGAATCTGATGTTTCTAAGTGAACTTCTTGGATATTGATTTGTCGTTAACAGAAAGTCACCTTATTGAAAAATAGGAATTATTGATTTCGGAGACAAGGGTATGACTTGATATAGCAATTTTCAGGGATGACAGTCATGAAAATGAAGGTTTATGAGTATTGAAGAAGGATGAGTTTTTAATCACTAGATGACTTCTCTTGAACATATCGGCGACACTATGATGAGTTGGCAGCATTGACCCAAAACCGAAGTGAAGTTATGACGAACCATAGCTATGAATGAACCATCAAGATGATTACCCAACCCGAATAGTCACAGACATGGAGTGAAAGTAGTGTCATGTTCAAGAGCGATTTGCTACCAAAAAGAAACTTTGCTCACTTTTCCCAAATTTTCCCTGGTCATTTTTCGACCAGTACCTCTTTATTTTTTAACAAGCTTGAGGAGGATAACATTTGCTTGAACTATAATTCAACCCTTTGGGTGAATAAAATATCGCTATTTAATAATTTAACAAGTCTAGCTATGAATCAAACTCAATTCTTGCCATGATCGACAAGCTCATCGCTTTTTTATGTTTTAACGAGCTTAACAACAATGATAGCCCGGTCTTTTTCATATTTAGAGAGTCTAAAAAAAAGACGAAAGAGAACTCCAAAAGTATTTTTTCGTAAATTTGTCTCTCAGACCCGAAAAAGTGTAGAATAATATCTGAAAGAACCTCTTTGGTCATGTTTAACCAAGGTATTCCTTTTTCGTAAATAATCTATCTCAATCCGGAAAAGGTGTTATAATTTATTGGAGAAATAATAAATTTACCGAGAGGAACAAAAAACCATAAAATAGCTAGCAACAAATCATAAACATAAACAAAGATGTTTATCCGGGAAATCCCCCAAATCTGGGGCAAAACCCAAACAATGAAATTTCATTAAGCATTGGCCAAAACCCTGGTCAATCCAACCAAGTGAGCCTTCACCGCTCACCTCCAAGCCTACATTACAATGAAGTATTCCAAACCTTTTATAGGCTCCATTACATGCAATACCATGGGTTGAAAACTATGGGTGCGCAATACCATGTGCCCCAAAACCACTACTATTTACCCTAGTCAACATTGACTCTATCCTAAGTCAAGTTTACCTAACAATTCCCCCCTTAAACTTGACTTGGGGTTTCTTGACTAAATCCAGCCAAAATTGCTAAGTGAGACAACCCTACTCACTATAGCTCTTCCCCCCCTCAATTTTTTTATTTTTTATTTATTTATTTATTTTATTTTATTTTATTTTATTTTTTTACCCAGGTAATTCTTAACTTGACATCCCCCCTATCACCTATATCTAACCCAGACTTTACCAGTGATTACCTAGGGGTATGCATGCCATACCAGGTCTTACATCAGTATGCCTATTTACATGTAATAAATTAACTCCATTATAATAATAATATTTTTTTTTGTTTCATTGTTATTGTCTTTGTACATATGAAATCAATGTCCATATAAAAATAACCCATCTACCGAATTACATGGGTCACCAGCCTCTATAACCGCCAGTCCTCTAGGAGTTCTCTTCAGATACATGGTTCATCAATTAATTAATCCACATGCACATATCCTCTCTCATTTTGACAAACTTTGCTCTCTTAGCGCAACGAAATTCAGTGGCTCTGATACCATTTGTTAGAATTTACCGGAGAAATAATAAATTTACTAAGAGGAACAAAAAACCATAAAATGGCTAGCAAAAAATCGTAAACATAAAAAAATATGTTTATCCAGGAAAACCCCCAAATCTGGGGCAAAACCCAACCAATGAAATTTCATTAAGCATTGGCCAAAACCCTGGCCAATCCAGCCAAGTGAGCCTTCACCACTCACCTCCAGGCCTACATTACAATGAAGTATTCCCAGCCTTTTATAGGCTCCATTACATGTAATACCATGGGCTGAAAACCATGGGTGCGCAATACCATGTGCCCCAAAACCACTACTGTTTACCCTAGTCAACATTAAATCTATCCAAAGTCAATTTTACCTAACAAAAGGGTTAAACTTATACTTAGTAGATATCAATTCATTTACTTTAACGAGCTCGAAAAGACAAGTGCTCGGCAATCTTTTCACATTATCAGAGTCTGAAAAGAGCTTAAAGAAGACTCCAGGGGTTCCTTATTCGTTGTTATTGAAGCTCAAAAAAGAGATAAAAGTGTGCTTCAAATCCTTTTTCATTTTTAACAAAGCTCAAAAAATAAGGAGAAAAAGTATGCTTTGTGGTCAAGTCATTTTTTAAATAAATCTACACGACTAATATGTTCATCAGTTGTATTTCCTGTTCAGAACAACATCAAATGGATTAAAAATACCTGTTTCATGATAAAAAACATAATAAAACTATAGTCATAGCAATAAATTTAACTTGCAAACAATTAAATGACTATAAAAAGTAGTTTCATTATTCATTTTTATCATTCCATAGTTACCATTTGCGTTTTGGAGCTCTGAACCTGATTTTTCCCTTGAACTTCAGTTGTTGATTGCGGTCATTTCTGTGGATGGATTTCGTCGCTGTTTGATCCAAGTTAGTACCATGAACCTCCTCTTCCCTTTGGTATTCATTTAATTTCCATTCTTTGCATATTTTTAGGTTTTTAAGGCCCCTAGGGTAAATTCTGCCCAAAATGAGGCAAACGCACCCCTGAATGTCGAAACCTACATTGCATAGCAGGTATAGTGAAGGGTACTTACATGTGCAATGCACTGTCTCAGTCTAGGGAGTGCATTGGGCGCAGTTCAAGTTTTTGATTTTCATGTTGTGCTCAAAAATTTGCCTAGTTTTTTGCAATGAATAGAATCTAATGGATCTTATGGTTGTATTTCAGGTTTCCATCGGATTATAATGATGATTACATGCAGGGAAAGAGAACATGAAGAACAAGATATGATTGCCTTGAATGATCTGGGTACTATAAGAGCCCTAAGAGATTGTGGACTACTTAAGTACTTCAAATTGTCAGGAATGAGGCAACAGATAGAACTCTTGAAGTTCTTAGTTCAAGCATGGGATCCAGTGATAGATGCATTTCACATTAAAAACAAAGTGGTTCCCATAATAGTTGAGGACGTGTATTTTCTCACAGGTTTTTCGAGGAGAGGTTTGCCCATTTCTCTCATAGGGTCTACCGTTGGAGGAGAGACAATGAGGGATTATGTTATGCAGTATTGCTATCCAGGACCAGAACCTAGCAAATATGGAAAAATAAACATCCGGGATGTCAGGGATTTTCCTTTCAGAACCATCCTTTTCACGATCGTTAAACTTGTTGGCATCGTTACACTACATGTAGCAAACAGATCATATATGCAGTATGTGCTAGAGTGCTTAGAGCCAACAATCTTCAACTGGTCTGAATTTGTTCCATCTCAGATAAAGGAACAACTGAATAAAGCAAAGGGAGGAAGAAAGAAAAATTTCAGTTATGGTTCAATCCTTATCTCCTTTGATTTGGAACGGATTCCACTGATGCAGCCACAACATGTAACATTGGATATATCTAGTCCTAGAGATCCTCGAATGCAGATATGGGTAGAAATCATGGGTCGGCATGCAGGCCAATCGACCGTTGTGTTCTCTACTGCATTCTTCACCTAGTTCTGGTGACAGATCGTCGCCATCGATGAGTACGTATACGCAGGCGTCGACTTCCAAGGAGATCCAGATTTAGTATTACCAGAAGGCGCTCAGTGGGGTGCAATAGGTAAGAATGATTTGACCATGTTTTTTTATTTTTCTAAGGTTTATACAATGTTTTTGTGTTTTTTATTTCTCTCCAAGACTAAACTAAATGTTTAATGTAATGAAGATATTGGTCATGTTCAACCAGTAGAGTAACCAGAGTGCGAAGAAGATGTGCCAGCAGAGAGGGTTGTCGGGAGAGAAGTCCTTCAGGACCTTGATATGGTCGAGACTCTGGTTGAGCTTCAGTAGCACATAGAGGGGTTTCCCTTCGGGATTCCAGATTGCCAAATCAAATAGCTTCCCATGTGACTACAGCGACACACTATTGGGGTTCCTAACCATTGGATGCACTTGCTCCGTAGGATTGCTAGATCTATAGCATGTTACCATGAGCACCACTAGTTTACGTGTGACATTTTTCATACATTTTGAAGTCAAATGACCAATGTGTCTTCGGCACAAATTTTATAAAAACCTATAACTATCTATCTATATGATTTTTGAGTTTTTCCTATGTTTAATGCATAATCCTATTCAATGATGTGAATGTTTTCTTTACCTATGTCGTAAATGTCTGTCTAAAACTTGATTAGCTAATGAATCAGTCAAAGTGTTAAAATTTCTGGAAATGTGTTGATATTTAACAAAATCAAAATGTCTTTCCAAAAGTCGAACTCTTAGGAACAATCTAAGAAGTGTTGGATTTCTAACAGTATAAACACTAGTAAGTTGTAATACCACAAGTTGTGAGTCTAACCTTGTGATTATGCGGTTAATACCAAATGAAATGGCATCAGAGAGAAGTTCGATCAACGCGCTATACTCAGCGATATTGTTTGTCGATCTATCAATACAAATCCCTTGAAAATTCACTAACTTTCCGTTCGGAGCGAAAATGGCCCACGCTGCAGAGGATAGATTCTGCATACTACGACTAGCACCATCAGCATATTCAACAAATGGTTCCGAAGATCCAGTCATCTGTGATGAAATGTAAATCGGATTACTAACGTCAATAAAAATCTAAAAACAAATTAAGATAGTGAATGCAAATCAACAGCATATAGACAATATAATACAAAAAAATACTATGCTCATGATTAAGCATAGTAACATTTCAAATACAACCCACTTCTAGGTTATGCCAATGGATTCCCATCGTATTCAACTAACTCGTAGGCACCCTTAGCAAGAACTCTTTTGAAAATATAGGGACCATGCCATAATGGCTCGAATTTCCCTGTACCTATTACATCAACTTCTTGATCGTAAAGAAGGACCAAGTCGCCCTCTGAGTAGATGCGAGGCTAGACATTTTTGTTGTATTGTGCCTTTGTACGTCTCTTATGTGCTTCGTTGGCCAATTGGGCTTCACGACACGTTTCGTCTAGATGGATGAGGTTAAGTAGACGCGCTTCTCCTTCTAAGGTGTCAGGTAACAAGTCTATCGCGAGTTTTAATGATGATATTTCACATTGGATTGGTAAGATAGCTTCCAAACCATACACCAATTGAAAAGGAGTAAATCTGGTTGCATTTCTCACCGAGGTTCGATACACCCACAAAGCGAAGTACAGCATCAAATTCCAGTTCCTTTTATGGACTTCTATCATTCGTTGAAGCATTCGTTTAAGAATTTTGTTAATAGCCTCAACTTGTCCATTTGATTGTGGATAATAAGGAGTAGAATTATCATGCGACAATTCTAAATTGGTAGTCAATTCAGACATCATATGGTTGTAAAAATGCTTCCCACGATTCGTAACTATAGCCTATGGGACCCCAAACCATGCAATAACGTGGTTGAAGAAAAACAATGTAGTTGTTTGTCCTGTGTTATTAAATGTAGGAATTGCTTTGGCCCATTTGGTAAAATAGTCGACTGCGACAATAATATAACCATGCCCCCTAGATGAAGGAGGGTTACAGGTCATGAAGTCAATACCCCATTTTTTAAATGGTCCAGCAGAGACAATAGGATGCATTGGTGCTAGCGGTTTGTGGATTTTACGATCAAAAATCTGGCATGCGTGACAAATTCTGACTGCGAGGATGCAATCTCAAAAAATAGTAGGCCAAAAGTAACCAGCGCGGAGTATCTTATGCATGGTAGCATATCCAGATAAGTGTCCACCACAAGCCCCAACATGACAATCATTTAACACTTTTTCGGCCTCCTCATGAGTGAGACATCTCCTTAAAATGGTATCGACACCACGACGATAAATTGTATCGCCGACGATCAGATAATATTTGGCTTGGTATTGAGTCATTTTTTAGAGCGAGAGGTATTAGGTCGAAAAGTTTGGTTTTGGAGATAAGTGATTAAATCCCCATACCAAGGATCAGATGATCCGATCATAAAAAGAGACTCGTCTGGAATAGATGGTTTTGACGTAGTAGTAGTATTATCAGAGGGAAGGTCACAGAGAATCTCAACCAAAACTAAAGACTTCTTTGACTTGGATTTGATGAATTCCAAATCAAATTCCTGAAAAATGACAATCCATTTTGAATATTTCCCCCCCAACAATTGACATGATAAGATATAAGTTATGTGGTTGTAATCTGAAACTATTGTTGTTTTTCAGAGCAGGATATAATGGCGAAATCTTTGGACAGCTTGAATAGTTGCCAAGGCAAGATTTTCCACGTACAATTACTTAACTTCCGTATCATTGAGATTACAACTCAAATAATAGATAGGATGTTCAATTCCATCTTCTACTTGGACCAAAACCATAACGATGGTTGTTTCAACCGCAGCGATATATAAGAAATAATCATTTTGATAATTAGGAGGATACATTAATGATGCTCAGACAAGAGTGTCCTTGACAACATCAAAAGAAGCTTGCGCAACTTGATCCCAATGGAAGGGTACCCCCTTTTTCAATAATTGAGTAAATCCTTTAGCCATTTCGGCGTAGTTTGGAATGAACCTTCTCAGGAAGTTGGCCTTTCCTTGAATTTTTTGTATCTGAAGTAAGTTTGATGGTGCAAGCAAATCAATAATGGCCTGAACCTTCAATGGGTCTATTTGAATTCCTTCTTTTGAGACTACGAATCCGAACAATCGACCAGAACCAACACAAAACACACATTTATGTGGATTGAGGCGTATCTTGTAGTGTCGATAGCGTAAGAAAATGGCTCTCAAATGCATCGGGTAATCAGTCTGATTTCGTGAATGCGCTGGTAAATCATCTAGATATGGTTGAAAATTTTTCTTGATGTCGTTGAAAGCATAATCCATTGCTCTCTGAAAAGTTTCTCCAGCGTTCTTTAAACCAAACAGAAGTTTCCTATATGCGAATGTGCCCCTGGGACAGATGATTGTTGTCTTATGTTGGTCATCTGGGTGGATATTGATTTGATTGTAGCCAAAAAATCCATCCATGAATGAGAATATTTCACATCCAGTACAATCATCAATAATCTGGTCGATAAAGGGAGTATGATAGTTGTCTTTTGGACAAGCATGATTAACATCTTGATAATCGATGCACACTCTAATGGTTCCTTGTTTTTTCATAACAGGAACGATATTGGAAACCCACTCAATTAGCGAAACAAGGTAAATGAAACCAGCATGCAAAAAAATTTCAACTTCTTCTTTGATGGCAGTGGATTTCTTTGGATGAACAGGACAAATTCGTTGGTGCACCGGTTTAACATCAGGATACATATTAATAGTGTGTTCAACTATACTAGTATCTATGCCTGGAATTTCCTCGTAAGACCAAGTGAATACGTCACGAAATTCATGAAAAAGAGAGTGATATGAATCAAGTTCTGATGGAGAACAAGATACACTGACATGAATATTTTCTACAATGCCAGGTTTGGTCGAAATATCGATATAAATCATTTCTTCAATATTTGATAAATTTCACTCAGATTTAATTAGATTAATCAGTAAATAATTCGAAAAGAAAGTTTTGATGGATGGGTGATATAGTTCACTGAGATTGTTTTCTTCATAATTAGGAAGATGGGAACAATGATGATAATCTTCCCATGGTTCTCCTTCTGACATCATAGCTTCCAAAATATTTTCATCTGTCAAAAAATTTCAGGAAAATGGATCAGATGGAGTACCAAAATCTAAGGAATGATCAACCCAAACACTCGGTGACGCTAATTTCGGATTTGCCGCCCAAGACAAATAGATTGATTGCTATGCTATCTCAATAGGGTTAGGTGGTAAAACATCATCCAATGTAGAAATATCAAAATCACCCGTACTCTCCCTTAAGCCAGATAGAGTGGAAGAGATCATGTAGTAGGTCTCTATACTTGCAATTTATGCCGACGTCACGGGTGGCTGTAATGCAAAGGTTCCCATAAGAGTGGAATCCTTTGAAATTCCTACACCAATGTTCTGGATTTCTAGTTGGGGTAAGTGAACAAACGGAATGCTTCTAGTTACCTACGAAGCGGAGGAAAAAAAGGATAATTGATTAATGACTGTGATTGTACCTTTATGTGGAAAGGAAATCATTCTAAAGTATGTAGAAACAATGGCAGTCATTTCATATACCCATGGTCTTCCAAGTAAAATATTATAGTCAAGGGGTCCATCAACAACCTCGACATCAATATTCATTGTTTTCCCCTCTAATTCAACATGAAGGTTATTGATAATACCACAAGTTTTATATGTTTTTCCATCAAAATCCTTCAACGTCATTGATGATTGTGATAATCTCGGCGAGCCAAGTGACTTCCAACAGTTTAGAGACATAATGCATGTAGATGCTCCCTCATCAATAATAGTGTGATGAACAAGGTGATTGAGAACATTTACTTGTATGGAGAATGTCAATTCTGCTGGTAATTGCGGCACATAGCCCGTATGGTTAAATACGACAAGATTAGAATCAGTTGGATCAATTCCACCAATGGCTGACAATAAAGCTTGTTTCTGGGAGGGAGAATTTTGTAATACCTCAAGAGCAGACATAGCTGAAGGGGATTGAGCCAAATATTCAACTATATTATAATTTTGTGCAGCTCTTGCTCGAGGATTATATGTCGATTTATGAATTACTCCCTTCGGTGGCTTAATTGTCAATTCAGGAATAACAGTAGGTGGTACTGATTCAATAGATGGATTCGTTATCGAGGTAGTAGGTTGATCAGTGGTCGGAATACCATAGTATTTATTATGCGTTGACACCAAAATATCTTGTGAATGTTTTGTGGTGGATAACATTAACACTTGGGAACTAGGAGTTGGATCCGTAGCAACCAAATTAGTGTCTGGATTTGGAAATGGGTCTGTCAACACAGCTGATGCATGGGAAGTCTTGATGATTTTCGAGACTTTAGCACGGTGAGGACAATCCCTAACAAAATGTTCCTCTTTATAGATTATTCATGGATAATGAGGTTTCCGTGGTCCAGACGGTTGATCAGATGATATTTCGTGTGGATTAGAAGTTTGTTTTTTCTTTTATTTCCTCTTTTTGTTACTTCCTGGTTGCTTGTCACTTTTGCCTTTGTCAAATGACACAACGTTAATTTTGGAAGTAGGAGTAGGATCAGATGCAGTAGCATGGTGTTTGTTTGCAGTTCCTATCAAGCTATCTCCAGCATGAGAGTCCTTTATTTGAGGAGGAACATTGAAATTAGATCGTGCTGCATTAGGAATTTTTTCATAGAGCGTGCCAGACTGAGTGTAAATCAAGTCTAAATATTGGGCACGAGCGATAACTTTCTCTTCTGTGACGACGCCACCCTTAGCCACATCCTCAGTTATATATGGTAACAGGGACTTAATGAACCATTCAGCAAGGATTTGATCGGGAACAAATGTATTAACCATTCATCGACGACGATGCCACTCATGAATATGATCAGAAATGTGAGTAGTATTAGTCTATTTGAAGTTGGTCAAGATTTCCGTTCCAGTTTCGTATCTGATCAGTAACTGGAAATGGGTCAAAAAGATAGTAGCTAGGGCAATGAAATTGTCAAAAGAAGATCTATGTAACTCAATGTACCATTTAGCAACCAGACCTGTGAGCGTACGCTGGAAAAGACGTAGTCAAACAGAATCATCATTCAGGTAATTTGATGAACACCATAAATGATAAGTCATGAAATGAGTCGACGGATCCTCTCCAGGGTTTCCATTGAACGTAGGAATATCAGAGGGTAATTTATGAGGTACCACCAGCCACCAAGGAGCATAATTTATAGGATCATTGGTTAATCATTTTAAATCTAGTAATTCCAAGGTTGCAACAAAAGGAAACTATCTATTAAGGTCAGGTTGAGCATAGCTAAGGTAAGATGGAATTTCTTAGGCAACAGGCCTTTGAGCACTAGCATATGGAATCTGCTGCTGGTAACCCAGATAGGAGTTGTTTTTCATACCAAACGATTGAATATTTTGTTGACCAAAAACTGGATATGATACTTGTTGAAATGAAGTTTGAGGCATTTGTGCCTGTGGCTGCCAAGGGGTCTATCCACCAATTTTATAACCCAAATTAGTATAATTTGGATTCAATTGATATGTATAACTAGTTTTCATTTGTGACATCCCATAAAATGGTACACCAACTTGTGAATAAATGATTCCTGATACCGGTTGTTGTAAATTAACCAAAGGATTTTGAGTTTATGGACCCAAAATTTGATGATATTGAGTCGAAGAACCTGCCTGATAAGGTTGATGTACAATATTTTGATTATGTAACAGGGGTATAAATGTATTAACAAGTGGTAATGAAGTGGGTGTAACAGGTTGAACAGCTTGATACAAGTGTACAACCATTTGTGGTTGGATAGGCAGAGTGGGCTGCCATTGACAAACATTCATCTCAACATTAGTTTGACCAAAAAATTACCGATTACTGTCATATTGGGTGACCAAAGGTTGCCCCCCAGCATAAGGAGGATAATAAGACAGAAAACAATTTTCTCCAAATGTTGGGAGTCCAGTTGATATGGTACTTAAAGGAATTGACCCAAAAGGACCGACTTGATATTTCCCTGATGATGTATGTAATGAATCAAGTTGTTCAGTACTAATGATAGGACTACCAGTTAAAATACTAGATGATGACATTGGCAAAGATCATGATAGTGAAGATGCACCAAAGAAATTTCCATACAATGATTTGTAACCTATTGGGACCGAAGGGCCACCGTGCAAATATGACTCTGGTGAGGTTTTGAACATCGACGGAGTAGCGAGGGTAGGATTTGACGTAATTGGAATAGCAGACCCAACCGAAGATGTTGGTTCAGACATGGTTGTTTGACCAAATGTATACCCACGAAAATCAATGGGATATTGAATGGCAACAGGATCAGCAAAAGCAGATGGAAATGATTGAGGAAAAGACTGGTACAGGTAAAGGTCCTCCCCAAAATGGGTTGGAGTTAAAGGTGTATCGTCTTGTGGGAGTTCTTCAATCGCAATTAAACCAGGAGGAAGAACGTCACCGTCAGGCCTAAAATATATTTCAAACGGTTGACTGTGTGATATAGGAGTTTCAATAGCTATAGAAGTTTGTGGGATGACCAAGGTAGGAACAACTTCTGGTTGTTCTACTTCAGGATTCAGATGTTCTGGCAAAGAAGAGACATCATCTGGATCAATTTGTGATTGAACAATGTCGGGTCCAAGAGGTATAGTCTCAACGATTGAATGGATCGTGATCATGGGTAGCTATGAAGACTCCGTTTCGACAACAATAGATGAACCAAGATGTGTGGAAACAATTTGAGCTAACTCTAGGTTAAAATATGATGTTTTTCCAGAGGTATGAATTGTACTTGATTCGGTAGATCGTGATAGCCTTCACCTACCAGAAGTAACTTCCGGTCCTAAAGGTGGTTTTAAAGCTAATCTACGCGAACAACAAGGGATAGGATTTTTTTCTTCCACGATTACTGATTTATTTTAACCAAAAAACAAATAAACAAAAAGAGGGCAATGCTAGGCAAAAGGTTTTACTAAGAAACTATGAACTGCAGAATACCTCCTGGCGAACCAAGAAGTATGGGAAGGGAATCTCCCCAAATGTTGTGTTCAGTGTATCACAATTTCAAGGCAGCCAACTCGATTCACTATGGATGGATAGCACCTAAAATTTGTCCTCCCAAATATACCCGAAGGTACATGGAGGCCCAAGTCCATATTAGCGTTGTCTGATGTGAAACCGAGCAGTGAGAGCACCCCTTTATACTTATCATACTGTAACACCGCTCGATATACCTGAAAGTATGTGGACGAGCTACGATATACTTACGTACGTGGAGTGAGGTATCACACTCGGAATGTATCGTAGACAAGTTAACGACAGCTGCTATGTTTGACGACATCGAAACACGTCTCTAGCCTAGACCTTCTAAATGTTATCATTATGGTTCCAATGCGTTGTTAAGTCAATTGAGATTAATTTTATGTTGATCTTTCTTAACAATTTTCCTTTCAAAGGTTCACCCCGATGATGTGTATGAAATTCCTAAAATGCAAGCTAAGAATGATAAACAAACTTTCACTTTCATCTTTTTCAATGAAGAACCTAGCTACTAAGGGAAGAGAGCAAATAATTTTTGAGCAAACAAATCAATGATCTCAAACTAAATACAAATTTCCTAATGTTCCTTTTGCAAAACACACATTATTCTACATGCAAATGCAAGTTTTTATTTTCATTTTCCTTGATGTTATGAATGCATAAAAGAAACTAGGTGCACTAAATCAATAATTCAAATGCTTTTTACTTTCGAGAAACAAAGAATACAAACAACAATTTCTTTTTCGAAGGAAAAACGAGGATTTCAACAACAATTTCTCCTATCAAGGAAATGAATATTTTACGACAATTTCCTATTTTGAAAGCAAATGATTCTTAATGCAACCATAAAAATTACTTTGAAATCAACTTGTCAATGATAAATAAAAACTTTTTTTAAACCAACATTGAACAAATTTTTAGTCAAAGGAGAAGAAGTATATAGAGTCACTGGTCAATTAAGGATCAAACTTTTCAAAACACAGCGGCAAACAAAACTGAAGCAAATTGCAAAGGCAAATTCAAGGGAATTTGGGTACTTTCAGGTGTCAACGCAGTCTCCAAGAGGAGATAGTGCTCTGCAACGCAGGCTAGGAAGGGAGACAGTGCTCTGCAAAGCACTGTGTCCAGTCTAAGGGTGCGTTGGGCGCAGTATACAAAGAAAAATACTATTGTTTAATTCACTGTCTTTGCAAATTAAGCTCTGAAAAGGTTTAATCTTTGTGTGTAACAACTATTGGGTGGATAAACAAAGCAAATCAGAGGCTTAAACACCTAGAACTAAGAGAAATTATCCCTAGCGGAGTCGCCAATTTGTTGGGCCAGAATTGTGAATTACGGATAAATCACGCTTCCCTAGACAGGTGAAAGACTATACAACTATTTCTCCTAACTCAGAACAGATACACAGAGAGGATTGGAGGCTTACTTGATCAGTCGCTTCCAAATGGCTCCTTATGTCACTTATGTTGCAACTTCAAATTCAAGAGGTTTTTTAGGTTGAATTCTTCCTACAAGAAAGAACATTGAAATAGAAAAAGATGCAATAATGTAGATATCTATTCAAGCTAGTTAGCGAAATCAGTAAAGCATAAACCATACACATCAAATAATTAGATCTTGCAATATGGAAAATCAAAGTCAATACAGATGCATATAGGGAAAAATAAGCAGTACTCTTTATTGATGATAGAAGGAGAGGTTACAACCTAGTGACAGATTTGATGTGACCTTCTAGCAACGTTCCCAAGCCTCATCACAGTATAAATCTCTCCAGCAGCAGCTACACAATTCTAGCTCTCAATTGAAAATTCTCCAGCATTTCTCTACTCAAATTCTTCCTCCTCAAGCACTTAGATCTGCGCTCAATTTATAGATGAACTGTAGGTATTTTTGCAATCAATGACTTTCCAATAATAGGAAAGACATGTTTCCAGTCATGTAGATGTCAAATGGACACTTGGATCCGAAACTTGACATGTGAACTCTTCTAGAAGGCACTGGCCAAGTGGAGATTCCGGAACAATGAGAATTTCGCTCCCAATGTGACCGACGCTCCTGTGAATGTCAGGAATTGCTTTGTAGAGTAGCCTTGCATGGGGCTACCTGCATATGCAACGCACTTAGGCCCCTTAGAGCCTACGTTGATGAGCTCTCATATGTTATATAATAAGCTTCAAACCATGGAAACCTTTGCTTGATGAAATTCTTGCTTGATTTGTCTTGTTTCTTGTCTTAAGGCATGTAGCAACTGAAATGATAGGGAATGATAGACCCTTGATCATTGGTCTTGGAGATGATGCCTAGTTAACCAGGTCATTGGGAATGGCGCCCAAATTGACCTATAACACAACATGTACAGCATGCACACTATACCACATGTATATCAGTACCATATTCACAACATGTTCAAAGTACCACGTGTACACAACACTACCTTCACAATGTGTGCACAATATCACATGTACATGGCACCACCTGCATAACATGTAGACAAATCCAAATTTGCACTGCACCACCTATACAATGTGTACATAATACCACATGTACACAAAACCACAAGAACGACATTTATGCCACACCACATGTACACAACGCCACATGCACGACATGTACACAACACCACCTGCACACAACACCACATGTACAACATGTACACATCACCACATGCACACAACACCACATGTACAATCATGCACACAACACCATATGTACATAGCACCATATGTGCAATGCATACACAACACCATATATACATAGCACTGCATATACAACATGTACATAGCACCATACATACACAACACCGTGTATCCAACATGCACGCAACACCGAAAATCAACATGCACACAGTACGATATGTACACAACACCACATATCCAACATGTACATAGCACCATCTATACCTAGCACTTCATATGAAATTTACACACAACACAATATATAAAACAAGAATACAACATCATATGTACACAATACTACATATGTTACATGTACACATCACCATAGGTACAATCGCTGAATATACAACATGTGAAACATATACAAAATAGTAGTATTGCACATCCGTAAACCATACACTGGCCCCACAAGCAACCTTGCTTCTAGTGTCTTTCTGTTGTCCATGCTTATCCTAGCAGATCACACTACTTTCACTTCGCTGATGTACCCCTCAGCATTACCTATCCATAACATAAACATATGCATAGTACAAGCACATAATATCATTTCATGTCCACATGATACAGGCCTCATAAATCAATGAGAGTTACTCTTCCCACTTGATTCCTCATAATTCCAAGAACCTATTCATGTCATTCACCTGCATAAGCAATCATTCCTCCACAAGAATGATCCTTGAAAACCTTGTCATACAGTGATATAGATACAGACATACTTATAATCATTAGCATAAAACAAGCATTATCATGTCAGACAACAACATACATACACACATATATACATATAAACATTAACATTAAAAAATCATGATTCATGACGACCCTGTCACACACACACACATATATATGTATGTATCAACATAATCATGATAACAACACAATTTCTAGATATCATAAGGTCTAGGTTAAGATAATTGTTGGTGTCACAGAGGTGGCTTAGTATAGGCAACCTTAGTGCTTCTCATTTAATTGTAAACGTGAGGTAAGTCTTCTTATTTCAAGAGTGTAAGCACAATATATGCAAGTGAGATCGACTGATAGTTACTCTATGTTGTTTATGAGAAAGGATTATCTAATCTTCTGAATTCAATCAACTTAAAGAGGAATGGTTTGGTAGATTATGGCTGACTATTATGTCTAGCTTAGAAAAGAGAAACCTATGATTGAACAACATAATGATGGTTTGAACAGCAATCTTGATTAACTGAACAACAATCTAAATGAATTGAACAACATTCTAAATGAAAGGAACAAAAATTACTTATATAATTTTGCAATGGAATTCTCTTTGTAGACTGACTAATTAACATTAATCAACAATTGAACACCTCACTGTGTTGAAAAGACAATTTAATCCACAAAGACAAGTAATCATTGAACAGTAATTATCCTATGATTTGTAAATTGATTGCAAAGGTATTGGAAGAAATTGGAAACATCTAACAGTGATGAAGCATTATTATAAACCAGAAGATGCGAATGTGATTATTCTGAATCAAGGAGTACAAATGCTAAACTATTCCGAAGGAAGAAAAACTGTAACTTTATTGAGTAGAAAACTATTTAACAACTGCATCAGATAACTGGACATGGATTCTATAACTAGAGCACAAAACATAAATTGGCGAGAAAACTCCCAGGAGTTGGGCCTAGACCACTAGAAGCTTTACTGCGATGAAAACCTCAAAAGGTAATTCTTCAAAACATCAAAACTCTTAATTAACTCAAAGGATAATATA
This sequence comes from Pinus albicaulis, assembly GCA_034641835.2. Taxonomy (NCBI): domain Eukaryota; kingdom Viridiplantae; phylum Streptophyta; class Pinopsida; order Pinales; family Pinaceae; genus Pinus; species Pinus albicaulis. The sequence goes on from CM076579.1 coordinate 1,349,836,045, forward strand.
GGAATAAAATCTGATAGCTTTGTCTTGATGTGTTGATTACAGAAGGAAAATTCCTATTTGACCCCCTATCTAGTTCGCCCCTGGCTCTTTTAAGGGCATTTTCATGCAATGAGATAGTATTTTCCAAACGAAAGCCCGCTACGTGTAGCTATCGTTTGAGTCTTCGAGCTTGAATCCGTCTCTCTGCCCTCTGCCAGTTCATACATTCGTGTCTGTCGGTTTTCTTCCATTTGACGTTGGTTCAGCTGCTCTGCCTTCCTGCATACAGAGATACAATAAGTCAAATTTCTGTTATAGAAACGTTCCTTTTTGTCGTTAGCTCAATTGCTCTGATTTTCATAAATATTCTCTTTATTTATTGTCAAAATGAGGGAGAATTCATAAGACTGTGTCATAATTCAAAGAATTATAGGGTAAAAACATACCTTAATTCTGGCCCAACATATACTCCTCTTCTTACCTAATTGCATGTCCTCATGCAAACAAATGGTTGAGATGTAACTGTATTAGGGAGTAGGCAGGGTAGACCTTTTCCTTGTATGCTCTGAAACCATGTTTTTGTGTCATTATTGCAAAGGTGGCACTTGCGTGCCCCTCTGGTAACTCATAATTATGATTATATTCCTCAGGAGGATACCAGAGAAGATGGCTTCTATATCTACATCCTAACCATGCAGGCCCTGTGCTAAAGACCAGGTTACTATATGAGAGGAATCTAGAGGCAATAGCTTTGAAATTCCTGTAGCCAAATGGCTTCCTATTCTTTACATTGTTTGTGGAGGCCATCCATATTTTTTTAGTTGCTGCCAAGGCTGCTTCTCGAATGTCTTCAAAGTATTCCTGTCCATTTTCTATGATGTCCTTATGGATGGGCCCCAGCCTAGTCCTTACACCTTGCCTTCGCATGAATTTCTTGTGTTGGATAAACAGTTGCAGGGGTTTTGTAGGTTCCCCTCTAACCCACAATTCTAGGCCATGTTCTCTCTTTTGGAAGATGTTATAGGCTTTGGCCCATTTAATCTTGTTCTTGGCAAATGAGAGGAAGGCTTGGATCTGAACATCTCCTATAAAAGGACTAGGCTTGATGTCCATGTCCTCTTCTAGAAAAAAATTGTGCATGCAAATTTCACATAGAAGATGTTGGACTTGTTCATCTTGATCTTTACAGTAGTGGAAAAACTCTTCTATAGTCTTGAAATTTGTATACTTTCCTACCCTGACAGCCTTGACTTTCAGGAGTAAATATCATTCTGTTAAGAACAGGGCATAGTTAGTGGCTGGTGCCCTACATGATAGTGCATCATTATACAAAGAACAAATCATAGTGATTTGTTTCTTGGCTTGCTCCACCTGCTCTTGTGCCCTTTTTACCTTTACCTGTTCTTCTCTGAGCTGGGCAAATGTTTCGTCTTCTGTGGAGGAGGGGTCTGTGAATTTCTTTAGTAGTGCTTGGTATTCTTGTACGGGCACCACCTCCTTCCTACATTGTGATAGCTCATGTTGTGTTTGCACCAGTTCATTGTGTAATTTCTAATTAACAACTTTCTCTACCAAGGGGGCATAGGCAGGAGCTTCCTTTGTTTGGGTCTCCTTCTCTTCTGTAGTTTTCTGCTCAATTTGTGTAGAAGCTTCAATGGTATTTGCTAGTTCTGTCTGAATTTTGGCCTTGGTAGTACCTGCTTGGTGAGTCTACATCCCAGTTTCAGCAGTATCGGTTAAATTGTTCTGCACCTCAGTCTTTGTAGTAGCTACCAAGTCGGTTTGTATCTCAACCTCAACGATGTCAGCTAAGTTAATATGCATCTCGGCTTCAACAATGTTTATCAAGTTGGCGGCTAATTCTATTTGAGTTCCTGCGATGGTGGTTTCCTTCTTTGGCTTTCAGGCCCTTATTTCCTCCTTCAGTTGTTTCCTCAGATATTTCACCATTTTCTTTAATCTTCTGCAGGCCCTGCTCAGTTTCTTAATCTTCTTTTCGGCTGAATTCTCTCCTGACCCGATTTCAGCAGGTGGTGGAGAAGCGGTATTCCCGTTTTCAGGGATGGTGTTGCCAACCTCAGGGTTTCTTGTGATGGTGTTTCTTATTTGATCTTCAGAGTTTACTTCTGCATGAGGGTCCCGAATCGGTGGATTAATGCTACCTCCCGGTGTCAAAGGGACTGTTTCTATGCTTATGTTTTGCTCCACAGGGACAATGTTACCTGACTGATTTTATAATTCCGTTCTTTCCTCTCCCTGCCCTTTGCTATTCACCTCATAATTCTCAAGAGGGGATAGATCCCCACTAGCCTGTGATTCTTCTTGGTAGGGTAGGACTTCAATGTGACCAGAACTGCTGGTGGTGGAAAACTTATCTATGGGTTCCTCTTGCTCTTCTACTCCCGTTGGGTTTCTAGATTCGTAGTCTGTCCTCATTTGTTCTAGGACTTGATCCATTTCTTCCTCGAATTCTTGCAAGGGTGCACTTTGAGGGTGGGATGGTCCTGCCTCCTCTATGAGGTCTGAGGTTCCTTGAAGTGTTTTAGACTTTTTTTGCCTGCTTGGTTCCGAGGTTGCAATTCAAGTCCTTTTTCTTCTAGGTATGTTTACCCTAGGAAGCTCAATTTCGGTTTTGCCAGGGCTTATTTTAGATTCATGTGCATCAGGGTTAACAAAATTTTCCCAGGCTATATGTTGCTTATCCAACTCATGTATGATGGCTAGTTTAATTAACCCATGGTTACTGACTACTTCTTGGGGATTTTTGGCTCTTCTTAATCGAACAGCAGTATCATGCAATATGGAAATTAGGAAAGTAGGCAGATTAACTGAAATCTTTTGCTTAAGTACAATTAAGAGTTTAAGCTGAAGATGTTTTACCACATCTTGACGTCTGTCACATGTAATGAACTTTTGGATGAATGCTGTCAGTTCCTGCCATGGTTGGTGTAGAGAGGTAACTTAATCCCTTTCCCTTTTTGCTCCAATGGCTCCTCTAGATCTTGATATGCTACTACTTCCTCTCGTAAGAGGAGATGTCTCTCTGTCCATCTTTCTCCTTCTGTTGGTATTCCAGAGACTCTAGCAATAATTTCATCTGTGACTGGTATAATTTGACCCTTGATTCTGGTCTAACCTTCTTGCAGATTTTGCAGAAACTCAATTGAAATTTCCTTATCAAATCCCTATAATCGGTGTACTTATGTCAACCAGCCAGCTTGTTGGAGGATGGTGCTAGCTGCATCTGAAATTGGAAATTTTACAGGCTCATTCTGAAGGAAATTTCTTCCCATAGTTGGTGTTCTTTCCTAGGTGTCTTCCTTTGATTGTATTCTCTCTCGGCTCTATTGTTTCAACTGAATGTTGTAATCAAGAAAAAGAGAGATTGTGATTCTGCACAGGTAACTTCATGCCTTAATTTCAGTGTTCCTCTGGTCTTATCGATGTATCTAATGGGATTTGTGCATAAATTCCACATGCTTTCAAATTTAAGACTAATTACACCCCCTCCATCGAAGAAAGGGTGCCCACGTCCTCAAGTACAAGAGGGATTTGGCTAATCATGAATGCAAATAGGGGAATGTCAGGGTTTGGTAATAATGACCTATACTTGAAGGAGAAGGTTGTGGCTTTCAAGCTTCAAGGGGTTGAGTAATTACTAGCATATGCAGCGTAAAGGTCAGATTTGGAAGTTTTTCCATAATTGCATCTTGTGCGGAAGTGACTGGAAAGAGAGAGGGAATAGTATAACTATTATTATCATATGATGTCCTTCTTCAATGAAAATTTATGATGAAAGCAAGACTGAGACAGATAATGATTGGTGCTATCATCCTGGGGCTCAAATATGTAAGCATATCTCTGTTAGTTATTCATGTGGTAGATTATAATTATCACTAATTCGAGTAATAGCTTATGGAAGAAGAATGGAAGATAAAGTATATATAAGAGTAATTGGCTATTGATGAAGCATACTTTCATACCATGAGCAGAGCCACTGCTGCCAGCAGGTGTTCATAGCCTCGACAAGGTTGCTATTTTAACCCAAAAGAATGAGCTGGGATCCTTATGTAAAAATAGTTATTCTACCAATTTTGTGGAGAGATCACCATGCTGGTATGATAGCGAGATAACCATAATGCCACTCAACAGAGTTGCAGCAAAGTGATCAGGCTGACTTGTGATGAGACCTCCTACCCTTCAAGCGTATAAGAAGGTCATTACCCTAGTGTGGTGGCCATTGTGGGCATGTCACTTTCTAAGCTCTTATGAACGTGGTAGGTTGGCTCGTGATGAGACCTCTTGTCCTTCAAGCAGATGAAAAGGTCATTACCCTAGTGTGGTGGCCATTATGGGCATGTCACTTGTTAAATCCTTATGATCATAGTAGGTTGGCTTGTGATGAGACCCCCTATCCTCTTTAAAAATTTGCATGAATGCATAATAGTTGCTTCTTTATACATGGAAGGAGGCTAATTAACTCCTTAAGAGTTAGGGATGGTGACAAAAGTGAAATAATGCCAATACAATTAATACCCCTTATTCCCATTTCTTCATATTGGAGGAAAATACTGCTCGAATAGTGCAGAAAGATATACCATCATAAGGTCATGTATTGTATGATAACATATTTGAACTAGGGAGGACTTAGCCTTTCATTTAATGTATGTACAATGTCAGCTTCATGTTTAAGGATTGTAGTGCCAAGGAATCATCATATTGGTAATTTTACTATTTCCCTCTCTTCTTCAACTGCCATTCCCTACTCAGAGATGCCTTTATAGCTCGGGTGTAGATTAGGGAATAATAGCATGTAAAAACAAGGTTATTCAATTTGAATGGAATTTGTTCAATAGGATTGAGCAGCAGCCATTTGGAAAGTTTGAATGGCAAGGAGAAATAAAAACGCAAAACTCGGCTGTTCAATCCAGTCAAACAGCAGTCGTTCGAGGATTGAACATCAGTTGTTCAATTGGATTGAACAATAAAAAATGAAAACGAAAAAACACGACTGTTCAATCCGGTTGAACAGCAGCTGTTCGATGATTGAATAGCAGCCATTCGAGAATTGAACAATAAGAAAAATAAAAACGCAAAAACACAGCTGTTCAATCCAATTGAACAGCAGTCGTCCGAGTATTGAACAGTAGTCGTTCAAAGATTGAACAGGCGAAAAAGAGAAAAATAAAAATTCAAAGACAAGGTTGTTCAATCCAGTTGAACAGAAGTCGTTCGTTGATTGAACAGTAGCATTTCAAGGATTGAACAGCAAGAAAAAAAACGCAACTCATGGTTGTTCAATCTGATTGAACAGCAACTGTTGAATTTGAATGAACAGTAGCCGTTCAGGGATTGAACAGTGAGAAAAATGAAAGCGCAAACACACGACTGTTCAATCCGGTTGAACAGAAGTTGTTCAATGATTGAACAGCAGTTGTTCGAGGATTGAATAGTGAGAAAAAAACCCAACTTACGGATGTTTGATCCGGTTGAACAACAGTTGTTCAATTGGATTGAACAACAGTCGTTCAGGGATTGAACAGCAAGAAAAAAAACGCAACTCTCAAGAGGATAAGAGGAGAAAAATTGCGAGTATGAAGGAGGTACAACAAAGTAAAGAACTTATATACATTATTTACAAATGATGGTAGCAAAATTCTCATGTACTTGAGTTTGTGGGGTTATCACCCCCTTGCGCCACAACTTGGATGGTGGGATCGTTTCATACCTGTTGGAAAAAATATTCTTTCGTGAGAGGTTTGTGATAGAGGCATACTCTGTGCCCGTTGACTTGAAATGTTGAACCAGACCCATCTATGGTGGTGAAGGTAAGTATGCCATTATTGTGTACTTCCTGAATCTCGTATGGACCGAGCCACCTTGTTTGTAATTTACCTAGAAAAACTTGGAATCTGGAGTCATAGAGGAGTGCCCAATCTCATTTTTGAAATACCTTCTTCTTGATAAGGTTTTCATGCCACTTAGCTCACTGTTTTTGGATGATCGTTGTGCATTGTAGGGCTAGTAGTTGCATTTCGTCTAATTCATTTATTTGTTGGAGTCTTCTAGCTTGGGCTTATATTAAGTCCAACCCTACCTCCTGGGATGTTTTCAGAGTTTTGATTTCAAATTCAATAGGGAAGATAGGTTCTCTCCCAAATACTAGATGATATGGTGAATATCTAGTGGTGTTTCGCTAGGTTGTACGATAATCCCATAAGGCTTCTGGTAGTCTAGTGGCCCAATCCCGGTGATGTGCTGATACCGTTTTGGTAAGCATTTCCTCCAGGACTTTGTTAGTGCTTTTGACTTTCCCATTTTCCTGTGATTGGTAAGGAGACGTAACTCTATGGATGATATGGTGATTCCTTAGGGTGGCTGTAATTTTATTACCTATGAATTGTGCCCCCCATCGGTTATCACTTACCGTGACAAACCGTATCGCACGAATATCTCGAAAAGAAAATTAATCACCGATTCTTCTGTGGCCATTGTCAAGGCCACTTCTTCTACCCATTTGGTTACATAATCTGTGGCAACCAACATGTAGACTTTCTAGTTTGATGGTGGGTTGAATGGTCCAATGAAGTCCAACGCCCATCGTTCGAATGGTTCTACCACCAATTGTGGTTGTAGCAGCATTTCATCATCTTGGCCTGGGCGGCCCATTCTCTAGCAGCTATCACAGGCCTGGGCATATTTTTTTGCGTCTTTGAAAATCGTAGGCCAATAATAGCCTAATTGTAACACTTTATGCCCCGTTCTGCATTCTGCGAAATGGTAGCCACAAGGTTCATCGTGACAGGCTCATAAGATGTTATAGATTTCGTCCTCTCTTATGCATCTGCATATGTGCATGTCAGCCCCTATATGGAAGAGGTATCCACTGATCCAAGAGAATCTTGCACTGCGTTGTACAATCATTTTCCATTCTCTTGATGTTAAATGTCTGGGTAGCTTCCCTACTGCCAGGTAATTTTCCACACCTGCATACCATGGTTTTTTTACTGCTACAGTAAACAGATGTTCATCAGGGAACTGATCATCAACTGCTAGTGTGTTTTCCGACTTTGGAACCCTGGATAGGAAGTCTGTGACTACGTTTTCTTTTCATGGACGATCTTTGATTGTTATATCGAATTCCTGTAGTAACAGAAACCAACGAGTTATTCTCCCATTCGTGATTGGTTTATTGGCTAAACATCTAATGGCAGAGTGATCAGTATACAAAAGTACTTGATAACCAGTTATATAATGCCTAAATTTATTAATAGCATAAATGACAGCTAGGAACTCCTTTTCGATCACGGTATAATTTAATTTGGCAGGAGGTAGGTTTTTGCTGGTATAATAAATGGCATAAGGTTTTATGTCTTCTTCTTGGCCAAGGACTGCTCCTATTGCTATGTTGGATGCATATGAAGAGATGTGAAAAGGAAGTTTCCAGTTAGGTCCTCGTAGAATCGGTGTTGTCGAGCCTAGTTTCTTCAAATCTACAAAAGTGGTGTCACATTTATCAGTCCAATGGAATTCAACATTTCCAGTTAATGCATACAAAGGTGCGGCTATTTGTGAGAAATTATTTATAAATCTGCGATAATATCCTGCATATCCCAAAAAACTGCATACCTCTGTCTGTGTACAAGGTGTGGCTAATAGAAGGATTACCTCTATCGTAGCCGGATCTACCTATATTCTAGCTGCAGAAATGTAGTGACCTAGGATCACCCCCACAGTCATCATCATATGACATTTTTCATTACTTAGACATAACCTAGTAGCAATACATCGCTCCAACACCTTTTCTAGTGTTTCTAGAGCTTGATCAAAGTCCTCCCCATATGGTGTGAAGTCATCCATATATATTTCAAGCCCCTTATTTATTAAGTCAGAAAAAATGTTGATTATGGCTCTCTAAAATGTGGCTGGGGCATTGCATAACCCAAATGGTAAAACTCTGTAAGAAAAAGTACCCCATAGGCAGGTAAAGGTTGTCTTATCCTGATATTTGGGAGCTATTTGGATTTGATTGTAACCACTGAACCTGTCAAGGAAGGAAAAGAACTGTTTCCCTTCCAATGTGTCCAGGACCTGGTCAATGAAGGGGAGGGGGAAGTGGTCGTTCTGTGTTGCTTTATTCAATTATCTGTAATCTAGGCTGAGGGGAGACCCATTTTCTCTCTGAAATATGATAAATAACATTTACATCTAATAGCTTTTGCAATTCGTCTTTTACAATATCTTTTCAGTGCAGGTTTAGCCTTCGTTGAGGTTGTCTAATGGGACGTATTTCATTATCGGTATAAATGTGATGGGTGCATAGCTGAGGGTCTAAACCCTTCATGTTTGGGTAATCCCAAGAAAATGCCCCCTGATACTTCCAAAGGACTTTTATGAGCTTTTTTTTTGGTCATCATCCAAATTGCCATTAATATTCAAAACCTTTCCTGGCTCAATCTCAATAGGTATGATGTTACGCACAGCGGTTGTGGGAATATGTTGATCCTCAAGGTCTGTCACGGGATCCTCTTGAGCTTCGTCTTCGAGGACTGTTTTCAACATTTGGCATTTTAAATTTTCAGATGTGGGTGGCTGACTCATAAAATTATTGATTACATCCTCTTCAGTTTGATCCTTAAATTCGAGAGCTTCCGCTAGTGTCAGAGGTGAACGAATGTTTTGATCCTAGTATGTACATGGATCCTTGTGAATTTTTACCCTGGGTAAGCTTGGTTTGGTAAACAGATAAATAATGATATTTTTTATAGAATCCCCTCTGGTGATAGTCATGCTGCCTGTTCGGCAGCCTATGTAAGCATCGGTTGTGGCCAACCAAGGTCGCCCAAGAATCAATGGGTGCCCTTCCATCCTATTCTTTGGATTAATAACTAAAAAATCAGCTGGATATTCCCATTTCCCATGAGTCCATAAAGACTAGGATGTCCTGCACTATTCTTGCTGGTCTGATAACAGACCTGCCATGCAGTTCCAATAGTGTAGCCGTAGGTTCTAAAGCCGATATGCCTAGTCTTTCGCAGGCCCCTGTAGTTAGGATGTTAATGGCTGCCCCTAAATCAACCAATGTGTTTGGAAATGAGTGGCCCGAGATTTGTACAGTCACAATGGGATTTCCTAGGTCTTCATATTTCACGGGTGGTTCCCTACCCAGTAAAAAATCAGATAGCGCCCCTACCACATGAACGATGGGCGCAGCCTTTGTTTTGTTTACTTGTTTTTTCCCACATAGTTCTTTAATTGTCTTTGCATAGATGGGAATGTCTTGGATGGCCTAGAGAAGAGTAATTTTGATACAAAGGTTTCTCAACTCCCCCAAGATGTCAAAGTCTAGAGATATTATCGGTCTGGGCAGACTTAACCTTTCAAGGAATGGAGGCGGAGAAATCCTAAGTTCTTCAGGTCCCTGTTGGTCAATCGTTTCTTTATCTTTGCCTACCTCTTTCCCTATTATATTTGCTTGGCTAGGTTCTGTTGAAGTCTCAATTCGAGACTAAGGTGGAGCCGTGGCTTCTACAGGTAAGATATTACGTCCTGATCTCAGCCTTAGTTAGTTGCACTATTTCTGTTCAGTGCCAGAATTTGGATTTTCTATGATCTGAATTAGTTGAACCGCTCTGTTGTTGGGATTAGGATTGGGTTGGGCTGGTAATTGGGGGCGTATGATAGGCTGCGGGTTATGCTGGACTAGGTATGGAGCTGGCAGCGTAGGTTTATTTTGATTTCCTTCCCCCATTGGTAGGTTGGTCATTCATAGGGGTCACTACCAATTCCAATTAGTGCTTTGAGGAGGAGGGTTTGGCCACTGGCTTGATATGGAACATTTTACCAATAAGGGGGAGAACAAGGAAAGCTTGGCCAATTGTTCCCTGATGACAGTTGTGTAGGCTAGGGTGGTATAGGAAATGATGGTTTGGCCAAGTAGAAAAAGGATTTTGATTATGCCAAGCTGCTGCAGGGTTTTGCTGGTTAAACTGCGGAGACGAAAAGAATTGAGGTAGGTCTTGTGGCATACCTGGTCATGTCTGCCATTGTCGATGCTAATTCTTTAGGTAGACTAGTTCTGTTTCTTCCTCTGCTTCCTTGTAAACTTCTTTTAGCCTGGGAAGTGAAGGACATTGGTCCATGGTATGATCCTTAGTTCAGATGGCACAAGTTTGAACCATGTCTAAAGGGCATTCCCTTTGGTTGTGCTTCTTCCGACATCGTGGGAAAAATATGGCCAAGTTTTGTTCTATTATAGCTTGTTTCTGCTTGGCTTGTAAAACATCAAGCTATGTTGTCAAGGTACCCAAAATTTCAGTTTTGAAATCTTCCAAAAGATTGCCAAACTCTGCTCTAGTTACGTTGCCATTAGACTGCTTAATATCTTTTTTCAGAGAATAACGCCCATTTGGCCGATTGCGCGCACTACCCCGAGAGCATATAATACACAGGGAAATAATCTCATCATATTCTTCCTAGTAAATATCTCCTTTTCACATTATATTAAGCGTTTTAACCCATTCTTCCTTCATTCCTTTAATCATCATGGATTTTAAGATGTCCTTTGAGAGCGTGGTGTATGGGGACCTTTGTAAATTGTATTGAATTATTTCTACGTACTCTTCTAATGTTTCATTGTCTTTTGCAGACATATTGAAGATTTCATCTTTCAGGTCTCAGGTTTAGCAATAGTCTTGATATTTGTTAAGGAAAATTCTCTTCATTTGGTCCTAGTTATTGATGGTTCCCCCACCTAGTCCCATGAACCAGTGTAGTGTTGTTCCTTTTAAGATAGAGGTAAATATTTTCAGTTTCTGAGGATCAGTGATGTATTCATACCCCCTACATAAGACATCAAATTCAAATAGGAATGCATCATAATCTTCCGTAGTCAAACCATGGCAGGTGGGAATGTTGTGCAAGGGAATGGCTTTCATAGGGGCGTTTGCAGCATGATCAACAATGGGGTATTCCAATGTTGATGTCTTCCTCTAATTCTAATTCTGATTATTTTCCATTTGATCAAAGAGGTGCCAGAAATATTTAGGGATTTCTTTTTCTGGAGGAGTGATCCTGGGGGGTTTGGGAGGCGAATACGGTGGAGGCTTTACAACGCTTCCCTGATCTAGGATCTTGAGTACCTCTATCTCGACCACTCTTTCAGGTGATTTAGGCTCTAGAGCTTCTATCTAAATTATAACGCTAATTTCTCCTTCCCCTTCTTGTTAATTGCAAGAACCTCCCTCTCTCGAAGGGTCAGTGCCTATATGATCGGCAGTTTGAAGGCTTCGCTCAAATCCTTTTGTTTCACCGTGAATATCGGCATGGGCTATAGATGGTGAGGCTGCGGCTTGAGGGAGTGTGATAGGACTTTAAATGGAAATAGTTCTAGGTCCTATGGATGCCTGAGATTCAGCTTTCATAATGATTTCATCTATATATGTTGTTCTTCCAGGGATCACCGGTCCTTGGGATTGTGAGGATTTTTTAGAGTTATTTCGATTTGTTTCTATATTTTTCTTCCTAGTCTTAAAATAAGAGCACCTATTCTACTGGTCTTTGAACAATTTTGCTAAGAAGCAGGCTAGAGAGCAAGAATTTTTCTTGTCGGTACGCAGGTTCTTACCTCTCATTTTTAATACCCAATTATTCACAACAATGGATAAAGATGAATAAAGGATATCACTCTTAACACTCTCCCTGGCAACAACGCCAAAAAATTTGGTGTCACTGAGGTGGCTTATTATAGGCAACCTTAGTGTTTCTCATTTAATTGTCAACCCAAGGTAAGTCTTCTTATTTCAAGGGTGTAAGCATAATATATGCAAGTGAGATCGACTGATAGTTAATCTATGTTGTTTATGAGAAAGGATTATCTAATCTTTTGAATTCAATCAACTTAAAGAGGAATGGTTTGGTAGATTCTTACACTAAAAATTGTCACCATGACACTTAGTTGTCTATATGGGTTCATCATCACCTATATTATGCTCCCTTAAAGGTCCAAAACCATAAAGTTCCTAAACCAAGTCTTGGAATTAGAGAAAAGCTCATTAAAACCTTAAAAAGCCTAATTTCTCACTTTTCCTAGTTCTTACCTGCAGTATTGCAGTTTCTTTCTCTATAACTTGCGGCACATCCCACACTTTCTTCTTACTAAAGCTACAGACCCTCGTAAAAGGTAAAATAAAAGAAAAAGTAAGTATAGAATACTAGCTGGACGAATATTCTCCCAACTGGAGGCTTCTAGGAGCGTTATCAAGTTGAGCTTTGCCTCTTCATTCATGAACCTCTATCCCTTCATTAATGGAGATTATCCCTTGGTATTTGGAGCTAAAATCCCTTTATGAGAGGAATTTATTCCCCTCTTTATGGAACTGAAACCTCTTTCATTCTCCAATAAATTGAACCCATGTTTCATCCTCAAGGGTACTTAGTAGAGACTAGATTGTACTTGGTACTTCTAGATTTTGATAGAAGAGAATTGCTGAAGAAACCATACTCTCTATAATTGGCATCATTGGTATGAGAATGATCACATACTCATATCCATAGTTTTATGCTAGTTCAGAAAGGAGAAGGCTTGTCAAACCAATGGAAAACATTTTTTCAGGACCCCGGAAGAACCTGTATGACATCAAGGCGACAAGGTTGTAAGGTTACTTCTTATTTTACAAGTTAATACAAGTGGATTCTATTTTCTCATTAAGTTGTTCATGTATATATTTGAGTCATTTAATTCTTGGATTCCTTGATCACTGAGATAGATTAGTGTTTCTGAATTATTATATTGCAGATGCTTTTAATCATTTTCTTGTCTTTGAATGCAGGTCTTATATGCTTAATTGACCTCTTGTGGAGTGACTAGATTGAAGATTACAACAAGTGTTGGACTTCAGGTAGGGGCATGTCCTCTTACTTACTTAATTAATAATTCTGAATCACAATGGTCTAAATAAAATGGTTTACATTTGGTCGTTTGTTTCTAGATATCCTTAGGATACTAGGGAGATTGTTCTTTTCCGCAAGAAGGATTTATCCGTATAACAAAATGGCAACTCCACTAGGGAAATGACGAACTTAGTTTTCTTTTTGTTTTTTCAATTTTAATTTTAAACAGTTTTCTGATTTTTGATTAGTCTAAAACTGGGTTAGGTATATAACCTACCAGAATCCTTGAAAATAAAATATGAATTTTTATTTTTTCTGTACTTTTCCTCACTTTCGCAGCTTCTGTTTAGAAACAATGTGGTAGCCTTCACAGTTTTTAATTCAAAATAGTGAGGTACCGCACTGTTCTCCATTGAAACCTGTGGACTTGTGGAAAATTTTAGAAAAATTAAGAATTCTCTTTTTAGGAGCCAGATTACCAGATTCTCCGTGTTTGCCCCAATCTGTCTTGACTATCAAAATATTATGTGTGAATTTATTTTCAGCAACTTTTACAGTCTCATCAATCTCTGTTAAGTTAATTGGGTGTTTTGAGTTTCGTTTTTGAGAAATTTTTGATTTGATTTCCTTTGTTCATCACTTCAAGGCGTGTCTCAGTCTCTTAACAATTTTGCATCTTTTTGCTTTTGTTTTTGCAAATAAATTTCACCCTCATTCGCCAAGGGGGGCTAAATTGTGTCTGAGTATTAATCACCTTTAAGTGTTTTTATTTTTTGACCTTTGGAATCTCACCCAATTTTCATTACTTACATTTGATTGATTCTTGAGATTACATTAGAATCATCTTGTGTCTAAGAATTCTTTTTCATAGATCACATTTGCATAATTAGAATTCTCATTTTCAGAATATGAATGAAAAATGTGCATAGATTACATTTGCATACTTTTCAAATGAATTGTGCATAGATTACAACTGTATAGTTTACATTCTGGAAAAATCAATTGTAGATTTAGATCAGTTTCTTTTATTTGAATTTACATGTTTTTATGCTTGTTTTAAAAACATAAAAATAAAAATTGGAATTGGTTAGCACTAGTTTTTCTTGATTAAATTAGTGCGTTAGAGAATTTGTTATATTTTCTCTTATTTATCAATCTTTGCATTGTTGTAAGTGAATGAAACATCTCTCCTTACTTTAATTAGGATTCATCGAATTGAAAAGATTACATTATCATATTCGATTGCATTCAGTTTTGGGTCAGGTCATAATACCATTGGTTTCATATCCATTTACCCTTTAAGTAATAACAGCCAAATAACACAGCGCTTAATAAAATTCATCTAGAAATTTTTACATTTTCTAAGGCTCTTTCCACCAATCTAGCTTAAGCTAGTGCTTTGGAATAGGTAGTAGTTAACTTTCCAAAGCAACTAAAAAAACAGTAGAATCTTGCGGTAAGAAAAATTCCAATTGTTGCAATTGTGCTCTGGGAAGCTCTTATTAAAAGAGTCAAGCACGAGATCATGTCAGAACCAGTGAGGTAATCGTACCTATCTCATTGGGAATGATAGCATATGTGCACGTACTAAAAATGGTAAACCTCGAATAGACCATTGTCGAGGAGCCTAAGGTCACTTGTTGGTAAACCTTGGATTATATCAAGGAGCCTTAAAGGGGATTGAGCTTTGATACCCTGCCCTTGTGTGTATATTGGATTGTAGACCATTCCCCCAGGTGCAATTGTCTCATTTGGTGACCTTAGTGGCCATAATCTTTAGGATTTTTCCTAAGGTGACGATGGAGGGAAGGTCCCAATGTACCTGGAGCAGACGTTGACTAGACTCACTTGGACTTTCCGGAGGGTACTCTTCACTTCGAGATGGCATAGTGGAGGTACTTGCATCGGTCTATTTCATTAAGTAGGTTGTCAGGGTAACTATTCTGACCGCTAGTTTTTCACATTGATCTCTGCAGCATTGGATTTCATCACCAACTAGTGATTTCGCTGTGAAAACAAACTGTTTGTGTGTGGTTTGACTCCTAGATTTGTTAGTGTGTGTTCATTTGTTTGTTTTTACTTTTTAGAGACCTTAGGTGTGAATTTTGAATTGTGAATATTTTTAAATTGTTAATAAAATTCACTAAAGTTGAATCTAATGGAAATTGTTCTGGAATTTACCAACCAAGGAACCCCTCTTAATTAGAATCCTAGTACTTTTCCTTACTTTGGAAATGTTGGTCCTCCTTATATGGCTACATTTTCATTACCTGGATTTACCATACATTTACCGGTATGGTTATTTTCAACTTCTTTGGCCTTGAATACTCAAATTGGTCCACCTCAACCTGATGCTTCACCTCAACAGAGTTCACCATCTCAACATCACCAACCTCATGTTGACCCTTTACCTTCTTCGCCCAACATTTCTTCCTCCCTTTCTTCCTCTTCGCTTGGTAAAATCCTTGACGCTAGTAACCAGGTGGCTAAGAAGAAGAAGAAAGGGAAGAAGAAAAAGAAGAAATATAAGAAATAAGTCAACCCACCAACCATGGTTGTAAGTGTTAGTAGTGTTGAGGAAACCTCCAACATGCATTGCAAACCCAAATACCCTTGCAAGCTTTGTAAGGGTGACCACTTCCTTATCAATTTTCCTGGTATCCCTAAGGTGTTGGAAGTATGTTCATAAAAATCTTATCAACTTACTATTGATCCATCAACTAGTGATTGTCAGGTTCTTGGGAAACAGGGTAAAGTTAGGTTTCCTTGTAGGTTATGCAAAGGGAGTCATCAAACTGAAATTTTCCCTCACATGGATGAAGCCTCAAAATTGTTGGAAAACCTTACTGTTCCACAGCAAAAAATTCCAACTGGTTACTGTCAATTTTATCCCAACCTACCATCAACTGACGAAGTGATTGATCTAATTCCAAGTATAGTCAATCCCACTCTTCCAGTGGAGAGTGAACTGATATCACTCAAGTTGATGATCCATTAGTTGATCAAGTGGTCGACTCAATTTCAAATCTATTCGATCCCACTCTCCCTGTAGAGAGTGTTATCACTCTGTAATTTCTCCAAGTTTAAGAGAGAACTCACCGAGGTAACCACAGACCTACTTTTAAACTTAATATCTAGCCTTCTTAGGGTTCAGAGAGGGCTCTCTCTATAAGATTTAACTTTTTTTATTTTATAAAATATTAGGCTAGTTATGATTGTGCAATTGGTTTTGGTTTTGATTGGTTTAGTGGAAAAAATCACTAAAAGAAATGGATAGTGGGAAATCTATTTGTCCATTGGGCTAAGGAGTCAAAATTCAAGCATACAGAACTAGGATCAAAGCCAAAATGTAAAATGTTTTCAGGGAAAGATAGATAACCCTTGGAGATCTTGGAAAGTTGTTTTGTGAGATGGTATGATCAGGATAAAGAGAAATGAAGGGTTCTTTGATCCAGAAAATGGAAGTAGTGGGTAGAGGTCAAATGAAAGAGGGAGCAATTAAGGATTCCCGACACTGGAAATCAGAGGAAAACATAGAAATGATAACTAGTTAAAAACAAGGTGTTTTTAACATATCCTGTAGTAATACTCCTAGTTATTCATTCAAATTTAGAACAAACATAGATGGATGCATGTAACAAATAAAGATAACAATGACAAATAAGGAAATACTTCACTCCAAATAGCTCATCACAGGAACCCTAAAGTATGATGCCAATTGGTTTGATCCAGTCTAATACTCAAAATTTGAAACACAAAAGCCTTCAAGTCCAACAAAAATAACTATAGAAATCTCCAATAATTTATTCCACAATAATACTTCAAAGGATGAAGTATTTATACAATTCTAGTCTAAAATATCTTGAAAAAAAATATCAAGATTGGTTTACAAATATCTCAAACTGTTTTACATAAATAGAACTTAATAAAAGGACACTCAAAACTATTGAATCTATTTGGCACTATACTTATGGATTTATGGTGACAAAGAAGAGAATTTGAATTTGATATCAACTCTTAGTTTATGATGAGGCATCCCAAGTCACTAACTGTCTCCTTTCTTTGTGCATTCTACTCCAGAAATTCTACCAAATTGGGGTCCAATGATACCTTTGTATGACTCCATCCGAGATAGATATGTAAATGAAAGAGGTTTTTGTAGATAAATATGCTACTGAGATAAACCTCTCTCATTTTCAAAAAATTCAACTCCCGATGTTCACAATAGGCTCTACAACAATATGTGTAAAATAGAGTTTTGCAGAGTCTGAAAAATAGAATGCTAAGATGTGAATGTATCTCTCATTCTATAATACCTGTGCATAAAGTGAGATATTTTTTTGTAAGTTGACATCTTAGGAACATAAACCTCCTTCAAGTTTGCAAAATTCATCTTGGATTGGTCACAATAGTTTCTGCAAAACAATGACTT
This sequence comes from Pinus albicaulis, assembly GCA_034641835.2. Lineage (NCBI taxonomy): Eukaryota > Viridiplantae > Streptophyta > Pinopsida > Pinales > Pinaceae > Pinus > Pinus albicaulis. The sequence goes on from CM076579.1 coordinate 1,349,853,347, forward strand.
AAACAGAAAATTTCTGCAAAAATTTCCCTTCTTGCTCTGTTTTCATCTTTTAAAATTTTTGTTCTTTTAACTATTTTTCTTTTACTTTGGATAAATTTCATTGTTGGTAAAAGAATTTTCATCTCTGTTTAACCATTACTGCCTCTGTATTTACTTTTACCGTTTTACCTTGACTACTCTGTAACTTTGTTTTAGCCTTTACTATGACTTTCATCTGATACACTTTAACTCTGATGCTCTTTTATTGTTTATGTTTTTATTGTCATTGTGAATTCTTATTTCACTTTTACCATTCACTGTGAAAATTTATCTCTCTTTGCATAAATGACTTCTTTTTGCTCTGCTGCCTAAAATCTTTTGTTAAGGAATATCATTTAAAATTCTTTTCTTTGTGAAATTTTGGAGTAAAACGGATCTTTAACTAATATTTAGATTGTTTTATCCAAATTCTCCTTTTGCTAATGACCTGCAAAACAAAATAATTTTTAATGAAACCCTCTCTGCAAGGAGGTGATAATGGCTTTAAGCTCTCACAGTACTGGATTTGATTTTGACATTTTTAGGCTTTCTGGGTAGTTGAAACTTTGTATTTGGGCTTTTGGACACTTCTGTAAGATTAAATGGTTACATAAGTGTTTCTTGATTTTGACAGAGGTTCTTGGATGAAAATGGGTATAACTTGGTTCTTCTCTTAGATATTTCTTTCAATTTCAATCTTCAACTGAGTTACAGGCTTTCACTCGTTATGAAATTGAAACAGGGTTTTCTTGGGCTTTTTCAATGGATATTTGGGCAAAAAAAATCATGTGAAATCAAGCACAAAGGTTAGGTTACCTTTAGAGGATTTCTAGGCTTAAATTAGAGTTTTATATAGTATAAAAAACTAGAACAACTCAATATTTTCCATTTAAAACTGTGCGCAGTCTAAAACAGGGTTTCTTAAAAAATTTGCCAGGGTTTGGCTTGTTTTTGGATCTTTTTAATAGGCTTTTTTTGGATGAATTTGAACTCTAATTGTATTTAAGTTTCTATCAAGGTTGTTTCAAACTAATAACAGGCTCAATTTCTCGAAAAATACCTGTTTTACACAGGTATGGGTATTTGAAAATGACTCTAAGGCATTTGAAAGATTCTGTTGTATCTTTTCTGGTTTCTTAAGCAATTTGGGACTTCTTGGCAATCTTCAACAGCTATATGTGGGATTTTAACTGATTCTAGGCATAAAAAACATGCAATGGATTCTTTCTCTGAGTCAGAATAGCAGATACAGTTGATAGTGCAGAAAAAGGGATAAAATGGTGTGGTTTCATGGTTTATTGGGAAAATTAGGGTTGAATTAGGCTTGCAATAAATGGCGGTCAATGTCAGGCAAAAAGGCGATTTTCGAGCTTCAAAGGGAAGAAACCACAAGTGGTTATCGCACTCATTTTAGGAGGTAAGCAGTTTCAAATGAATCAGACGCGATCCAATAAATGTAAGCCACGTAGAGGGCGGAAAAGGAAAAACTGTCTATTTCGCATAGGAATGAAAAATTTAACATCGCGCAACTTTATTTGCAATATTGGATTTTGTTTGTTGGATTTGGGAGTTCGATTGCGAATGGTCGTGATTTTTTTTGGAAGCTGTGTCAAGATTCGGAGTGGGTTCAGGGTTTATCAATGGTGGAATGGGTTTTTTTAACTTTATAAATAAACATTTAATAAATTTAAAACATTGTATTATATGATAGGCGAGGGGGGTAATATTTATATGTTTCCAATTGAAACATTTAACATATATTTCAACACGGGCGTAGGTTTATTATATAGTATTTAAACATTTTAACAAATGTTTAAAAACCATAGGGGGGTGGGGTATATTTTGTTTTTCGATATATTTAAACCTATGGGATAATGGGCGGGGATTATTTCATCACATGAGATATATTAACATAGGTTTAAACTTTAAATATAAGGGTTTTGGGGGTTATTTATATATAAAGGATTTACTAATATACGGGGTGGGTATAGAATAGGGAGTTAAATAATATAATTAGAAATTAATATGAAAGTGAAGGTGTAATGTAGGAAATGAATGAAAAATACATGATTTAAAACTAAGTAAAGTGTAAAGATAGACAAATAAAGCATAGTTTGTCATTTTTTATTTTTTACACATAGACTCAGGATAAATGCATTTTATGGGTTTTGAGTGTTTCCGAATGGAGATAAAAATAATTATTTAGGGTTTTTACTTTTACTAAGAAAATAAAGAGTATTTTACTTAGGAAAAGGGATCACGATCATGGATGAGGGTGAAAATGCTAATGAAAATGGGTTTTATGTAGGAAATCCAATATTTTTAACCAATCAGTTATCAAGCCTTGGGTCTGGTCCCAACAGAAGTCATAGAAAGGCTCTGAGCCTCTTTAACTGAATGTTTAGAATACTAAATCATTGTGGGGGAGGTGAAATTAGTAATTTTACCCAATGATGCTTTATTACATGTCTTGCACAGCTGCTTTCTACCTACCCATCATTATTTCTAACATTTTTTACTTCATTTTTATGGGTTCATTTAAGCTTGCAACCCTAAATCAATTTTCTTTCAAAACATAAAAACTATCTAATTCTAACCTTATGTCATCCGAGGGCTCAGATTAAACTGTTGAGCTCCTCATTTATTCTCTATCTTATCTACTGATTTGTCAAGTTTTAAACTGTTTGACATATCTTTATTCTCTATCTAACAACATGAAATTTAAAGCATGAGATGTCAAGTTTAAGTTGTTTGACCCTTATGGATTTGTGGCATTTAGGACAAGCTGCACACAATATTATTAGCAAAAAGTAAGCTAAATTAGTGGCATTTAAACTTGCAACATTTTCATGATCTTTTTTTGATGGGGTTCATATTTAATATTCTTTTGATCTTTGTTTCTTTTTTTCCTTTGATTTTTATTTTAGGACATACCCTCTTTTTTCATTTTTTAATTTGGGAATACATTTGCAGAAAGAAAAGGTATGTACAATATTTCAAGAATTTTAATAGAGTCAAATCAAAATTATGAATCCTATATTTATAGGACCCTAACAGCGGCTTCACATGGGGATGGCATCTCTTTGTGAGATGTCAAGAACACCGTCGACCAGTAGCCTGATCCATTGGGCCAATCCCAAACATGCATATGATGTGACTGAAAAATATTAAACTGAATTTACACCTTTTTCTGCAAACTGAAATCTGATCTGAGACTAAAAGGTGTTGCAACCTTCAAACCAAACTACTAAATCATCAATATCATAGGGCCTTTTCCTTGGCTTCAAATCTTAATGAATTATTTCAAATTAGCTGAAAACTAAAAACTAAAATAAGTTGAAATCCTACGTATTTACTCTAATCAACTGTCCAACTGCTGGTTAGGTAAAATTAAATAGCCAATGCAACCATTCAAGCATTATGTACTTTGATAGATTTTGTTCCATGTGCTTGTTGATTGTTAAAACTGTAATTCTGCAACCTATTAGAAACTTGTCAATGAATGAGATGATAAGGAAATACTTAATTTCCTTCGTTGAATCTAGAAAATTTTCAAAAGGATCTTCCAGGATATATACATCGATGTTTAACTGATCTAAATAATTGTACATCTATTCTGGATGGACTCCATGCCATGAAACTAAAATGCTATTTTCATCTTTATCTCCTTGCAAACTTTCATATAAGTTTTGTGATGATATTCCTACTGATTGTAATGTTTGAATGCTGAAAATTTTATCATCTTGATTCTGAAACTCATAGTTGGTTAATGGAGAAAGGCTTTGAATGCATTCATTATCCAACATATCTGCTATTGGATCATGAAAAACTTGTGAGGATGGCTTGTTAGGTCCCTATATTACTAGTATAGTCCCTTATTGTTGTTAGTGTAACCCCCTTATTGTTATTATTGTACCCTTGTAACCCCCATTTTATTATTATTGTGCCCTTAAATTATTATTGTTAGGTCGGCTAGGATTACATTGTGGCCCACTAGGATTACATTATGGCCTCATGGACTCCTATATATAGAAAGGAGGTTTTGTAAATTGTATCATCTAATAATTTTTCATTTATGTAATGTATTGGAGGTTTCCCCCTCGAAGTGGCTTATTTCTAAGGCGTTGATATCTCTTTTCTTCTATTTTTGGAGCTGGTTACACAACATTTGGTATCAGAGCTTTGGATTCAGGGTTTCTGCCAAGCCCAAACAGGTCATCGTGGCATTTTCGCTATAACTTTTTTTCTACGAAGTCTCAGAAGCTAAAATTTTTAGGGTGCGAAGCTGAAATCCTGAGAATATTTTCTAAAATTTTCAGAGCTTGGTTCACAATATTTTCGGAGATATGATCTGTGGAAGTTAGGTCTTTTTTCAGGCTCCTAAATAGGTCATCGTGGCATTTGCGCTATAAATTTTTTTCTACGAAGGCTCAGAATCTGAAATTTGTATGGTGCGAAGCTGAAATCCTGAGGAAATTCGTCAAAATATTTCAGAGCTTGGTTCACAATATTTTTGGAGATATGATTTGTGGAAGGTAGTGCTTTTTCAGGCTCCTGAATTGCATCTCAAAGAGGTGATTGTGGGAAAAGTTCAATAACTCTCTCTCTGGGCATCGGATTGGAGTGTCGTAAAAATTGGTCACAAGTACATAGACTGTATTTTCTTCGCTATAAATTTCAGAGACAAAGGACGAAACAGTGATACGTGGCAAGTTGTACAAGTTCGCTCTATTGAACCAGTCCATAATTAGGTCATTGTGGGATATTGGACACAAATTTGTCTTGGAGAATCCAAATCAGGTCAGACCTATGGCATTCAAAAGATAATTCAGAGGGCTACATCAGATATTGAAGTGTTTCAATCACAAAGATAATCCAATTTCAATATCGATCTCCTCAAAATCAAGATATTGAAGTGTTGCAATCACAAAGATAATCCAATTTCAGATATTGAAGTGTTTCTTCCTGCTTCTTCGCGAGTACATCCAATTTTCCATGTTTCATGCTTAAATAAGGTTATCGGTGAAAATATTCCAGTTCAAACAATATTACCAGAACTTGATGAGGAAGGAAAAATCATATTGGAACCTGAAGCGGTCACGGAAACAAGAACTCGACAACTATGGAATCGATCAATTTCAGAGTATCTCATCAAGTGGAAGAACTTACCCACTGAAGATTCTACATGGGAGGATGAGAATTTTATACAGAAGAACCCAAAGCTACTCAAGTGTTTTTTTTTTTAGATCTAGGACAATCAGTAACTGGTGAGAGTTGCCTGAGCAAGGCTCGGGTTCAAATCCAACTGGTTTCCACTATAAACCTAAAGCTACTCAAGTGTTGAGGACAACACTTTTTTGAAGGAGAGGGGCATGTTAGGTCCCTATATTACTAGTATAGTCCCTTATTGTTATTATTGTACCCTTGTAACCCCCATTTTATTATTATTGTGCCCTTAAATTATTATTGTTAGGTCGGCTAGGATTACATTGTGGCCCACTAGGATTACATTATGGCCCCATGGACTCCTATATATAGAAAGGAGGTTTTGTAAATTGGATCATCCAAGATTTGTTCATTTATGTAATGTATTGGAGGTTGTCCCCTCGAAGTGGCTTATTTCTAAGGTGTTGATATCTCTTTTCTTCTATTTTTGGAGCTGGTTACACAACATGGCTACAATCTATTGGATATGGAATTCCATGGGACTTCATAAACTTCAACAAGTTGCTCATCCTTTTCTTTAATGGTGTTATACCACATTTCCTTTAAAATCCGAAATGATTCAAAACATAGTGGTATGGAATTCTCCTATGTTATTTGATCATGTATTTCAATGGGAACTGATAACTGCAATTGTGAAACTGAAATATCATGATCAAGAGTTTGATTATCTTCTTTGTTGTCCATCATAATTCCTAAAGACTGTTGATTATTGATGGCATGAAATTTGTCTCTAATGAACTAAAATGAAGCAAAATAAAGAGGTAAATAACCTTCACTTATTTCAAAATTTTGTGCTTTTTCTTCCTCACTTTCATGGCTAATCAGTATTGGCTGATCACTGTATTCTGGCTGCTGAAATTGAGTTTCCTCGTCCTCCAAACTATCTACTGATTGCTCTTTAAATTTATCTTGATTTTGGAGAACATAAATATCATCATAATGAACATACTTAGGAAAATCATCAAAATAAGGAATCTCATAAAACATACACATTAGATCAGCAGATTCTTCTTCCACATATTGATCTGTAAATCCATTTTCTGATCTATGATAATTGGAATTAGCAGGAATTTGTTCATGGATATCAACCTCTTCTATTCCTTCATGGTGATTTTGAACAAAAAAATCATCTTTCATTTCATCTAATTTTCTTACCAAAAGGTTGATTTTTATCTCTGCAATGTTTTTCTTTTTTTTGGAATCTAGGCTTCTGTGATCCATAATATAATTTAGTAGAAATTCTTTCGGTAAAAATCACATGTAAAAGAACGTGGTCGACGCGTTTCGAACCAACCAGTGTGGTTCATCATCAGGACTATGAGAGATCAGATCCAGACATTAAGTATAAATAGATGTAGAAATTGCTCAACTAGCCGTTAGGATAACGACTAGTTTGACTAAGAAAAAGTAAATATTCCATTATTTATTTATTTAATTGATTAATTAATTTCTATTTCTTTATTTATTATTATTATTTTAATAAATTTTTACAACCTTTAATATATTTAAACATCTAATTGACCAATAATGGTAAATAATTTAACCAATCTTGGTGCATATATGTAAATTTTTTTTTTTATATAATAATCAATTATTATTAATAATTAATAAATACATTTAATTCTTATCCAATGGTAAATAATTTAACCAATCTTGGTGCATATATGTAAATTGGTCAATTAGATGTTTAAATATATTAAAGGTTGTAAAAATTTATTAAAATAATAATAATAAATAAAGAAATAGAAATTAATTAATCAATTAAATAAATAAATAATGGAATATTTACTTTTTCTTAGTCAAACTAGCCGTTATCCTAACGGCTAGTTGAGCAATTTCTACATCTATTTATACTTAATGTCTGGATCTGATCTCTCATAGTCCTGATGATGAACCACACTGGTTGGTTCGAAACGCGTCGACCACGTTCTTTTACATGTGATTTTTACCGAAAGAATTTCTACTAAAATGTTTTTCTTCTCTTCTTCTTCTGCTTTCAACTTTTCCAGTCTAATTTGCAGATTAACTTCTACATCAACTGCAACGTTTTGCATCTGTACAAGTGTTTCTAGATCTCTTTCTCTTAACTAAAATTCTATTTCTAGATCAAAGGCACTTGGATAATGCAAGAGAGCTTAATCATGAGGAGGTCTTATATTTTCTGGCATTGAATAATAAACTTGATTAAATCTGTCAGAAAAATTGTTGTATTGTTTCATTTGGATGTCCTTTTAACTGATTATATTCTTCTATGATGACAAAAATATTGACTTTAATTATCCATCTGTCAAGAAAAATTTTGACAAACTGCTGGAAATTTGAGATGCTTGCATTAGGCAGATTCTTGAACCAAATTTTTACTCTATTTTAAAAATAAAGAGAAAAAAGTCTAATTTTAACATCATCTTCATCAATCTCAAATAGGTCTAGATAATTCTCAAATCCTTTAATATGTTTTTGTGCAGTGACGTTATTATTTTCTCCATTAAACCTAGGAAGAAATTTGTAATAGTTATTAGGGAAATCATGGAGTATAGGAGGTAAAATGAGGGGCTTATATATATATGGAACTTTATATTGTATAGGAATATGTATAGGGATTTTAATATCAATCTTGATTATTTGAGGTTTCTTAATTGGAAAATTATCATCATTAGATTCAGAAGAAAGTTGCTCAAAGAGATTAAGAGAATTAGTACTTACAATCATTAAAGGAAAATAATTAAAAACTAATCTAAGATCCTCTCTAAAATACAATATACATTGAAAAACTTTCTTAATGAGAAAGAACATAATGTCTTGGATTAAGATCCAAGTTAAAAGCCAAATCTTTCCATATTGTTCTTTCAGGTTCATTCCTCCAGTGGAGTCTTGAATGTGAAATTGATTTGGAGTAGCCAGGTGGATGATTTTAACCTTTGTATGTCTGATCACTGCCCACCATCATATATCAGATATGAACCTCTAAAATATTTCTGAAGAAAATGTTAGTTTTCCCCAGTTGATTCGCCATTATGTTATCACTCAGTAATTTCTCCAGGTTCAAGAGAGAACTCACCCAAGTAACCACAAACCTACTTTTAAACTCTAAGACCTAGCCTTCTTAGGGTTCAGAGAGGGCTCTCTCTATAAGATTTAAATTTGTTTGTTTTATAAAATATTAGGCTAGTTATGATTATGCAATTGGTTTTGGTTTTGATTGGTTTGGTGGGAAAATCACTGAAAGAAATGGATAGTGGAAAATCTATTTGTCCATTGGGCTAAGGAGTCAAAATTCAAGCATACAGAACTAGGATCAAGGCCAAAAATTCAAATGTTTTCAGGGCAAGATAGATAACCCTTGGAGATATTGGAAAGTTTTTTTGTGAAATGGCATGATCGGGATAAAGAGAAATGAAGGTTTATTTGATCCAGAAAATGGAAGTAGTAGGTAGAGGTCAAACGAGAGAGGGAACAATTAAGGATTTAGAAGAGAGGAATAACCTATTTCTGAGATTATTTATTAACCCAATTAAGGATTCCCTACACTGGAAATCAGAGAAAAACATAGAAATGATAACTAATTAAAAACAGGGTTCTCTTAACATATCCTGTAGTAATACTCCTATTTATTCATTCAAATTTAGAACAAACATGCATGGATGCATGTAACAAAGAAAGATAACAATGAAAAGTAAGGAAATACTTCACTCCAAATAGCTCATCACAGGAATCCTGAAGTATGATGCCAATTGATTTGATACAGTCTACTACTCAAAATTTGAAACACAAAAGCCTTGAAGTCTAACAAAAATAACTATAGCAATCTCCAGTAATTTATTCCAAAATAATACTTCAAAGGATGAAGTATTTATACAAATTCTAAAGTAAAATATCTTGAAAAAAATATCAATATTGGTTTACAAATATCTCAAATTGTTTTACATAAATAGAACTTAATAAAAGGACACTCAAAACTATTGAATCTATTTGGCACTATACTTATTGATTTATGGTGACAAAGAAGAGAATTCGAATTTGATATCAACTCTTAGTTGATGATGAGGCATCCAAGTCACTAACTTTCTCCTTTCTTTGTGCATTCTACTCCAGAAATTCTGCCAAATTGGGGTCCAATGATACCTTTGTATGTCTCCATCTGAGATAGATATGTAAATGAAAGAGGTTTTTGTAGATAAATATGCTACTAAGATAAACCTCTCTCATTTTCCAAAAATTCAACTCCCGATGTTCAAAATAGGCTCTACAACAATATGTGTAAAACAGAGTTTTGCAGAGTCTGAAAAATATGCTATTAAGATGTGCATGTATCTCTCATTATGTAATACATGTGCATAAAGTGAGATAGGTTTCTGTAGGTTGACATCTCAGGAACATAAACCTCCTTCAGGTTTGCAAAATTCATCTCGAATTGGTCACAATAGTTTTTGCAAAACAATGACTTAAACAGGTAATTTCTGCAAAAATTTCCCTTCTTGCTTTGTTTTCATCTTTTAACTTTTTTGTTCTTTTAGCTGTTTTTCTTTTACTTTGGATAAATTTCATTGTTGGTAAAAGTATTTTCATCTCTGTTTAACCATTACTTCCTCTGTATTTACTTTTACTATTTTACCTTGACTACTTTGTAACTTTGTTTTAAACTTTACTGTGACTTTCATCTGATACACTTTAACTCTAATGCTCTTTGATTGTTTATGTTTTTATTGTCATTATGAATTCCTATTTCACTTTTACCATTCACTATGAAAATTTATCTCTCTCTGCATAAATGACTTATTTCTGTTCTGCTGCCTGGAATCTTTTGTTAAGGAATATCATTTAAAATTCTTTTCTTTGTGAACTTTTGGATTAAAACAGATCTTTAACTAGTATTTAGATTGTTTTATCCAAATTCTCATTTTGATAATGACTTGAAAAATAAAATAATTGTTAATGAAACCCTGGCTTCAGGGAGGTGATAATGTCTTTAAGCGATCACAATACTGGATTTGATTTTGACATTTTTAGGCTTTCTGGGTAGTTGAAACTCTGTATTTGCGCTTTTTGGACTCTTCTGTAATATTAAATGGTTACATAAGTGTTTCTTGATTTTGACAGAGGTTATTGGATGAAAATGGGTATAACTTGGTTCTTTTCTTAGATATTTCTTTCAATTTAAATATTCAACTGAGTTACAGGCTTTCACTGGTTATGAAATTGAAACAGGGGTTTCTTGGGCTTTTTCAATGGATATTTGGGCAAAAAAAATCATGTGAAATAAAGCACAGAGGTTAGGTTACCTTCAGAGAATTTCTGGGCTTAAATTATAGTTTTATATACTCTAAAAAACTAGAAAAACTCAATATTTTCCATTTAAAACTGTGCGCAGTCTAAAACAGGGTTTCTTAAAAAATTTGCCAGGGTTTGGCTTGTTTTTAGATCTTTTTAATCGGCTTTTTTTGGATGAATTTGAACTCTAATTGTATTTGAGTTTCTATCAAGGTTGTTTCAAACTGATAACAGGCTCAATTTCTCGAAAAATACCTGTTTTACACAGGTATGGGTATTTGAAAATGACTCTAAGGCGTTTGAAAGATTCTGCTGTATATTTTCTGGTTTCTTAAGCAATTTGGGACTTCTTGGCAATCTTCAACAGCTATATGTGGGATTTTAACTTATTCTAGGCATAAAAAACATGCAATGGATTCTTTCTCTGAGTCAAAATAGTAGATACAGTTGATAGTGCAGAAAAAGGGATAAAATGGTGCGATTTCATGGTTTATTGGGCAAATTAGGGTTGAATTAGGCCTGCAATAAATGGCGGTCAATGTCAGGCAAACAAGTAGTTTTCGGGCTTCAAAGGGAAGAAACCACGGGTGGTTATCGCGCTCATTTTAGGCGGTAAGCAGTTTCAAATGAATCGGACGTGATCTAATAAATGTAAGCCACGTAGAGGATGGCGGAAAAGGCAAAACTGCCTATTTCGCATAGGAATGAAAAAGTTAACATCGCGCAAATTTATTTGCGATATTGGATTTCATTCATTGGATTAGGGAGTTCGATTGCAAATGGTCATGATTTGTTTTGGAAGCTACATCAGGATTCGGAGTGGGTCTGGGGTTTATCAATGTGGTGGAATGGGTTTTTTCAAATTTATAAATAAACATTTAATAAAGTTAAAACCTTGTATTATATGATAGGCGAGGGGGGTAATATTTATGTGTTTCCAATTGAAACATTTAACATATATTTAAACACGGGCGCAGGTTTATTATATAGTATTTAGAAGTTTTAACAAATGTTTAATAACCATAGGGGGGTGGGGTATATTTTGTTTTTAAATATATTTAAACCTATGGGATAATGGGCGGGGATTATTTCATCACATTGGATATATTAACATAGGTTTAAACTTTAAATAGAATGGTTTTGGGGGTTAATTATATATAAAGGATTTACTAATATACGGGGTGGGTATAGAATAGGGAGTTAAATAATATAATTAGAAATTTATATGAAAGTGAAGGTGTAATGTAGGAAATGAATGAAAAATACATGATTTAAAACTAAGTGTGAAGATAGACAAATAAAGCATACTTTGTCCTTTTTTATTTTTTACACATAGACTCAGGATAAAATGTATTTTATGGGTTTTGAGTGTTTTTGAATGGAGATGAAATTAATTATTTAGGGTTTTTGCTTTTACTAAGAAAAAAAGGGTATTTTACTTAGGAAAAGGGGTCATGATCATGGATGAGAGTGAAAATGCTGATGAAAATGGGTTTTATGTAGGAAATCCAATATTTTTAACCAATCAGTTATCGAGCCTTGGGTCCAGTCCCAACAGAAGTCAGAGAAATGCTCTAAGCCTCTTTAACTGAATGTTTAGAATACTGAATCATTGTGGGGGAGGGTAAATTAGCAATTTTTTCCCGATGATGCTTTATTACATGTCTTGCACAACTGTTTTCTACCTACCCATCATTATTTCTAACATTTTTACTTCATTTTCATGGGTGCATTTAAGCTTGCAACCCTAAATCAATTTTCTTTCAAAACATAAAAACTATCTAATTCTAACCTTATTTCATCCGAGGGCTCAGATTAAACTGTTGAGCTCCTCATTTATTCTATATCTTATCTACTGATTTGTCAAGTTTAAACTGTTTGACATATCTTTATTCTCTATCTAACAACATGAAATTTAAAGCATGAGAGGTCAAGTTTAAGTTGTTTGACCCTCATGGATTTGTGGCATTTAGGACAAGCTGCACACAATCTTATTGGCAAAAAGTAAACTAAATTAGTGGCATTTAAACTTGCAACACTTTCATGATCTATTTTTGATGGGGTTCATATTTAATATTCTTTTGATCTTTTTTCTTTTTTTCCTTTGATAGTTCTTTTAGGGCATACCCTCTTTTTTCATTTTTTAATTTGGGAATACATTTGCAGAAAGCAAAGGTATGTACAATATTTCAAGAATTTTAACAGAGTCAAATCAAAATTATGGATCCTATATTTATAGGACCCTAACAAAGAGTAAACTTCATATTGCTCAGGTTCTTCTTGTTACATCAAATTCTTCTATGCCAGGGGGCATTTCACCTGTTTCTATAGAGCCCCCACCAAGTAATGAGGTCTTTTCCTTTGATTAGAAATAGAACCTCGTCTTCCTTCCTCCATCCTTTTCCAAATCATTGCGAAGGTTTGTGGTAAGAATGTGTGTTGCACAAATATAGATGAAGGTGATTATATTAGTATTTTATCCTCAACTTCTTGGAAAGCTTTGGGTTCCCCTTAGCTTGTGCCTGTTACATAGAATCTGTCAGCTTTTAACAGAACCATTAGTGAACCTTTTGGGATCCTTCCTAAATTTCCTATTACCTTGGAAGGTAAAACTATCTGTATTGATCTTATGGTAGTTCGAAGCCCCTTGGATTTCAATTTACTCCTTGGGCGAGACTATGTCTATGCAATGAAAGTTGTCGTACTGACACTCTTTCACGTGATGTCTTTCCCTCATAATGGAAACATTGTGACTGTTGACCAACTTTCATTCACTAGTCTTGATTTGACTACCAATAATTTGACACCCGTACGTGTTCCTTATACGGAAGTGATATCTATCCCACCACTGATTAATTATGTGGAAACCAGTCCCATGTTTTTAGTTACCAATGCAAGTGAGCCTCTCACTATTTGATCGTCTTCCTTGGACTTAGATCTGGTAATTGACATGGTAAACCCTATGGGATTATTTGAACACGATATTCTTATCCCTTCCCTTGACATGAGTTCCTTCCAGAGAACTGTTCTTCCATCTGATGAAGACCTCTTGGAAGCTATGATCGAGGAGTGTCCCTTTACATGTGTTTCTTCCAAAGAAATGTTCTTCCATCTAATGAAGACCTCTTGGCAGCTATGATCGAGGAGTGTCCCTTGACATGTGTTTCTTCCAGTTGAAAGCCATGACAAGGTTTCATGAGGACAGTTCTTTTCCTGTGTCACCCTCATTAAAAAATGAAACAATTCCATAAGGATGGTTCCTTCTACTATGTCAACCTCGTTAGAAAATGAAACATTCTCATGAGGAGAGTTCCTTTTACTATGTCAACCTCGTTAAAAAATGAAACATGTCTATGAGGATGGTTCTTTTCCTGTGTCAACCTCGTTAAAAAATGAAATAGGCACCCTGGAGGATAGTTCCTTTTATTGTGTCAACCTCGTTAAAAAATGAAACATGTCTATGAGGATGGTTCTTTTCCTATGTCAACCTCGTTAAAAAATGAAACAGGTACCCTGCAGGATAGTTCTTTTACTGTGTCAACCTCGTTAAAAAATGAAACAATGTACTATGAGGATTGTTCTTTTATTGTGTCAACATCATTAAAATAATAAAACAAACCCATGCGGATAGTCCTTTTACTGTGTCAACCTCTTTAAAAAATGAAACAAGGTTCCATGAGCATAGTTCTTTTCCTGTGTCAAGCTCATTAAAAAATGAAACAAATCCTCTCCTAATTAAGTCGAGTCTTTCATCTGATCTCATAAATGAACCTTCATTCCATCCAAATATTATCAGTAGTCTACTTAGTTGAATGAAATGAAGCTTGGGGGGCATATTCTCTTGTAGGTTACACTTGGGGGGCATTGAAACTATTCTCAAGCATGATTTTTTCCTTTGTTTCAAGCTTGTGTAAAAATTAAACAAACCACTTTCAAGCACAGTTTTACTACATTTCAAGCTTGTGTAAAAATGAAACCACTCTTAAGTATAGTTTTCCTACGTTTCAAGCTTGTGTAAAAATGAAACCACTCTCAAGCATAATTTTTCCTATGTTTCAAGCTTGTATAAAAATGAAACCTATCTTGAGTCCATTTCGGTTATTATTTTCAAGACTCGTTAAACTCATGAAAATCCTGAGATTATTTTGCTATCTTTAATTCTCGTAAAACACATGAAAATTCCGAGTTCTTTCCATCATTTCCATCTCATAAATTAAATTGAAATTCGGCCAATTGAGTACACTTTTTATCAGTTTTTCGAAAAAATATTACGAAAAAGCGAAACCATTGAGTATATTTTTATCACTTTTTCGGGCTCTTGAAAATTACGAAAAAGCGAAACCCTGGAGTTCTCTTTTAAGCCCTTTTCAAACTCTCTAAACATGAAAATTTTTCCGAGTACTTGACTATTCAAACTCGTTAAAGGAAATGAACATTCATCCTTTCAGTATAAGTTTACCCCTTTTCTGGACTGAAATGGACTATTTACGAAAAAGGTATACGTTGACTAATCATGGTCAATAGAGTTCTCTCTTGCATTATTTTATCATTTTTCGGCCTTGAGAGACTAAATTTACGAAAAATTACACCTACGGAGTTTTCTTAAGTTTTTCTTCTGACTCCGTGAAACTGAAAAACACTGAGTTTCACCTATACTGGACTCGTTAAAACTTAACAGTAAAGGACCTATCGATTACAAATAGGAATGGAACACTCCTTCTTAGGGTTTGATTTCAATACTAAGTTGGACTCATCCGAAGGATGAGCTTACACAACAAGTAAATTTTATCCTCCTCAATCTTGTCAAAAATAAAGAGGTACTTGCCAGAAATGGTGGGGGAAAAGAGAGAAAATGAATCCAGTTGTCACACTTTGTTTTAAGCATTATACCACTCTTGAACATGACACTTTGTCACACTCATACCTAGGTTGGTAAAATCCTTTGTCTAACAGTTAATCAAACCACATTGAAAGACTCCAGCCGGTTTCTGGGTATTAGCTTTAGGTCAATTGTCACCAAACCATCTGTAGTGTCATTATGTGTTCAAGAGATAGTTTAAATAAACCATTCATTGGAAACATTTGTCTCCATTCACATTGACCATCGCTGAGTCATTCCTTGCAAATATTTCTTCAAAACTTGATCTAATGGTTTCATGTCATGGGCTTTCCTACGACGGGTCACTTTCTATCGACAACATCTCATTATCTAGAAATTTGATCTAGAATCCTATCAGTAACTTGGGATCTGCATCCCCTAATGGCAGGTTTCTCGCCTTCAACGACAGGTTGCATCATTGACCTTCGATCGAATGATTCTGTGAAGTGTTCAATTTCAAATCATTCATTCACACTTCATGGATTGTACTGAGTACTTTGAGATCCATTGTCAGTATTGGTGGTTTCTCTCACACTTGTTAACAATTCACATCATTGACTGGTAATCAAGTGGTTTCTACCATGTTCGACTTCGACACAATTAATTGCATGGATAGAATCGTACTAGTTCGGGAAGTAGAATTCAAGACCTTGGATCTAGTTTCTACCATCCAAGCTATGAGGAGTTTTATTATTATTCATGATACAGTAGACTACTTATGACAGATGGTTGCATCCATGCTGTGTCTACTATTGATGTAATTTTAAAATCATTTCTGTACCAGAACATGTAGTTAGTTTTGATCTGAGTATGGGAATTCCTACCTCAGGGATGATATACATATATATGTTTGCATTGAATGTTTTTACAGGTTTCAACCAGTATTTCCGCAACCCAATCCTTGGAATGATAAAGCACTTCACTCTTTAGAACTACTTCAAACTTCGCGCTTTAGGGAGCAATCTGTTACACTAAAAATTGTCACCATGACATTTAGCTGTCTATATGGGTTCATCATCACCTATATTATGCTCCCTTAGAGGTCCAAAACCATAAAGTTCCTAAACCAAGTCTTGGAATTGGAGAAAAGCTCATTAAAACCCTAAAAATCCTAATTCCGCACTTTTCCTAATTCTTACCTGCGGTACCACGGTTTCTTGCTCTATAACCTGCGGCACATCTCGCACATTCTGCTTACTAAAACTATGGACCCTCATAAAAGGTAAAATAAAATAAAAATTAAGTTCTAGAAGCCCAGTTGGTCGAATATTCTCCCAGCTGGAGGCTTCTAGAAGCATTATCAGGTTGAGCTTCGCCCCTTGATTCATGAACCTCTATCCCTTCATTAATGGAGATTATCCCTTGATATTTGGAGCTAAAATCCCTTTATGAGAGGACTTTATCGCCCTCTTTATCGAACTGAAACCTCCTTCATCCCTTATAAATTGAACCCATGTTTCAGTCTCAAGGGTACTTAGTAGCGACTAGATTGTACTTGGTACTTCTAGATTTTGATAGAAGAGAATTTCTGAAGAAAACATACTCTCTATAATTGGCATCATTAGTATGAGAACGATCACATACTCATATCCATAGTTTTATGCTAGTTCAGAGAGGAAAAGGCTTGTCAAACCAATGGAAAACGGTTGTTTAGGACCCCAAAAGAACCTGTATGACATCAAGGCGACAAGGTTGTAAGGTTACATCTTATTTTACAAGTTAATACAAGTGGATTCTATTTTCTCATTAAGTTTTTCATGTATCTATTTGAGTAATTTAATTCTTGGATTCCTTGATCACTGAGATAGATTAGTGTTTCTGAATTATTATATCTTGCAGGTGCTTTTAATCCTTTTCTTGTCTTTGAATGCAGGTCTTACATGTTGAATTGACCTCTTTTGGAGCGACTGGATTGAAGATTACAACAAGCGTTGGACTTCAAGTAGGGGCATGTCCTCTTACTTAGTTAATTAATAATTCTGAATCATAATGGTCTAGAGAAAATGGTTTACATTTGGTTGTTTGTTTCTATATATCCTTAGGATACTAGGGAGATCTTTCTTGCCTGCAAGAAGGATTTATCTGTATAACATAGATTATGGCTAACTATTTTTTCTAGCTTAGAAAAGAGAAACCTATGATTGGATAGCATAATGATGGTTTGAACAACAATCTTGATGAACTGAACAACAATCTAAATGAATTGAACAACATTCTTAATGAATTGAACATCATTCTAAATGAAAGGAACAACAATTACTTATGTAATTTTGCAATGGAATTCTCTTTGTAAACTGACTAATTAACATTAATCAACAATTGGATGCCTCACTATGTTGAAAGGAAAATTTAATCCGCAAAGACAAGTAATCATTGAACATTAATTATCCTACGATTTGTAAATCGATTGCAAAGGTATTGGAAGAAATTGGAAACATCTAACAATGATGAAGCATTATTATAAACCAGAAGATGCGAATGTGATTATTCTGAATCAAGGAGTACAAATTCTAAACTATTCCGAAGGAAGAAAAACTATAACTTTATTGAGTATAAAAGTATTTTACAATCACATCAGATAACTAGACATGGATTCTGTAACTAACGCACAGCACAGAAATTGGCGAGGAAACTCCCAGGGGTTGGGTTCAGACCACTAGAAGCTTTACCGTGATGAAAACCTCAAAAGGTAATTGTTCAAAACATCAAAACTCTTAATTAACTCACAGGATAATACAAGAATAAAATCTGATAGCTCTGTATTGATGTGTTGATTATAGAGGGAAAATTCCTATTCGACCCCCTATCTAGTTCGTCCCTGGCCCTTTTAAAGGCATTTTCATGCAATGAGAGAGTATTCTCCAAACGACAGCCCGCTGCACGTGGTTTTCGTTTGAGTCTTCGTGCTTGAATCCATCTCTCTGCCTTCTATCGGCTCATACATTCGTGTCTTTCGGTTGTCTTATATTTGCCGTTGGTTCAACTGCTTTGCCTTCCTGCATACAAAGATACAATAAGCCAAATTTATGTTATAGAAACGTTCCTTTTTTTCGTTAGCTCAATTGCTCTGATTTTCATAAATATTTTCTTTCTTTACTATCAAAATGAGGGAGAATTCCTAAGACTGTGTCATAATTCGAATTAATTATAGGGTGAAAACATACCTTAATTCCGGCCCAACAATAACTTCCTTTATTAACGCACAACATGCACAACATTGAGAACAAAAATTCCCAACATAGCCAAGGCATCTTATGCCTCAAATCCATTTACTTTACCTTTCAAGTTACCTTTCTCATGATTTTCTTTCCACCGTCCATTTATCCCAGTGGACCCAACCAATTCAACTAGTTGTCATATTCTTTCCTTCATTCACCTCTTATACATGCACCGACCTTCATCTGACTCTTACATTTCCTATCAGGTTGCATTCAAACCTCCCATATCTCCATCAGCTTTCCTCTTTCCCAACAAATTCTGAAGACTCTCAAAACATAAAAGGCAAGGACAAGAGAAAGCAAGAAGAATACCATGAAAAACCAAAATCCATACAACACCACAAAAAAGTGGCATGATCATACACTAGAAGCAATCGAGACCACAAATAAAGCACAATCAAATCAAAAATACTGAAAGTACAAAATGAGAAGCAAACACCATGACTCAATCCCCATGGTTCCCAGTGCTTCCAAAGGAAAACTCAACCTGATCCTTCTCCAACATTTCATCGCAATCTCCTGCAATGCAATCCCCTCCATCTTACTATCATAGACACATAAATGTCATTGCATAATAAATATAACAATATACTAGTTGTCTTACTTTGTCATGAAAAACATGTTTCCTTGTAAATGAACACAAATGTAAGTCGCATGTTCCAAACATCAAGACAACATATCTATCAATTTGAAACCAACCTTTACCTCTATAAACCATGTTATAGTCAGTAATTAACTCACATTCTTCATTCATAATACATAATGCTACAATTATCACCTACTTACACTCAAGTACATATCAACCGTATCAACGCATGTTTGTTAGTACAACCATCTTAAAACAAGATCATTAATTCACGCAATGTTACATGCACATGCTCATATCATATGATTAATCAAACATTCAAGCAAACTATAAACATACCATGTTAGATAAATCAACTAGACGATATAATAGACACCAAACACTCAACACCAAATAAATGACATAATCAAAAAATTAAGCATCAAGTACATGATATAAGAAAACTCATAACCTAATATATCTCAGGGGAGGCTATCTTTTTTGCACAATAAATCTAGATTAGAATGATATAACTTCATAACATATCCACTAAAACATAAATAAGGTCATGATATCCATAACAGTAACTAGCTAACATGTTCACATCATAAACTCACAAACAATTTGCATTCATGCATAACAATAACATATGCACAGTTAGTATATATTAGTACAACACATTGTCATAATTAGGTCGACCCATACCTAAATTTCATTACCCTAACCAACTATATAGGCCAATCCAAATTAGCATAACACATATAACATCAAGATCATAATTAAATAACCCTAATCATCAGCTTAACTAACATATAACAACCAGAAGTTAACATATAACATACTTGTCAACAACATATAACATAATCATCAAGTTAACTATCATATAACAATCAACAAGTTAACATATAAAATACTTATCAACAACATATAACATAATCATCAAGTTAACTAATATAAAGCAACAACAACAATGTATATAACAACAAGTTACTATCATTCATGACTATTCAAAACACATATATATGACCAAACTGATTCACTAACATCTACCATGCATGTAACCACAACAACAATAAAATGACAAACATGGATATAACAATCCATTAACTAACATACCTTCATGTCAAACATACAATACCTATATGATGATCTGCTCTTACCCAAAATTCTAGTGTTGCAACTTCACTTTGATGATTTGCATCTGCTGCTCTATCTCAACCAACACATCAGCATCGTAACATATCAACAACATCATGATGACCTAAATCCTACAATGACCTCATAAAAAACCACTATGACCATGAAAATGCATGCATAGAAACATATAGACATTGACATGCATAAAAAATGAATAACCGACATGAACTCATGATGATCACATCCTACAACAAATCCATCAACTTCCACATGGTGACACAATTGCAACAATGACCACCACCATGCATACACAACAAGCACATAGTCCATAAACATACATAACACATATGCAACCAACATGATTGCATGACCAACACACAATGCCCATCCAGTCCAAGGGGTGAACCATGCTCTAATAACACTTTGTGGATCAGATATGACCTAAATATAGCACAACCTACTCTCATACCACTCTGTAACATACAACTCCCCTCACATCTATCCAAGTAATAAAATAACAAGGGTAAAAAAGATATGAGGGGCAGATATGACCAGATTCAACCTCCTTGGTGACTCTAAGGAAATGGAATCGATGGAAATCCATAACGCATACCTCATGTACCTACTAAAAGACCCCTAGAGGCTATCCCAGTCATCCACCCGACTGATCCATGGGTCCCACTAACTTTTAGTGAAGAAAAACCTTATAATCTCCCTTGCAATGGGTAAGGGTGGGTCTGGGAGGTGATGAGGCCCATCATTAGGTATTTTAAGGGGTTAAAATTCCATCCTTTAGCCTATTAAGTTAACTCACTCTCACATTTATTTACATTTTTTTCATATTATACTTAATGATAAGGGTGAAAGATATGTGTCATGTCTTGTTCCCTAATCTGATTTAATTGCAAGAAATGAATCCATTTTTGAGATATTTTCCACCTAAGGGCTCGGAGTAGAAAACAAGGAGAGATTGTAAGAGGTTTTTCCACCTCCTTAACTCCCTTAATCAGCTAAGATCACACCAATATCTCTCCTAAAAACTCTAAGGCAAAGGTAGCCAAGCAAGTGGCACTTATGAGGAGCCAAGCTCCACCCTATCGAGATCAAGGAGACCATATTCTTACTTTTTAGGGAGTTTATGGTAGCTATCCATTTGTATAAATAAGCATGTACAATATCTCATTATGATTCAAACTTTTTATTCATCTAGGTAGCTCTTGAGCTTTTATTTAGTGTTATTTTTTACTATCATATGATGTATTCAACCTTTTGATGTAATGATAATGAGAAGTTGTTTGATCCATCATTGATTTAGTCTCAGAGGGTTGATTCTTTTGGGTTAGGGTCAAATCCATTGGATAGGTCCCTCTTGTGTATTTATATTCTTTTTTTATGTTCCAACACTTTGTTTAGTTTCCTTTCATTCTAGTAGCAGCAAAAATCTATTAAAATTGTGCTTGTAGCTTCTCTCTCTCACCTCTCTCATGGGAGCATGAGGAGAAAGATCTCCAACCACAGTCCAAAAATAGTTTTTTTATGATTTCTTGTAAATTTAAATAGTGTGATTATTGTGTTAATCATATTCTTACTGTAAGTTAGAAGTTGGACTTGTCCTTAGATGAGATTTTAGCATAGGTTAAGTAGCCTTTTCTATTCAACTCATATTTTCCACTCTTAAACATGTTATTTTTTCAATGATAAATGCATTGATGTGTGTATTGGTTGTAGGAATATCTAAAACTACAAGAAAATTAACCCTTTCATCACATTCATCTTTTAATTCATCCTTCTTCTATCCAACCTCCAATTCTGCCACCAAAACCTTTTTTTGTGAAATCATCTTCATCACCACTGTGACCAGCCCTCCAAGTTCAAAACAAGTCTTCCAAGGGTTTTGAGCTAGGGTGGAGGTGTTGGTCACCTCTTATTCACTTACTTCCACCATCTCCCACCTTTTGACACCTTCCTTCCATCCTTTCCACCCTTAGATCCTTCTCGGTCCTGTAACACTTCAGGACTTTTTACAGCAATACAAAGATCCTGTAGCAACATTGTAGGTCACCATTTCCACTCTAGTGTTTCTTATTAGTTACATTTTAACCTAGGATAGGATGCATTTTACCTCCACCTCTAAATTCATAACCATAAGAGACCCCTAAGCCACTCCAAATCTTCTTCTCTCCTTGCTGCAAATAAAGAGTAGGCATTATTGTTTTATTTTGTTTCAAAATTAGCTTGAATAGGACAACAGATTACATGCAAGTACAAGTTGAGTGAAGTAATATGTAGAATTTATTTTATGGTTTGATGAAGTGTGTGATGATAGAATAGTTTCTTTACTGCAAATGAATGGATAGTTATATGAATGATTTCCCATATCATAGTTTCCTTTTCTGCAATTAGGTTAACAATTTATGGTTTTCTTTAACTGTCAATTCCAACTAGAATTTTGTCGAAAATCTCTTTGTCTTATTTTAGAAGTAATTATCTACATTAAATTAGCTACTTTCACTTAAATCTAGTAGGATGAATGGCCTAGAAGTACTACTGATTAGAAGACCTAGTTGAGAGTGGCATGAATGGAATCTATTTGATGTACATATGGTAGTGTCACCTCTAGGTTTGTATGAACCCTAGATTGATAAGTAAAGTTGAGTAGTGCTTAGGAGTTTCAGCACTCTTGGTGCAATACCAGGGCTCACCACTTTTTGGCACCGTTGTGGGGAAGGTGTCTAAGTATATGCTTGTTTTTTCCGCAAGCATTGTTTTCTGTTTTTTTTTTTCATACAGTTTGAAAAAGTGAAAAAAAAAAAAAAAAAAAACTTTCATGCCTCGTAGGAGTAGAGACAAACAAGTAAAATTTCTACCAAAAACCCTAGATCCCCACAAAGTCAACCTTCACTCTTATTCAATGATAGTGAGTTAGAATACCCTCTAGGTGAGCACCCTAAAAACTTTGAATAGCCTATTGGCAAAGAAGAAGAACCTACTTCACCCGTCCAAGCTATGAATGAGAAAAGAAAACAATAGGTCTTTCCCATGATAGAAACCAATGGAGAGACTAAGATGAAAAACATCAACCCTTCAGCCATTCCACACTTCCATGGCCTAACTTCTGAGGACCCTGAAAATTTTATGCTTGAGTTTGTTGCTTTCTATAGTACTTATGATTATGCCTTAGATGAAAAAAAATTAAAAATTTTCCCCTCCACCCTCAAGGATGCAGCTTGTGCTAGTTCAGGGGTTTGCCTGGGGAAAACATCACTACCTGGGCCCAAATGCAAGAATCCTTCAACAACAATTACAAAGGCTATTGTAGGTTTAAAAAAACCAAGGAATAAATATTTAGGATGACCATAGGGCCTAATGAATCTTTATAAGACTATGAGGAAAGGTTTTAAGTTAACTACAAGAAGGTTAACTACACCCTTGATCCTTTATCACTCAAGTTAGTTCTTCTCTGAGGGATCGGGAAGGAAGTGTTGGAAACCCTTGACATACTATCTAGAGGATATATCTATCAGTTAGCCTATGATGACATTATAACTGTGTTCAGAAACCATTTTAGGTCAGCTAGAAAAAAGGGTAGAAGTAACCAAGGCTCTACCAATACCTCTTCCTCCACCTCATCCATAAAAAGTGAGATAGGGAACATGTTAGAGGATTTCAAGAGTGAAATTTTGCATAATTTTTCCTTGCAAATGGAGAGCATGCAAATCAAAATTAAACAAGAGGAGGAAGAGAGATACCTAGCTATATGTTGCCCAAGATGCACTAGAAAACACCCTAAGAATGATTGCCCAATGAATGTCATAGAATTCTACTCAGTCTATGAAGAAAACCATGCAACAAACAAATGCCCTTCCTTACTTGGCCTAAAATTTATATACCAAAGGGTGGAAGGTGGAATAGAGAAACTCTACTTTATAAATCAAAGGAGGCCTCAAGAACCTCATCCATATTGTTGTCACTGGAAAATCAGACAAGAAAAGATGACATTATTAAATGTCAAGAATAAATATTTACAAGGCTAAGGCACATTAGAGAATCTGAAGAATTTAAAAAAGCTCTAAGGTGCAGAAGAAAAATCAAATTGTGCGCTCAATACCATAGCAGAATGTGCCTCCGCGTGCATTTTTCTTCGATAGGCGCACCTTTGCACGACTTTCCCTAAAAAATCCAAGCTAACCTGAGAGTGGAGGAAGTCACTTTTTGGGACCATAAAGCACACTCGAGGAAATTGATACCACACTTGAGGCCGCCTAAGGACAGCCGCCCAAGCCTCCTTAGGACCTCAAGGGAGCACATAATGGAATAATGTGGCACACAATGGAATCACCCTCCTCTCTTGGTTCACCATCCATCAATGTACCAAGAGAGGGAAGGCGAGTTTGAATTCTTCTATAAAAGTGCAATATTCCTAAATTAGCATGCAACTAATTGGAATATTAAATTTTTATTTTGTCATTTAGATAGATGAATAAGTGGGTAAGGAAACACATAAATCTATTTAGTAGAAATAAAATCCATCTTAATGTGAAAAGGGATAATCTTAATAGCTGGATAAATCACCCTCATGTGAGAACAAGGGCTAATGCATGTGGACAAGGTCAAGTTTGACCAAATCAACAGCACTAGTATGGAGGGAGTGGATCATCAATGAGAGACAACGCAATGTGAATGGGAGAAAGCCTCCATGATAGTAGTGACTTTAATGAGTGGGACCCAAGGTGAGAAGGTTCACATTGTTTATAAGGATGGCAAGGAAACCATAGATGGTTACGTTATTTATCATTGATTTTGTGGTCTCTTGACTTCTTGCACTCTCCAGCTATTTAGCTAAGATTTTTTTTTTGTTTAGCACAGGGTGTTCTCAACCAGGAATCCCACCTAATTCCATAAGGAGCCTCTAGGAAGAGTATAGCACTATATTTCCACATTTTGGCATTATGGCCAAGCTTCAGTCTTGATCCGGATTTATGCAAGAACGCAAAAAAATACAGAAATAACCATAAAAATAGATATGTAGTGGAAATAATGCTTCATTTCATTAATATCAAATAACATAAATATGCTTACAGACATAATGGAAATAAAATAGCTAGGGTGCTGGTAGCGAATCTCTAAGAAGAGATGTGGCAGCTACAGACCTCTGAATTGTGTTACAATGAGGCTCAAGATCCTATTTATTATTGAGAAAACAATGAAGAACTCTAAACGTCCAAAAACCTAACCCTAGGAGATGAAGAGCCAAAACTATGGGCCCCGTTTGGGTAAATTAGTGTTTCAACTTCTCGGGGTCGTAACTTTGGCATACTATCTCCATTTGAAGCACATGATACATCATTAGAAATATCTATCCAAGGAATACAACTACCATTGTGAATATCAATATCAAAACAGAATCATATTTGTCGGATTCGTGATGCCCAAAAAAACGTCGTTTAGGGCCTCAAAATGGCTCCAGAAGTTCAGGACCCGAAAACCTGCTAAAAATAGTAAGTTGTGTTGAATATGAAAAGCTGCAACAATTGATGGTGCGGGTCCAAATGGAATAGGTGGGTGGCCACCGATATCCACCTGGATCAAGTCTTCAGCTACATCGCAGTTTCTGTTCAGAGTTCTGTTGTGTTGCAGGGTGTTGTAGTGGAGGGTTGGGAAACCCACTTTTTGAGCTAGTTTTTCAGTGGAGGAAGAATTATTCCCATTGGGATATCAGAAAAGGAGGTTCTTGATATTTCTTTCATTTATTGGCATCAATCCAACCTATTTCCATCATCTACAGTGCAGATTCTCTCTTCGACTGCATTATTCTAGTGAGCATTTGCAGTGGAGGTTTCAGTGCTTGATTTGGAGGGTGAGATCTTCAGGGTTGGGATCAACCTTTCACTTGAAGCATATATTGGAGAAGATATATTCATCTAGATATCATTTTCAGCCATCTCCATCCATTTATTCAGTTTCAGTTGCAATTCAGCCCTAGGGCTGCATTCTGGCATTTTTGTGTTTTTGGGTATTTCAAGAAACCCTTTCTAGGTTGTCTAGGAAAAGTGTTCGAGAGTCCAGATATTCACTCTCGTCATTTTTTAAGCTATATAACAACAGATCCATATTGATATATCATTTATGTAGTATTTATTCCCTAAAATTGTGTTGTCTTAGCTCATGGAATTTGTATGGCAACTATTTCTTATGTATTGACATATTGTCTTAGTAGATGCTTGTTTTGTATTGCTTGAGTGACTTGATCCTCAAGATATTGTGCCTATTATTTGATGATATGTTTAATAAGATGGTTGTACATTTGACTCATCTAATGGTGTGTTGATTTATCACTGCTATTTCTATTTTTATGCACTATATTCCTGTTTTTCCCATTTTGGAATATTACAGTGGTATCCGAGCATAATCTTGGCTCAGCCTGTGGATCTCAGCCATTATGCTATCAGGAGAATAAGAAGAAAGAGAACGAGATCAAAATGATGGACGAAATGAGTTTTATCTCATCTCTTTTCATATCTAAGAGGGACCTCACCAAGGAGGTCAAGCAAAGAAAAGTGGAGAAAAGAAATGAAACCACACTAGGGTTTCAAGATGAGGAAGGTCCATGTACTTCCTATCAGCAGAAGAAAGAACCATCATTGCATAGATCTCGAAAGAAACATACTATGCCCTTTTATTTTGAATAAGAAGACAAAAGGCATGGATATGGAGGACACTTAGATCATGAGATTCTAAGTGAGTATCTTGCAGAATATAAATCTCAATCAAGAGCTTTCAAGGAGGATCTAACTCTCCCACAGTTCATTCAGCTCAAAGAAGAAATAAGAGCTTGCAGCAATAGAAGGAGAAATCACAATAGATTTCTATTGTCTACATTTGATGGGTCATCCACATGCGCAACAAAGGCTTGGGGAATGGATTTGGATGCATTCTTCCTGCTACATCCAGTAGTAGAAAGAGAAGTTGTTGAGATTGCAACGCTGCACCTTGAGGGTGAAGCAAACATTTGGTGGTTCAGCCATTTGAGTCATGCAAGAGTGACTGCATATGCAGATTTTACTCAAAAGTTGATCAAGGAGTTTGACAGAAGAAATATGGAAGGAGAAAAACTTCCACCACCACTTGCTGCAGGAGTACTTGCATCAGGAGAAATAACACTTGCACCTTTGCAAAGTGGTCTTGATCCCTTAACATTTAGAGTCTCGTGCACTATTCTGGAGATGCATGAGGAGGAGGAGACTTATACCAATGTTGGTGCGGCCATAAAGGAGCATACATCATCACCATTAGTTGGGGAAGTCATCACACCGGTGGTAGGAACCCTTGTAGAAGTACAAGGTGTTCCCAATAAAAACCAAGGTATGTAAATGTTTCCACTTCCTATTATTTCAGCACATCTTATGAAAGGTTGTGGGGATATGCCATTGCATGACCTAGGGTTAAAACACACTACTGATTTGGAGCAGTATACTATCACTGTGCAGAGGACCCTTGACAGGATCAAGGAGGAGATACACATTCATCCTAGTATGTCATTGTTGAGCTGTACACAACTCTTGGGGTTGGAGTGTAGATTTTTGGAGGATAGGATGAGTATTGTCCTAAACAATCCAATGCAGAACTATGTGTTTAGCATTGAACATGATCACGAGATAGCAGAGACACCATTATGTATATCAGCAAATCTTTCATTGAGTAGGAGTGATGAGTTGGGGTCCCAACCATTATTGGAACATTCCAACGACCATTCTACATGTGTAGCAGGGGATAGGCACATGGTTGATGAGAGACATCTTATCTTCTATTATTGTGATGGATCTTTCTTGATGAGCACTTCATAGCTCAATGAGAATATTTTTCCTTTAGTATATTTGGATCCTTATGGGGTCAATTTGGTCATTGATGAGTGGTCTTCATATGGAGATCTCTAGGATACTGCACTTCAACATCCCATGAAGTGCAGAGATATTGATTTGATTTGGGAGGATGGTATTCTCCATTAGAGGAATACACATTGGGAGCATGACATTAGACACTCACCATTGGTTGGATGGGTGATGTTGGTGAGAAAGAGGTTGGTGAGCCACTTGCATATCTATAACACACGACAGCATGAGGTAAGGCTGCGCTGGCTACTCTTGAAAGAGTTTGGTCAGCATGTGACATATCCTACTTCAAGGGGTATGTTGGTGGAGGGGACTTGGCATGGCACTTGCATCATATGGCAGCAAGGAGTTTGGGTGCATTTTAATGATGTGGCATTATTCATGTCAATCATCATGTTTTCATCTCATGGTTTGTATGATGGAGGTGTAAGGAGGCAGCAAGATCTATTGTTGCTCGGGTTACTCTTGGGAGAGTATGGGCTGATTTTCTCCCATACTTTTCATTATGATTTAAAAGTGGTGGATGGAGACATCTATCACTAGGGTATGATCTTCTTGACTTGGAATTCCAAGCACAAGAAGTGGGATTGGCATGCAGCACATGGTGATTTTATCTCTAGTGACACTAATTCAAGAGGACATACCATGTTATCATAGAGAGATTCACTTAGGGAGGCATCAAAAAGGTGATGCACCATCACATGAGGAGAAGCATGGTTTATTTGGAGGAGGGACATAACACTTTGATAGAGTTACCACAGTCACTTCCTTCCTCATTGGGAAAGAGAAGAGGTTCATCTATGAGCCACTTCACCAACTTGTTTGAGGTACATGGTAAGGGTTGTGTTTATGTGCATCATGATTCACTTACTATTTGCTTGTATTCTACCATCCATGTACATATTATTGCTCCAAGATGGGACATTCTATCTTATGGACCCGTTGAGGCCTCGGAATTCTGGTACTGAAACATTGGGGAAAACCAGCTGGTCCGAACCTTAAAGCGGCTCCTTTTCTGTTTGGTATACTGGATTCGACTGGGGATAATGGGACCAATTTCCCAATAAGGATGATTTTGAGGGTGTTGTTAGTCATCATTAATTTTTGCTGATATCAAAAGATGATTAAGTTATGGTCCTAGATTTATAAAAACAAGATTTGAGAAATACTATGAGTTTTAGAAATCTCACTTCCTTCATTATCCTAAGTCATACTATTTTCACTATCTTTTCCTTCTCAGACCTCATAAAGTTTCACCTCACTATTCTGAAAGGACTTCATTTTTTGGGCCTATTAACCTCATTTCACTACCTCACCCTCACTCTTATTCATGGTATTTTTCCTCTGAAAAAACTATTTCTTCCTTTCCTAAAAAACCCTCATGAAATCCCCCCCATTCATCATTTTTCCTCTAAAAAGCATTAAACAATGTAAAAGCTCACTTTTACATTATTTAAAACTAAGTTTCTTAGTCAATCGGGTCCTTTAAATTTTATATAAAACCCTGTTTTATGTTAAAAACCCGCTCTTTGATGAACTTGCCTTTAAGCCCCTTTCTTTCTAAAAACCCCAGCCCCCTTACATTATCATAAAACCCCGACCTTCCTCTATCCCTAAGCCCCTTCCCCCGATGCGAATAAACCTCTGCCCTTTTATCTTATTAAACCACTTAAACCTTATAAAAAGGCACCCCTTAACCTTTGAATTATTAAAAATGGGCCCCGCTTCCCACTATCCCAGCACCCTCCATAAACCTTATAACCTTAACGCATTTCATTAATATTTAAGGCCCTGGGTACCATCCTCCATTTAAAACCCGACATCCAACCACACAATGCCACTTGTCCTCCACTTCCGCCAACCCGACCAACTATTCACCGCCCTCGGATGTGCGATAACCGTCGATCTCCCATCCCGAGATTCGATGGCCAGTATCGCATATCGCAAATAAATTTGCGATAGGATTAGATTTTTATAACCCGCGCGAAATAGGTAGTTTCACCCCGCCAAGTGTCTCATTCTGAGACGTATCGCTCACCCTCCACTGAAAACTGCTTACCACCTATCCTCTGCGCTATAAAACCATTTCCGGTTTTCAAAACCGCATGCCCTTCGCGCCCTTTCTCAAAATTTTCCTGCTCCCATTTAAATTCCTCCTGGTTCCACCTCTAGAACCTTTCTTCCTACACCATCTCCTTCTTTGAAAACACCCTCCGACAGCCCAAAACCCCGAAAATCGCAGTGAAACCCTCCCCGCAGGCTTTTAAAACTAACTATTTATGTTTTTTGCAGGTTTTAATGGCGGACATATATGAACTCCATTCCACATAACCAAAATTGGTTACACAGAGGGCCTGGATGACGATCCAGGAGCTCAAAATGGATCAATGATGACCAGAGGGCTTGTGCCTATATTAGCCATCAATGAAGCATGATCATCGATGGA
The DNA here is from genome assembly GCA_034641835.2 of Pinus albicaulis. Taxonomy (NCBI): domain Eukaryota; kingdom Viridiplantae; phylum Streptophyta; class Pinopsida; order Pinales; family Pinaceae; genus Pinus; species Pinus albicaulis. The sequence goes on from CM076579.1 coordinate 1,349,883,993, forward strand.
TCAAATGAACCCTTTGGCCACAGAAGAAAGTTTCCCCTACGCACAAAAGACAGAAACAGTGAAAGGAAGAAATCAGAAATATCAGAGGACTAATCTTAATTAAAATCCAAAACAAAAGGATTAGTCAGTCAAAGAAAAAGTCAAAGAAATAAAAGAAGACAGTGGACAGGTTAAAGGATAAAGGCAAAGGATCATAAAGATAAATAAAAATATTAAAAGAATAGAACAGAGAGCACAAACAGATTAAAGAAAATAGGATAAAAACATATAGTCAGAGTATAAAGACAGAGTTTAAGGATTAATAACAGAGATTAAAGATAAAACAAAGGGCAGATTAACCCAAAGAAAATTCGAATGACTTAGCCTATGGTAGTTACTCTTCTCAAAATATATTTTTGCCACCTAGTGCTTTGTTTCCTTCAATAAAGCATTAGGCATTTATTGAGCTTAGTCAGAGATATTTATATCTACCAAAAATTTATTGTAAAATTTATGAATAGACCTTAAAGTCAAACATTTCACCTATATTCCCTTAGGAGTTAAGATAGAAGTTATTATTAAAATAAATATCTGCAGATATTCATGCCTTGAGCGTTGCATGGTCTTCAAGGTTAGGAATTCATTAACCCTATAATAAATGACACTCCAACCCTAGCTTAGCTTCACCTCCTCATTTGCAGATAAATACTGCATCGGAACTCATTATCTTGTTAGCATTTGATGACCCTTTGAAGTAATACATAGTCTCTTGGAAGTTGAAAATAAATTGATGTCTTGGAACTTGTTGATGCCCTGATTTTTTTGTTGATGGAGGAGGCTAGATTGCAGGATCCCTGAGCCTGGTTGTTGGTGAAGTTCTTCTAATCTGTTATTGTTATATTTTGTTTCATTTTGTTTCCATATTTCTATGTTACAGTAGAGAAAAATATTTAGACTAAGAAATGTCTTTTGAAAGCACCTTAGTTCTGTTTTTTCTTCACTACCTTAATGTTTTCTTCTGCTAGGACATTTTAGAGAATTCTTAATTGCTCTCTAAACCCCCTAAGCTTGTTTATTTCATGAATATTTGAATACATTTGGTATCAAGCATGATTTATGGCTAACCCTGCTTATTTGATGTCACTAAAACATTGTTTTTGAAGTCTCTCTCTAAAGTACCATTCTTTAGGTCTGCCAAAGAGGTTTGTTTCGATCATACCCTTTGTACTTTCTTAACTAATTGTTTTAGAGATCTTCATAGCTATAATCAAGGATGTTTAGGCATTCCATATTCTTTGATTACAGTTATACGTGTGTCTTAAGTGTTTTATATCCTTGAAGGTGAAATGACTAGAAGTTAAATGAGTTTCTTGCCTTCTATATTTCATTGGAAAAGTTTGTCTTGAATAATTATCTGCTTTAGTTGAATCAAAGAATTTATGGTTTGCCCTATCCATTGATTTCCTCTTCATGCTTATGATATTCAAGTCCCTTTGTTAAAAAGCACATATGATAAAGGATTCTTAATTTCCCTTTGTCCTAATTTTTATTCTTACCATTAATGTCCATTTCATTACCCCTAAAAACCTTGAAGATCCACTGACCAAGTTAGATTTGCCCTGTGATGCTCCCTGATTCATTGATGAACTTACCATGACTTTCATTAGACTCTATTTCCCAATGACTCAGATATTTCCTCATTCTATCTATGTTCCTTGATCATCATACCCAACCAAAAAAATAAAACAAACCCCATACTTAATAATTGGCCTAAAATCAACCATCTAAAGCAAACAAGCTCATATATTTTGCAAACAAATAGAGAGAGCTCTCTCTGAGTCCAGGAAGGCTAGATCCTAGGACTCTACATACTGGTCTGATGTTACCCTGTGCATTTGGTCTACCAATCTACTAAATCACGGGAACCTAACATAATGGCGATCACGGTGGGACTAAGCAGATAGTAGCCTCAAAACTCTTATAGACTCATTTAAACCCTCAGTTAAGATTAAGAAAATCAAACTGATAACCAAGACTAGACTCTTTTTGTTTCACAATCTTAGCTAAATGATGATTCAGGTATAGGACACTCTTACCAAACCTTAGGGCTACATAAAGAAACTCAGAAAACCCAAAAAAAAAACATTTCTAGATTGGTTTCTTATCATTTATTGGTGGTGGACCATACATATTTATCTTCAAAACAACCAAAAATATCCACCTGGCGACTCCACTAGCCTCCAGTAGGCCTATTACTTCATTGGTTCTCTTTAGACTTCCTTAGGATTGTGTAAAACCATCCCTAAGAAGTTTAGAAGCCTAGTCCCACATTATAAACAGTTTACCAAGCACTGTGAGAGGTCAACCTTCTGAAAAACAGTCCTAAACCTTCAGCCTCTCCAAATTTTGAGTTGAAATCTGGCTTCACAAAGGATCAATACCAAATCTCATCCAGACCCTAACCCTCTTACTATAGTTGATGATCCAAAAAATATTTTTTGGCAAACTTCTATAGCTAGAAATTTAACTAGTGTTAAGACCATTCAAAGAGCAAGATCTGTCCCTAAACACCTTATAGTCCTGAAATATCCTTAGTTTTACGTGCACCATTCAAAGAAAAAATTTAGAACCAAGTCATATAGTGATATTTACCAGACTGACCTTGAGCCCATATATTTGCAGCAGAGTTCTAGTAGAGAAGCCTCACCTTCTACTCCTCCTGATTTTCAGCGTCTCCATCACTTTAGCTCTTTCCACATCAAATCTACTCATAATCAGTTTGCTGGTCCAAGTACTTCCACCACACTCACCCATACTTCCACTGTTCAAAACACTCCATTTCATCCCACATTCCCTTTCACAAAACCACATCTTGTAAATCCCCCATTTTCTCCCATCATGGCAGCATGCTATGCCCCCTTAGTGTTACCACAACCTATGGTTCCTTTACCAAATGATTATCAATCCACAATTCCCCATTTCACTAGAACTGAATCTACTACTGCCCAACAGCATGTAGATAAAATGATGATGTCTTTGACTACATGGAAATAGAAGAAGAGACCATTGAGATGAGAATATTTGCCCAAAGTTTAGGAAGAGAAGCCAAAAAATGGTTTAAAAGCTTAACTCCTGACAACATAAATGATCTCCCTTACCTATACCAAACATTTGTAAACAAATGGGAAATTAAAAATAAGCCTCTCCAAATCCTTCCAGAATACAGCAACCTTAAAAGAAATGTTGGGAAAGTGTCCAAGATTATTGCACTAGATTCAACAGTGTTTACAATGCACTTCCCCCAAACATGAAACCTCCACTAGGCTTAGCCTTAGCAAAATTTCTAGACGGTTTTGACCCAGGCATGGCCTATCAGCTAAGAGAAAGAGACCCCTTAACTTTAGAAGATATGTAGAGGGGAGCTATAAGTGTAGAAGCTAATCTGATTGAGAAAAGAGCTAGGTTGAAATCAGAAAAAATATTTACATACAAAGATGAAAGAATGGCATCAACCTCATCATTTGATGCCAAAATTGATAACTTAGTGAGGGTAATGGAAAGAATGTTGGGAAAAATAAACTTAACTAATAGAGTACCTCCTAGGGAGAACCAAGTAAATCCCCAAAATAGAAACATGAATCCAAATTTCATAAGAGATCCTATTCAAAACAGACAAAGAGATAATGACCAACAAGTTAGGCCTCATTTCCAAGAAAACTATATAGATGAAGAAGAAAGGGAGACAGAAAGGTTGGAAGAAACCATGTAAATCTAATAGGATCTGATAGTGATGGTGATGTTTTTCTCACTGAAGAAGAGCAAGTATTCCTTTCCTCAGACCAAACTGAAAACAACCATGAGGGTTCTCAAGATTACCAATTAGGATTTGAAAATTCCATAATAGAGTTACATAGACAATATGATCTTAGGAGCAAAAATAACCAAGAGGCTTCCAAGAATAATAACACGGAAATTGCTGTTAGGAAAACCTTAGAAAATATTCCTAAAAAGATAGCAAACAGTACCAACAGTGTGGCTAAGAAAGCTGATCTGGATAAAGACAAAACCAGCCAACAAAGTGTTGACCCAAGCTGCCCTAGTACTTCTGCTAGTGGCCCTAAGAAATTTGTCCAAAATAACAGTCCTAATAAAAATCAGCAAATCAGAATTGCTAAAAGGACTATGTGTGACAAAATAGATGTAAATATGTCAAAAAAACTAGCACCTTTCAACCTTGAGGGAGAAATTTCCAAGATCAAAATTAGCATACCCTTAGCTGAACTAGCAACCCAGGATGTATATAAAAATCAAGTTTTGAGATATTTGAATATAGGAAATGATACTGATACTTTAAACTTGATATATGATAAACTAGAATTGTTGTTTGGTCCTGAATTAGAAGGAAAATACCAAGAAGGAGTCGTCCCTCCATTCTATGTCAGCTTGAATATACATGATAAGATTTTGCATAATGCCATGCTAGATTCTAATGCCTCCCACAACCTCATCCCAAAAGTGGTGATGGAGAGATTAGACCTAGAAATTACTAAACCTTACAAAAACCTATATTCTTTTGATTCAAGAAGAGTCAGGTGTTTAGGTTTAATCAAGGATTTATGTGTCAATCTGGCACAAATTCCTGCTAAGGGTCTAGTTATGGGCATAGTAGTTGTTGACATTCCCCCAAAGTATGGCATGCTTTTATCCAGATCATGGGGAGCCAAACTTTAAGGGAGCCTTAAAATGGACATGTCTTATGCCACCATCCTAGTATTTAACCAAACAAGGAGATTATACAGGGAATATCATATGAAATATATGGTGACCAGCCTAGATAAGCCAAACAACACTCCTATTTATTCCATCCATTCAGACCTTGATTCATTTATCTTATAAAATGAAGATGAAATCAGCAAGCAAGAAAATGAAAATGAGAAAGACTTAAGTCCATTAGAACAGTCAAATTTGTCCTCAAATGAAAAACCTAACAGCTCAGACTTTAGCAGCCTTGAACAAAAAAATGATAGTGAGTATGAAACACTTTGGAACATGAGCTTTGATGGCTCTTGTGGAAAAAATGGTTCTGGAGCTAGTGTATGGATACACAACACAAACAAAGGACATTCCTACAAACTTGATTTCCAATGCACTAATAAGATTGCAGAATATGAAGCTCTCCTCCTTGGCCTGCATTTGCTCAAAGATTTAGGAGCCAAGAAAATATCAGTTCAAGGATATACAAAGCTGATAAAAGGGGAATATTTAGCCAAGAACCCAAGATTAAGAGAATATAGGAATGCTACCCTAGATATCCTAAAAACATTTGAAAAATATGAACTCACTTTCATCCCTAGAGCTCAAAATAACCTTAAAAACGAGATTACCTCTATTTCCAGCAATTTTCAAGTACCCCATGTAAATGAACTATTCCCTGTCAAAGTAAAAAATCGTTGTACAGTCCCTGAAAATGAAAACTATTGGCAAGTGTTTGAGCAAGATAAACACTTTGATGATTTTCTGCAATCTAAAAATGATTTTGTTGTATCAACACCTAGCTCAAGCCATGAAGAAGATTGTTTTGATGAAAAATGAGTCCCTAAAACAAAGTTGTCCTCTACTGCTGATATAAACCAATTTGAACATATTTATAAGGAAAAATTACTTGACAATCTAGACCAAAGGGACCTTGAGGTTTTACAATGCAAAGATGATTCAATACCCAGGGGCCTTACACCATTAGAGGAGCTTTTTGACTTCAATGATATATCTAAAAAACCAAATATGGAACCTACAAAAACTAATGTAGAAGAACATAACATAGGCACCATGAATGAACCCAAAATGATCAAGCTATCTAGCACTCTCCCTACTCATATAAAACAAGAATATATTAAAATTTTCAAAGAGTTTGGAGATGTGTTTACATGGGGGTACAAATATCTAAAATCATATGATACCAGCATTATTCAACACAAAATAAAAAATCATGGCATAGTAAAATGGTTCATGCTTTATGGGCTAATAGAATAACCACCAAGAAGTTAATCAGTATGTCTCCCTATGAGTTGGTATATGGCATGGATGCAGTCTTCCCAAAATCCTTGGGAGTTCCAGTCATGAAACTCCTCCAAGAAGTGCAATCAGAAAAAAATGACATGAAGAGAAGGTTGAACCAGACCATTCATTTACAACAGTCAAGAGATGAGGTTTACAAAATAACACAAGCAGTACAGGAAAGCATCAAAATATCTTTGACATAAGGACTAAAGCCAATAATTTTCAAGTTGGAGACACAGTTTTAAAATGGGATTCTAGTAGGGAAGACAAAGGTAAACATAGCAAATTTAAGAATCTATGGAAATGACCTTATATCATTCATTCAATTAGAGTTCATAATGCTTTCTTTTTACAAGGGATGAATGGAGAAGAGTTATTTGGAGGTCCTTTCAATGGAAATATGCTCAAACATTATTTCTGTCAAGAGTTCTAGCTTCAAAATTTTCATACATTATATATAACATTGCATGAGAAAATCTTGAAGAAAACAAATCAGAAAACAGAAAAAGAAAAAGAGGGAAGATTTGAAAAGAGGTACAGCCCCATACCCGAAAAATAGTACTACTAAAAGTGTGCAAGCCTAAATGCCACTACTGTTGCAAAAAGAATATCTTGTTCAGTCATTTAGCCTAATCATGGCTGAACATGCTTTAAATTTATGTTGATAAGTTAGTGAAAACAAGGATTGTCAAAGTTATTCAAGCTTGGCTTATCAGAAAAGATATATTAGGGAATGAAAGATGTTGGTTCCACATGCTCAAAACAGAACCAAAGAGGAATATGAGGATGCATAACAAATGATAGATTACAACCCTTATCTTTCTATTTACTTTCAAGAAAAATAATGTTTGTGTGCAGTTTGTTTCAATGCCGCAAACCATGGTAAGTCAAACTTCCTAATCTTGATTTAAGCCATGCTTTAAATTTTATGTCAATAGTTTAGAGAATCAAGACTGTCGAATAGCTTAATCTTGGCAATCAAATAGTTTTAGGTAGAAGATAAAAGAGTTCACTAGCTTAATCTAAACTCTTGGAAGAAATAAGGATAGAAGTAGATAGTTTATTTCTATTTTCAAAATAAAAATGTCAAGAGTTTGCCAGTTCAAGTGCACTCAAGGAAGAAAAAATGTTAGGCCAAGTAGGTTGGGTAGGTAGAAATGTTGTTGAAATAATCATATGTTGCAAATTATTAAGATCATCACTTCAAAAGAAATATCAGCAAGTGAAAAGAAGGGAAAGATTTTCCCAATGGAAGAGGCACTGGTCTGCAAAAACTCGGAGATTTGATAAACTGAAAGTTCTTGACACCTCCAAAAAGGGAGCTGCCCTCCCCAAGTGGAATACAGTAATTTTTGATGATATCAAAAGATGACTAAGTTATGGTCCTAGATTTCTAAAAACAAGATTTGAGAAATACTTTGATTTTTAGAAATCTCACTACCTTCATTATCCTAAATCAAACTATTTTCACTATATTTTCCTTCTCTGACTTCAAAAAGTTTCACCTCACTATTCTGAAAGGACTTCATTTGTTGGACCTATTAACCTCATTTCACTACCTCACCCTCACTCTCATTCATGGTTTTTTTCCTCTGAAAAACACATTTCTTCCTTTCCTAAAAAACCCTCATGAAATCCCCCCATTCATCATTTTTCCTCTAAAAAGCATTAAACAATGTAAAAGCTCCCTTTTAAAATTTTTAAAACTAAGTTTCTTAGTCTATCGGGTCCTTTAAATTTTATATAGAAACCTGTTTTATGTTAAAAACCTGCTCTTTGATTAACTCGGCTTTAAGCCCCTTTCTTTCTAAAAACCCCAGCCCCCTTACATTCTCATAAAACCTTGACCTTCCGCTATCCCTAAGCCCCTTCCCCCTATGTGAATAAACCTCCACCCTTTTATCTTATTAAACCCTTTAAACCTTATAAAAAGGTGCCCCTTAACCTTTGAACTATTAAAAATGGGCCTCGCTTCCCACTATCCCAACACCCTCCATAAACCTTATAACCTAGACGCATTTCGTTAATATTTAAGGCCCCGGGCCCATCCTCCATTTAAAACCCACCATCCAACCACACAACACCATTTGTCCTCCACTTTTGCCAACCCGACCCACTTTTCAATGCCCCCGGATGTGAAATAACCGTCGATCTCCCATCCTGAGATCCGACGACCAATATTGCATATTGCAAATAAAGTTACGATACGGTAAGAGTTTTATAACCCGCGTGAAATAGGAGGTTTCGCCTCGCCACATGTCTCATCTTGAGGCATATCACGCACCCTCCACCAAAAACTACTTACCACCTATCCTCCGTGTGATAAAACCATTTCTGGTTTTCAAAACCGCCTACCCTCTATGCCCTTTTTCAAAATTTTCCCGCTCTCGTTCAAATTCCTCCTGGTTCCACCTCTCGAAAATTTCTTCCTGCACCATCTCCTCCTCTGCAAACACCCTCCGATAGCCCAAAACCCTGAAAATCATAGTGAAACCCTCCTTGCGGGCTTTTAAAACTAATTGTTTATGTTTTGTGCAGGTTTTAATGGCAGACATATATGAACTCCAATCCACATGGCCAAAATTGGTTACAGAGAGGGCCTGGATGACGATCCAGGAGCTCAAAACGGATCAATGATGACCAGAGGGCTTGTGCCTATGCCATCGATGAAGCATGATTATCGATGGATCAAATGAACCCTCCGACCACAGAAGAAAGCTTCCCCTGCACACAGAAGACATAAACAGTCAAAGAAACAGTGGAAGAAATAAAAAATATTAGAGGAATAATCTTAATTAAAAGCCAAAAAAAAAGGATTATTCAGTCAAAGCAGAATTCAAAGAAATAAAAGCATACAATGGACAGGTTAAAGGATAAAGGCAAAGAATCATAAAGATAAATCAAAAGATTAAAAGAACAGAACAAAGAGCACAAACAGATTAAAGAAAATATGATAAAAACAGACAGTCACAGCATAAAGATAGAGTTTAAGGCCTAATAATAGAGATTAAATATAAAACAAAGGGTAGATTAACCCAAAGAAAATTCGAATGACTCAGCCTATGGTAGTTACTCTTCTCAAAAGATATTTTTGCCACCTAGTGCTTTGTTTCCTTCAATAAAGCATTAGGTAGTTATTGGGCTTAGTCAAAGATATTTATATCTACCAAACATTTATTGTAAAAGTTATGAATAGGCCTTAAAGTCACACATTTCACCTATATTCCCTTAGGAGTTAATATAGAAGTTATTATTCAAAGAAATATTTGCAAATATTCGTGCCTTGAGTCTTGTATGTCTCCAAGGTTAGGAATTCATTAAATCTATAATAAATGACACTCCAACTCTAACTTAGATTCACCTCCTCATTTGCAGATAAATACTGCATCGGAACTCATTATCTTGTTGGCATTTGATGACTCTTTGAAGTAATACATAGTCTCTTGGAAGTTGAAAATAAATTGATGTCTTGGAACTTGTGGATGCCCTGATTTGTTTGTTGATGGAGGAGGCTAGATTGCAGGATCCCTGAGCCTGGTTGTTGGTGAAGTGCTTCTAATCTGTTATTGTTATTTCCTGTTTCATTTTGTTTCCATATTTCTATGTTGTAGTAGAGCAAAAGATTTCGATTAAGAAATGTCTTTTGAAAGTGCCTTAGTTCTATTTGTTTTTCACAGCCTTAATGTTTTCTTCTGTTAGGACATTTTAGAGAATTATTAATTGCTCTCTAGACCCCCTGAGCTTGTTTATTTCATGAATAGTTGAATACAGTTGGTGTCAAGCATGATTTATGGCTAGTCTTGCTTATTTGATGTCACTAAAACACTGTTTTTGAAGTCTCTCTCTAAAGTACCATTCTTTAGGTCTGCCAAAGAGGTTTTGTTTCAATCATACCCTTTGTACTTGCTTAACTAACTGTTTTAGAGATTTTCATAGCTATAATCAAGGATGTTTAGGCATTCCCTCTTCTCTAATTATAGTTATACGTGTGTCTTAAGTGTTTTATGTCCTTGAAGGTGAAATCACTAGAAGTTAAATGAGTTTCTTGCCTTCTATATTTCATTGTAAAATTTTGTCTTGAATAATTATCTGCTTTAGTTGAATCAAAGAGTTTATGGTTTTCCCTGTCTATTGATTACCTCTTCATGCTTATGATATTCAAGTCCCTTTGTTAAAAATTACATATGATAAAGGATTCTTAATTTCCCTTTGTCCTACTTTTTATTCTTACCATTAATGTCCATTTCATTACCCCTAAAAACCTTGAAGATCCACTGACCACGTTAGATTTTCCCTGTGATGCTCCCCGATCCATTGATGAACTTATCATGACTTTCATTAGACTCCATTGCCCAATTAATTAGAGATTTCCTCATTCTATCTATGTTCCTTGATCATCATACCCAACCAAAACAATCAAACAAACCCCATACTTAATAACTGGCCTAAAATCAACCATCTAAAGCAAACAAGCTCATATCTTTTGCAAACAAATAGAGAGAGTCCTCTCTGAGTCCAGGAAGGCTAGGTCCTAAGACTCCAAATATTGGTCTGATGTTACCCTGTGAATTTGGTCTACCAATCTGCTAAATCAAGGGAACCTAACAGGTGTGATTATATGGCATGCAAATGGAAATGACTCTAATCTATCATATGCATCTATCTAAACTATTTATTCTATTATATACCCGAGATGTTTCTTCCTCTATGCGATCTGAAAAGATATCCTTCAACTGTTAGTAATATAGATCATTTAACAGTTGAAAGAGATGGAAATTATGTAAAATGATTCTTCTAACAAAGTAGTTTGACTAGAAGAATTTTGAAAATATATCGCATTCATATATGTGATTATACATTCAATAAGAAAATACAGACAAATATTAGAGCAAAAGTTCATGTAACATTCTTCTATAATACACTGGATGTGGTTGATAAATAAGGGTGATGGGACTGTCGTCCCCTAGCGAGTCCCGAGGGCGCTCGCATGAAACAGCCATATGGCTCACTGCATTGCCATTACTCGCGTAGTTAATATGCTAGCCCACGGTGCATTAACCCACTCTGCCTCGCTGCTCCACTATCTTGCTCCGTCGGTTTTTGTTCAAATGTCTTTCTCTCGAGAGCATTCGTCCGGTTCCTGTGCTTTCTGCTCGCCTTTTCCAGTTTGAGGTGTTTGTCCAGTTGAATGCGCAGAGCCGATTGTGCGCACCCAAACCGGACGTCGCTGCAACATTCTTGGTTGTCTAGAAATCCTGCCAGGTCTTCACTTCACTCATAGTTGTTTTTGTTTGAATTCCTATTCTGCAGACTTGTTGTGGCCCTCTTCAACCTCTATTTGTGCCTCCTGCTTCCAGCAACCCATGCTTCACTCTGAGGATATGCCTAGACTTCAGCATTGAATGAGGTGCAGGTGTGGGGCAACCAGAGGTCGCCCTCCCCACCCTCGCCCTTCCATTAGTCCCACCTCGGGCTCCTCTAGGGAAGATGACTGTAGCAGCCTCCATTTGGAGTCCAGAAGGCAGAGACGTCATTTTTTGCATTCGGGAGGCTCCTCCTTTGTTATGCCCAAGCTGCATCCCCCGTTTGTCCCTCCTCCATCCTCCGCCCCTGTCATGCATGAGCCTACCAACCCAACTCTCCGCTAGACCTCTCAACGCACTGAATTTCGCTTCAATTTCACCTTTGACAAGCCTGTCCTCACTGCGGTTGTCACCATTTCCGTCTGTGAAAGTTCTGCTACCCTTGGACCTGCTACTGTCCCCCTCTCTGCCACCATCCCGTCGTTCCCTCAGCCTTCTCAGGTTGATACTGATGCGCCTGGTCCTAATGCACCCCTTGGCATAGGGAAGCCCATCTCTGAAAGTGACAAAGTGCAGGAGGGAATCTTCTGCAAAGACAGCGCTCAGCTTCAGGATAATGCAGAGCGGGAAGAGGAGTTTGGATGCAGAATAGTGGAAGAGCCGGAATCTCCAATTCCGACTCAATGATTTCGAACTCCTACAGCCTTCAATGGTCCAGGTTTCCACTTCCGTTAAATATTCTGGGTTTTTGATGCTTTCATCAGCTGTACAAGCTGCATGTTTCTTTAGTTCTCAGTCTTTCAGTAACTTAATATGTATGCTTTGTATACCGGTTTCCCTGTCAAGGGCGGTAAACTATCACTCTCTAGAGCTGGTTTCCCATTCTGGGCGGCTCAATATTTTGTGTAAATGCATGGACATCAAGCCTAGTTCTCAGGTTCACACAGCTGAGACTAGTGCAGTTTTGTACTTTATGTTTTATAAATAGAATTATTTTTACCGAGAAAAAAAAAACATTCTTCTATAATAACGTTTCAAATATATAATGAAACGAAATATGACTATCAATCTATAAAGAAAAACTTAATACAAGTGAATAGAAGTACCATATGTATGAAGTCCTACTCATGTAAACTGATAGTAATTTGATCTGCTCCTTCTCACTTTCAAGAAATTTAAAGAGTACAGTAGTGCAACATCAGTTAAACAACTTTAATTGTCAAAATATAACAGATGTGTTCCATTAATTCATCAAAGCACTCACAAACTTACAATAGTGCATTCTTTGCAAAACATTTTGAAAAAATTCTGGACCCTTCTCTAAATGCATGAGAGGAGTTTAAATGCTAAACTAATTATGTTCTAATAATAGATTATTACAAAAATATAGAGGAGGTTTCAAACAACCATCCTCGTAGGACTAACTTGAACTATAATCTGGGAAAATAAAATAACAATTTTGATTTATGAATTATGCCCTTTCTTCTGGATTTGGTCACGAAGTTGAAAAATATCCATCATAGGCTTGAGCTGAGCTGGCTGCGAATCCTTGATCTCACCTGTCCCTTGAATACTGCATTTGAAAGTATGGGTTGCAATCTTTTTGTTGAATCTGTTAAGGATCGGAGAGTCTGATACTGATGATAAGGTTTAATAAGAAAATTCCAATAATGTTCTTGATCAAACTTATTTACCTTCTTAATTACTTCATCCTGTGTGTCTTCTTTCTTCTTCCACTGTGCTTCTATCTGTTTTTCTTCTGAAAACACTTTAGACATATTTTATTTGATAAGTTCTGCTTTTACTAGTTGTTCAGATACATATTCAATCATTTCCTTTGATAACTTAAATGTTTCCACTATTGCTTTCTCTGCCTGCTTGATTTGTTCTTCCCAATATCTAAATAGAATCTCCTTATGAAACCTATTTACCTGAGGTAGATCTGCTTCCTTTCCCTAGTCTGATACTTGCCACTAAATTTGTTCATCAATCTTCTTTTCATGTCTTTCACATTCAAGCTTCTAGATAGCTATATGTTGGATCGATATTTTATTCGAATCACAATAAGAGTCAATCATAGAAGCTTGATGAAAAAATACTTCCTATTCTTTCTTTAACTTAGCATTTATATCCAGTGCTTCTTTAATAAACTAATCCAATTGCGATTGGCTCTATATTATGATCATTGTTGTTTCCAATTGTGCTTGTTTCTCATTGATCTCTATTTCATGTTGTACTTTGAGGCTTTCGAAATCCTTTTGAAATTGGGCCATATTTTCTTTGATTTGCTCACTAGAGTTGGATTTTTCTTCATTTAACAGTCTCTTTAGTTCCAGTACTCTGGATTCCTTTTGCTTCAACAGCGCCCTAACTTCAGTAGCTTTATCCATGGTGGAAGTAGCATATGCTCCTACATACTGTGATAATTTAGTTACATTTTTGGTAGGGTCATCTAAGGAATATTTCCACAATACATCAACTGATTCATCTGTGAGATTTGAGTCTGTTTCATCAGTTTTTCTTCTTTTGTTTCTCTTAACTACAACCTTATAGCTAGGACTATAGAAAATGTCCAATGAAGGAATTTCTTCAATTTGTAGAAATATATTTTCTGTATAGTAGGCCGGTATGATATCTTGATCATGAGTTTCTGGAACTTGTTGTAACGGATTAACAGTTTCCACTATTTTTTGGGAATGTTTAGGAATCTGAAAGCTACATATTTGATCAGTGTTGGGATTAGCCTTATGAGTTTTTATTGCTTTAGAAAACTCCTCCCATTCACTACTAAAATTTTTCGCTTGCGATTTTTCAGACTAATCTAGTGTGTCATGATTGTGCTGAACTTCTTGAGTATTTGACTCTGTTCCATTACTTTCTTTACGCTCCTGCATCTCTATCTCTTGGATTACCTGATCAATTATATTTTTTGGGCTATCCTTTTTGGATTCGGATTCATTTTCAGAATGATCTGAATTGTGAGATTGATGTTTTGATTGACCTGATTCATCCTCAGACATGTCTTTAGCTTCATTATCCAAGCTAATACTTGGAGTAAGTTTGTTGACATCTTCAATAGTTAACAAATTGAGAGGAACTCTCTGCAATATCTTATTTTTATATTCTTGGAAAGTTTCTAAATCATCTTGACTCAATTGGCTAGATGAAAACTTGGTTATATCTGAAAACTTTTCTATGCCTTGAAAGAGATCATCAAATCCATCTGCTTCCTTTACAAAAGGCTTCATTTTGAGCTCTATAGTGTACTTTTTAATTACATCATTTGGATCATATAACATGTTTGGCATTTCTGCCAATTTCAATAGATTGATCTTGGAAACCTCCTTGTAGGTATGGCCAATATCATACAGTGCAACAATGCCACACTATACAGGGAAATTAGGCCAAATGGCCTTCTTAGCATCTTTCAACTGTTTAGTGATACCATTAACAAGTTGGTAAGATATCTCTCGTGCAAGCAACTTATCAGGAACATAATAAGGTAAGGTGTGGGGAGAAGCATAACTCCTGAATACTCTGACATATGTAAAATTCTCCTCTACAAACCACCTAGCCACAGAACTAATATCTTCACTAGCCTCTTCGGAAACTCTAGGGGACTCCTTATTGAATATCATTTGGTGCATAGGTAATATGACTCCATAACAAATTTTATATAAATGTAGGTGGAATTCTGAACCCCAGAGGTCTCTTTGGTAATTGTGGATTGGGGTGGGGTCTTGGGTAGTCCATTTCCATCCCATGGTAGGAAAAATAGAATTAAAACAGATGGCATCCATAACATAGGCAGACATATAAAAGGGAGGTATCTCTCTAGATGAAGCACTCCTCTTATTCCTATATTCAATAATGTGTTTGGCTAAATTATCAGAAACGGTGTTTTCCCAATTCAGAATTGATGAATTGACGATTGCGTCAATCAATGGAACCCATTCTATTGAAAACCTAGTGGTATCAGGTTTAGAAAACAATCTACACAACATACTAGAAACATAACAATAAGGGGAAGGAATTTGGGCAATTGGGTATGTACTAAGTTTATCTCGCTTCAACTTTCCCTAGTCTTCCTTCCATTCTTTGTGTTAGGTCCATGTAATTTGTTAAATTGGCAAGACCAAATGTACAAGGGTAACATCAAACCAGTCTTTGGAGTGCTAGGACCTAGCCTTCTTGGACTCAGAGAGGGCTCTCTCTAAATTTGTATGAAATATGTGAACTTGATTGATTTTAGGGTTTTGATTTTAGGCTAGTTATAAGGATTAGGGTTTGTTTGTTTGTTTGGTTGGGTAGGTTGTCAAGTAGAATGGATAGAGTGAGAGAGGTTTAAACCATTGCGCTATGGAGTCTGCAAAAGGTCTTGAAAGGTACAACAATAGTTCAAGGGTGTCTCAGAGGGAAAGTATAACAAAGCCAAATGGATCTAAAAGCTTATGTGAGTGAAATGAACATTAAATTGTGAACATAGTAGGTGCAAAGGGCAGTTAAGAATCCTTTGACAAATAATTTAACAAGAATGGCCTTTAATACTACTATGCATAAATAAATAACCAAATACAGGGCATACCAATAACTTCTTTGACCAAACCCTAGCAATTAAACATTAAGACAACAATCCAATGAACCATAAAAGGCAAGAAACTTGTAAGTCTTCTAGTGATTTCACCTTTAGGCAAAGAAAACATCTAAGGCAACATATAGTAATAATAAAAGAGTAGGGAACTCCTAATTTCCTTAATAAAACTACAAAGGCCTCCAAATAAACCATTTAAGATGAAAAAAAGGGCATGGAAAATCATAAACCTCTTCAGCTAAACCTAATCAACAATACTTTAAAGCAAAGACCTTAAAAACAATTTTTAAGTTACATTAAAGAGTAGGGCTAACCATGAATTGATTTGAAATTGGCTTCATCAAAACATCTTTAAGATAAACAAGCATAAATGGAACTAGAGATCATTTAAGAATTCTCTAATCTGACCTAGTAGAGGAAAACATACAAGCAATAGAAAGAAAACAGAGCTAAGGTGCCTCTAAACAACATTTCTTAGCCGAAAATTTATGTCCTACTGCATGAGAAAGATGAAACAAAATGATAACATAAGAAAACAAGCACTAAATAAGAAACACATCACCATTAACTATGTTCATGAATCCTGCAAGTGAGCTTGCTCCATTGTCATGCACATCAAGACATCCACAAAATCCAAAGCTAATTTCTTCTCAATCTTCAAGTCTACGATATTCTTCTCAATAATCAACTAACCTTTACAATGAGACCTCAATGGAGTATTTAACTAGCAAGGAGGAACAAAACCCTAACTAGGGTTTCCAAAATGTCATTAATACATCATAAATGCCAATTTTGTCCAACGAGACCATGCAAGGCCTAAGTCACAAAATATCTAATTTAATAAATGCAAAATAACTTCAAACATAAATTATGAGCTAAATAGGAGTGATTTGCCTAAAAAGTCCTCAAAAATATCTTTTTCAATCAATTTGTGTCATTTTTTGACTTTGCAAGCAAGGGCGCAGCGCCAAGGTCCAAGGGCGCAGCGCTTGCACCGGAAAAATCGGTTGTTTTGTGACTAATATTTGGAGGTCTTCCAGTTGTCCAAATCAGCTCCATGATAGCTCATTGGAAAGCTTGTCTAGTATAATTTCCAAAACTACCTTTTTGTTTCTGACTGGACTTTATTTACCTGCTCAAAAACACAATCTACCAATACTTCTCAGGGCGCAGCGCCAACTCTGAAAATAGTGCAGAAAGTTGATTTTTTGGGTGTTTTTGGCACTTTTGGAGAACCAAATATACTCCAAATGATATGAAATTTTGTGTGGGTGATGCCCTTGGCCTGATGAATCTAAAAATGTAAACCATTCCTTCATTGAGTGCTCCGAAAAAGAGTGCAGCACTAATGGCGCTGCACCCTTGGCACTTTAAAATAGTCAAAAACCAAAAAAACTGAAAAGATTCCAAAACTTGGGATTTGCCCTATTAATTAGGTTTGGGATGCTTGTAGGTGATGGATAAGTCTGGTTACCAAGATTTTTTTTCTCTTTTGCCTCATTGGTCCCACCATGACTGCTATTTGCATTGGTACCATCACTGCTCTCATGGCTCTTTGACCCACTGTCATCATCTTTACTGCCATTTCCCTCTCTGTTATCTTTATCACTGATATGTGCCTCACTAACCTCTTCTTCATTGTTTTATTCTTCATTTACATTTGCCTCACAGCCTTCAATGATCTTTTCTTCACTGCTTGATTTCTTATTTACATCAGCCCCCTCATTTCCTTCTTCTTCACTGCCATTGTCTCTCCCTCTAGACATTTTGACCACTTTTCCTTTGAAACCCTAGCACTGATATGAAACTGATATGAAGAGGGTAATGGAGTGGAAGCCTTTGCTAATGAATGGAAGCAGTGTATGAATGAAGTTCATGAAGGTATGGACAGGCTCATATGCAAGACCACCCTCAATAGTGAACCCCTATGTTTATGAATGATTGTCTTTATAAGAAGATGAAATGATGGTAAACAGTGATTCCTCGTTAAAACACTTAAGGCTTCTTTTTAGGGTTTCCTTTTCTTCCAAATAAATTATGAAAAATTCTTGAAGATATGGTTAGGGCATGTAATTACCCTTGAATCTATTTAGAGGTCCTTTGGTAGGAGTCTGGAACAATTTTTAGGTGATTTGAGCGTTTGTAGGGCTTACAAGCCTTCTTACCCAAGCGTGCAATGCCTACGCCAAGCGCACAGTGCCTAGGCCAAGGGCGCAGTGCCGAAGGCAAGCTTGTTGTGGGTGTCGGGCAATGGCGCAGTGCCTTTCCAGGCACGCAGCACCACATTCCAGGCACACAGCGCCTGTGTATTTTGCACGAGATGAAAAGTCCAGGGGCGTAGCGCTCGACTCCAAGCGCGCAGCGCCACAAAATTTTTCCCAATTTTGACTTAGAAACTCAAATTTTCTCATCTCCTTGAAACTTCTAATTCTCTGCAAGTGCACAATGATTTGTTTGAAGTGTTTAGATGGGCTTGACCCTGTTTTTATTCTTTGAGGCATGACAGGTTGAGCTTGACAACTTTTTAGGATGCTTACACATCTTAGTATCTCCAACCTAGGTTCAACTCATCTTTTGCTTTGCAAGTGACTGAAAACCTTGAATTTTCCTTTCTCACTGATACTCTTTACACCTGTGTTCTGCAGGTTTGCTTTGAGTCATAAAGTTGAATTTTCTTGGCTCATTGATGTCCTTTAACACTTTTTTTTGCAGGTGACTGAATCATTTGAGGTGGCTCTGATTTTAATCCTTGAGGCATAAACAGTTCATTTTGACACCTTTGTGAATTAGCTACACACGATGGAACCTTCAAAACTTTATGTGGCTTCCATTACAATACTCAACTTATCCTTTTCACCTTGGCTGGCAGTTTGCTGGAGTCATGAAATTTGTCTTTCCTTTCGATCGTGGAGATTTGACCTATTTATTTTGAAATAGCAATAGCCTTCAAAACCTCCTTTACTTATATCTTGGAGCTTAACTCGTTTCTTTTACCTTCCCTGTGCCATTTCTGCAATTGATTACTGTGTTGGCACTCTACTGGACTATCAAGTGCAAAACCCTAGTTATCCTTAAGACCAAATTGCTTCCCTTTCTTCTGGTGTGAGTTGTCTTCTCTTAGGAACAGACCATCTACCTTATCATTACCTTATGTTGATGGCAACTTCAACACTCCTGTAGATGTGCCAAATTTTGTCCATTACCTCATGTGCAGAATTTGAAACTGAATGATAGTCTTCTTTGCAAAGTCTTTAGGTTTTTCTTGAATAACCATTTCTCAACATTCCAATACCTCTGATCCAGATTCTAACAAAGAAAAATAGTGTCTGAAACACCAATGATGACTTTGGAACATATGAAACCCTAATTGACCTAGTGGGGGTTTCTTTGACTTGACCTTGACTGAAAATTGGCTTTGGAGGCTTCAAGTGAAAACAGAGTATTTTTCAAATTGTTATATTGAAGATCCAAAACCCAATGTATTTGATTTATCTTAAAAAACTACAGAGATAGTTTTGAGACCATCAATGCTTGAGGAATCATGGTGAATATGGGAAGGAATGGGCTTATAGGAAACCCTAGATGGAAAGTGGGGCTTGTGGGCAAGGGAAAACAGAGTAATAAGGTCATAGGTATGAAAAAAGGATGGAGATGAGTGACACAAGCTCATAAGGAGTATTTTTAGGAGTGACAAGGTGACCATGGAATGGAAAAATGATAGAATAGTGAAAAAATTTCTATAAGAATAATGAAAGCAGTGAGATTTCTAAAACTCACAATATTCAGGGAATTTTGTTTTTAGAAATCTAGAACCAATCTATAGTCATCTACCAATAGTGAAAAATATTGATGACTAATAGTGGCTCCACTTGGGAAGGGCAACTCCTTTTCA